>OZ007588.1:174836653-176087278 GCA_963931845.1 Maratus michaelseni | reverse complement strand
ATAAAGGGAGGAAAATATTTGTGTCCCATTCATCCCTGATGTGGGGATGATTGGGACATAGAAGAATTGTTTTTTAATTTCATAATATATTTCTGTATAATAATAATCTTGAATAAATATTGTGCATAAGACGTAGTCAAACACGTAACCCATTCGGAACCATGGGTGCATATATGCACCCTCAAAAAGAGCATACAGAATTTGTTTTAGACACCACTAAAAAATAAAAGTAATATCTACTTTCTCATATTAGAGCATTTTTGTGATAGTTTAGCTAAAGGTAGCTTTTTAAAAAAAAACTGGTGCCAACCAAATAAAATTTGTGTAAAAGCCGTCGGTCCCGAAGGGGTTAATGTATGAAATGTGATATATAATATTGATAATAACTTAAATAAAATATTTAAAATAAACATTTTTGTGAAAATGTCCCATTCATCCCCCATCTCCCCTATAAACATTTGCTGTTCAATATCTTTCCACATAAATATTTTAGCTAAATTATATTTAAAGCCATGTCTCATGTAATTTTGTGCAATATGCGCACATTTTCTGAAAATTTCTTATTGATGCTATTTTACGAAACCGAAAAAAAAATACAACTTTTATTAATGTTTTCCGTTTTTTTAGTTGGTTTGCGTTTGTTTTCAAAACAAAAATTCCACCGGATCAAGTGTAAAATATGAAGCGGATTTCTGCTTCGCTGCATCTTGTTGTAGATATATATCTCTTTTACTGTGTGGTTTTTAAAAATGTACTTGCTCTAAGATCCGGAAAAATATTATTTTTCAAAAAGATTTATGTTTGAGAAGAACACTTGTCAGAAATGTTTCCAAATATTTATAAGAGCTGTCTTCGAATTTCGTTTAAGTCGTAGAACAATATTATTCCTTCTCTTTTTTTAGCATCTTGCAGCTATAAGGTCTAAGCCTCAAACTTCTTAAAAAAGAAGAAAAAAAATCTATCTTTAATTAACTCGCTCTAAATTAAAAATGATAACTAATTTTAAAAGGGTGGTTTATTTTTCTTTTCAGTTCAATCGTAAATATTTTAAACAGATAAGAAAGAAAATGATTGCGTCAACAGTTTCTAACACGAACTTTAAAATGTCATTTTTGCGAGAGCATTTTTAACAAACGTATTTTTTAAGTTTTGCTCATTGACTTCAAAATTAGTAAATTACTGTAATGTGCCTTCAATTATGTTAAAATTTTCATATATTTAGACAAAGTTATTTTATATACAAAGCAAATAACTTATTAAAATGATGAAAAAAAACACCCTTCAAAGGAACGAAAGTTTTTAATCATAAGTTGCTAAAAAACATGTGACCAACATGAGAGCAGAATAAAACTTAAAGTAAAACGAACAATAACAACGAAAAAGCGAGAGGAGCAAATGGCAGAGGAGGGCCAATAGGAAAGAAGGAGACAAAAACCTACCAGAAATAGTACACAATAGTACTATCAGAAATCGACAATTACAGTCAGGCGGAAAAAAAAATGAAATACGACAAAATACAGAAATGAAGAGGGAGATAAATATAAGTCATTATTTTCATACTTCATTTGAATCAAACTCGTACAATTGCATGTAAACAATGTAACCAAATTTGAAATTTTGTAAAATTGCTAAAGCCCAAGAGTTTTTTAAATTTTCTTTAATAAATATCCGTGACATCCACGTAATATGTTTATTATAAAAGAGATATCTTGTACGTGTTTTAAAAAATTAATATCTTCTTCTATTTCTGCAATATATGAGACAACATACTGCAATATGCCTAGCTACTCTTTGATAAAGGTACTTTAGTGGACAAGTGGGTTTTGCCAGCGATCGCATATTTTGTGTTACTAACATTGTAGGTAAATCTGAAACTTTATTTAACTTTCTTTTACACTGTTAAAATTGGTGTCGTAGATTGAACCATTATATGTTTGCAGCTATTGCAGCACGAAAAGTTGGTTCAATCTACCGCACAATTTTAACAGTGTTGTGCGAATGTATCACCAGAATTTGGCTGTCACGAGTATTTGGGGACGATTTGTTAATTCATAAATGTGGTTGTGTACTACTATATATAGGGATAATTAGCAAGTAACTTTGGATTCGGAACAGACCCCACAGAACAGAATTTAGCTTCACCAACCTAGTTCCTATGCTTTATTTCTCTCAACATGGAAATTCATAGAGAGTGAAGTTTTCGAGTTATAGTTTCTTCCGATATTGAGTTAGTGACTGCGAGACTTGCCTACTTGACAAGGTGATTATTTATATCACAAAACAAAAACTTGTCCGTGAAAGAAGCGGACGTTATATCAACTGTGGCAACAAACTAAACAAACAAATTTTTACGCCTTTTTTTTTTTTTTTTTTTTTTTTTTTTTTTTTTACTTTTAAACGTCATACAATTCCAATTTTTACACCGTCGAAAAGAGAAAATGTGTCCTTTCAAATGCAATTTCTTCGAAAACTGTAATCAATTTACTAATTTATTATGGATTTTTAAAATAACTTTCAAGCCTGATTTTATTTAAATCTATCTCTAAAATGACTGTGCAACCCGATTACGGAAGATTAACCCGTTTGCAGTTAAAACAATGTTTCTACATTTATTTCTAATATTTCTTAACTAAACTGCGAAATGAAATCAAAACTTCACAAATAAATTAATAAAACTCAAATTTTAGAGTCATCTAGTCGAACTACACACTGAAGTTCTAAATTAATCAAAATAAAAAAGTTTGCTATAAATGATTAAATTTTTCGCGAATAATCGTTGGCATGTGACTAATAAGAAGCAAGTTTGCTTTTTTTGTTGTTTTTGTTGTTATTGGTGGGCAATCTAAGAAAATATATTAAATGTAAAAAAATCTGTTCAAGTTTTCAAATAAAAACTATTTTCAACTGTGTTCTGTACACTGGGCATTTTAATCCGGGTAGCCCGGTTTGCATCGCCTGGTTTCTATAAGTCAGAATAAAGGAATGCTGGGTTCCACGGGATTCCATTACAGCTTTGAATGATCTTCTAAGTAGATTTTTAGTTTCTAATATAAGGAATTGTTACGACATTGTGATCCGAGTTAAGTACTTTATAAAGCAAGATTGGGTAAATATTTTCTCTTCTCAGTTCTTCTTAATTCAGATTAGTTTTCGAATCATCTAAATTAAGTCTATCCATTCCACTGTTTAAATTCCCTGCTTATTCTTAAATTAATTATGTTGTGTTTGTTAAATCTTTTGGCATGGCCGCTGTCCAAGCTAACAGCCCAGAAGAGGTTGCTACAGTCTAATGAAATTGGTATTTCGTAGTTGACCATTCACTGAGTTCCAAATTTAACTTCTAAATAAATTTTATTTCGTTTCTTTTATGAACTTAATACAAATATCAATATATTTTGTTATAAGAATTTTTGTCTAAAACTCTGTCGCGCTGTGACTGTATCGATAAATTTGCCTGTAATTAAAGAAAACATATTATAGCTGTAATATTATGGTTTATGCGTCATTAAAGTACAAAATTCAACACATTCCGTTTATAGTAAATGTTGTTTTAAACTATTAATTGTTATTCATAACATATTAGGTTCGTCAATAAATAAGAAGTATTTCGGTAATTTTCTACATATTTTTTCAGGTAATATACCAATCACGACAATTTTCTTGATGAATACTTTGCTTTTTTAAACTTCAGTTTTTGTTGATAGAAGATGTACATTTAGCAAGAAATACAGAATTGGTGTGTTTATAGAACGCATAACAGAAAATTTCTATGACCATAGGGATCACAATTTTCACTATGATTGATGAATTCCTATATCTGTATGAGTAATTCTTTTTTATATTACTGTAAAAAAGAGGGGTATATTATAGAGAAGTAGGAGCACAACGACCGAAAAAGTAGGAAGATTTGAAAATGACGCTACGTTTAACCATAAATAATGACAGTCACAAATGTGATGCACCTAAAAATAAATTCAGTACTGTGATTAAAATACATTGGAATTGGTTACCAAAATAGATCCGAAATGTTGAAAATATATGTTCGAAGTTTGCAGAGCACACTTTGTGGCGTGAGTAATTAAATCTGTAAATATGAACCATTCAAAAGTCACAATACAGTAATCCCTTAAGAGCCTACAATAGTCACGCGAAGAAACGCTCACGCTAATGTTAAGTCTATGGGAAGGTTATCGCGCGTTTTCTCGTTCGCATTTTAATATTTTTAAATAATTTTTTTTCATAGGATAGCTGAGACCAATCTACAATGTTGTTAGTTTTTACTTTTTCGATTTCTGTTTTAGTTTATTTCTGAGGACCAACTCAATAGTTGGATCCGGTAAAAATCGAGTTGTTGTGTCTTTTAAACTCTTATAAAATCGATACCAGCAAAATTTAAAAAAAATTAAGAACTAAGAACGATAGCTCAGGGTTTAAGCTTTCCAAAAATATGCTTTTTATAATTCTACTGCAATTACAGCGAGTATAATCGCGGGATAACTTTGAGAAAAATTGAGAAAAAAATCTGAATTAATTATATGCGGACTGCCTCCAATCGGGTACGCCCACTGGTATTCTGTGATTGGACAAAGCATTCTCTGAACTCTGTAGATACGCCCCTCGGAAAAACCTCACCGCGATAATGGCTATATGTTTTTCTGATATATATTTTTTTTCTGTATGTATATCCACGGAAAACTTTAGAAGGGATACTCAAAATTTAATACTTTTTTTTTTTCTTTTGATGGAAAAGTATATCTTTCCAGTTGACTGTAAGCAATAAGTTTATTTTTCTGAATATTTACAATGCTTTTTTCTTTACTTTATAAATTTTAACGTTCGTAACAATTGACTAATAGCCCCAGAGCGGACTTGGGGAGACTCCAGGGGAGGGGGGGGTGTTCATTGGTTAAGTATAAAAGGGGGAGGGTTACCCCCCTCCCTTGAATTTGATAAATGAGTTTTTCGTGCAGAATTATCCAATTTTCTTCAAATTTTGTACATAGGTTCATCGTGATAAGGTACTTTTCTGATTAGATTTAGGAGTTCATTGGTTAAGTATAAAGGGGGGGGAACGGGGGCTAACACCCCTTACTTTAGATAAGTGGGTTTTTCATGCAGAATTATTCAATTTTCTTCAAATTTTGTATATAGGTTCATTCTGATAAAGCGCTTTTCTGATTAGTTATGGGGGTTCACTGGTTAACTATAAGGGGGGAGGGGTATGATTCTCCCCTTAATATATTGTCGATTTCTTTATTTTTCGAGGGGCTTATTTCAAATTCTTTGAAATAAGAGTATAATATACAATTAGTGTGAATAGCCTGTGAGCTCAATGCCCTCAGTTTAACTGGGCAGTTTTCCTTTTGTATTTCTTTCATTTACAGTGCCACACAAAAGTATTCTTTTACATGATGATCTACGGGGGAAAACTATTTGCAGCATATTTTAATTATGTTACGCCATTTCAAATATAATGAAATGGATATACATTATTGATGTTTACAAGAAGACACTTGTTATACGAAAAGCATTTATCATTCTTTTACAGGGACACACAAAATATTTCGGGTATAATACTGTGTCCGAAATATTACTTAAAAGCCATAATTGGAAGTAGACTTTACTTAGGTATGCGTTTAACTAAATTTTTGAATGCTATGAGTTATATATAAATGCTACAGATCATATACAGGGCTAAACAAAAAAAATTGTAAGCATTACGGTGCAGCAGCGTAAATTGATTAAAATGGGTTTTTAATCGAGTTATAAATTTTGAACGTGAAATATATTTAGTATACCAAGGAAGGCTTGTGGAATATAAATAAAATCATATACAGGACCACGCAAAGAACTGAATACATGGCTGACTATGTATGATAATTCCTGGAAGTGTGATTTCTGCGTATATATATTTTTTTCTGTATGAATATCCACGCAAAACTTTAGAAGGGATACTCCAATTTTAATACTTTTTTTTTTCTTTTGATGGAGAAGTATATCTTTCCAGTAGACTGTAAGCAATAAGTTTATCTTTCTGAATATTTACGTGCTTTTTTTTTACTTTATAAATTTTAACGTTCGTAATAATTGACTAATAGCCCCAGAGCGGACTTGGAGAGACTCCAGGGGAAGGGGGGGGAGGGTTCATTGGTTAAGTATAAAAGGGGGAGGGTTAGCCCCCCCCCTTGAATTTGGTAAATGAGTTTTTCATGCAGAATTATCCAATTTTCTTCAAATTTTGTACATAAATTAATCGTGATAAGGTACTTTTCTGATTAGTTTTGGGGGTTCATTGGTTATGTATAAAGGGAGGGAACGGGTGCTAACTTCCCTTAATTCAGATAAATGGGTTTTTCCTGCAGAATTATCAAATTTTCTTCAAATTTTGTACATAGGTTCATCGTGATAAAGCGCTTTTCTGATTAGTTTTGGGGGTTCATTGGTTAAGTATAAAAGGGGTAAAGAGGGGGAGGGGCTAATCCTTCCCCCCTTAATTTAGATAAATGGGTTTTTCATGCGGAATTATCCAATTTTCTTCAAATTTTGTATATAGGTTCATTCTGATCAAGCGCTTTTCTGATTAGTTTTGGGGGTTCACTGGTTAACTATAAGGGGGGAGGGGTATGATTCTCCCTTTAATATATTGTCGATTTCTTTATTTTTCGAGGGGCTTATTTCAAATTCTTTGAAATAAGAATATAATGTACAATTAGTGTGAATAAGCTGTGAGCTCAATGCCCTCAGTTTAACTGGGCAGTTTTCCTTTTGTATTTCTTTCATTTACAGTGCCACACAAAAGTATTCTTTTAGATGATGATCTACGGGGGAAAAACTATTTGCAGCATATTTTAATTATGTTACGCCATTTCAAATATAATGAAATGGATATACATTATTGAGGTTTACTACAAGACATTTGTTATGCGAAAAGGATTCATCATTCTTTTACAGGGACATATAAATATTTCAGATATAGTACTGTGTCCGAAGTATTGCTTATAAGCCATAATTGGAAGTAGGATTTCAGTTAGGTATGGGTTTGACTAAATTTTTGAATGCTATGTGTTATGTATAAATGCTAGAGATCATATACAGGGCTAAACAAAAAAATTTGTAAGCATTACGGTGCAGCAGCGTAAATTGATTAAAATGGGTTTTTAATCGAGTTATGAATTTTGAACGTGAAATATATTTAGTATACCAACGAAGGTTTGTGGAATATAAATAAAATCATATATAGGACCACGTAAAGAACTGAATACATGGCTGACTATGTATGCGATAATTCCTGGAAGTGTGATTTCAGCGTGTTTTTGCCTGAATGAAACTATAGCTTAATATGTCGCGTGTACAAAAAGCTTATGTTATATACAGGGCTGTACAAAATAATTCAAGTATGTTTCCATCTATTGGTAGAAACTGTTGAAGATGAATTTCCAACTGTGTTTTTTTTGTTTTATTGCTAAACTAAACTGCAGCATACTATAGGGTATATACAAATATATAAATTATATACAGGGCTGCAGAAAAGAATTGGAGTACTTTTCCGGCTGTGGATGGTAATTGTTGAAACCTGGTTTTCAAATTTGTTTTGTGTTTTTCTGAAATGTTTACTTAGATAGCTTATTTACCTTATTAAACAGCGATGGTTTGTTAAAGTATTCTGTTAGTGTTGGAAAGTGTTTCATAATCTATGCTTGGTACAGGATTTTACTAATTTTACTAATGAACAAAATTTTAGATAAATAATTAAGATATAGATTGGAAATTGTGGATGAGAAGGGATGTCATCTGCCGACACGACTAGCGTAGTGTCTTCGTTATATTCTGATTATAAAAAAAAAATAATTTTTTTAATGATCACGTTAATGTATGCGAAGGTGGTTTTCTTGAACATATTATATTGCGGGTATGGGGAGGTAGGGGGTTAAAGCCTTGCTCTGATTTTCACAAAACAAATTCCCAAGAAATTTAATATTTTTAGCTTCTAACGTAGCGTTTTTTAAATGTTATGTATAGAGAATACGGGAAATTTTAAATAACGATTTTCATAAATGTTTAATTTATGTTCCTAATAAAAGTACACAAACCGTATATGCCTGATGGTTACCAACAATCAAAGTAAATGAATTGTTGTTGAGCACTTAACCGAGTGCCCTACAAGCAATCCTACGAGTTTTTTTTATCTAACTGTGCATTCTTATCTCGGGTTCTACGGATTCCCAATCACAACGGCCTTTAGATGATTCGACTTTGTTTTCGTTCGTGATACAGATTTTAGTTCCACCTTCCACCGCCAAGGGCGGCATTATTTTTTAGAGTTCTGTGGGCCTGATTTCGACGGGCATTGGTTCATTCAACTCCTTTAAGCAACGCGTACCCGTGTTGGATGTTTGTATGGGACAAATTGCGCCCCCTGGCGTTGGAATGGCGGTACTAAAGGATTATGAGCGCGTGTGCAGCACGCTTGCTCTTCGATGCTGGAGGCAGCGGGAACACAATTTGGAGTTTTATTCGGAAGGTGGTTTCTTTAGAACAGGGTGCGTCCCCTAGCGGCGGGAGGTGGAACTAAAAAAGTTTGCAGCGCGTGCTCTGCATGCATACTATACGGTCCGGCAGGCAGTGGGAACACGTGTCGGTGGTTCGTTTTAACAGAATGCGCCCGTACTTGCGGAAAGTGGAGATACAGGATTTTCAGTCGACGTGCAAAGCACTTTTAAATGAATAATTTAATACAACATCAGGTTAAAGATATAAAATCATACAAACTTTAGTTTTGTTTAATTTTATTATCATGGGTCCGAGCAACGCCGGGCGGGTCAGCTAGTATATATATATATATATATATATATATATATATATATAATTATAATATCTATGAATTTCAAAATACATATCAAGTTCTTATATCATTCTACTTTAATCTACAAAGAGATAAATAATGATATTGTGTAAACAGAATACCACATATCTAATAATTAACATGTGAAATCATAATTTTACCATAGCATGTGCTTCAATGGTAATTGGCCAAATTTACTCATACCTGAATAATATTTAAAAAAGAAAGAGAGAGAAAGGGAAAAAAAATTATAGATTGGAGTTGCTATTAAGTAAACACAAATGGATTAATAAATCAAATATGAACATTATACAATGGAAAACTGGACCACAAGAGAACAAACAAGAATTGGATATGAAAAAACACATGTAGATGTACTCGTCAGCTTGGTTGCACCCACATGTGTTTTAAAAAATAATTCAGTATTTCATAATTCTACTGGCATGATGCTAAGAACAGTAGAATCAAAACCAAGTATACTGAATTATTACCAGATAACAATTGGAAAAAATAAGATTGGAAATATTTAAATTGGAAATAAAAAACCATTAAGAATATATAATATAATTCACTTACATCGATTATCCTAAAAACATTATAAATCACCTCACTAAATTACCACTAGATATCATTTTTGAAATAATATTGGAAATTAGAACCTTTAAATTGTAAATAAAATAATATAGAAACTTCTGCATAATATCCACGTCCACATGGCATATATATATACCGGGTTCGTCATAAATTCGTGCAAACTTTAAATATTCATAATAAAAGAAGTAATGCTCAGAAAATTTTTCGGTTTGCGCGAGTATGATCAGAAGGTTTTTGGATTTTTTTCCATGTATAATAAAAAATTATTCCAAAAGTAACCGATAGAGGGCACTCACACGTCATACTGAGGCGTTTTATGCAAATCAGGCACACACAAATAGACAATAAAACAAATCACAATAATATGACACTGTGCATTTATTTTAAAGTAAAAAATGATCAACATGACCTCTATCACCAGGTATTAGGGAAGTGAGGCGCGTCAATACACCTGTTACAGCTGAATGTAGCATGTCGGCATCGATGCCACCGACGGTCCGTCGAATGGCATCTTTCAGTTCCACCAAAGTTTCTGGGGAACCCCGGTGTACACGACACTTTAAGTATCCCCACACCCAAATACCTGCCGGGGTCATGTCTGGAGATCGTGCGGGCCACTCAAACTTACATCCTCAACTTATTACTCGGTCTTCAGTGAAAGTGTTAAACAGGAACGTCTTGACTTCACGTGCAACCTGGGGCGGGGTACCATCCTGCATGCAGGCAAAACGTGGTCACGCAAAAGCGTAAAATACCGTTCTGCAGTGACGGTATAGGTTTTCCAGCCGAATTTAGGACAAGACTCTTCAAAAAAGAAAGGACCCAGAACCAGGGACCGACTTAGACTATCTGGGGCCCGGGGCAAGCATCATTCTGGAAGGCCCCCTTCTATCTATCCATGAAAATTGTTCGGGAATTATGTTGAAGTCACTAGTATTAAACTCTCTCTCTCTCTCTCTCTCTCTCTCCATACCTATTTTATGTATACATAAATTTCGAACCAAGTGCTATTTACATCTTATACATATACAGTGTATTACAAGAAAGGGTCACAACTTTAACAAATGACAGAACACTGTTTTTGGTATAGGAATTTAATGACGGATGTGAACGTTTGAAGTGTAAATGCAGATCTTTCAATCACTCTTGGTTATTTGTTATAATGTAAAATTTTCTATTATATTATAAAATTTAATATTTGTTGTGCATCAGCATGTATTTGGCCGATTCTATAATATGGAAAGATAAGTGCAGGAATTCCCTGATACTAATATCAACAAATTTCAACACTTGTTACGTTGTTACTTCATTCCCCATGCTCTAAAATACCTTTATATAAATTTTTATAACATTAGTTTTCTGATGTTGTAGATTGTTCTTTTTAGGGGAGGAGGGGACTTGGGGCACAGGAAGCAGAGGGTGGAAGTGGAGGACTACACTCCTTTCCTAAATCTTTGAAAATGTAATAATTTTTGTCATTTTTGGCCAATTTAAACCATTTTGCATCCGTTTAACAAAAATCCTAATTAAGAGCAGAGGGGAGGGAGGGGGGCTCTCAGATTGGGGGAATGGGGCAGCTGCCCCACAGGCCCCTGCATAAGTTGGGAACTGCCCAGAACAAAAGACGCGGTGAAACCACACCAAACAGACAAATGAGGAGCATGCAGTGGCTTGGTCAGGTACTCACGAGGGTTTGACGTTGTTCAAAATACGACTGCGTATTGACGATTTCATTGATTTTATTGATTTTGCGTATTGACGTCATCATGCAATGAAAAATGTGCTTCATCCGTCCAGTTGACGGTCAACAACCATTGTGGGTCCCGCTCCGATTTTGCCAGCGTCCATGTAGCAGACTTTAGTCTTTTATCTGTATCTGCCAGTAATAACTGGTGAATTGCCTGTATCTTGTACGGATACAGATCCAAGATTCCGTTCAGAATATGTCGAATCGACGATTACGGAATCCCCGTTATTCTCCCAGCTTCACGAACACTGCTACTCCCCATTGATGTCTCGGCTTCCAATTCTTCCATGACACTTTTTACAACATTGACGCGATCCGTGCTCGAGGATGGTCTGCCACTACGTGGACGATCCTCCAAACTCCCCGTTTTCTCAAAATGTCGTACTAAATTGAGTATCCCTTTCAATGAAATAGGTTTTTTTTGCGCCTGAAGTTCTTTCTCCGTGCGAAACTTTCGCAATGCAATAGTTCTCGATTCACCATTCTTGTAAAAAAGTTTAACCACCAGCGCTCGATCTGGTAACGATAGCATGCTGTCGAGATCAAATGACGAATACATTTCCAGGCAGGTGTTTTATTGCGAGCCTGATTTGCATAAAACGCCTCAGTTTTACGTATGAGAGCCCTCTATTGGTTACTTTTGGAATCATTTTTTTCTTATACTACATGGAAAAAATCCAAAATCCTTTTGATCATACTCGCTTAAAACGAAAAATTTTCGGAGCATTACTTCTTTTATTATGATTTTTTTAAGTTTGCACGAATTTATGACGCAACCGGTCTATATATATATATATGTGTGTGTGTGTGTGTAATATAAAATTATATATAACACGTTATCAGTATGATCAGGCCTGAATCCTGTTTTAACTGCAGCATTGGTTAAGAGATCAATGAAAGTTTTTTCAAGACAAGCGCTGACTGTGTCACAAAACGTTAACTAAATGGCTGATATAATTCACACTCTTAGTGTAAGCAGCAGTTGAAATATTTAGAGTATTTGCAGTCGTACAATCGAGCTGAGTAGTGGCAACAGTTCCGAAAGTTGTTTCTCCAAAGCATTTAGGAGACTGGGTTTGAGACAAACAGTTTATTCCATACTAAATTATACTAATGCACAACTCCACATAAACACAACTTCAATAGAAGCTTCAGACCCAATTAGATCTATTAAAATTTATTGATGAAAATCTATCGACGCGTAGAGGAAGGACTTCTCAAGTGACGAGGTTATTTGGACCCTTCGGCATGCGTAAAAATTTGCCTTCCAAGTCAGCGTATGCGGTATAAGTATAAAAAAAAACTAAAATCTAAGTTACATTGTGCTCTCTAAGAAACCAACGAAATCTGTGTTATTAGAAAAAATGGGTAGTAAGAGGTGGAGCGCTTGCTAATGATTGAAAAAGTGGGCCAAAAGGGGGTGCCATTGACATCGTGTCGTAACTCTTTCTTTTATAGCAGAATTTTAAAAAGGTGAATAGTTTATGCGGGAGTTGAAAGGAATCATGGGATATGGAATGATAATTTAAAAAAAAATGGTGTTACAAAATGTTCCAAAGAAATAAAAATTCAATGTCTTAAAGTATCAAGAAATAAAACAAGTGTGTTTTACAAGAAGTGTTGCATTTAATAGAATAATGTTTTTAGATTAAGAATTAAAAGAAGATGTTGATTTAAAGTTACGGAATTAAAATATAAATGGTACTTAAGATATTGTTAAACGAAAGGAAAAAAAGTAGAATTGTAAGAATTTGGATTAAATTAATTAAACTAAAATAGCGAAAATTTATTGTTACTACATATATATATATATATATATATATATATATATATATATATATATATATATTAGTTAAATTAGGTAAAAAAATCGATTTTACTCAAAAAAGAAACTAAAATAATGCTTTAGAATTTAAAAGAAATATATGTAACAAATAACTTTCCGATTCCTTTAAAATTATGCACAATTTATTTTTTAAAGTTATAAAAAACACTCGCGCAGAAAATATATTCTAAACGGACACATTTAAAAATAATTAATAGTTGAAAAAAATCGATTTCTTCAAGAAAGGAAACATTTTTTACCGAATTTTATTCTAAATATAATATTCATATTTTACATCTAACAATCCAATTAAGAATATATATAATTCATGTTTTATCCTCTAGTAATACTAAATTTTGAAACCTTCACCACTTTCTCAGTACGCAATCTCCCCGCATTTAACTTAAAAATAACCAGGTTTCTAAGTCCTTAGCCGCGATTTGAAGAAATCCAGTATCATCATTCAAAATCCTATTCTAGAAAGGGCCCAATGGTCTTACATGTAAAACACTAAGGCTGAAGGCACTGAGGTCCCTAGTTCGAGTCAAAGGTCAGCCATAAAATATTCTTGAGGTATATCAAATAATAAATATCTACAGATGGCTTCACAAAGAGAGATGTAATTTTTTTTATAACCGAGGTTATTCATAACGGAAAATTTTCCTTCCTGACAGTAATGCCCGGAATATTTCTGTGATTCGAAGAATTTCTGAGAGAGTAACGGAAAGTAACCGCTTCTTCAAACGGAGTTTTTCCTTTTTTTATCTCTTAAAACAAAAAATCTATTATCGGAATGGAAAAAGTCCGGCAACTTTGCTGCCAGTAATTTTACCGTGAATTAATGGATTTATTTTAACAGTGCAGGGTACGTTATAACCATGTCAGGACTCTCGTCCGTTCTAGAACGACACAATACTTCCCACATTAAAGAAGGTGACAAAAGGGCAGCCGTTCCAGAATGTGATCGGAACGCACTTGGATGCGATGTTAAATGTTGTCGCCCAGCATACAGAGGTACCAGTGGGTAGAGAGAGACAGGGTGAGCTCACATCTCAGTAACATCGCTTATGACTCAATGGAGGAATTGCACATTGTAATAAAATTCCCAAAGGAACAACGAACCCTTTGGAAATAGAGCTATAGGATAGAACGTTACAACACTAGTAATAGTAAAATGGCTGTTCGGATTTTTTTTAGAATTATCTTATACTACAGTAGGGCGATATATATACAAAGCATTCATAGAAAATATTTTTTAGAGGAAATGTCTATATCAGGACACATTGGGAGATACCTTCTCGAAGTCGTATAAAGGCGCAATCTTTTGAAGGGCAATAATACTCTTCAGTTTACTACTAGTGACAATTTTAAGCTTTAATTACTCTCCAGTATTCAGAATTAAGTCAAAAATATTAACTAGATATAAGACTGTTTGTTTCTTTATAGCTAAGAATTTCGACGGGCTCCTCCGGAGATTTCGACTCGAACCCTTCAGTGAGAAAGACGACCGGGAGCCCAACACAGCGAGATGTTTGACACGACGGGGGCAGGACACGGTTGCACCGCCACCTCCATGTGGTGCGCCGGTGATAGAGGTGAAGCAGGACACTGAGTTTGGGTCTACCCTTTATAAGCTTAGGTTTCCTGCAGCGTGAAGACTCGGTCAATGTTGGAAGTCTCCTCCCTAGGTGGTAGAAGGATGCCTCGTAGGCATATCTCAGTTGCTCTAGCCGGACCCTTGCCCTGCGTCGAGGAAGGTGACGCTGAGCAACGACTAGCTAACAGCGGTCATATCGTTTCAAAATCTTTATCTAGAGCCGTTACGGAGGCAAGATCGAACTCCTAATAGCACGGTGCATGGTGGCTGTGCAGTGACGCTTGGTTACTGGGTGAGGCGGCTTGAAGCAACACTCTGTACTAGCACCTCCTCCACTAGGATTCGATGATCAGAAAATGCTGTACAATAAGCGTCGTTGGGGTAGTCCGGCATAAGGCCTATTACCCGGTTCGCTCTTTTGGGTTCCAGCTACGAAGCTGTCGGAGGACTTCAGTGTCCCCCCAAGTGTTTTGTGGTGGTGTCCTCGATGTGTGGGCTACACTGCATATCGACTTTTGTCGTCAATCTCTTGGGTTAAAAGGAGTGGTCAGCAGGTGGTGGCGCTGCTACCGGCACGCAGCACTTACAGGAGGACCCTCCTGGTCTAGTGCGTTAAAATCCCCCAAGACATGGGCGCGGCGGTTGACGTGCTTCATTTTATAACTAAGATTATTTGTAGTTCGGTAAACAATTTTTTAAACATATTAAAGGAACATACATTCAGTACCTTTGATACGTTGGCTGAAATAAGCATAAAACCCCATAAAACTAGCTTAGATATGTTGTTTAGCTGTCTACATGGGTCGAAATTTCCAGGCCCGGAATTTCAACGCCCTGCACAAAAAAATTTAATGGCTCAACTGATATAAAAGCTAAAAGTTCGGCCCAGATTACCCGGCCCGTACAAATATATATATATATATATTGGCCTGATACGATATAAATGCTAAAAGTTTTACCCGAGGTCGGCTCAGACCGTACAAAAGCTTAATTGAGGCGGGCTGGCACGACTTAATTTCTAAAAACATGCCAGAGGGAGGCATTAAAAACTCTACCTCGAAGAGTCGCCTTAATCAGGTATTCAGGGCCAACCCAATAAAAAAAGAAGACTGGCCCAAACAAACCTGCAAATGTAGGACAGACAAAGTAAGGCCCGGGCTTGGCTCAACCCTGAAAGAGCGAAGACCATGTCCGGTCCCAGTAAAGTGAATGGAAACCGGACCAGGTTCGAAACAAACCCGTTCCCAGACCCAAACATCTTTCTTCCCTAATACCCTAATTTCTTCCCTAATAAATAATAATTCTAGTTTTTTTAAAACGAATGATAACAAAAAGGAACTGATTTTCCTGAAAACAAAACTATCCGAATATAGCTAATTATAATACTTATAATATATACTTATTGAAATTACTTCAGTAGTTCTAGAGAAAAAAGAAGGGTCGAAAATTTTCACAAATCCAATACTTTCTTTCTTGTGTAGATAGAAGAAAACTTGTCGGATGTGCCACTCCAAAAACTTTATTTTATCTCATACATGTTTCACATACACCAAAAACACAAAAGTCACATACACAAAAGTCGAACTGAATCTAAAGTTTTATTAAATTCCATGCTTTAGTTCATGAGATATGACTGTCGCAAAAATCGTGTAAATCCTGAAAAATACAGCCTAGCAGCGCAACGTGTTGAGAAATTTACATCAAAACCTAATAAGCAACAATTTATGTCAACATCTAATTGAATTTGAAGTTTGATGAGATTCTGTGCATTAGTTTTTCAGATATAGCTATCGTGAAAATAGAGAAAAATGTAGCATAGTTTACAACTTAGCCTACTATATTTTAACGACTACAGTATAGCCACCTGTTGAAAGATTTGCACAAAAAACTAATCAGCACTAATATATATGCAGGTGTAACATAATATAAAGTTTTAATAAATTCCGTGCATTAATTATTGAGATATAGCTATCTTGAGAATCATGAATGACCAGCATACAGTGCCATCTGTTGGGCGGTATACACCTAAACATAATCATCAACAACTTATGTCCACGTGCAACTGAATTTGAAGTTTGATCAAAATTTTTGCATTTGCTCAGGAGAAAGTTTTTTGCGAAAATCCTGAAAAATGCAGCGCCACCTCTTGCGCGATTTTCACCAAAATCTAAGAAGTAAAACATTTGTCAACGTCTAACTAAATCTGAAATTTAATGAAAATCCCTGCAATAGTCCTTGAGATATTGCTATATTCAAAATCGTGAATAATGCAGCATAGCACCACCACCCAGTGGGCGGTATGCACCAAAACTTAATCAGCAACAATCTATGCCAATGTCTAACTGAATCTGAAATTTGTTGGTAATCCCTGCATTAGTTTTTGAGAAAGAGCTATTGAGGAATTCGAGAAAAATACAGCACAGCAACGCGATTTACACCAAAATTGTGCGATTTACACCAAAAACGGATCAGCACCAATTTATATCAAAGTCTAACTGGATAGTTTTATTAAATTCCATCCATTAATAAGACTATCGCTAAAATCGTGTGAATCCTGAAAATATGCTGCTTAAGCTGCGTCACCTGTTGGGAAATATTTACGAAACCGTAATAAGCAACAATTTATGCCAACGTCTAACTGAATCTGTAATGTAATGAAAATCCGTGCATTAGTCCTTCAGATAGACTTATCTTGAAAATCGTGAATAACGCAGCATACCAGCGCTAACGGTTGGGCGCTATACACCAATACTTAATCAGCAACAACTTATGACCACGTCTAAATGAATCTGAAGTTTGTCGAAATTCTGTGCATTAGTGTTTTAGATTTAGCTTTCGTGAAAATCATAAAAAAGTAGCATAGCAATGTCATCTTTTGGGCTATTTACACCAAAGCATGTAATCATCGTCTATTTATATCACGATCAAACAGAATCTGAAATTTTATGAAATTCTGTGCATTAGTTCTTGAAATATAGCAATCGTGAAAATCGTGAAAAATGTAGCATAGCAGCGCCACCAGGTGAGCGATTTAAACCAAAAACTAATCAGCCTAATCAGCACCAACTTATATGAAGGTCATTACTGAATACAAATATTTATTAAATTTCGTGCATTATTTCTTGAGACGGAGCTATCTTGAAAATCGTGAATAATGCATTATACAGCGCCACCTGTTGCGAGATATACAACAAAGCATAACAAGCAACAACTTATATCCACGTTTACCAGAATCTGAAGTTTGATGAAAATCTGTGCATTAGTTCTTGAGATAGAGCTATCTTGAAAATCATGAATAATGCAGCATAGCAGTGTCACCTGTTGGGCGGTATACACCAAAATTTAATCAAAGACTTATGTCCACTTCCAACTAAATCTGATGTTTGATGAAAATCTGTGTATTAGTTCTTGAGATAGAGCTAGTGTGCAAATCCTGTAACATGCAGTATAGCTGCGCCACCTGTTTGGCGATTTACATCAAAAAATAATCAGTACACATTTATCAAAGTCTAACTGAATCTAAAATTTTATTAAATTCCGTGCATTAGTTCTTGAGATATGACTATCACTAAAATCGTGTAAAATTCTGAAACATGCATTATGGAAGCGCCACTTGTTGGACGATTTACACCAAAACCAATTAAGCAACAACTTATTTCAATGTCTATCTAAACCTGTACTGTAATGAAAATCCGTGCATTAGTCCTTGAGATAGAGTTATCTTGAAATTCATGAATACTGCAGTTTAGCAGCGCTACATATTGGGCGGTATACACCAAAACCTAATCAACAACTTACGTCCACTTCTAACTAAATCTGATGTTTGAAGAAAATCTGTATATTAGTTCTTGAGATAGAGCTAGTGCGCAAATCCTGAAAAATGCAGCATAACTGCGCCACCTGTTTGACGATTTACATCAAAAAATAATCAGTACACATTTATCAAATTCTAACTGAATCTAAAATTTTATTAAATTCCGTGCATTAGTTCTTGAGATATGACTATCGCTAAAATCGTGTAAATCCTGAAAAATGTAACTTATAGCAACACCACCTGTTCGTCGGTATACACGAAAACTTAATAAGCAAAAACTTATGTCCACATGTAACGGAATTTGAAGTTTGATGAAAATCTGTGCATTAGTTCTTGAGATAGAGCTATGGAGCAAATCCTGAAAAAGTGCAGCATAGCAGCGCCACTTGTTGAGCGATTTACACCAAAACCTAAAAAGCAACAACTTATGTCAACGTCTAACGGAATCTGTAATTTAATGAAAATCCGTGCATTATTTCTTCAGATATAGCTATATAATATCATGAATAATGCAACGTACATTTTGGGCGGTATACATTAAAACTTAATCAGCAACAACCTAAGTCAATGTCTAACTGAATCTGAAATTTATTGAAACTCCCTGCGTTACTTCTTGAAATGGAGCTATTACGGAAATCGAGAAAAATACAGTATACGTCTAACTGAATCTGAAGGTAGATGAAAATCTGTGCATTAGTTTTGATATACAGCTGTTGCAGAAATCCTGAAAAATGCAGCATACCAACGCCACCTGTTGGGCGATTTATACCAAACCCTAATAAGTGACATCTTATGTCAACGTCTAACTGTATCTTAAATTTAATGAAAATCTGTGCTTTAGTTCTTGAGATATAGCTATCTTGAAAATCGTGAATAATGCAGCAGAGCAACACCACCTTTTGGGCGGTATGCACCGAAACCTTATCAGCAACAACTTTTGTGAATGTCAAACTCAAACTGAAATTTATTGTAAATCCATGTATTAGTTTTTGTGATAAAACTATTGTGGAGATCCTGAAAAATGCAGCGTATAAGCGCAACCTGTTGGGCGGTATACACCAAAACCTAATCAGCAACATATTATGTCGACGTTTATCTGAATCTCAAGGTATATGAAAATCTGTGCATTAGTTCTTGAGGTACAGCTATTGTAGGAATCCTGAAAATTGCAGCACAGCAGCGCCATGTTTTGGGCAATTTACACCAAAACATACTAAGCAGCAACTTATGTCAGCGTCTTACTGAATGTAAAATTTGAAAAAAATTCGTGCATTTGTCCTTGAGATATAGCTTTCTTGAAAATCCTGAATAATGCAGCTTCGCAGCTCCACCTGTTGGGCGGTATACAGCTAAACCTAATCAGAAACTTCTTATGTCCACATCTATCCGAATCTGAAGGTAGATGTAAATTTGTGCATTAGTCCTTGAAATACAGCTAATTCTCACGGAAATCGTGAAAAATGCAGCATAGCAGCGCCACCTTTTGGCGATATTCACCAAAAACTAATCATTACCATTTTATATCAAGGCATAACTGAATCTAAACTTTTATTAAATTCCATGCATTAGTTCTTGAGATGTGACTATCATTAAAATCGTATAAATCCTGATAAATGCAGCATAGCACCGCCACCTGTTGGGCAATTTACACGAAAACCTAATAAACAACATCTTATGTCAACGTCTTACTGAATCTAAAATTTGATGAAAATTCGAGCATTATTCCTTGAGATATAACTTTCTTGAAAATCCTGAATAATGCAGCTTCGCAGCGCCACCTCTTGGGTGGTATAGAGCTAAACCTAATCAGAAATTTCTTATGTCCACTCTAATTGAATCTGAAGGTAGATGAAAATCTGTGCATTAGTCCTTGAAATACAGCTAATGCGGAAATCGTGAAAAATGCAGCATAGCAGCGCCACTTTTTGGGCGATATTCACCGAAACTAATCAGCACAAATTTACATCAATACCTAACTGAATCTAAAGTTTTTTTAAATTCCATGCATTAGTTTCTCGAAATATGACTATCACTAAAATAGTGTAAATCCTGAAAAATGGAGCATAGCAGCGCCACCTGTTGGGTAGTTAACACCAAAACCAAATAAGCAACAACTTATATCAACGTAATAACTGAATCTGAAATTTAATGAAAATTCATTCATTAGTTCTTGAGATATGAAAATCGTGAATAATGCAGCATGGCAGTTTGGGCGGTTTACACCAAAACCTAATCAGCAACAACTTATATCCACGCCTAGCTGAATCGGAAGGTAGGTGAACATCTGTGTATTAGTTCTTGAGAGAGAGCTATTGCGGAAATCGTGAAAAAAGCAGCATAAATGGTTCGCACCAAAAACTAATCAGCACCAATTTATATCAAGGTCTAAATGAATCTAAAATTTTATTAAATTCTGTGTTTTAGTTCTTGAGATAGACCGCCCCAAAATTTTTTTGTCATATACATACAGACAGACATTTTCTAAAAACAGTCATAGCGTATTCAGGTCTTCTAAAACGTATAAATCCGTTTAAAATCGGAAGTCGAAAATTTTTACGAATCCAATATTTTCTTCTTGTAAAGATAGAAACTCCGGAGTCCAATGCAATAACGCTTCCGAAAAACGAATCCTAAATTACCCTTTCCTTTTCCTCCCATCTCCAATCTTTTGCCTTCTTTTGTATCAAAACACTAATAAATGACGTAAAGTGTCGCTCACGTAAGAAATGGAGATGAAACGGTCTCGGTTTTTATATCAGTCTTGGGGTTTCGGCAGACTCCAGCTCAATCTGTTTTTAAATTTCAAATTTTAATTTTATTCCATTTCAAATCATTTTAACGCTATTTTGATCAGAATAAAAAGTAAAGTCTTTTTCTATTCTTCATAGCTGCGAACTATTCATTTTTTGTGTTAACACAATTTCCGAATCATAATTCTGAGCTTATTTAATCGCAGAATTATGCGATTAACTAACACTAAGATTCGGCAAAGATTTATATTTGGAAGTAATAATGACTAAAAAGTAGAATAGTTGATAGCTAAGTGTGCGCAGAGAGATGCATTTAAATTTTTTATTATGTGAAAAAATAATAATAATATAAAAATACTTCAAATTTTGAAAATAATATATGAAATATAAATATGCAGACTGGAGTGACGGCGGAGGGGAACGGTACGCTACGGTTGTTAATACTACGGAATATTAGGGCTTCGGTAATTTTTTTTTTTTTTTTTTTTTTTTTTAGAAATTAAGCCCTGGGTGGGGGCAAATTTCTAAAAAAATCTAATTTTCTAAATTCTAAATTTTCCAAAAAATGGTGATCGGCCCATCGCTCTCTCTTTTCACTTAGATATTTAATTTCCCCTTTCCCCTAGTACAAAATACACAATGTTTTAAATCTGTATATCTGTTTAACATTTTTCTTTTCTAATTCCATGCAAAGATAAGATGCAAAATCCTTTCTTTTTGTAGACTTAAAATCTTGGCAACTACCCAAGAGTGACAGAAATGTCAGTTATTTTTTGTTGAATTCATTCTTTTTCTCAATTGGAGGAGTTGTCTTGTCAATCATTTGAAGTTAGACCATCCTCTTATTTGTTTCTCAACGCCAGCGGCCATCTTGAACCGAAAATTTCTGTGACTAGCGTAGCCTCTTAACATTCGCGAGGGTTACGTTCCAGGAAAACCTCGCGAATGTCAAATCTGCGAATGTTGAGTCTATCTCTCTGCACTAAGAAAGAGTAACGATCTATAAAATTTTAATTACAGTGGCACAGCATTTCAAAGATCAAAAGAAAATATTTACTAACACTACTTTATGCATAACATATATGTAGAAGGTAAATGTACAGACATGTTCATAAGTATGAAATTTATTTAATGAAGATAATTTAAATTAACTCACTGGTGAAATAATTACAGATAAAAAGCATAGGTTTTTTTATAAAGTAATTTCGACTCTCCCTATTCGCAAAGAGATGATAATGTTTTAGTGGGCCAGTATGCGATACAATATTGAAATACGATATTTAAATACAGCTAAATGCTCCAGAGATATTTTTATTTTCTAAGTGCAGCTTCTGCTCCATCTCTACTAAAACCTGCACAAGCACATTTTAAATTAATAGTTTGAAGATGCCGTTACCTTACACCTTCTAATATCTCCATTGCAATGAGTATTCTGCTGTTGTTATTATTTTGCTTTCCTTCAACACTCACTCTTTTTTTAGTTGACAACTGAAAATTGATTTTTAAAATACATAAGAGAAAACACAGAGGAAACAATCTTTAACCACTGTAAATTCTGAAAAAGAAAAGATATAATTTAAAAAAAAAATCGCAAATAATCAAGTCAGATTCTCGTGAATGTTAAATTTTTCGCACTTTCAGGTTCGCGAATAATCAAAAATCGCGAATGTTAAGGGATTACTGTATTTGGAGAGTAAACTCCATGAAACAGTTAACAATTTCTGAACTATTAATTATATTTCATTTTACTTCTTTGAACCTGGTTATGCAAAATTACTTTTGCCTCGTTATTTGTTAAAATGGATTCATGAAATTAGTTTAAACACATACAAATGTATACATCAGTGGTCACCAACTTGTCTGTTTCGGAGGTTTTCCTGCCAAAGGTATGATTGAGATTATGTATAAAATTATTGCTATTTCACGCAACAATGTTAGATTCCCTAAAATGTAGCATAAATGAAATGTATAAATAATATTTAAACGAAAGTATATCAATAAAACTAGGAAAATCCAATTGTAAAATACATGCATAATGAAAGATTATTTTTTGCGAAGTTTGTATTTTCATATCTGCTGTCAAATATTCATAATCAGGTATATATGCCTTTCAAGATAATCACAATTTTTCATGTGTATATATTTTGTTGTGTTAAGAACGATGCTGTGGACACATGTCTGTGTTTTTATTTTGAATGCGAAAATTGGATCCACCCAAATGCATTGAACCAAAATAAATACATTCACTGCATATTTTAATACTTGTATACTTATCATAAGAAACATTTATGATAGAGTATTCAAGTTTCTTAACTTTAAAACTTAAATCTCATTCCGAAATAAAAATTCTATTTTCTAATCTAGCTTTTTTCAAGCCACAAATATTCGAAAATTATACAGGAATACAAAATCTTCAACAACGTAAAGTAGAACATCTTAAGTTAATTTAATTGAACTCATAAATATATTTTTTTTTGTAAATGATTTAGTGTACCTTGTCGCATATTATTGCTTTCAAATTCGAAAAAAATAGTATCAAAATTGAAATGATTAGTATTGATTCCAACTGTTGGCGATATATAAAAACTTGTTTCGGGAAAAACTTGTATGCCATTCCAAGTATAAACAGTGATTTTTAATTATACTTTAGAAATTTAGAGTCGTTGGATAATAAAAATTTCTATTTTTTTATTATAGTTAAAAACTTTTCTTTTAAATTTTTGAAACAAAGAAGAAAAAAAAATTCTGTTTACTCGAAACAGAAAAATTAATTCATTTTTCCTTCGTGAACCATTCTTAAAAGTACACTAGTTACATTATTTCATAATGGAAAATAAAATGGTCCACTAAAAATGAAAAGAAAAAATAACAAAACTCATCAATTTTATATTAAGCTAAGCAGTAAAATAAAATTCAATGGAAGTGAAATTCATTCATTTTTCAATAAAGAAACGGTTCTAATCTAATTCACATGTTTTAACAATCATTTATTTAAAATATTAGTGTATTCTTATAAAGAACAGCTGCATGAAACAGACTGCTTAAAATGCAAAACATAGTCACTTATATTTTACAAAATAATGAATAACATTCTAAAAAAATCATTTTTTAAATATTTCACAAATTATAATGCATATCAAAGATCGTAAAAAACACAAACTAAAACAGAAAAAAAATTACGCTATTCATCAAAATAGCATTAATATTGTTTTCTCTTCTGTTTATAATATTAATAAGCTTTTATATCTTATTATAGAAGGCTGTTTTTTTTAAACGCTTCTAAAAAAATATTATTAATTTTCAAACATAAACGTAAAAACACATCCCTCACATTTTTCATGAAAAGTGTTTTTAAGTTCATTTTTAAAGTCAATTGTCCCAGTGTTCTTTAACACTTTTTTTAATTTTTTATGCTTAAAAAACCCGATTTTAATTTTACTTCTTCCTTTGCTATACAATAATAATTCCCTCCATTCTATTTTAGAACAAACGATTCATCATCAAAACTAATGAAGAAACTACAATACATTTCTCCTCTCTAAACGGTATTAAAATGATTTATTAGGTTGTAAGAGAAATTCTCTGATTTTATTTCAGTGTGTTTAAAGGGAAAATAATACAGGAAAAAAATAAGCTTTACTTCATATGAAAAAAGATAAATCTCAAATATCTGCATTAAAAAATGTCGTAAATTATAAAAGTTGCTAATATAGTATTTAAAATGTTTTGTTTTTTTAATTTAATTTTCCTATGGAATAAAAGACATATGCTTCTAGCAGGATTATTCTAAACATTTTTTGCTTTAAAATTAGTATGTTATTCTTTGGTTGATAAACAAAATTATTTGATTTTTCAGAAAAAAAAACTTTGCTTTGGGCATAAAAAAAAAGAAACTTTTTACTATATCTAAGTCAAACATTATTGATATTTATATTGTATTATTAATAATTTATTTCGGTCTATTATTATTTTGTATTTGTATTTTTTTAATATGCATATACTATTTTAAATTATCCATAGAATTCTTCATTAAAATACATTTATTAATTCAATTCACCCCCCCCCCCAAAAAAAAAAAAAAAAAAAAAAAAAAAAAAATCTCTAATACTCCTTATGGTCCGGCGAGCGGCTATGAGGTTCTGTTGTCAAAGTTTTAAACAATAGGTGCTGGTATGGAACAAATATTGTGCTCGTAGCCTAATCATTAGGAGTTTACAATGGTTTTCTTCAAACCCTGCATAGTGTTTGTTCGTATAGATGTTAGGATACTTAAAAAAAACACCAACGGAGGGCACCCTCTCGCTCCATTTTTGGCATATGTCACAGGGGCAGATAATCAAACTTAAAAAAACATCAAACCCCTCATGTAAAGTTAAAACAAGTAATAAAAAACATGCGTCAACCTTAGACTATGAAACACTTTCCATCACATTCAGAGCAATGTACCAAAACTTCATCATTTAAATATGAAGATGATGTCAAAGGAAGCAATTTCGAAAATGCCTAACACATTTTCAAACCCAATTTCAGCAATTACCATGTATAGTAAAAAATATATTGAAAATATATTTAGGTATATCAAAGTTGCCCCTTCACAACTCTGCCTCCTGGGGGAAAAGATGAGTAACTTTGAAATCTTAAATAATAATCCACCTTTTTATTGCAGATTTCGATTCTAAGGGGAAAAATACGTAACTTTTGTATTTAACATTTTCTTCTGAAAATGGTAGATGGCGCTGTAACGGTGTAAAATGCAGTGAGAATCGTTTCCATTGAAAAGTCTGGAAACAGTCCAATAACTCATGAAATATACATCGTATTGAAAAACTGAAAAATACGTGTTGAATATTTTAGAAAAATCTATTTAGTGATATAAAAGTTGCCATTTTTCTAAAATATTGAAAACGTATTTTTCCCTTTTTCAATCCGATGTATACTTCTCGATTTATTCTATCGTTTCCAGACTTTTGAATGGAAACGATTCTCACTTCGTTTTTCTCGATTACATCACCATCTACGATTTTCCGAAGAAAATGTTAAATACAAAAGTTACGTATTTTTCCCGTAGAATCCTAATTTGCTATAAAAAAGTGGAGGTTATCAGTTAATAATTCAAAGTTGCCCCCTTTCACCCCAGGGGTTAGAGTTCGGGGAGGGGGGGACATTTGATATCCTTAAATAGATTTTTCAACAATATTGAACACATATTTTCAATCCGATTTATATTTCTCCAGCTTTCGATCGTTTCTAGACTTTTCATGTACCCTGTATATATGCAGTAGCGAAGCTAAGTAGTCGAGTATGCGTGGGTTCTGAACGCCCTCCCCCCTGAACCTTGAACAGCTTTGCTGAATCATGGATACAAAATCGTAAAAGAATGGAAAAAATGTCCGTTTTAGACGGGTATCCGTCTTGTCAGGTGAAATTTTAAGATATCCCTTTCATCAAGACTATGGACATTTTGCATTTTGTAACATAATTCCGCTTTCGACAAGCTGCATTTGTAGAAATATAATCTAAAACTGCTAAAATATAAGCACTTTTTTGTCCACCTTGCGAAAGCATATAGATGTATTACAGCAGCATCTGTGAAACTGAACCTGTCTATAACCGGTCTATACTGTAGTAAACCTCTGCAGTGCATAGATGTACTACAATAACATCTGTAGAAATTCAACCTGCCTATAACCGAATCCTGTCTCAAACGAAAAATGTTAAGGTTCCACGAAAAAGACACCAAATATTTTTACCTTCAATCATGGAAACCTATATAAAATGAAACGCGATTTCTTCTTGGCAGGTTTTACTGTATTACAGTGAAAACGACGAAAATAAGTATTCGGTCTTGATACAAGGATTCCGGAACATTTTTTGTTTCGTCTCAATCTTAAAATGACAGTTTTAAATTCTAGGGTGTCTGACATTTTGAAACAACTCATTTAGATGTGACTGAGCATGCGTTCAAAACATACAAAGGTCTCGACGGAGTTCCTTAGTTAGCTTTATTCGTCATCTTGTTTCAAAATGGCGACCACTTAACTATTTTAATTTCAAAAATATGTACAGACATAATATGAAATCTAAAAGTTTTTCCACCCAAGTGTTTGGTCTTGGTACAAGAATTCAGTTCAAAAAAGTTTTAAATTCAAAAAGTTTTTTCTTTAACTATTCGTACTTTATAAAAGGATTTCGCGACATTTTTGTTTTTGGATCTATCTTAAAAAATGGCTAAGATATAGCAGTTTGAATGACGGACTTTTTAAAACTTTTTTTCTAGATAGAAAGTTCAAAATATCGAGTTTAGAAATGTTACATTCATAGTTGCCATTCTTCCGATTTTTCAAGACCATTATTCGCTTTGTATAATCCAATATTAGCTTTATTTACCAATATTAGTTTTTCAAAATCTCAAAATTTTTGCGATGAAATAAAGAAACATTTCTACAAAATAGTGGTGTAAAAAAAATCAGGTGGATGACAATTATATATGTTACAACAGGATTTTATGTCATTCATTAAATATTTTACGAACACAACCAAACCAGAAATGTATTGAAAAGTCTCAGCAATAGCGTTCTAATCTCGCTTATTTATTTCCTTTTAACATGAATTTACAGGAAACATCCCTTCCAACGATAAAATGTCCGTCTTTTCGTTTTCTTATTTGAGGTTTTTCACTTTTTCAGTTGAATACGATAGCTAAAATAGGAAAATTCCATTACATTATGATCTATAGAAGAAAATCTTTTGCGGTGCATTTTAATGTTATAATATTTCAAGCATAATTAAATTAAAAATTATCACTGACAAGGAAGGTCTAGGATAAACGCATACTCAGAAATTTTTGAAAAAAATAGAGAATATTCTTCTCATGCAGATATATATATTTATAAAAAATTGCTGCGTAACCTCGATATAACGCCCGTAAAAAAAAATAAAATTTCGTTTATGTAGCGATCTGCCGCTAGTTGGTGACACAGTAGAAAAAAAAAATACGCTTTTATAATAAATTACTGTTTCAGGAAAAACGTTATCTATTCTTCATACTGTATAGTTTATGTAACTTTAACTTAACGAAATACACCTTTACAACTGTACCTTTGCCATATGCATTTATATGTATATACAAAGAACATTAACGATCGTATTTTACGGTTTAGAACAAAATTTAAATTGATTAAAAATACTTCAGACAAATAATTAAGGCCCGATTCTTAAGAGAAAACAAGCAAAAAGTATTGTTGCCATGGAAACAGCAACTTATTCATATAGAAATGTATAGTAGAGCGTTATTAATCGGGCAGTTAATGTTAAAATATACTTAACACTTATACGCCGGTGAAACTGTGTAAAATTAAATAACTTCAGCAACACGTAACTTGTATATATATTATATAAGCTTACAGAAAAAAATAAAAACATTTAATCATTTAAGTTTAACTTCACATTTAAACATTCATTTAACTAGGAATTTTATAATGCATTCAAATCGCTTGCATTTGGCGAGGAAAAAATGTTGCTCGTCAAATCGCGTACTTTTGTGCCAAATACTCAAAATAATTTTATATTTTTGCAGATGTTCTGCTGGGGTTCCGCAGCTAAATTTGACTGATCCTTTATTACATCCATGAGTATTTTCATTAGCATTTGTTTTTCAAAATATCCCGAGTATGCACTCTAAGGAGACGTTCCTTATGAAGTACACTGCAATATGTTTTTTGTAGATTATGGAATGAGCATCATTTATCGTTCACGTACAGAGACGCAAAAAATAATTCAGTTTTAAGAGTGACTATGATCTTTATAATTGCTGGAAGTTGGTTTTCCGCTTTGGTAAGTGTTGTTTAGTGTATTAGTGTGTATAAATTCTTATAGATCACATACAGGCCCAGACGAAAGAATTCACACATATTATCGTATATCAACACTAATTGCTTGAAATAGATTTTTACTTAGTTATGTGCATTTAGATTGCCTATTTAGATATCCCATTGCATTGTATGAATAAATAATATTTTATAATAATAATATGTTAGTGTTACTGAAAATATTTCATAATCTGTGCCTGATGCATGTTTTTCCGTTACTTCTTTATATTTAATTAGATTCTAAAGTAACATTTTTTTTCATTAATATTTACTATATCTCAGTTTATTAGAAAACTTTGATGGGCTGCATTTTACATTTAAATATATAATTTTAAGATAAATCTAAATAATATCCTGGATGTGTTTTAATCAGCAAGATCTTTGCAACTTTTATTGTTGTCTACAGCGTACTTTAAAAATTTATAATTAAAATTGGGAAGAAATACTACCTATTGCATTCTCCCCTAAGTTGGAATTTTTGAAAAAATTTTGCAGATCTACGCCGATCATGACTCCCAGAACCCAAAACCACCCCCAGTTCAAAACTGTATCTATCTATCTATCTATCTATGTCACTTTTTTATGGACACGATAACTCGAATAATTCTGCACAAATCTTTTCCCAACTTATATATTAAATCAAGGGGCATAAAATCTCTGTCAAGTTTGTTAATGGGTAAAATCGTACCAAGGGGAGGGGGGAAATGGGGGGGGGTGAAAACAGAAAAAACGCCATAATTTCTGAATTATGATATGTATCGAATCCGTTTAAAGTTATTATTACTTCTGGGAAAAAGGCCGAAAATTTATGTATGGCAAATTTTTGATATCATTAAAATTGGCCCCAAGGAGTGGAAAAAGGGGGGGGGTCAAAGAAAAAAATTCATAACTTCGTCAATTCACAAGATATTAAATCCGCTTGAATTTATTATAAATCATCTTAATATAATCTAAAAATTTTCTATTGACAAGTTTTTTATAGGACCAACCCTTATATAAAAAAAAATTAAAAACAAAACAAATCCCTGAGGGCTCCGCCTGCAAACAAGTTAGGTTTCGAAGTGGGCGGTTCTACGGTTTCGCATCATGGCAAAAAGGTCATTTCTTCCACAATTCCCAACAAACAGGCGCCCCACGGTCTGCGTCTTCGAAATATACCTGTGCCTGTAGGCCGAGCCGTCAGGAAATTTTTTATTATTAAATTCGAAAAAATTGGTTTTGATTCCAACTGTTTGCGATCGATGTAAAATAATTTGATAATCGACATGTCTATTAGTCCTAGTAATTTGTTTAACATTACCAAAAATAATTATCAATAATTTTTTATTAAAGTTTTCGTTATATAAAGGAAAAATTTGTGCTTTTTTTAAATATACAGTAGAAAAAAAATTAGTTCGATTTAACCGAAAAAAAAATTAATGCTGTATCCTTTGTTCCAGCATTCTTTAAAACATAACAATCATATTTTTTTTATAGTTAAAAAAAATATTCCACGATAACAATACTGTAACAGATATATATATATTTTTTAAAACAAGAAGCATACTTAGAAATATAAAGAAAGATAAATCATGCGTCAAGAATACATTATGAAACACTTTCCAACACATTGTGTATACTGTAACAAAACTTCACCGTTTAATAATGTGAAAGGTAATATCTAAGCAAACAACTTAGAAAACGCATAACACATTTAAAAACACAATTTCAGCAATCACGAAATAAAGTGAGAAAGGTATTCGAATTATTTTGTGCAGACCTGTACATGATCTTTAGATTTCTGTATATACTACATAATATGCCAAAATTTACCTCAGTTTGGAAACGCATAACACAGTTGAGAATTCCCGCTAAAATAATTCTTTCAATAAGCAGAAATGTACTCTATTTTTTTTGTGCATTCCTGCAAATGTTCTGTATAATTTATACACACCAAGTAATATGCAAAACAAAAGCAAAAAAAAAAAAAAACAATTTAAAAGCGCATACCACAAATGAAAACGCACTTCCAGCAATTATTGGTCAAAGACAGCACTTAAAAAGATTTCTATTGTGTGTCCCTGTAAATAAACGATAAATGTTATGCACACCCTATTCTATAGTAAGCATCTTGTAGTGCACCTTCTTCATGTTTCAAGATTGTTGAAATAGTTTAACATCATAAAAATACACTGAAAACGATTTTTCCTCTTAGAAACAATGTAACAGGAAACCTGTAAACGAACAATAAATGCTATACACTTCATTTTAAATATCGAACATGCCATGATAATCCTCAATAACGTATATCAATTACATGGCAATTCGACAGAAATTGTTAAAAAAAACTAAGCTAAATATTGAATATAGCTGTTTTCATTATTTTTTTTTAATTGAATCCATACATTTTCCATAAATAATTTTAGTGATTATTCTAATCTTATAAGTTACAGCTGAATGAAACATATATTTTTAAAAACATATAGTAATTTATGAATTGTAAAAGTTGAATAATGTTACAAAAATTACAGTATAATTTTTAAAAACTAATTATGCACATTAAGCATTGTACAAAATACTCATTTCAATACTATAATAAGCTTTTCATACAGTTAGATTTTAACAAGTGTTTTTTTTTTTTTTGTAATTTTCTAAGCAATTAATCTGTATATGGCAAGCTATTATTGAAGATAGTTTTGATAATTTTATTAATTTTCAAATAAAAAAAAATCTCGAAAGCTTCATTAAAAGCATTTTTAAGCTAACATTTTAGGCTTGACTGCCTCTTTAATCTTTTGTCTGTCCACTGTTTAACCTTTTTTAACACATTCCAACATAGCTGACAAGTGTTTATGAATTCGGTTTTTCTGGCCCTATGGCTGCAATCTGTCTGTCCATGCTCTAAATTGAGCAGATGTACTGGTATTGTCATGTAATTGATATATGGTATTGAGGTTATCAATGGCGTGTTCGGTATTGAATATAAAGTGTGTAGCATTTATATTTCGTTTCAGAGGCACTCAAAAGAATTTCGTTACATTATGATTTATGGGGGAGAAATCGTTTGCAGTATATTTTAATACTGTTACACAATTTGAAACATATTGAAATTGATATACATCACCGAGGTGCACTGCAAGATACGTTCACTATAGATTATGTTGTGCATAGCGTTTATCGTTCATTTACAGAAACACACAAAAAAATCGGTAAGAGTACTTTGTATGAGGGCTAATTGCTGTAAGCGCGTTTTAAATTGTGGTATGCGTTTCAAAATTTAACTAATGTTTTGCATGTTACTTGGTATGTATAACTTCTAAACATCGTATATAGGTTTGCACAAAAGAATTGGAATACATATCAGCTTATTGGTGGATATTACTCAAGGGGGAATTTTCAACTGTGTTTGCGTTTCCTAACTCATCTAATTTTGTGCATACTGTGAAGTATGTACACAAATTTGTAGAACATATATAGAGCAGCACAAAATAATTCGGATATTCTTCTGACTATAGATGTTAAATTCCGAAACTGGGTTTTTAATTATGCAATACATTTTCCAAATTAGACGTCATTTCCCCTCTTAATAATTGGTGAAGTTTTGTTAAGCATTGTGGACATTTTGGAAAATGTATCATAATATATGCTTGACACATAATTTTTTCCCTCTTGTTTTTTTTTTTTTTTAGTCACGTTTTTATTGCTTAAAAACCGATTTGAAATTTGCTGCTTTATTTGGGATACAATAAATTGCCTCATTCTAGTTTGAGACAAATAATTTATCATTGAAATTAATGAAGAAGCTGCAATGAGATATTTTTCCTTTCTAAACGGCATTATAATGATATATTGGATTTTAAGGGAAACTGTCAGATTTTATTTCATTGTATTTAGACGGAAAAAATAAACTTTGCTTCACGGAGACACATGAAAAAAGGTAACTGATGCTCGAATTTCCAAATTAAAAACGTCGTAAATTATAGACGTAGCTAGCTGATATAGTATTTATAGTGTTATTTTTTCCAATATAAAAACTTTTTATTGAGTAAAAATATATTTTTCTAGTAGAAGCATTCTAAAACTTTTTTTTTTTGCTTTGAAAATTTTTATGTTATACTTTATGGTTCAGAAAAGTAATTAATTATCCGAAATTATAGAAAAAATATTTCTTTTTGACTATCGCTCCGCTTCAAAAACTTAAAACAAACATCCTCGATATTTATCTTTAATTAATCATAATTTATTTCATTCTATTAATTTTCTTTTCTTACTTGGTATCCTTAAAAAATTAGAGATAATTTTCGTTGTGCTTTGAAGTTGTTCATTAAATTACAGTTTTTTTAATGTCAACATTTGTTTCCCTAGGATTGTTTAATAGTTAAAATTAATTTTTATAAAGTTCATTGACTTTCATGTCAGATATTTCAGGTCACATATTAGGATAAACAAGAAAGAAAAATCATGCGTCAAGCAAAGATTATGAAACACTTTCCAACTCCCCGAGAATGCTTTAACAAAACTTCGCCATTTAAAAATGTAAAGAAGATACCTAAGTAAACATCTTAGAAAACGCATAACACATTTGAAAACCATATTTCAACAATTATCATTCATGTCCAGAGAGGTACTCTAAATCTTTTGTGCAGCTCTGTATGTAATCTATAGATTTGTATATATTCTACACAGTATGCTAAAATTTAGTAGAAAATGCATAACACAGTTGAAAATTCACCATCAGGAATTTCTACCAATACACGGAAACGTACTTGAATTATTTTGCACAGCCCTATATACTCATAGATTTTTATACATACCACAATTTAAACTAAAATTTAATTGAGGGAAAACACGCTTAAAACTACTGAAATCACACTTCCAAAAATTACTATCCATAGGCGGCCATGCATCCAATACTTTGCATAGCCCTGTATATGATTTTATTTATATTTTACAAACATCTGATAGTTTATTAAATGTAGTTGAGCTTGAAAATGCATAACTCAAATTGAAAAACATCTTTAAGCAATTCACACTTATTTTCAGTAATGCTTACGAATTCTATTGTGTAGCATTGTATATCGTCTATAGTATTTAAACACACCACGTAGTATGCAAAAATTTAGTTAAATTAAAAAAAGCATACCATAAATAAAAACGCACTTTCCGCAATCTTTTATGCGTCCCTATAAATGAACGATAAATGCGATGCACACCATATTCTACTGCAATAATCTTGTAATAAACCTCAGTGATGTGTATCAATTTTATCATGTTTGAAATAGTATTACAACATAATTAAAATACGCTGCAAACAGTTTTTCGGTGTAGACCATTATAAAACCGGACTCTTTTGTGTGACCCTGTAAATGAATGATAAATGCTTTGAACCCCATATATATACAGTAATCATGTTTTAGTGTCACCTGCGACATTCATATCAACTTCATTCTTATTGTAACAGAGTAACATCATTGAAATGCTCTACATCCCTATATATGTTCTACCGCAAACAACTTTTCTTCATAAACCATGGTATAACGGAATACTTTTGAGTCCCCTGTATACGTACTACAAGTGCTTCAAATAGTATATATTATAGTAACCATCTTCTAGTATTCCTCAATAATGTATTTAAATTTCATCACGTTTAAAATATTTCAACAGTAGTGTTACCACCTTAAGACAAGACCTATCAATCAACGGCGACTGCTTTTGTGAAGTAGGTGAACTGCCTTTTAACGTACATTTTTACAGAATGTATTTTAGATATGTGTATAGTATTGTCTTTTTATTTACATTTATTGAATTTGGATTTGCAGCAAATTTTCAAAATGTAACGGCTTACAATGCAATCGACACATGAAACAGCCTTTTTCTTTGGATAAGGGTGAGGGGCAGTAGTTGATTTAATATGTCTGAAACTCTAAAGGGGCTGCTATGTTAAGTGTGATGTCCACCGCACCGTCATATCTTCAAATGGCTGGGAAAGAACTGACTCAAGGCACACATACTACAATAATATGGTCAAAACCTGGCCGATGCTTTAAAAAATCACCCTTCACTCAAATGTTAGTATCAGAAGTACAGTGTGGGATGAAGGGCTGTTTGTATCGGGTCTAAAATACTGTACTTGATGGAATGTACTTCAGAAGAATTTTCGATTTTATTTGTTATCTGCACTAATAAAAAAAAATTGTTTGTATGTGTGTGTGTCTTTCTGTTTTTCTGAGTGCGATGGCTAGCGAAATCTTTAGCACGCAGAAGTCTGAAAATTTGGGTGCAGATAATCCAAGACAGGTCCTGATGCACCTGAGGATCAGATTGATTTTTATTTTTTTAAGACCCGGGCCCCCTGAGTTTCTTTAAGTTTTTGTGCACTAAATTATTAATAACTTGCCCCCGTTTATCCGATATTCATCGTTTTGATGGACGTTTCTCTATTTAGTTATTTCCCCATTTCAATATATCAGTGAAGACCTGGTCCTCTGGGACCCAGTAGGGGGCCGTTGAAATTTTTCTTCCCTAAATTGATAATAACTTCTCAACTAATAAAACGCTTTTGATCCGATCTTCTTCGGATTTGGGACCTTTTCTTCATTGAGTTATTCTTCCATTTGCACAATGCAGTTAAGACTCTTATCCCCTGGGACCCGGTATGCGGCCCCTTGAACTTTTTGTGCACCATGCATTTTTAACCCCCTAATTGTGTCACCTTCTCAATGCGCGACTTTAAAGAAGAGTCTTTGACTCCTCTCCCTGGGTCACCACCGTCATATTTTTATTGGAGTCCTAATGCGCTTTTTAAAGCATTTTCCTCATTTTTGGCGCATTTCTTTCAAATCTTATTCTAATGATTAATTTATACACTATGCTTAATTTCGACTAATTGACGATCTAAAGCGCTGAGTACTAGGACCTTTTAATTTGATTTCTTCTTAGGGTCCCTCTCAAAACTATCAGTTGTCCCTTTTTGGGCCCCCTACTATAGCTCACTTAAACATCGTCCAATTCACTAGCTTTTTTTTCAAACAACTTCTTAGGTCTTTCAGCTACTACTTGAACGACAAAAATATTTCTTAAATCTCAGCTACTACCAATTTTGAATATTAAGCTCCTTCTTGGGCCCTTGGTGCAGCTTCTTTAAAAATGATCCGATTCTCTTGCAGTTTTCTATCACATAGTTCTATGGTCCTCCAGCTACTTTAAAAGCTACTAAAATTTCCTTAGACCCCAGCTACCACCTTTTAGGAATATTAATGTTTTCTTTCGGCATCAACTTACATTTACTCACTACAGCCGTAAATTAAAAATCAGTTACTCTTAAAGGTAAGTGATTAAGTTTAGAGGGGGGGGGGTATTTAATCCGTATAGTAAATATCGCATTAATGTTAAAGGTAATTCGTCAAATTTACAGGGGGGCACCTTCGACCGCCTGAGGGGGCGTTTTTTTTCTGGGGTTCTATCGATAGATATCGTGGAAAATACGTTTTTGCCCCTAAGAACTTTTTTTATTGGTAATAAATTTCAGGCTGACTATAATGCAAGACACTGTTATAACTTGGATATTGAGGCATTATCGTTCTTTAATATGTGTGTGCAAATAATGATTTTGCATTGTCTCAAAAGGTGTAGCAATTATGTTGAAACATATTCCGAGGTTTGTACTTCAGTTTAGAATAAAAATTTTTGTTCAGTTGAATTTCGCATTTTCTTCTAAATTCATCGATGAAATTTACTTTATGTATGCCCCATATATCGTGGCCAGATAAGTTTAATTTGAACATCTGAGATTGTTTAAAAACTGCATTTTTGTTACTTTACTAACTGCTTATATATAGTTTTTAATTGTAAAAGCTGTATTTTGTATGTTAAAAAGTATTTCTTTAAACGATATAAGCATAATCCTTAAACATTTAATCAATAATTATTTTTATTGCACTTCACTGGGAATTCATAACACACTTTCATATCAATTCCTATAACACTTTTCGACTTTCCTAACCACGAGCCGCGCCACTGCTTTCAAATTCTGAATTAATAAAACAGTGTCAAAATCACTGCAATAATTGCAAGCTTGGAAGAAAACATATACTTATTCACTTTATATTAATAAGATTACATATAGCGTAAAAAGAATAAATCGTTTTTCTTTGAAATAATATATATATATATATATATATATATATATATATATATAATAATAAACACCAATGGAAAATCACTTGCAGAACCATTATCACAAATGCCAACCAAAAACTTTAAACCACTTAAATTCAATATTAGAAAAACAAAACTAAACAAACTACATTTACACAGAACCAGAAAACGCAACTAACTACTTAAACTCAAAACAAAAGAACACAACAAATTGCAGCAAAAATTAAAAATGCCAATAAACAACAAAGAAAAGCTAAAACAACCTGTGTCAGGTGGCATGGCTTGAGACATGCACTGCTGGGTTAAACTAGTTTTACGCATGCAACACTCCCCCATACCTGACAAGTACAGACTGAAAATGAATGAAACAGACATAACAAAAGGAAGCAAACTAAAGCCAGACTACACCAACAAATTCTCGATTTACATCACAGTAAACAACCCACTACACCGACAAACTATAACTAGACTACAACAACAATTTCTCAACTTACATCATGGCAAACATCCCACTACTCCGAAATACTAAAGCCCGACTACTCCATCAAGTTCTCAACTTACATCACAGCCAACAACCCACTACACCGACAAACTATAACCAAACTTCACTATCAAATTCTCAACTTACAACACGGTAAACAACCCACTACACCGACACTCCCACAAATATCACATCAACAAAACATAGCTCGTATTGAACACTCCTAACAGTTCGTCACTATAACCTTTATTTCTGATAAATTTGTATGTTAGATCGGACGAAAACTGAACCGGATAACCTTGTGATAACGCCATATAATAAAAATCAGCTATATTCCTAGCAATATTTGCATAATTAGAGCACAATTTCTCAATACGGCATAAACCATTTATAAAAATATTTCTGAAAATGGACAAATGCACATTTGAAGTGAAATGTAACATTTTAATAGTATCAAAATTAAAATAATTTCTCTTATCGTAAATATTTGTTACCAGTTCACCATTAGAAACATCTAAAGTTACATCCAGAAAATCGACACATTTTGAATTATTTGACGCAATTTTCAGGCTTAAACTATTTAGATAGTGATTAAAGCTGAAATCTTTCAAGGAATTGTTAATCCCGGCTAATAGAACATCATCTATGTATCTGTAATATATTACATTTTGATTTGCAGTATCTTCTTTTTCATATGTATATAAATAAATATCAGCTAGGATGGAGCTGCAGCTCCCACCCATAGGAATACCTTAAATCTGTTTGTAAACCAGTTTACCATCATATAAATAATTTTCTTTAACTACAAAATTAAAAAGAGTTGTGAATTGTTCAGAGCTTATATTTGTAGTATTGAACTCCTTAAAAAAATCCATAATTTTACTCTTTAAATCATCTAAATTAATACTATTGTATAAATCTTCAAAGTCATAAGTATGAAATTCCATTATATTGCACAATTTTCTTAAATTGTCAATCAATTCAAAACTGTTTTTAATTATACATGTAGATTTTTCTTTTAAAACTTTAGCAAATATTTTGTTTAGAATGTGTAGAAACTTTTTATTTGCTGTAACCAAATATGAACCGAAACCACATGTAATAGTTCTAAAGGTCACAGGAGTTTTGTGAAATTTAGGGACTAAAACAAGATACGGCAGTTCGTTGCTATGTTGTTTAATATTTAATTTCTTGTAGAAAGCCTTGATCCTATTACCAACTACTTGTTTGCTTGATTTTAAGAGCTTATAATTCGCCTTATTATCATAACTACCACGTAGAATGTCTCCATATAGTTGTTTACATATTATTGCATAGTTAGAATTTGCTTTATCAACGTATATGATAATAAAGCTGTTCTGAAGCTGCTTGATAGAACTCTTTAAATCATTATAGTATTCACCCGTAACTCCATCACTTTTTTTATTGTAAATCTTGTTCATTTCCTTCAAAATATTAAATTTCCACTCCAAAAAAACACTTTCGGGTAAGCCATATTTATTCATCAATTTCTGAACAAAAATATCTACATTTTTCGTTATACGTTGTATAGCATGAGTTTTTGTAACAATCCTTTTCAGGCGATACTTCGTACCGTAACGCATATATTTTCTAAGGTTTATGTTTTGCACGATATTTAAATTGCCTGTTAAAACATGTCCATACGTTTCATTTATAAAACTCTTGTATTTCGCGTCATTACAATGACAGACGCTACTATCAATTCCCTTTTGCAATTCTTTAGCATATCCATTATAGTTAAATATTTCACGTCCCAATATATATATATATATATATATATATATAATTATTCTGTATTGTTCTACTTTAATTTTTTTTCAACATATTGTATTTAGAAATGATATGTTACAGTGTATATTTATAGCATTTGGATAGTTCAGAAGATAATCGAACTAGAAATACATTCTAGAAACACAACAATGTTGTTGTAATAACTCTTTGTTTATATCCTTCAATATGAATTTGTAAAACACGTGTCTTTCAAGGATAAAAAGGTGTCTTTTAATTTGCTTTTCATTCCAGATTTTTCACCTATCCAGTTAAATAGAGAAATTAATTTTAATCTAGTAAAAAACAGAATAAGTATCATACAAATAAATGGCTTTGGATGCGAAATAAATGTACCAAATTATTTTTAGCTGTATAAAATACCCCAACATATTTCACAACAATTTGTTAAACTGATTTTATTTTACCTGTTTAGCATTAATTTCTATTTATTTAAAATGAAATTCTGATAAAGTTAAATTCTATCGCAGAATGACATTTAAATTTCATTTAAGTTACATGATTCGCTTAAAATATCAAATGAATAAAAACAAGGAAGAAAAAAAATCATACGTCAAGAATAGATTATAAACACACAGTCAGTACACTATAACAAAACTTCACCGTTTAAAAAGGTAAAAGGTGATGTCCAAGTAAATAATTTGGAAATCGCATAGCACATTTGAAAAAGCAATTAAAGCAATTACCATCTGCAGTCGGAAAAATATCCGAATACTTTTGTGCAGTCTTGAATATTTTCTACAAATTTGTCTATATAGCACACAATAGGCAATAGACTAGTTCAGTTAGTAAACGCGGAAATGGCCCCCCTCCCCTTTTTTTGGTACTGCCCTGTATATGATCTATTGAATTTACACACACCAAGTAATATGCAAAATAATAATGCAAATTAAATTTAAAAATGATAACCACAATTTAAATTCGCAATTTAAACAATTATCCCTCCTAGACGGTACTGTAACATATTCTTTTTTTTGTTCCTGTAAATGGACTATGAATGCAATGTGCACCATATTCTATAGTAATCATCTTGTAGTGCACTTAAGTGCTGTATATCAAATTCCGGATGTTTTAAATAGTGTAACATCATCAAAATACTCTAGAAACGATTTTCTCTAAATTTCCTAATGTAACGGAATTATTTTGAGTGCACTTTTAAATTAAGTAAAATGCTATGTACTTTATTTTCAAAACCTAACATTCCATGGTAAAACTTAAGATCCGTTACGTAGAAATCCAAGTGCATTTACGCATTTACGCAAGTTAGAGCAGACGGTCAGACAAAAACCTAATTTATAAACGCTTTTCAACTTTGTAGGAAAGTGTTAACCTTTACACTGGGGCTCGAACAGCATCTGTCCGAGAATACATGCAAACTTGGACAGATTCTGTCCGAGCCCCCGTGTAAGGGTTAAATAGGGAAACGCATTTAAAAATTAAACAATTTTAAAAGGCAACTTCATTAAAAAAATTTAGAAAAATTATTTATAACACATGAAATTAATGATCTTACGATGGAAACCTGCAACTAATACGTTTAACCCTTTCACGCTCAAGGGAAATATTTTTCCCTTCTAAAAAAATCGTTATCGATTGTTCAATTATTATTGAATCGATATTTTTTTTTAATGAATGTCAAAATAAAACGTATGTCCAAGGCGGCAAATGTGTTTCTGAACGAATATAAAAAAAAAGAACTGTCAAACTTTATTGCGCCAAAACCAAAACATTCGCGGGCTGAACTAATAATATCTTGAAAGTGTTTTGGACTTGAGAAAATTAGAATACCATAACTAACTATTTATTTTACTTTTCTTATAATTTTTATTATGTTTTTTGTATTACAAAGCAATAAATAAAATACCGATATAATAAACCTAACTCTTCGTTTATTTACTTTTATGGTCCACAGTGAAAAATATTTCCCATGAAATTATAGGAAACCTATACACCCTGCTATGTTTTTCTGGTGATATTCTCTTACTTTACACCCACAATAGCTAAAATATTGAGTTGTATTGGCATACTTAGTCTTGGATATCTTATGGTCCTGTAAAGGTTAAATACTTTACTAGCAGAATAGAACTGAAGATATATTAGAAAATCTAAGAAATGTCGTTGCAATCTGTCCTTTTTATCTCCTTCTAACATGGATTTGGAGGAAACGTTTCTTTCGAAACAAAAATATCCGTATTTCCATTTTATTATTTGATTATTTTGATTCATTCAGTTAGATAAGAAATGGCGAATAGAAAATAATTTTAATCTAGGTAGCGACATGATAAGTATCAATTCAATAAATGGTTCCGAATGCGATAAAAAACGATATAATGCGTTAAAGTGTTTTTCGCTGCGTAAAACCTTAAAATATTTTGCTGCAATTTCTTAAATGCATTTTGCTTTATCTGTATAGAATTACTTTCTATTTCTAAAAAAAATCGTAAAATTCCATGACAATATAATATCGGATCTGGATTAATCTATAAGAGAATAATTTAAATCTATCAAAAAAAAATTCAGAATTCAGTATAATACAAAAGAGACAACTGAATAAAAATTTAAATGTTTTATTAAAAAATAACGCAAGTCTGCTGAAACAAAAAGAGAAAATATTTTTCACGCATAAAAAATACACGAAATTAATGTAATCTTTTTTCTTAATTTGATTCTGCAAGAAAGAAAGCTTTTAAAAATATTTTTTCATTTTTTTATTTGATGTTTTTCATTTCCGTTGTATAAGATATCTAGAAAAAAATAGTTTTAATCTAAAAAGTCCTTCCGGCCTGTACCGGGAGGAAAAGGTAGCTTTCATTTATCTTCGTTTTAAAATTTTAGCTAATGTTACTCGAAAACAGCAAGCTAAAATGCAAAGAAACCGTTTACAATATATTCGTTAATACTGAATTTGAATAAGAAATTCGCCAAATTATTGAGCTATAGCCAAGTTGGCTTCATTTATGAAAACTTATTTTGGTCGCCAAATTTGGCGATATCTCGCCAAATGTCGCCAAGTTTGGCGAGATTTTGGAGCTAATGGATATGAATATATAGTTTTATGCGTATGATTGGGAAAATGATTACAACCATGAAAGAAAATAATTTGCGAGAAATCACGTTCACTAAAACTCATAAATTAATCGTTGTTTTTTCGCAATATGCTGTCTTGTAATGTGTTCAAAATGTCAGCCACACTAGAATTTCAAACTGCTCTATCTCAGCCATTTTTTAAGATAGAGGTAAAACAAAAAATGCTCCGGAATCCTTGTACCAAGGCCTAACACGTAAGCAAAAAATAAATTTGAATTTTTAACTTTTTTCTAAATTTATTTTAGTTTTTAAATCTTTAAGTGGTCGTCATCTTGAAACAAGATGGCGTACCAAGCTGGCCAACGAACTCGGTCGAAACATTGGTGAGTTTAATACACACAATTAGTTTCATCCAAATTGATTTATAAATACGAGTGTTATCGCATGACATAGGTCAGATATATATATATATATGGATATATCTATATATATAAATCAACACTTGAACGGAGGGTGGTTTTGGGGTCTGGGGATCATGATCGGTGAAAATTTACCAAAATTTTCCGGAATTGCTTTCCTCCGAACGGCTGCAATAGGTAGCTTTATATTTTTTTGTATTGAAAGCTACCTAATACTTTTTTGTATTGAAAGCTACCTAAAAGCTAGAATTAGTATGAAAAAGAATACGCGGTTCTGAATGCGAAAAATGCAAAGAATGCACCTAAATATTTTGAGTCACACAAACTCTGCCTACATATTTTACTGCAATTTGATAAAGGCATTTTGTTTTACCTGTTTAGCGATTTTGAAGGGGGGATAAAAAACGAGAAATATTTCGATATTTATCGTCTTCGATATGTTATAATGCAAATGTATATTTTATAAATTTAAAAAAAATAAATAAGGACAACAACAAAAAATATCTTCGAGAATTTTAGCAATGTCATTATAATCTCTCTTTTATATTTCCTTTTAAAATGGAAATAAAAAAAGCATTTCTTTCAATGATAAAATATGCATATTTTAATGTTCTTGTTCTTTTTGTATTTTTAATTTTTTTAGTGGAATAAATTATTTAGAAAAAAAAGGAACATGAAGGGATAACTATCAATTCAATAAATGGTTGCGGATACCAAACAGTGTACGGAAACACTTTAGCCACATAAATCCCCCGACATACTTTAAAGTAATTTATCATTTGTTAAAAATATCTTACTTTACCTGTTTAGCTTTACTTTTTATTTCTTTAAAAGGATACGTTGTTCATTAAGTATCGAATGCGTTATAGAATTATATCACATCTACATTCGGATTTAAAAATTGATAAAAAAAATTAATAAAACACAAACAAGAAAGAAAAATCATGCTTGCCGAACAGCTTGTTAAACACTTTCTCAAATTTTAATATTTTTGTTATGTTTGTGTTTACTCAATCTTCAGACTAATTTATTATATTCATTATTATCAAATACCTGTAAAGCTACTGTTACAGAACAACATATAATGAAAGTGTACGCCACGAAAACATGTTGGCCATTTTGTAAAAAATATTAATTCACGTTTGCTCTGTTTTAAATTGTGTTGCTTCTATAGAAAATTTCCAAGCATTAATTATAAAAAAAAAATCGATTTTTTTTTTTACATCCCTGTAATATTGGATCAATGGTTAATACATACTGTTTTAAATTGTGTTGCTTCTATGGAAAGTTTTCAAGCATTAATTATAAAAAAAAATCGATTCTTTTTACATCCCTGTAATATTGGATCAATGGTTACATACATACATCGCTTGTGAAATTTTATTTGAATTGAAAGTTAATAAAAACCTCGAAAATTGTTTTCAAAATACAACCACCAAAGATGATATTTCTGCTTTAGTCCTGATACATAGGAAGTAATACAATTTTAATAATTGTTTTTTTTTAAATGGAATTCTTGACCTTCACAGATACAACTATAAAGAGGTCATATTTACGTGTATGTATTTCTACTATACGCCCTAGGGCCAAGAATCAGGCATTTCATTGTTTTTCTAAAGTAACACCACACCACACTTTTGAATATTCGGCAGGGTGGTTTTCTACTTCATCCTCTGTTGTACAGAACGAGCTAGTCTCTATTTCATCCTTTAAAAATAATATTTATCATAATTTGTAAAATCTCCCAATGTTTTTTAAAGTTGCTTGCAGCAGAGGGAAAATCATCAGTAACCGACAACAGAACATCACCTGAAATAAAATGTGAGGGAATAAGAATATTAATACAGCTAATATCATTATCATTTATATGTACAACTGGGCACGAATTCAAAAAGGACTCTATTTTTGCAACTAATGTTTACAATACCTCACAAGTTAAGAGCGTCTTTCTAATGACTTTTTTGAAATGAAGTAGTTTAATGAATAGGATAATGAATGTTTTATTGTACGAATTGCAGATAGTCGAATTTTTCCAAAGCGAAGAGAAGTGGCAGGAATAAAGGGCCACTATATAGAGAATTTTGCCAAATGATGCAACTTGGATTTATTGTTTGGTAATAAGAGCAAAAGTTGTTGTATTTGGTTAAGTTTTTTGAAGCGCCAACGACATTTTTGACTTTGTCACTTTTAATGTAGGGTGGAGTACCCGTTTTGCGCTAAATCGACAAACTGACACTTTTGTAAATATCATTCCACCCCATTTCCGGCAATAATCGGATAAAGGGGGTGTAATTTTCTTAGATAAAGCATTCTGTTCTTTGATGCATTTCAAATCTTTATGAAAATAGGTATTTTGAACCCACAAAACGATAATTTCTTCAGCAGTTTTTATGTGCAGGCATGAAATGTACAAATTGGATAATATTTTATTCACATTTGATTTGGTCATCAAATTCGTTATTTGTCTAGTGGAATGGATCCCGAAGTATGAACTTGGGCTGTTTCACCATAGCTCGCATTCTGGAAGACATTTGAGATCAATACCGCGACACATAATATCTGCGGTGTTTTCTTTAGACGGAACAAATTTCACCAGTGTTTTGAAGGAAGTACTTCTGTTCTTTGAGAAGTACTATTTGCAACAAAGGATTTCCACTTACGCGGTTGCGCATGTGACCAAGAAAGGACGACTTTGAAATCAGTCTAAGCGAAAACATCAGAATTAAAATTTGTTAGTGTGTACATAACTGAACGAAATAACTTGGATAATAAGTGAGTTACACAGAGCTCCAATTTATTAACATACGCTTGTTTGATGAAAGCTATTTATAGTATTAAAAACTAAGAGAGATACATTTGTTTTCATCTTATGAATTTGTCAGCAGTAACTTTTCTCTGCGTAAGCCAATGTTGAAGAGTCAGCGAATCCGTGTAATTCAAACCTATTACCTGATGAATGTGTGATACATGTTGGGACAGAAAATTGGTTAACTGCACTGAATGAATTTTGAAATTTAAATAAATCGTATGCTAGATGTTGCGAAATAAGTGATTTCCAGTCTCACTTTGTAAGGCAACGCTTCGGAAAAAATATTTGTACTGCCATACACTGTTACAAATTTGCAGCAAACTGTCCAGTTATCTGACCGTTTTTATAGAAAGCGGTTACATAACCATCATTTAACTGTATTCTGACCATAATATGGGCAATAATATGGTCAGAATAGAGTTAATTTACGATTATGTAACCGTTTTCTGTAAAAACGGTCGATTGACTGGACAGTTTGCTGCAAATTTTTAACAGTGTAGTAAATTGTTAAATCGGACCAAATAGGATATCCTTGGCTTTTCATAAGCATACCCATTTATTAGAAAAAGTCAAATCATTAACATATTTGAGAAATTTTAAAGGGATTCGATGAATAATAATTCATATCAGACACTTTAATCATTGAATTACTGGTACATTTTTTTAAAGCATAAAAATAGTTAAAAACGTAATGCGAGTTAAGTCACATTCAGGCAAATTTAAAGAATTTCCAGGTTATTCCTCAAAGAATAATTTAAATAAAGCAATAAGTTTTGTTGGCTTATTTTATTAAAATATTAACTTTCCTCCATTTTAAAAATCCATCACTGGCTTACATAAAACCGTCATATAACGTGAAGCAATAAATTTTCTGATTCTTAATTTGTAAATATTTTGTAAGGTATTTTAAATTACATGTCTCGTTAAATACTTTAATCTTAGTACATTCTGCATAAACTTTCATAATCAACTAATACTCGTATGCAAATTTGTTTGATATATAAATGCAGTATTGATAATAATGTATAGCTCTTTTTATATACATTACGTCTTTTAATCTCCACAGGGTAAAACAAGTGATTATTTACGATTTAAGATCATAAATATTCTGTCAATAAGCTAAGAATAGCATAACAAATTCAGAGGGTATTTAACATACTGTTTGGATAAGATGATATTAATCTATATTGTTAAAAAACTACTAAACATTTAAGTACTAGAGTTAATGTATCTACAAATATAAAAATCAGTGTGTAGTTGTATGTGTCTTATACAAATCTACAATTTTTGTAAAATTTGCACGAAACTTGATATTCATACATTTTACAAGAATATTAAAATTCTCTGTCTATTTTTATTGTTTCTCAAGCCGCTCTTTGCTTCTTTTTTCAACCACTTGCCATATTTTATTTGTATACAAATATTTTTTTCTTATATTTTCAAATGCATTTTCTTCCCTCTTGCCATAAAAAGAAATTGCGTGTGGACAATATTTTAAAAGACAATAAAAATTTGGACTCACTCGATATATTTTTGCATCCGAAATTCACGTCATTCTGAGCAGATAATGCGTATTTTTCGTACAGAAAATTTAAAAACGTTGTTTAAAATGATGTAGTATCGTAATTTAAATGTCTTTGGAATTAAAACATCTGCTAAAATACAGATATGGAAATTTAAAAAATATCCATTGAAAAAAAATATATAAATTCTATTCAAACTTTTTTTAAAGAAATTTGCCATTTTTAAAAACATTTTATTTTATCTGCTCAGCGTTACTTTTCTTATCTTTAAAATAGCACGCTGTTATGCTCTAGAATTATATCGCATCTGCATTAAAATTTAAAAAAATTATGGAATGCAAACAAGAAAAGAATATTATACTTCTGGAATAGATATTTAGTTAAAATTTACATAATTAAAATCCAACATAATAAAAATCTACTTAAATAAATACCGCAATTAGACCATATTAAAGTAGAGCATCAATTATCTGAACTCAAATTAATCGAACATCCAATTATCCGAAATATTGTCCAACATTGGTTAGGTTAGCTCGATTTTACCTGAACCCGACCAACCCGCCGTCGAAGTCTTGTCGAATTGAAGCTAATTTTTAGGGTTTCGTTCATCTCTCGAAACCCTATAACTACGGCTCCGTTGTCTGTCCGTCACAGAGCCATTCTCAGAAACTATATAACTTACAGAGTTGAAACTTTGTGTTTATATAGCTGAATACAAGCTATGAGGCTCAAAATATTAAAATTTCAAAAAATCGTATTATTTTAATAAATGGAGATAAAAAACCAAATTCTAACAGCTTTTTCCTATTAAATTTAAACATTTTTCTTTATAGCAGTTGCCAAAAATTAAAAATCCACAATGAAATTCTTTCTACAGTAATTAATTTTCTATTGAACGAATTCCAAGTAAAAATTGAAAATGAAATAAAATGTTTCACCAATTGAGAAAAAAGATTAATATGAAATAAAATTGATTGAGGTCATAGTGCTAATAAAACGGAAATTTTCAAAGATGTCTCAATAATACAAGGAGTATGAGTATATGTATGTACACAAAGCAGATTAATATCACGTCATTAGAGAATTAAAAAGAAAATCTGATGTCCTATTGGAAGTTTAACGAATTTTTCAAATGTTTGAGAATAATACAAAGCGAGTATCAATATGAGTAATAGAGAATAGTAAATATATGAGTTTGAGAAACATATTGAATCATGATAAAAATTATTAATTTTTAAATATCGCATTTAGTCCACCTGACAGATATTATAATGACAGAGTATATTATCGGGCTGGTGTAGATATTCGAAAAAACGAAAAAAATAGACCGGTAAATTTTTACTTTATAAAAAACATGACTTTTTTTTCTTTGTTGCTAAATGAAATTTATTTGGATTTATTAAAGAAAGGATAAAGTGTTTTGAAAGGGATATTAAACTAAACCCTTAGAGTGATCTTCGATCACACTTACCCACTTGTTTGTTGTTGTTGCGATTCGGGATGGCCTTAAATGTTTTGGATTTGAGTCAGTTACGTGATAGGATTTGACTCTTTCGGTCGGTTTGACCACTTTTTTTCTTTTTTAAGAAAGGCTTGAAAAATTTTCAAAAGCACAAAACTATGTATATGAATATTAATGTTTGTATATGTGTTCATTTTTATCCAAAAAAGGTAAAATTGGTATTACAGATATACTTTTAGACAATTTTTCCCCTATTGTATTAAAATATTAATTAAATTTCGTTTACTTTGGGTCCAGACTTGAATATTTCGAGTTCAGGTTGTCGGGTTATTGGTTGACGATATTTTTTTTATCGGGTTCGGGGCGGATTTCGGATTGACTTTAAGCAGGAATTTCAGATTCGGTCAGGTACTTCTTGTAGTTCTTATTCAAACCACTAACAACCGCTATGTATATTTAAACGCATAGTATTTTCTTCATTAATGAAAAAATCTGGGAATAAAACAAAGTTTATAAAAATTTAAAATAATACCAACACAAGTAAAATTATTTGAGAAAATAAAAGTTGGTTGATTTTATTATGGCGATTATCCACACGAGGGATATAGGCCCATTGAGAAAATAAAGATTTTCGCGTTTTTGCCTTTTATGTGTGAAAATGTTAATTTAAAATAAGTTTAGGGATATACCAGTTATTTGTGGAATTTACATTGCCGAAAGATATCCAAAAGAGACATAATCCTCTCCGCAATCTCATCCCTCGAAAGAGCTAGAATTTTATTCAACAAACAATTATTTTTTCTTCTGAATTTTTCGAAAATAGATGCAATCCTACATAAATGTTACTCTTACCTTTCTCCTATTATAAGAGCTAGTAAACAAGATAGATCATTTTTAATGTAAAAAACAACCATTAAAAACGACCCTCATTATAATCTGTCAATAGTTACGAAAAACTGATAATTGGCTTCCCGGTCATAAAGAAGGGATTTAACTTTGTAAGACCGTTGAAAGTGCTTATTAAATTTTCTAAAGCGCCAAACAATTTTGTAACTTTATACAACTTTGTAAGTGCGTACTAAATTATATTAGCCATTTAGCTGAATATTTTGCAAATTTTCACCATATTGTCTGGGAAGTCATATATTTTTCTGGTACACACGACAAAGAAAACCAACATTCTTATCTAAATAGCTGAGATATTTTACTATGAATGAGTCAAAATAACGCTATTATTTTTAGATGTCTTTTTACTGATTTATTGGCACGGATGCAGAGAGCTCCGTTATTGTGATCGCAATTTTTGCATTTTCATTTGTTTTACTCGGAATGTCTCCATGATTTACACGGGCATACCGGGTGGTTCTGCTTGTTCATGAAATTTTTTGGTGCGTTCTTAATTCTATAAATAAGTAGCACCAATAGTCGTCGTCTGGTCCTTCTGTCCACATATAACAGCGCAAAAACTACCCAACCGAATGGTTTGACATTTAATATATTGTGGTAACGTGGACACATGTATATACAATTAATGAAATCCATTTATCGTTTGAAACGAAAAAACTTTATTTTAAATTAACACATTGAAAAAAAGAAACAAAAGTAAAAATGAAAAATATGGTGAACATATCCAACGTTCTAAAAATATCATTTCAGAAATCCTAAGATTCTGAAGTCCCCTCAAAGACAACCACTCTCTAGCTTGTTCAAAATCCAACTCCTTCCACCTTCAACTCCCGTCAGCAATTTTTCTTCCCAGGGGCTTTCCTTGCATTCCAGGAATTTCCCAGAAAACATTGCCTCCTCTACCACCCCTGCTCCAGTCTGCTTATCTCCAGGTGACACTGACAGACCCCAAACTATAGTTCTATCTTTCATTCTTAGGAGATTATCCCCTTTTTCCAAGTAATTGATTAGTTGATTCACGTCCACCTGTCACCCTTCTGTATAGCACTCTTACTTGAATAGTGACAATTCACAAAAGGTCTTTCATTCTTAAGAGATTATCTTTATCTTCCACGCATGTGAGCATGTGAAATTTTCAACATGTCACAATATATAATCGTTGCCTAATTTTGTCGAGTCATTTAAGTTTTATAAAAATCGAAATAAAACTTAAAAAGATATTTATAAAAGTTTTCTTCATTCTATTAAATCCTATCATACGTAATTAATTCACTGATAGGTAATGAGTCTAGGTTGCCATGGTGATTACATCATATTTAAGATGGAGTCCTATTATTTCCGTGTTACTTCATTCTATTAAATCCTATCATACGTAATTAATTCACTGATAGGTAATGAGTCTAGGTTGCCATGGTGATTACATCATATTTAAGATGGAGTCCTATTATTTCCGTGTTACTTCATTCTATTAAATCCTATCATACGTAATTAATTCACTGATAGGTAATGAGTCTAGGTTGCCATGGTGATTACATCATATTTAAGATGGAGTCCTATTATTTCCGTGTTACTGAATTTAAAACCGAATTTGTATACTAAAATTGTTTAGTTGTAGCAATCATATATAATCTACCGGCAGTTTTTTGGATAGATGTTTCCGGAGAAATGGATATTAAATGGAAAAAGAGTCTAAATATGGATTTAGAGTACTTAAATTTTAAAAGCTAGGCTTATGTCTCCTATTGGATTTTTCAGTAAATGTCAACAAAAGATAAAATGTTGCCAACTTTAAATTTACTTATTTTATTACGGAAATTAATCATTTCATAATAACAGACGATATAATTCATATAAAATAAACCACTTCAGAATGCAAAAATTCGTCTTTGTAAAACAGTTAAAAATACACAAATAATGTGATCAATTACCTAAAAGATGACTAAAATACTTTAATAGATGTTAAAAATTTTACATTAAAATCATCTAGTACTTTCGGCTACGTACCCAGCCTTCATCAGGATTCATGATATAAAATGATGTTATTGACATCGCTTGTCTGGATCTATCTCGTAAACGGCACGCTTCAAAATGAGAACATCAGGCAGAGTCTAAAAACATTCATCCGTGTACTAATGGTCGATACCATTAAACAGGAAAGAAATGGGGGTAGAAGAATGGGAAAATTTATTACACTTTATGACTTTCTGATTAAACCAAGCAATATATTTGGAGTAATATAAGATAACACGTCACTGCACGCTTTTTAGGTGCGTTCGTAATTATATAAATACGTAGCACCTATAGTCGTCGTTTGGTCCGTCCGTCTGTCCGTCCGTCTGTCTGTCTGTCTGTCCGTCTGTCTGTCCGTCCGTCTGTCTGTCTGTCCGCATATAACAACGCAAAAACTACCCAACCAAATGGTTTGCAATTTAAAATATATTATCTTTGCAGAATTTTGTCGAGACATTTCAAATTTTATTAAAATCGAATCAAAACTTTACGAGATAATAATAAAAATATTTATTAAGAAATTTGAATTTTTTTTTTTAAATCGGTGCTTTTTTGTTATAGGAGCTTCCGATGGATGTTAAATCGTCAAGCGACCGAGATGCTTATTTTATTACAGAAATTAATCTGCAGACGATATAATTCATTTCACAGAATTAAAAATCATCAAGATCTGAATATTTATATAACTAGCTGATACATATATATCTGAATATTTATATAACTAGTTAAGATATTTGTCATAAAATATATACTTAACTAGCTGTTTAACCCGTTCTACGCACGGGAGATCATGAATTTAATTCTAAAACGTGTGTACGAACGCACCTCGTTTGTAACGTTTGACGTACAATTTCCAACTTGTTTATTTTTTATTATGAACTAACAATCCGTGAATCAGTAGAAATAACAAACAAGAATGAAAAAGAGTACAAAGCGTGCAGCTGTCGATAGAACGTGAGCTTTACACAGGAACATATTTTTGCATTATAACATAATAATAATAATAATTGATCGCAGGGCAACTAACATATTGAATTGTTGTGGTTGTAGAATGATACTGTTGTTTAATCGAAGAATAAATTCAAAATAATGATACTTTCCGTTGTATATTTTATTTAATTGTTAATTGCTTTTTTAATCAGACACCTTCACAAAAACTCTAAAATTACATGCTGTAATTCAATTAACCAGCTGTTTTGATTTTAATAAAATTTTTATTAAAAATCGATATTCACATATTTGTGCATCGAGAGATTGTTATAAGATGGAAAAGTATATAAACTTGAAAAATATATTAAATTACAAAACATTGGATTGTCTTTATAATTATGAAATGTAAAGACATTTGCATTGTTTTTCAAAATATGAAATTATACTAATGCATAGTTAAAACAGAGTTCACTTTCTGTAACGACGATATCAAAAAATTTTCTTTTCAAAAAAGTTTCTTTAGAAAATCTTTCTCTTCGATATGAAACACATGAGGCTCAGAAAACATAAGCTGACGAGTACCGTTTTATGAAGAGATACTTAGCAAATGCCATAAAACATTTCCTTACAGTTATATTTTATATTCCTGTGCTCTTTTTTATTTTTCCTCTTCGAAAAGAATTGAAAAAGCCGTGCTTTACTCTAGAATTTTCAAAATTTTCTTTTACGTGGCGTTAGTTTTGCCTTATATTTTTGACATGAGACTCATTAAATTTCTTACAACGTAAACAGTAAATATGACTTTTTCAATCTGAAATGCTGAAACTTTATTTTTCGACAAAAAAAGTTCTAAAATATTTTAGGATCATCTTATAAAATATATTTTATAATACAGGGTGTCTCACATTTATTAGTACAAACGTTAAATGACTTCTAATACATGTTCAAATTTAAATAAATTAGTTTTTAATATTTTATATATTCATAACAAAGTATTTTTAAATTAATAATTTCAATTACAAATTTATAATTAACCAATTCAATACGTAAATTTACGTGCGCATGAAGCAGAATTCGTTTAGATTTTCGTTTTAATACAATTATTTCTATATATCTTCTTGTTATATAATCCAGAATTTCTGTCATTAAATAAGTCAAATATTACTATATAGAAATACTGCTGTTCAATTAAAAGTCCTTGAAAAACATTTCCATTTATTCACGGAATATCCTGAAAAGGGAATTTTCAACTGTATTATGCGTTTAATAACTGATTTTAGCATAACTATGCTGTATATATACAAATCTATGGAAAATATACAAAAATGCACAAATGAATTTGAATATGTTTTCGACCACGGGTGGTAATTACTGAATTTCGCCTTTCAAATGTGCTATGTGTTTTCCAAACTGCTTCTTTAGATACCATTTTTCACCATATTAAACGGGTAAGTTTTGTTAGAGAAATCCGAATATGTTGGAAATATGTTGGAAGTTTTCTTCATTCATAACACCCATGACCTATTTATTCTGTAATACAGCAAAAATTTTGATGAGAATATATCCTTAATTTAGTATACTCAACGAAACTGTCTTTTAGTAAGTTTGGTCAGGTTAGATAGATGGTGTAACAAATGAAAGTAACTCAAGTTAAAGTGGTATGAAACATTTATAATATAAAAATAGTCAGTAACGGAAAAATAGATAAAATGTATGGATTATAAATGCACTTTTAAGTTTATTGAAATGTATTTAATTTTTTAGAGATAAATGTAGTAATTAATATATAAATATATTGTGTGAGTATATTGTGTGATTTTTTATCATATATATATATATATATATATAACAAAAAATGAAAATAAACATAAAAATGAAATAAAAGTACAAATAAAATTCGCAGGCTGCCAGCGTAGATGCTACATTGCGATGGATTAGTGTTGCTGTATGGAAATTTAAAACGCAATGGTTAATTAATTTATTTATACAAAAATGTATGTTATTATTTGATCCTGTAACACTTCGTTTCATGCAAACATTAATTGACTTATTCGCTTTGTGTGGGACAACGTTTCAATATACTTTATTTCAATTCAGCTATCATATAATATACATAGCTGTATCATATAATATATAGCTAGATTATACATAAATATATTTTATCCTATTTTACCATTTAACGCTTTTTTCTTATATTCCCCGCTCCCCCCTTTTTTTTACTTTATGTTTTATAAGTAATTTTATTTTTAAATATTTTAATAGTAGTTTATAAATGTAGTTTACCTAATTTATATATCTATCTATCTATTTATATATTTATATGTGTGTGTGTGTTATATACGTATATAAGTTTACGTAGCTGCCAATGTTTTCACATGTTTAACTGTTTACTGTCTTTTTTAGATATATTTGAATAGTAACCTTGGCTTTATTTAATCGCAGAATGTCGAAAATAGCTTAATAATAACAATAATAATAATAATAATATACTTTAAAATGTCGTGAATTAATTTCCAGAAATTTTTATCTTAATAATCCTTATTTTATTATATTAATATTGTTAGGGAATTTTTTTGTTGAAAAACACATTTTATTAAAATTATTTTGGAAATCGATAACAGCCGTTAGAAAAGGTAATTTTTATTTCATCAAAATTTTTCTTTATATTCCTTTCATTTTCACAGTTTGCCTTCCTTTAGATTACATTATTACATTCTATTTTTCAGATAATGTTATGCATTATGCATTTATGCGCAGTTATTAAAGTATTTTATAAGTTACTTAAAGTAGGAACATAAAGCACATGTAAGAACTTTAGGGCAGCAGATGTTTATAACTAAAGTCATTTTTTTTCTTTATTGCCCTTTATATTAAAATTCTTTGAAATGTATTCGTGTCTCAAAAATACATAAAAGTTTAAAGGATACGATGTATAAATTTATGTATAAATTTATGTATAAATATATTTATTCTTAAACATAAATTTCAAATATTATAGCTTAAAAAACAGTTAATGTGACGAGCGTTTTTAAATATCCTTTATACATATTAACAAGAACAAAAAATCATGCGTCAAGCATAGATTATGTAACACTTTCCAACGCTCCAAAATAATTTTAAAAATCATTACCGTTTAATAAGCTGAAAGATAACATCTAAGTAAACAGTTTGGAAAACGCATAACATATTTCAAAACATAATTTCAGGAATTTCCAACATATACAATATTCGGAAAAATATCCGAATACTTTTATTCAGCCCTGTATAGGATCTATAGATTTGTATATATATTACATAGGATGATAAATTTTAGTTTAGTTAGGAAACGCGTAGCACAGTTCAAAATTCTCCTTCTGGAGTTTCTGTCAATAAACGGAAATGTGTTCGCGAACTTTTGTGCTGCCCTGTATATGAAATACAGAATTTATACAGACACAGTAATAGACAAAAAGTGAGTTCAATTTAAAATCGCGTTCAGCAACTTAAAACACACTTCCAGGAATTATTGTTAACTGGCAGTAGAGAATTCTTTTGTGTGTCCCTGTAAATGAACGATGACTGCTATACACACAGTATTCTGTAGTAAGCCCCTTGTTACGCACCTTAGTGATATATATAAATTTAAATGCGTTTAAAATTGTGAAACATTATTTAATTAAACCGCAAACGGTTTTTCTCCATAGACGTAATGTAACGGAATTCTTTTGACTGTTCCTATAAAGTAACTATAAGTGCTATGCATACCCTATTCCATATTAAGCTTCTTGTAATGAACCTTAGTGATATATATCAATTACAATGTATTTGAAATTATTGTGTAACATCATTAAAATAAACCGCAAATGATTTTTCCCCATAGACCGTAATGTAACGGAATTCTTTTGAGTGTCCTTGTAAAAAAACTATAAGTGCTACACACTTCAGCTGAAATAGGGAACATGCTATGGATAATGACAATAACATATAAAAATTGCAGGGCAATCCGAGCATATTTACGGGAGTTAGAGCACGGACAGACGGCAGACGGCCATACGGCCAGACGGCAGACAAACCGAAGTCATAAACATTTTTCAACTAGGTTGGAAAGTGTTAAAAAATGTCTGTGTGAAATATTGTAACATATTCAATTTAAAATCATCAAATCTATACATCTATATATCTATATCTATCTATCTATCTATCTATCTATCTATGTATATATATATATATATATATATATATATATATATATATAGAGAGAGAGAGAGAGAGAGAGAGAGAGAGAGAGAGAGAGAGAGAGAGTAACCCATCGTGCACTATGGTGGTTACATGTCGGTATCTGTGGGGGTATGACAGATATGGTGGTTGAAAGTTGTCGACCTACGGCATTTTTAATCTATATATATGTATGTGTGTGTGGCCGTATATTTCCCTTTACAGCGAATCCTATCCAGCGCAGACCACTGATGTTTGTGTGTGGTAGTAGAGTCGAGTCCAATATCGAGCACTATGGTAGTTGCATGTCGGTATATGTGGGGATGTGGGAGATATGGTGGTTGAAAGTGGGTCTTTTCAATATAAAAATAGACGTGTGTGTCTTTGTATTTCACTTTGTAGCCACAACCATTCAAAAGCGATAATGATCAAAATATTTCTGGAGTTTTATAATATATTTAAAATTAAATTGAAAGAAAATAAACTAATAGGAATGTTTATTTAAAGACGGAATTCATCACGATTTGTAATATTATCGTTTGTGATGTCCATTTACTTTCTTCTATATACACAAGAAAAAGGTATTGGAATCGCGAAATTTTAATTTCGTATTTTCATAGGCGATTTTGCATATTGAATATTTCACAGAATGAAAATGAAGATAATATTCATGCCTCAACTCTTATCACTCTAAATCAGACTAACTGTTACTATATATATAAATATATATATATCTATAAAGTAATATGCGCTGCAATTAGAGCAACGAGGCTGGATTTTGAGTGTAAAGTCATCAAATTTTAACCAGCCATATTAGAAATATCAAGCTCCGAATGATCACGATGTGATTGTCGTTCAAAGAGAAAATACCAATTGCAAACATATAAGCGTGTAGCTATAACGTGCAGATCGTAGCGTGGGGTTAGATTTAATGTGCAACCATAGTAAATATGTACTCATACTAATAGGAAGTAAGATTAAAGGTGCAACCATAGAAAAGTGCAGTCATAATGATATGCCGTAAGATGGAATATGCAATAGAGTGGGTTAAGCAGGCGCGAAAAGCGTACAAAATTCCAAACATTTATTACAATAACAAACCAAGTTTATCTGAAATTGTTTACTGACATCGTCTTCACAAATCAATTAATCACTCGCTCAAAAAAAATCCACAACACATTCTAATAAACATAGTTAAATGTGAGATTTCATAAAACTGAGCAGTCAGATATTACTGATATCATAGGTATTTTAGGCAAACGAAAACACATAAAAATCTGATGTTTATGGAAGAGTATTTAAAGGCAGCTCGCAAAGCTACTGAATTCCACAAATATGCCGTATACAAACTGTTCTAAACTAATCATCTTCTCGGAATCATAATTTTGGTGTAAAAGGGGCTTTTGGCGGGATAGAAACTTCTACACTTTTCTCAAAAAAGACTAAAATGATCAATTGATTGTTTTTATAGCGATGGGAGTGTGACTGTAAGAAATCAAGCGTGAAGCTTTAAAAATAATTAGAATTTTGAAAGGGGGAATATAATATTAGTAATTTAAGATTAAATATGGTAAAGATAAGGGAAAAGGTTTAGAAATATTAAAAATGTGTTATATATATATAGTAAATAATTATATTTAAGGTATATATACTCTAAAAAGTGATTTACTCATTCAAACACCCTTAATGCGTTTTTACGAGTTTTGTAGCTTTTAAAATGCTTTGCATTAATTACACATGGATTATAACATAATAATAGCAATTTCCTATTTTTCAAATACAAAACATGCGAATACCAATGTGAGTCATATGTGCACAGAGAATACAGCAGGTTAAATGGTTATCTGTATTTGACTATTTCTACAAAACAGATAATCTCACCAGAATGTACGAAATTTTAATTAAAAAATGGATATAAATATAACTTTTTAACGTGGATAGATATTTCCATAAATTATGCCAGTTAATGAATTCATAATTGATTTAGGAAACCTTTTATCTAAATTCCATTTATGCAAGGCTTAGACATTTATTCTTTTTAAACCAGGAAGTTCTTTCTTCAGAGAAAAGAGCGACTTTTAACACACTATTTCTTGTATGTTTCAAACATTTTTTTTACTTTTAGATCTTAATAAATTACCCCATACATAAAGCTTTTCAAGATTTATCCCACAATAGAGTACTTCCAACTTAATTGAATGGCCTTTCAAGGATTTAGGAGGATTCGAAACTTCGTTTTAAGGGATAATATGTAGCTTGATAAATCCCAAAAAATCTAAGAAAATGTCCTTTTTCTCAAATAATCATTTCAAATCGTCTGTAGAAAAAGCGGATTAATATGTAATATTCATTTTGTCTGTACATGGCAAAACATATTTCTTTTTTCCCAATTCTTTTTTCTTCAAATAGAATTATAAAAAAATATCTTAGCGTTTTCTGATAACATTTAAAAGGATCCATTGGGACATTTTCAATGACAGAAGCATCAATTCAGTTTTCAGCAAAATGGTTCGATTCCGATAAGACCACATGTTTTCTATCGTGTTTTATGGTAAAGTTTTTAGTTGTATAATGTTTCAGAATTTTTTTTATGTAACTTTAAACACAGGGAGTTCCACACTGTAAAGATCTTTTAATAATAAATGAATATTTTATTAATAAGTTTTCACTCAATATTTTCCATTAATAAGTTTTCAATAAATTTCAATGTTTTATTAAACAATCAGTATGATTCAAATCTTGTTAAAATGCGGTAAGAGATTGGCGTTTGAATGAATAAGTAATTGTTTAGGCTAAAACATATAAAAGGGATAAAAATAATATAGTATAGATATGTATCCATCGTTTAATGGAGCTCTTTTACATGAGATTTATTCTGTTTAACGTCGCAGTATTACAGACCGGTGTAATATAATGTAGTGTGTTATTGAAAAAAGGTTGTCTGAGAGAAACGTGTTACCTTAAATCGTACAGGATAGCTCATTTGGTTGAGTGTAGCAAATTAAGCTGTGCAGGTCCGACTACTCTGATCATGTGAGTAAGCGATATTTTGAATGAGATCGTAATTTTTGTCCACTAATTGTCCATCAGTGTAGAAGTTGACCAAGGCTCTCTAACTTTCGACGGATGCTGTGTGATTCTCGGAAATTGTGAGTTTCAGTTTTCTATCGATATTTATGCAAATTATTGTAGCTGGTCAATCGATACTAGAGATATATAGCGTAGAATTTACGTTGAGAGTTGGAACTGGACTTGGAACTGGAACTGAGCTCAGATCCTCTCTTGCTACGAAGACATTGAGCTCTTCCGAAATAGTTGCTAGTCGACAATTTATAAAGTGTGTGTTTATGTCATTTCGAATCGATTTCATCGAAGAAACCACGTCATATGGAATGTTTTGCGTCTATTTCTTAATGCTATGGATGAAGTGGAATGCTTGTAAAAATCTAACGCTGAACACAATGTTGCATTTCCGTAAAAATATAAGAATTTATTGAAGCAAGAAAGAAGAACTATATTATTATAATTAATTATTTTTTTAGACAAATAATTATCTACGAATAAGAGAGGTATGTATATTGGCCAAATATAATGGAATATATCAAGGATTATGTTGAAAATTGTCATATGCACCAGGAACATCAAAGTTCAAACATTAAAGAGCCATTAATTCGTTCCGAAGTTCTTAAATTACCTTCAAAAGAGATAGGTGCATATTTTATATACCTTGGTGGAAATAATTACTTACAGCTAATAGGTTATCTAGCATATATTTAGAATCAATGGTATTCCACGGAAAATCCACTTTGATAATGGTCCAATGTGTGATAATAAAGCATATTTATCTTTACTAAGATCATATAACATTCACTCACTTACATCATTACCGAAATATCTTCAATCAAATGGTATGATTACGATATCTAATGGGACTATGAAGAACTTACTCTTAAAATTTAAAGCTTCTGAAGGAGATCCAAATTTGGCAGTCATAGAATATAATAATGCCAAACAATTTAAATTACTATTTCCAGTTGAGATGTTTATGGGAAAACGTCGAAGAACTCTGGTTCCTCAGGGGATAAATTTAATAAAATTTCGATTTCCTACTAAAATTACGATCCAAAATTTATATGAAAATATGAAAAATCAGAAGTTTTATTATGGTTTTACAGCGAACAACTTAAGAAGCTTAAAAGATAGAACCTATATATATACAGTCAGGTCCTCGGACATGGATACTTGGTGCTGTTATCCGAAAACATAATTTAAGATCCTACATAGTTAACTCTTCAAAATGCGCTACACTTCCTTGCAACATAGTTCATCTAAAGTCAAGAAAGTTATGGCCAGACCTACCAGTGGACTCCGACGATGAGAAATCAACTCATCCCATGGCAATTTCTCAGAAAGCAAACACCTCAAAAGATGAAACACCAGGCAATCCATCATTCCTTTCAAGTCCTGATCCTGAAATCACTAACGATTCTAAATCTATGTCATCTTTCCCGACTGGTTCGGACACCTCAAAAGAACCAAGACCAAAGAGACATGCTCGGTATAAAGATTATGTAAAATAATGCGAACTTTAACATATCTTTTTAAATTCTTTAAACTTTGTTTTTTTTGTTTTGCTTTAGTAAAGAAATTGCATGTGATATTATGTCTGTAATCAAAATTGTGTAACCAGCATTCAAGAGTTTTTATTTTGTATTTGACAACATCAGTTAATAAGAAAATGGAACTATCTTCGCTTGAATAAATGTTTGTGTTTTAAAATATTAATGATTGTTATTTAAAATACAATATGCTATTCTGGATTGTTCTAAAATTTAAAATATGACAGTGCTTAATCAGTATATTCAAAAAAGATACTTTAACATTTCAATTTTAATTTGAAAATGACGTAAAAAATCTAATGTAATCCCTATCCTATCATTTCTCCTTTTCTCCAAAAAAATTGAGTTATTCAGTTGCCATCATTAAAGGAATGTCATTAAAAATTACAAAATAATAATATCTTGGAAACCAATTGAAATTTTAAAATTTTGAGTCTTTATATGACATGCTCGATGCACGTGGGCAAATGGTGTTAATTTGATCGCTCAGTGTTCCATATTCAAGGAGGAGTGGATGTTAAATACAAACAGACAGGTACATTTTAATATCACTGGAAAGGCACATTTGAAGAGTTGATTTAAATGTAATATTATGGAGGTTAAATTTTCGCTGTGTAATGTCAAAAATAAATCGAATCGGTTTAAAATCTTCTGAAAAAAATTTCTCGGGCATTCGCCATTAACTCTCTGTATAATTTGTGGTGAATATAATGTATTTTTTGTGTGTTACATGGGGTACATGAACGATGAATGTTACACACGCAATAATCTATAGTAAACCTCCTGTAATGCACCTTAGTGATACATATAAATTTAAATATGCTTAAAAAAGTTAAACATTATTAAAATAAACAGCAAACGATTTTCATCCATAGACTGTATCGTAACGGAATTCTTTTGAGTGTCCCTGTAAAGGAACTATAAGTCCTATGTGCACCATGTTCCATAGTTAGCCGCTTCTAGAGCACCTCAGTGATATATATCAAATTAAATAGGTTTTAAATTTTGTAACATTACTAAATAAACCGCAAACAATTTATTCCCACAGACCGTAACGTAATGGAATTTCTTTTGAGTGTTCCTGTAAATAAAACTGTAAGTGCTACACACTTCATTTTCAATACCGAACATGTCATATTAAACCTTAATCATATATATCAATCGCATGACAATTCGAATATATTTACGCGAGTTAGAGCACGGATAGACAGATGGCAGACAGACAGACAGACAAATCGAATTCATAAACACTTTTCAACTATCTTGTAAAGTGTCAAAAATATTCTTTAATATTATTTTAAAAATCAATTGAAATTCCCTCACGCAAATATGCATTTCAATGAAATTTAAAGAGAATATTTATCTTAAAAATTTATAACATCTAAATTCAATTTAAAGATAAAAGAAAAAGCAAGAAAGGAAGCATAGGGGAAATTTAATAAAATGATACATATAAGGGAGTAACATACCGGAAAGGACACATAACAATTTAATAAAGATACGTCAATTCTTTAAAAAGAGCTGGTTTTAAATTCGAATATTTTCTTTTAGAATGACAAACATATTTCTTGAAGAGGAATTCGTGTCTGGAAAATGATTCAATAAAGGGAGTTAAAAGAAAAAATTCTTCTTGTGGTATTTAATTATTTAATCATTTTAAAGTACCGGGATGTTCCAAATTGCAGTTAAAAGAAAATTAACGCTAATTGTAAATGATTGTGTATACAAACCGAAAATTGTTATAGATCTTCTATTATTGTGTTTTAAAAAGTAATAATAACATAACATTGGGATTATTTTAGCAAAATTAGTCATTTACGGTAACCAATTACGTTTGAAAGATAATTGCCATAATAGCCATTTTGTGAAAATATAAAAAGAAAAATCTTTTGTTATTTTGTTTAAGCTTTAGTAAACAGTTTTTGGTATCTTCTAACTTTTTCTTTTCTATTTTTCATTTCAAGTGTAGTTATGCGCTGTGTATTTAATTAATCTGAAATTGCTGCTTAAAGGCTTGGAGAAAAGAAAGAATTTAAAATATTTAGAGTAAGTAAGGTACAAAACATAGATCTAAAGAACTTAAAAAAAATTGAGGGGAATATTTCGACTGGACATTCAGAGATAAAACTTTAAATGTAATTTCTGTAAAACATGATTTTTAATATTAATCGAACAATCGGTCAATTGCACAACACGTCTTCTCTTGCCAAACATTCCAAAGTTCTATTTCAATTCTCAACCAGACGTTCTATTTCCAAAAAAATATGGTTATACGAGGGTCATTCTGAAATTTTCGAGAAAGGTGCAAATGCTATGCGACAAAAAAAGGTTATCGGTCGGATACGTATATTTGAACTCTTTTATGTCCATATACTATAATTTGTGGCAAGAATTACAATTTAACTATTGTAGAATATATTTCGAAAGAAGAGAAAATGGACTTGACGCGAGAGCATTATCGAGCTATAATCTTCTATGGTTTTAAAGTGGGGCTAAATCAAGAAGAATGCCTGCAAAGTCTACAATTAGCATATGGAAATGAAGCTCCATCTCGTACCACTGTCTGTTTTACAGAATTTAGAAGAGGTCGAAATTATCTTTTGTGTGAAGAGCACACAGGAAGATCATTGTCGGCTGTAGTCCCAGACAATGTGTCGGCCGTACCAAAAATTTTAATCAATTATAATCACTGCACCTACCAAAGGATACAGAAGGAACATAGCATTGGATCTGCAGCTATACATCAAATTATTCATGAAGAACAGCGTATGAAAAAAATTAGCTTGGCGTTGCGTACCCCATAATTTAATAGAACACCTAAAAGCGGAGCGTGTGAGAATCAGTAAAGAAATCCTAAAATTACTTAATGATGGTGGTCACGATGTTATTTCAAAAATAATACCTGGTGATGGTGGTACATACATTTTTTGATCTTCCAACATGTCAAGAAAGCAAAGTATGGGTCTTTGAAGATGATCCCAAACCAACAATGGTAAAAAGACAACGAGCAATGAAGAAAGTATTCCGTGATCTTCATAAGTACAGGTCTGGTAAAAGCCATTAATCTAGAAAGACAGAAGCCAGATATAGCTAACTAGTACACAACTAAGTGTCTTTCAGACATTCTTCAAGATGTGAATGTTAGGGGAATCATGTTTCACCATGACAATGCATCGTCTCATTTAGCAAGGATTACATTCGAATTTCTTGAATGGAATGTAAGTTAAATGTCTGAGAAATGTGTGAAATTTTACAGTTATTTTTAAGATAACATCTAGAGAAAATATTTGAAAACCCATGATAGTGATACTTTGAATGGATATACCTATAGGAGTTTTCATTTTACATTTTATATTGTAGTTTATTATGTTCTTAGTAACTCATTGTGTATTTATTGATGTAAAAATTTAAATTATTATTTTTGTATCATTAGAACAATTTTCGTAAATATGAAATATTGCATTATTTCTCCTTAAAATTGTAAAAATAAAAATAAATAAATTGAAACAAAATATTATTTTTAACAAATGAAACTGTCTGAACTGAATGAAATATATTTTACTTCGATTCATTTGAAACAAATTGTACAATTTAATTTTCACTTTTAATAAAAAAAAATAGTGTCAAAAGTAGAGGGATAGCATAGATGTAGTCATATAGTTTAAACAGATATGAATGTATAAGATGTAAAGATATGAATGAATTGTTTTCTTTATTTTCTAATTGACGAGTTTTAGTTTTTACTAAAACAAAATCATTCCAGAAATATTAACCTAACATATATTAATGTTTGGTACTTTAATACAAAAGGTTTTGTTGACTAAAAAAATCACCATGGAAAATAATAAATACCATTATCTTCAACCCCGGACATTCCATGTTACAGAAAATACTGCTCAGTGCACAGAATATAGGTAAAAATCATTTTTTAATGAAACCCTATTATATTTTTACATTGATTATATTTTTCTAGATTGTCCACTAACGACAATAAAAAGCATTTTTATATGAAAAATATCATATAATGTATAATATATATATATATAAATATTATACATTATATGATATAAATTTTATATATATATATATATATATATATATAATTTTGAACTTTATTAAAAATGGCACGCTACGTCCCTATTAGACCCATGCTAGCGGTTAATGGTGCAAGAAATTGTCTAAGAAGTAAAACAAAATCATTCCAGAAATATTAACTGGGCATATATTAATGTTCAATACTTTAATACAGAAGCTTTTTTTGACTAACAAACTCATCATATAAATTAATAAATACCATGAGCTACAACCCGAGCATTCCATGTTACAGAAAATACTGCTCTGTGTACAGAATATTGGTAAAAATCATTTTTTATTGAAACCCTATTAGATTTTTTACATTTAATAGATTTTTATAGATTTCCCACAAACGACAACAAAAAGCATTTTTTATATGAAAACTATCCTGTATACATTCAAATAAAATTTTGAACTTTAACCCATTCGGCACCATGGGTGCATGCATATATGCACTGTCAAAAAGAGCATACAGAATTTGTTTTAGGCACCAGTAAAAAATAAAAGTAATATTTGCTTTCTCTAATTAGAGCATTTTTGTGATAGTTTAAGTAAAGGTAGCTGTTTTTAAAAAAGTGGTGCCAACCGAATAAAATTTGTGTAAAAGTTGCCAGTCCCGAAGGGGTTAATAAAAATGGCACGGCACGTCCCTATTAGACACATGCTAGGGGTTAATAGCGCAATAAAATGTCTAAGAAGTAAAACAAAATCATTCCTGAAATATTAACTGAACATATATTAATGTTCGGTACTTTAATACAAAAGCTTTTGTTGACTAACAAACTCATCATATATATTAATAAATACCATGGGCCTCAACCCGGGCATTCCATGTTACAGAAAGTACTGCTCTGTGTACAGAATACAGGTAAATTCATTTTTGATTGAAAACCTATTAGATTTTTTAAAATTTAATAGATTTTTATTGACTTTTCACTAACGACAAGAAAAGGCATTTTATATGAAAAATATCATACATATATTTTAATAAACGTTTGAACTTTATTAAAAATGGCACGGCACCTCCCTATTAGACACATGTTAGCGGTTAACAGCGAAAGAAATTGTCTAAGAAGTAAAACAAAATCATTCCAGAAATATTAACTGGACATATATTAATGTTCGGTACTTTAATATAAAAGCTATTGTTGACTAACAAACTCATCATATATATTAATAAATACATGACCTTCAACCCAGGCATTCCATGTAACAGAAAATACTGCTCTGTGTACAGAATATAGGTAAAAATGATTTTTTATTGAAACTCTACTAGATATTTTACATTTTATATATTTTTTATAGATTTCCCACTAACGATAAGAAAAAGCATTTTTATATGAAAAATATCATGTATATATTCAAATAAAATTTTGAACATTATTAAAAACGGCACGTCCCATTTAGACACATGTTAGCGGTTAACAGCGAAAGAAATTGTCTAAGAAGTAAAACAAAATCATTCCAGAAATATTAATTGGACATATATTAATGTTCGGTACTTTAATACAAAAGCTTTTGTTGACTAACAAACTCATTATATATATTATATATATATAGGTAAAAATAATTTTTTATTCAAACCCTATTAGATTTTTTACATTTAATATTTTTTTTTTTTTTTTTTTTTAGATTTACCACTAACGACAGCAAAAAGCATTTTTATATGAAAAATATCATGTGTACATTCAAATAAAATTTTGAACTTTATTTAAAATGGCAGGGCACGTCCCTATTAGACACATGCTAGCAATTAATAGCCAAAGAAATTGTCTGAGATTTCACTACTTATAGCAACATTTCCAATTATTTTAGTAGTTAAGTACGTACTTGGATTACATATTTTTTTTATTTGTGTTTTATTTATTTTATCATATTTACTTGGTTATTTATTGATGATGTTTTAATTTCATTGCGGAATATTAGCCGATACAAATGCTGAACTATTTATACTGTTTAAAAAGCAAAGGGATTAATCTTCTTAATCGGACTGCATGCAAAAGTGAAAGATTAAATATATATATATGCTGGAAAATTATTTTAAAAATAATACAAAATCAGTAAATTTAGACAAGGCTTTCAAACTAATGGCATTCCTTTTTTCCCTATTTCACGGCGTAACATTTGAAATTGTGCGATGTTTAAATAAAAAAAATTATATACATAAGCAAAATTGATTGCTCAGGTATTTGTCACCGTCGACATGACGTCAGTGGTACTCATGGAAACGTTTATACTTTATAATATAGATTTGGCAATATTCCATTTATGTAATAAATACCTTCATTGTTTGTAAAAGATTATCATAATCACTGGAAGTTTTGTAGCAAATATAGATATTTATGATTTTAAAAAATGCATTAATTAACGACAAATATGTGAAAGAAAAAAATCATTCATATGCTCATTTTAGATCTGAAGAAGTAATGAAGAGATTTATGAAGAATGTTTTGCAAAAAAGAATATATTTATGCTATGATGATTTAAGATTTACATTATAGGTTTAAGTACCCCTCCTCTTTCTGATAGTATAAGGCATAATTAAAATGAAAAGAATGAGCAAAGTTCAATACAGAATTTAGTGTGTCAGAAAATGTTTACATAGTTAAAGAATTTAAGAACCGAAATATTAATGTAAATTGAACATTATTCCAAAAGTGTTTGCATTTTAATTGAAGCATTCTGTAAAATTAGTTGTAATTATGTTTGTAAAGAGTGTGTTATAATTATACATTATATTAATGGTTATACGTAAAATTTATACTTATTTCATATTTTATGTCACTAAACTCCATTACTCCCGCGTCGTTGTCTGTCCGTCACAGAGCCGGTTCTCAGAAATTATTTAACTTACGGGCATGACATTTTGTGTACTTATAGCTGAATATCTACTATGAAGCTCAAAATAATAAAATTTGAAAAAATCGTATTATTTTAATATATAGAGATAAAAAACCAAAAATCTAACAGCCGTTTCCTATTAAATTTAAACATTTTTTTGTTATAGCAGTTACTAACAATTAAAAATCCACAATAAAATTCTTTTTACAATAAGTAATTTTCTATTGAAAGATTTCCACGTGAAAAATGAAAATGAAATAAAAAGTTTCACGAATTGAAAATAAAAAAAGATTAATGTAACGTCATATTGCAATAAAACGGAAATTTTCAAACATTTCGTAATAATACAAGGAGTATGTGTAAATACAGAAAGCAGCTTAATATGACGTCATCAGAGAATTAAAAAGAAAATAAATCTGATGTCATAGCGGATGTTTCAAATGTTTGAGAATAATACAAAGAGAGTATCAATATGAGTAATATAGTATGAGTATTATATGAGTAAATATATAAGTTTGAGGAACGTATTGAAACATGATAAAAACCCGATTATGGAAATATTGGCATAGTTTAACATTTTAAAGGTCTCTATACAACATAACGTTTTTTTTTAAATGAAATTTATTTGGATTTATTAAATAAAGGATAAGGTGTTTTGAAAGGAATATTAAACGAAACCCTTTGTGCTATCTTCGATCACACTTACCCACTTGTTTTGATTTATCTTTAATTATTTGAAGAAGACACTGCTGTATTCCTACATATGGTAAAGAAAATATTGGGTCAATATTATTTGTATTTGGTATATCTTGGCCAATATCCCTATTTAGTATTGGCAATGTTGTCTCAACATTGGGATACTTGTATTTTACCAATATTGCGCTAATATCGACAAGAAATGTAAATGTTACACCTATTCATTTAGTATAGAAGGGTCACACTGAAATTTTTGTGATACGTCTAAATGGTACAAATTATACTTACCAACTTTTAGAAGTGTTCAAAATAGTTCCTTCCAAGATAAATGCACTATTGTAGCGAATTTTCAAAATATTAAATTCCTCAAGTAGTACATTTCTTGAAATAGATTAAAAATATGCATTTATAGTTTCATCAATTTTATCTTTGGATTAAAGACGCTGGCCCCGTGATTTTTTAGGTTACAAATAGCCAAAAGTCACATATGGCATGGTCAGGAGAATATGATGGATGTTCTATAAATTTGATGTTTTTTAACAAGAAATTCAACTAAAATGGAAGATGCATTGTTGAATGAGAAGATTCGCTGTTAGAGGGAAGTATGAGTCCCTAATATTCCCCTTTTGAAGAATTTTTTGAAGACACTTAGTGGTGCGGTGGTTAGATGTAACTGTCTCCAGTCCCACTAGCGTTATGGCTTTGTACAGCAATGTACTTCTGAAGAACATGGCATGCATTACATTTTTCATTGCTCGTTGTCTCTTCATCATTGTCGATTTGAGGTATCTTCAAAGGTCCATACTTTTATTTTCTTGACGTGTTACCGACAAAAAAGTATATGTAAATGTCATCCCTAGTTATGTGCTTAGAAATAATGCGAGATCCATCATCATTGAGTAATTTTAGTTCTACTTTACTGATTCTGAGAAGCTCTGGTTTTGATGTTAGGTAAAATTATCTATGTGGGACCCAACGACAAACTAATATTTCATACGAAGTTCTTGATGAAAATTTTTATTTAAAGCTGTGAATCAAATTTTAAGTTCCTTTAGTATCATCAATTATCATCTATTAACATTTCTTGCACAGCCAACATATTTTCTGGGATTACAGCTGACAAAAGTCTTCCCGTGCGTTCTTCATCCAGAAGAGAATTTTGACTTCTAAATTCTGTAAACAATCTGAATACAGATGCACGAGATGAAGCTTCATTTCCATATGCTAAATTTTGATGTTGAAGGCATTCGCTTTATTTAGCCCCGCATCAAAATCATAGAAAATCATAGTTTAATTATGCTCTCGAGTCAACTCTAATATAAGGTAAAGATAGGAGAGTCTGCGCACAATACAATAGAATAATAATAAAAAATCTAAATATTTATTTTTTGCTAAACTATCCATGAATAATTATGACATCATTTGTTTTTTATGCATTTCCATTGCTATTTTGTTGTTATGTTGTAATTTAATAGAACAGTTGTAATAAAACCAAGAAAGTAATTTTGCGCAATCTGTCCTTAAAGGGTTGGTCTGATTGCGCACATGGGTAGGAGAGATTGTTATTAATAATAACTACAATTAAATTGCTAACAATAATAATTACAATTATATGACATTGTTGTAAGACTTTTGTGAAGAAGTATTGTTGTATTAGTAGTGAATATTCCAACTTAAGGATTAAAGAATCAGAAAAGGGAAAGAATTTTAAGAACAATTAAATAATTTTAATTAAAGAAAAAAATTAAAGAATCAGATAAAGCAAGCCCATAAAATATTACAAAATAACATTAAGTTACATGATAATACGTTTAACTTAAAATTAGTCTATTTTCGTTTCCATAGTTTCCATGTTTTCTTCTTTGCTGACCGAAGTTGTCGTTGTCCACAATCGATGGACTTATTGTTGTATATGGTGCAGCTTTCGTGCAATTACCTGCGACAAATAATACATTGAATCCAATCACTGGTACATTTCACGATATTCGGTGCACTCATCCGCATTTCACTTCGTTTTCTTTCCTTTATCGCAATTTTTCTGGAAACATCTTATCTTCAGCTGTTTGTTTTTTTTTGTAGCTGCTTCCTTCTTAAGTCTTTTTCATGTATATTTTGTGTATTGGTAAAATCCGTTGCACTTTGTTTCCTTTTTTATTTCGATGGCATTAAACTACTTTGAATAGCATGGGAACTATAATTGAATAGCAATGGGAACTATGCCCATCTCTCCTAAGTAGCAAATGAGCAAACTCTCCAATTTCGATAGGAGAGATTGCACGGTCTTTTATTTACATATGGCCGCTTCTAAAACTAATAATTGGTGCTCGCACCGTTAGTCTAGGTCAATAGCTTATGAGAAATCGTTTAAGTTTAAAATATTTTGTACTACTGACATTCTATAAAAATTCTGACGCTTTTCCAAAACTTTCGTAGGTGTATTTCTGAAAGTAACATTAGACTCCCCAGAAGTTAATTCTTATCAAATGCATGTAGCTGCTGCAATGGGATGTGGGGATAAACGTAGAATATGAGAAGTTTGAGTTTCAGTTTTTATAACGAGTACTATTGTTGAAATGGATTCTGGTGATAACTCAACGGTTTCAGAGACAGTTTGATTCATGTCTCGATCACAGCCTAGCAAATATGCGTGTTCTAGAATCACTTCAATATTTAAAGGGTAAATTCCAGGTTTAGATAATTATGTGTTTTTCGAAAATTATTTCAAAATTGATTCATTCATATGTTTTACATGTAATTTGCAATTTATGCAAATTTACCAATAAGCTGCGTAATCACACCTAGCATGGAAACTAATGGGAACTATGCCCATCTCTCCTAAGTAGCAAATGAGCAAACTCTCCAATTTCGATAGGAGAGATTGCACGGTATTTTATTTACACATGGCCCCTTCTAAAACTAATCATTGTTGTTTGCACCGTTAGTCTAGGTCAGTAGCTTGTGAGAAATCGTTTAAGTTTAAAATATTTTGTACTACTGACATTCTATAGAAATTCTGACAAATAGTTATGAAACTTCAAGCACTTACCTTGGGAAAATAAAACAAATAGCAATGATTTATCCTAGACACTTGAAACAATCAACGTGTACATTCAAGTAGACACTCCAGTATTGCTGTTGTACAACTGCCTTGAGTCGCTGCGCGCACACTCTATCCCCCTTCCCTTAAACTCTTTGTGCGCAATCTCCTCGACTGCTCTATCTCTCCTGGCTTTACCGTAACTTCTTTCAAAATGATCTTGGGAATTTTAAAATTGGAATTTAGCTATTCTATGATAGCTAAATTCCAATTGTTGCCCCAAATAATCGTCTGAGGACATAAAAGAGTTCAAATTTAAATATCCAATCCATAATGTTTTTTTTATGCACATCGACTACTCTTGGCTCAAACATTTGATTTTTACCCTTGTACTACCAATGTGAAGCCAGTATATTTCAATAGTGGTGTTTCATTCCAAGTAATGCCTTTACAAAATCATTATACCTGTAATAGTATAATTTCATTTTAAATATTTTCAATGTAAAGCCGATATTTAAACTATATTGTTATTACATTAGAAACTATTCCCACAAATGCAATATTTGCGTAATATCAGCCACAATATAATCAATATAAACGAAAGTGATTTGCTACTATAGAACGTTATATGAGTTGACTATTTCTCCTCCTGCAAAAACTGTGTTTCAACTATTTTTATCATGAAGTATTATTTGAGATTAAATAAATATCATATTTTAAATTACATTTGAACACATGATAAAACTACTTTAAAATGAATCATTTGTTAATCCCTCATAAATGATCATTTATAAATCATAGTTTTCCTAGTTTTTCTTGTTTTCAGAGGGACTAAATTTGTACAGTTTTGACTTTTGTTTAAATTATCGATAAAATATCTCACAAAATATATTATCGGATTTCTTCTATTTTTAAATTTTCCCAACATTATGCAAACAAATAAAATAATAAAATAAAAAATAAAAAATAAAAAAATAACTTTATATTTATTAGGAAGGAATTTTCAAATTGCAATTTATTTTAAAATAATATATTCAGCCGCTTGAATATAATTGTATAAGAAAATCCATCAAATGAAATGTTTGTCAACAATAACTGAATGCATTTTTTTCTTAAATGAAATATTTACATACTAATATTTTATTCATGGAGTTGGCAGTGAATTTGTCGAACTGGATATTATGTAATTCTTCTTTCTTGAATCTCAACTTTAGTGAATTTTGACATTTCTATAATTATTTTTGACATCTTACTAAACTTAAATAGTAAGAATTCAAAAATCAGCAATCTCTAAAATATAAATTTTTCTGGATTGCTTCAAATAAGAGGAAAACAAATTAATATTACATGCAAAAATATATTAGTTTACTAAATAAATACAACTTAAAAGTTTGATGTTAATAGTTCATTCCTGTATATACTAAAGCGCAATGAAATCAAAAACTCCTGAATAACTTTTTTATTTTCTTAATTTATTACTCTTCAATAAATGTAATCTTTATTCTAACAAAATTATGATTGTTTTTCTCTTTCAAGAAGGAAATCTAGACGTACATTTATTTTCAAAATTTTCTGATTTTATAAAGTTTTCATTTTTGTTTTGATACGTAAAAGATACTCAAAACCCTGTAAAATATTTCAAAAGAATTTTGTTTTTTAATAAGTTAGTAAAATTGTGTAGTTCTGGACTTACTCATAAAATGACGTGAAAACTTTTTATATGGATACAATCGTCGTTTAAGTTGAAAATAAATTCGGAATAACATCATTGAGAATGAAAACTTTGACAATAATAGAAAATTTATTTTCATTTTGTATCTCATTTTAAAACGTAGTTCCCAGATTATGTATCAAGTTTTGGAAGTGATATCTTTTGTTTTCAATTTGATCAGAGTTATTTTAGAGTGATATTTTGTTATATAATCTTTTTCCTTTTTTTTTTTTTTTGTATGCTATTCATTTGTTATTTTAGATTATAAAAAATTGAAGCTTTTTTAATAGGCATTAATATTGAAATATATATATACTAATTAGATTAGAACTTAAGTGTCCTTTTTAAATTATAAAAAATAAATAAATATTCAAAACAAGATATAAAGAAAGCTGTCCGATATTATTAAGGGAACCTATAGTTAATAAAATATGATTCTTTACATTTTACCCTCTTATAAAAATTGTGTATATTTTTTTTTGTGAGAATAATTCATTAAAACAAAAAAAGAATAAATAAAGACAAAAACATGTCACGTATTATTACAGCATTTTATAGTAACGAAATATGCTACTTTACCCTTTTATCATTTTATAACGATTATGCATAATATTTTTGTGGTTAATATATTATTTATGCGGAAGAGATAAAAAACACAGCAATCAATTATATATGAAAGAATTTATTTATTACTTTTTTTCAGTTATTATTTTTTAAAGGCTGTAACTCTTTCGTGCAATAATTGTATTTTCTTTCGATAAAAAACAAATTCTGAATTCTTTCTCAACTTAGAAAAATGATTTTAATTTTTTTTAATGTTATAATTACAAAAGAAGATTTAAATTAAAGTTTGAATGTTTAACTCAATACTAAAATCGTGTAGTTCTAGATGTACTCTCAAAATGGTGTGAAAACTTTTATATGGATATAATCGCAAAAGACAGAACTTGTGAGCCACTGACGGCAACATTAGCGTTGACTCAAACATCTTGACTGTAGTCCACTATAACTGGACGCAATAGGTCCGTCAAAAAACTGTCAAGCCGGCCACAATTAAACCGCATAACAATTGACCATAAGTACATGAAGATGCCCACAATCATGCCACTAACGTTTATCATGAATGAAAGATAGCCTAAAACTGGTCTGAATTATGTTTTTAATGGTTATTATGAATGAAAGCTAGCCATAGCTAGGCCACTAACAATAATCATCAACAAAAGTTAGACAGAAGCTCACCGTAGTCATGCCACTTGTGGTTGTCACGAATGAAAGCTAGCTTAAAGCTTACGAGTTGTAATATTTTCCAACTGGACGAAAAATGTCCAGGCCAGGATTCGAACCTGGGATCTCTTGGTTGAAGCCGCCACGCTCTACCAACTGAGCTATCGCGGTCGAATCTAAAGAAATAATTCATCCAGTTAACCTTATTGATCATAGCATCCGGTCTGATATTTTAATCAGCTCAACAGAATAGATCGCAGGTAATGGAACTCCAGTAAACGCTCGATACGTGATTACACTAGATTAATTTTAACACAATTATTTCAAATTGGTAAAGAAATCATACGAGTTGTAATATTTTCCAACTGGACGAAAAATGTCCGGGCCAGGATTCGAACCTGGGATCTCTTGGCTGAAGCCGCCACGCTCTACCAACTGAGCTATCCCGGTCAAATCTGAAGCATGCGGCCCTGGAGTCTGGAGCCTGAATGTCCTGCATGCTCATTTCGCTCATAGCAGACGATATAATTCATTTCACTGAAACAAGAAGGATGATTTTTTTACATTGTGAGACTAGTTAAAAAACGAACGCACCTCTTTTGTCACGTTTAACATACAATTTCCAACTTTTGTATATATAAAATGGTAAACAGTTTCCATTATTTTTTTTTTACCATATTTTAAGAGTGACCTTAATATGATGAATTAAATCATTTGAAACATTTTTTCGCAATTAGGCCTATACTTCAAAAATTAATGATTTATGGTTTAGCTATTGTACAATGATATTAATTTGGAAAATAATTAACTTTTAGACATCGATAAGATGGAGCATATTGTATATAGAATTGTTTTCTCAATTCCACGGAGCTTTTCTCTTTCATATTGAATAAGTTTATTTCGGCATACAAAATTAGTGAGAATATGTATATTGTTATCGTATGTCTGAAAATTTCTAAATACAAAATATTTCGTAAACGACAAAGTTCACTCAACGTTTTTCTAAATTTCGTCATAATGCAATTGCTAATCAATCATACATTTACCGTTCATATATCTGAATAAAATAATTTATATGAAAATATTTTAATTAGATTTTATTGTCTAAATAATTTTAGCAAACTTTGTGGTTAATACTTCATTTCTAAAGCGGAAAAATTATTAAAAAATTTAGTAATAAACTAAACCTCCCTGAAATTATCTAAATATTTGTTTATTTATGTAATTTATTAGCCTTTAAATTGTTTTATTTAGAAAATTTTTGATGAATTTCTTTCGATCAAATTTAAATTTTTAACAAATTTGTGCTTTTATAAAGCTTTTATTATCGTTATAATTGAAAGTATAGGGAAAAAATTAAAGATTGTAATGTAAAATTCTTTAAAAAATAATATAATAAATAAATTAAAATAATAAAATATAAAATAAAAACTTTTCTTAGCAGTTTACTAAAATCCTACAGTTCTAAATTACTAGAATATAAGACCAAAACCCTTTTATATGTGCCCAACAGGCCATTTTAGTAGAAAACAAATTAAAAATAAAGGAATTCATAGCTGCATGAAAATAATAGGTAATTTATGTTCTATTTTATCCCAATCTAAAACATAATTCAAAGAATATATTTCAACTTTTTGAATTGATAGACTTTTTTTGTAATTTGATCTCAGTTATTAAGAAAAACTCAGTAATTTATATTACCGTGTTTTAAGTCTTCTTTTATTAATAATTTGTTATTTTATAATCTGTTAAAATAAAATTTACAAAATTAAAATAAGCCATTTTTATCATACTTTGAAAATAAATAAAAAAATATATTGGCGGATTAAAATATTGATATTATGTTTCAGAAAAATTAAAAACAAAAGAAAGAAGAAAACATGTCTTATCTTATTAACCCGTCTCAGAATTAATTAAATGTAATCTTATAGACTCTTTATTTCTTTTCTTTAAGGAATATGTATCATTTTTTTTTCATCCTTTTCATGAAGTTCTCTCATTTCATGTTGAATATGCTAATGGCATGTTATTTTTTTTATAAAAAATAAATTCTAAAAAATATTATCCTCTGAAGAAAGTAAAAAAAGAAGAGAGGGTAATAAAAAAAGATGTCATATCTCATTACTGCAACTTATAATTATAAGATATGACATTGTAAACTTTTATACTTTTATAAAGGTAAGTTTAATCGTCTTATTTTGATAAATTATGATTTTTTTCGATGAAAGGTATATTTTTAACATACTCTATATTTATAAACAACTTCTAATTTTTTTATTATTGTTATAATTTATGAAAAGGGTTTAAATTAAAAAGGCAGTAAAATATTTTTTCCAAAAGTTTCTTTTTTAAGTAGTTACTAATATCTAGCATTTCTCCAGTCATAAAATAGCGTCAAACCTTTTTTATATGATTGTATTTGTCGTTAAGAAAACAAACTCAAAGTAACATCATTGAGAAAATAACTGCTTGACAATAACAGAAAATTTATGTTCTCTCTGTTTCGCATTCTAAAACATAATTCAAAGGATATGTATCAAGTTTTTGAAGTGATACATTTTTGTTTGCTATTTGAGTTCAAGTTTTTTAAAAGTAACATTTTTTAATCTAACATTTTTAAGTCTTTTAGAAATATAATATTAAAATATAAAGTAGAAAATATATTAGAAAATATATTAAAAAATAATGCAATAAATTGAGATATGCAATAATAAATTTAACCCTTTTTTTATTATTGTTTAAAAATGAACAAATTAACACAAATGTCGTACTGGCTGGATTAAAACTAATATTGATATTATTTCTCGAAGAAATGTTAGAAAAGATACAAAGAAGAAAAGTTTTCTCTTATTAAGTATCTTTCACAGTTAATGAAATATGATCCTATAATCTTTTATTACATGTTTAATAAAGATTATGTATAACTTTTTATCTCTTTTACAGAGATATCCTATTTCTCAATCAATTATTACAGCATTTTATAGTAACGAAATATGCTACTTTACCCTTTTATCATTTTATAACGATTATGCATAATATTTTTGTGGTTAATATATTATTTATGCGGAAGAGATAAAAAACACAGCAATCAATTATATATGAAAGAATATGAAGCATGTCTACTTCATATTATTTTTCGATGAAAATTAATTCCGAAAGATATTATTTTTCTAAGAAAGTAAAAAAAAAGAGTAAAAAATAAAGAAAGAATAACGTCCTCCCTTTTTATAGCATCTTGAAATTAATATGATACTATAAATTTTTGTCTCTTTATAAAGGTATAAATAATCTACTTTTAAAAAATATTTTTTTTCTTTCGAGAATAAATAAAATTTTAATGTTTTTTAAAATTTAAAACATTGTTTAATTCTATAAAAATGTTATTATTGTTATAATATTTGTTTAAAAAAAACTAAATTAAAAAGGAAAATATTTCAAGTGTTCCATGAAAGTTTCTCTTTTTTAAAATGTTAGTAATATCTTGTATGTCTTTACTCATAAAATGGCGTCAAACAATTTACATGACTACACACGTCGTTTAAGAAGTAGATTATTTCAACCTAACATCACAAATGAATATCTGTTTGAAAATAGTATAATATTTATGCTGTCTTTGTATCGCATAGTCATGAAATTTCCAATTTCATAAGTTAGAATAAAAAATAAACTAATTCAAAGTTTATAGGAGAAATTAATTGCTTACAAACATTGAATCACACACAGAACATAATAAACATTATTCATTATTCATAAAATTACCATACAAATACATTATAATGTAGAATATTTCAAGAAAAATATAATAACAAAAACGTATTTCCTTTGAATAGCTTTTGGTAATTAATGGATATATTTAGATGCCGGGAATAAAGTTTTAAGTAATTACAAAAACGTGTCATTTTGAATATTTTCCTGAATGTTTTTTTTATAGTAATCTTACCAGGGAACCACGCCTTTGTGTATTAATGAAAAAAAATCTAAGTAAGCAGCAATCGAAAGAGCATAGTGAAACGTGTCTTTTTAATGCATAAATCATTTGCCCTCATCTGACCGTTATGGAAATATAAAGTCTTAAGGGGGTGGTGGACGTTAAAACTGAATTTTTATATTTTTCATCACATATATATAAAGTTTTGTGCATAAATACATTTCCCCATACGTATATAGAATACATTAAAAAAAAGTTCTAATCTTAATGTAAATGTAAGATTTAAAAAAAAATTAAATTTTATAAACCCAATATTAAAATGCCCTCGCGTCTTAATTTTTAAGATATTTCATTGATTTGGCATTTGGATCCCTTAAAACTATCTTACAAACAAATATGTACATCATTTATTTAATCCCTTGAATAGATAATTTTTGAGAGATTTTTTTTCTGATTTCCATTCCGATTTTCATCAAAATTTGGCATTTTAATAAATTATAAATCAAATTTTACTATCTTAACGAAGTCTAATTGTAAAATGCATACACAGTTTCTTTGTAAACAGTATCAGAAATCTCCCTTATCAATATCAAGAATTTTGAACCAAAATTAAAACGCATAGAGCATTTCAAAAATCTAAAAAACTTGTAAAATATGTATTGAGAAAAACAGGTATAAAGTTTACTAAAGCACCGAAAAATTCATTGTGTACATAATTCAAATGCTTGTAACTTTACGAAAAATCATCGCAGTTGCATGCAGTTTTTCTCAAATGGTTCAATACAAACAGAATAATAATAATACACATAAAATACACATATTCGATTTTTGGGACGATTTTTGATCAAATAAAGGTCCACGGTCCCCTTAAACTTTGCTAATTTATTTATTTAATTGAGTCATAAAAAATCAAGAAAAAAACGTGGCTTCATTCACACATTTTAATGATCATATTAGGATAAAATACAAAGCATATTTAGATATAGTAATATAAAAATGTAAGATGTCTGCCAAAAAAATTTCCATTGACAAGTATGGTACTGAACAAAAAAAAAAAAAAAAAAAGATTGAAACATAGAAAACCGTGGCACCAAGAGAACTTCATGATCTTAAATCTAGTGCAGTGTTTACAATAGTCAACACTCCTCCTTCCACCAAGTGTCCTGTCGGATAAGGTAAAGCTAGGAGAGTCTGAGCACAATTCAAAAGAATAGCAATAAAAAATTTAAATATTAATTTTTTGCTAAACTATCCATGAATAATTTTTACTTCTTTGTTTTTTATGCATTTCCATTGCTATTTTGTTGTTATGTTGCAATTTAATAGAACAGTTGTAACAAAACCAAAAAAGGTATTTTGCGCAATCTGTCCTTACAGGGTTGGTGTGATTGCGCACAAGGGTAAGAGATTGTTACTATTAATACCTACAATTAAATTGTTAACAATAATAATTACACTTAAATGTCATTGTTGTAAGGTTTTTGTGAATAAATATTATTGTATTAGGAGTGAATATTTCAACCTAATGATTAAAGAATCGGAGAAAGGAAATAATTTTAAAAACGATTAATAAATTTTAATTAAAGGAAAAAAATTAAAGATTCAGAAAAAGCAAGTCCAGATAAGATTACAAAATAACATTAAGTTACTTGATAACACGTTTAACTTAAAATTAGTCCATTATCATTTTTCATTTCTTTATGTTAATTTACCAATAAGCTGCGTATTCTCTCCTAGCAGGGAAACGAATGGAAACAATGCGCCATCTCTCCTATGTATTAGATGCGAAACTCTTCAATTTCGGTAGAAGAGTTTGCGCGGCTTTTTATTTAAACATGGCCGCTACTAAAACGAACCATTGATGTTCACATTGTTAGTCTAGATTAGTAGATTATGAGAAATCGTTTAAGTTTAAAATATTTTGTATTACTGACATTGTATAGAAATTCTAATGAATAGCTATGAAAATTCAAGCACTTATTTTGGGAAAACAAAACAAAATAGCAATGCTTTATCTTAGATGCTCAAAACAATCAACGTGCACTTTCAAGTAGACGCTCCACTACTACTGTTGTACAACTACCTGGAGTCGCTGTGCGCTCACTCTACTCCTTCTCCCCGAACCTCTATGTGCGCAATCTCTCCGACCGCTCCATCTCTCCTGGCATTACCTTGTACGTCGAACAAACTGCTTCCAGGATCGGCAGAATCCAAGATTCAGTGGTTGATCTTTGCCAGTTACACCTGTCGAAATTATCCTTAATTCAAATATACATCTAAGAACCGCTTCACTGACGTTGATGTCGTCTCAGTATTGCATTACGACATCCACTACAAGATGGGGCTCGTTACCAGCAAAAGGGTGGTAAACATCTTGCAGCCATCACCATTTACTCAAACTTTTGAACTACTGAAAATAGGAATTTGAAACTCACCAGATATTGTGGTTTGGGTGTGTAAATAATCCAGCTCCAAATTCACCTTTGGATTCTTAAAATCCAAAGAACCATTGGTGAGAGCAATCGGCTATCGGCACTGATCACTTGTTGGATAGTATAACTATGAATCATACTGTGCTTTGATTGAGCAGCAGCTTCAACTTTCTTCACTTCACGTATTTCGAAATTCTTGCCACAATCGATACCCTTCTGAAAATCACTTTGATCTGAATTGTACCAGGTGGCTGGATCGCTTGTTACACTTTGGCATATTTCAGCGGTGAAGCTGACGATCGGTGCTTCCCGTTGAGCTTTGTTCTCTGTAGTAATCCTCCCTACGAATCTCGTGATTTTTCGTGACACAAATGTTGTACCGAATTTTAAATTCCTGTGCCCAAGTCGGAGATTCTGTGAGATCCGTAACTTGTAGCACAGTACTGTGTCCCGAAGCCCAAATACGTGAAACTTCATCAAAAACGGTATAACGTTGTTCACTAGCTTGGAGGAACTTCTGATAAACTTGAATGGAAATTTGCTTGTTCTTTGAGCGCTTTCACACATCAGTGCGTGAGGTTTGTAGGTGTTTCTCACAACAAGTTGTTTCCTCAATTATACAACTGGAAAGGGATGTGAGGAAACTGAATGACTTTTATACTGTAGCCAAGTACAACTTTTTATTTTTTTCAAACTTCCAGTTTGTAACTGACTTTTGCTTGTCTTCTTCCATAATCACACTTCGCGGCTATTTTCTATCAGGACTTGGATGATAGCTTGATGCTGCTGATTCTTATGACGCTTCATCTTTATTACTTGTAAAACTTCACCTTCATCGCTTGACATAAGGTAAAGCTAACATAGTCTGCGCACAATTCAAAAGAATAGCAATAAAAAAATCTAAATATTAATTTTTTGCAAAACTATTCATGAATAATTTTTACTTCATTTGTTTTTTATGCATTTTCATTGCTATTTTGTTGTTATGTTGCAATTTAATCGAACAGTTATAATAAAACCAAGAAAGTTATTTTGCGCTATCTGTCCTTACAGGGTTGGTGTGATTGCGCACATGGGTAGGAGAGATTGTTACTAATAATAACTATAATTAAATTGTTAACAATAATAATTACACTTAAATGACATTGCTGTAAGATTTTTGTGAACAAATATTATTGTATTAGGAGTGAATATTTCAACCTAATGATTAAAGAATCAGAAAAGGAAATAATTTTAAAAACGATTAAAAAATTTTAATTAAAGGAAAAAAAATTAAAGAATCAAAAAAAGCAAGTCCAGATAAGATTACAAAATAAAATTATGTTACTTATTAACACGTTTAACTTAAAATTAGTCCATTTTCCTTTTTCATTTTTTTTGCAAATTTACCAATAAGCTGCGTAATCTCTCCTAGCAGGGAAACTAATGGGAACACTGCACCATCTCTCCTAAGTAGCAGATGCGAAAACTCTCCAATTTCGGTAGGAGAGATTGCGCGGCCTTTTACTTAAACATGACGTCTACTAAAACGAACCGTTGATGTTCACACTGTTAGTCTAGACTAGTAGCTTATGAGAAATCGTTTAAGTTTAAAATATTTTGTACTATTGACATTGTATAGAAATTCTGATGAATAGCTATGAAAATTCAAGCACTTATTTTCTGAAAACAAAACAAAATAGCAATACGTTATCTTAGACGCTCAAAGTAATAAACGTGCACTTTCAAGTAGACACTCCACTACTGTTGTTGTACAACTACCCTGGAGTCGCTGCACGCTAACTCTACTCCTTCCCCCCGAACCTCTATGTGCGCAATCTCTCCGACCGCGCCATCTCTCCTGGCTTTACCTTATTACCAAAGTCTCCAAATTCGTCAATTACAAGGTCTTTCTGTATTTCAAAATAAATGTTATTTGATGAAGATATCGCATTATTTTAGTTCTAACCGGCCTGGTTCAAACAAAAAAATACCCTCAATAATAAAATATACATTTTCTGTGTCACTAATGAAAAATTAACACTTACCTTTAATTTCGTTGTAAAGCTGTGTTTAGCCTTAAACTAGAACGAGACGTCATACTGGTGTTTGTAGGCAAGCAGCAAGTATAGAGTATTTTTAACGTGTTTTGACAGGGTTTTATTGCGCCACTTCCCATTAATTCTTTTTTGTCCCTTCATTAAATAAATAAAATATACATTAAATAAATAAATTAGTAAATTTCAAGACTTTATATCTAGATAACAAGGAGACGAGGGCTCTAAAAAACACGTTTCACTATGCTCTTTCGATTGCTGCTTATTAAGATTTTTTTACATTATTACATTAACGGCGTGGATCTCTGGTTAGAACCGTACAAATTTTCTGCCCTAAGAAATTACAAATACCTTGTATGCATGTAGGACGGACTTACTTCTGTAAAATAATGATTAAAAAATCATAATTTTATGAAATTACATTCATTAAAACACTGTAAAAATGCTAGAACATTTTCTAGTAATATGGAAGAAATGTTTAAGAAAATTTAAATTAATTTCTGCAATTCTAAAAACCTCTCCATTAATATGGGGAACTTTTAGGAGAAGAACTAATAAGAATTTTCATGAATCAATATGTATCTGAAATTAAAAGGAACGACTTTTCAGAATTTATGGGTAGGAAAAAGATTCTTTTATTTCACATAAATTTCTTTAAATCTTCTAAACCTGTTGTCTTCTAATGCTTGCCATTATATTGGTTTCCAAAAAGTTTCTGAAAATAACGAAACAGTTTTCTTAATTCGGTAATATCGAGTGTTATATGGGATGATTTTAAATGGTTCTTCTATATTAGGGACGATTTCTGTATTTTTTTACACTGAAGACATACTTTCAGATATAGAAAAGATATTTGAACTTTTTTAAAATCAGTATTTCTGCATAAAAATTCTGAACGGTATTGTATGTATAAACATTTATTCTAGAAAACCTGGTGACTATTAACGAAGTAGAATGATAGGAATATTTTTATAGAGAGTTTGGATTGTTGGGTTTGAGTTGTTTGGTGTACACCAAACAAAAAGCCAGGTAGCCATTTTTCATAAATACGTGCAGTAATGTATTTATTATTTTGTAATCTACAGGGTGATTAGAAAATGAGTATACATTTAAAATATTAATAATTCACGGAATAATGTAGGTACAGAGGTAAAAATTGACAGACATGCTTAGAATGACATGGGGTTTTATTGTAACCACACAAAAAAAGGTTAAAAAAAAGGCCGACAGATGGCACTGAACAGCGAAACGTCAGTGACTCTTCCTGAGAATCGTGTATAAAATTAGTTGTAATGAGAGAGAGAATCAGATGCACCAGTAATCGCAGCATGTTGACGTTACCAGAACAGGCAATGTTAGTGAAGCTCTACTATCAAAATGGGGAATCTGCCGCGATCGACGGACATCAATAGGCATGCTAAAAGACAACATCCAACGCCAATTTCTCACCATAACTACAGATATGCTGCACAGTGCTGTGCACAGCATTGTCCCTCGGCTACAGCTATCGTTACAGGATGACGGTGGACATGTTGAGCATTCGTTCTGAAGAACATCGTCTTTGCTTTGTCATAATTTGTTATGCTAATTATTGCTTTTCTTATCCCACGAAGCGCCATCTGTCGGCCATTTTATGAACTTTTTTTGTGCATACAATAAACCCCCATGTCATTCCAAGCATGTGTGTCAATTTTTACCTCTCTACCTACATTATTCCGTGAATTATTAATTTTTCAAATGTATACTCATTTTCTGCTCACCCTGTATTATGAAAACAGTAGTATGCTAATAAAAAGTGCATTACCGTTTTACATACCAAAGTTTCTCAGTTTAAAAAAATTTACATTTCGTTGTACAATGAAAATAGCAAATAAAAAGACAAAAAACAGGGGGGGGGAGATAGCGTTGTGTTTTTAGCTTTTTAATGTCCTTACCACTTTATTTTTTACCTTTAATTTTTACTAGTTTAATTCATTTTCTATTTATTTATTTATTATTTATTCATTCTTATTACCTTTTTTTTTATTTAGTTTTATGTTCATTTATTATTATTTTAGATTTTTCTCTTCCCCCTTTCTGTTCCTCTTTTTATTTCATGTGATTTCCTTCTTCTCTTGGTACTAATTTTTTCAGTTTCTGAATGGTTGTTTTTCTGGCCAGATTTTCTATTGACTGATATTTGTTTTTCTCTCTGTCTCTTATGTTTTCTTCCAGTCTTACTTCTGCTACAAAGAGGGTAGCACATCTCTATGCGCCTTTTGAAAAAGTATTTATTTATTCTAAACGCATTATGCTTTTCGTTTTCTAAATTTTAATGGTACGTTTAAGAAGTTATTCTAGTTTTTATGAGTTTTACATCATTATGTGTAACTTCTATTTGCATATTTTTCCCTATTTTATAAAGCATTTAAACATAATTGCAAAATGTTCGTTCGTCTGTCACTCGAATATCTGTCTTTTAATTTGCCGTTTCACTGTGAGTGCTCTAACTTTGTTTATTTATTTATATTTTTACTTAATTGTTATACAGTATTGATATTTTTTGTAAAACACTCCCTATTGTTATTGTAATGTGTTGCATTTATACTTCGTTTATAAGGACACGCAAAATAATTCCATTATATTATTGTCCATCAACATGCTTATAGTATAATATAGCAGTGTGCATAACATTTATCGTTCAGTTACAAATATGTAGAAATTAATTCAATTATGATTCGGTCTAAGAATGGCATTTGCCAGAAATGCATTTTTATCCACTATATGCGTTTTTAAGCATAATTAAATTTTATTATATTATGTGGTGTGTATACTATAGAATATAAAATAAGCCATACAAAAGAATCTTTGAACATTACCGTCAGTGTATCCGATTTGCTTAAAGTATGTTTTTAACTGCGCATTTAAGAACTGAACTGCAGTTTAGTATACTAATGTATAAATGTAGAATTAAATAAATTCATATAAAAAGCTACCCAAAAATGTCAAATGCATCGGCATCTACGAATAAAGATTGTCATAAGCATATTTTAGTTATGTTATAAGTTTTCTAACTGAATGAAATATATGAATATATAAATGCATATCCTGTGGAGGCGATAAAAAACTACAGTTCACATAAAAGACTGGACAAAATATTATAACTATATTACGACCAAAAATTGCTTAAAGATTATTTTCAACAGTGTTTTGCACTTTCTAGCTGAATTTAGTTTATCATACTGTGTGTTTGGTTGAAAATTTATAGATCATATACAGGGATGCACAAAGAAATTTAAATACCTTATCGACTATGGGCAATCGATGCTGAAATTGGATTTTTAAATATGCAATGCTTTTAGTTCTTCCAACGTTTTTGTTTATTGCAAGTATTTAAAAAAGTAATATAAACATCAGGTTTAGCAAATAGGTACTATCTCTACAACATTGACAATCGATGTGGCATTTCTTTTAAGTAGTCAAAAATGGTAATAAGTACCACAATCCATTTGGTGAACCAGGTGTGATTTCTTTCATGCATTTCATTTTTACTCTCAAGTTTACCGTGGTGCCTGAACTAAGAAGTTATTGTGACTTTTCCTCTGTGACGAGTTCCCAGGTGATTTTACAATGAAGTCAGTTTGTGATTCTAGTTTGAGATTCATTTGAATACTCCATTCTAAAGTCACCGTGGTATATTTTGTGTGCCTAGTTCCAAAGTCATAGCAAAATGAAGTCATCCTGTGACTTAAGTGCTCGTGGTTACTTCAGAATAGAATCTCAGAATGGCGGTCAACTGAAAGCCACCATGCTACGTTTTGACGTAATTTAGTGACTCATCACAATGCCACGAACAAGTTTATGACACACGAGAATCACAAGAGGACTTCATTGTAACGTCACCTAGGGACTCGTCACGAAACAACAATTTCGGCATTCTATCATTGGAATCATCAAATGACATTTACTTGAGAGTAATAATGTGACGAATGAAAAATGACACATTTTGTTAACCGTATTTATTGTGACATTTATACCACTTGTGACGTAAACATGACCTCAAATGGAGTTGCTGTTCTGGGGAAATAGTACCTATCTGTGACACCAGTTCATTATATCACTTTACTTAGAGTACACACATTTTTTAAAAAGCATAATGTTGTGTCTTTTGGATAGCACATATATTAGCATAGCGTTATAAATTTATCAGAATATGAAGTTGCAGTAAAATTGTTAGGAAATGTTGAAACGTGTTTCATAATTAAGGGTTGATGCATGACATTTTTATCTTGTTTTATTTATTTTATACTTTTTTCTTTTGCTTTAATTTTTATTTACAGGTTTTTTTACTACTTTTAAATTGTCGTAATGAAACCATTTGTATTATCAAAATGTATTATTAGTTTTATTATACTTTTAATAAGAATGTCTAAATGTCATGAATAAACTTATATTATATATATAATTTTATATTGATATTATAAATGTAAAATATAATATTTTCTTTTTGTATTTAATAATTTTAACAAGCGTTTAATAAATTTATATAATTAAATTCCATTGTTATCTTGACATACAAGATGAATTATATCTTTGAAAATATTGAAAAATAAAATATTAAGTAATAGTAGCATTTGAAGAATTTACTTTAAAATATTAATGCTACCTATAACATCATTTTCAACAAGAAATTTATACCCAAAACATAATTAACTATCGTCTAATCAACAGAATTAATATCGAAACTATAGTGAAAGTTTGCTTGAATTTAAAAGAGACAGGATAAATTACTTAATTAGAAATTCTAATTATGTATGATGATGTAGAACTAGTAATAACGTTCCTTAAAGGCATCCTATAAATTAGCTGTGAAACATTGGTTGATTCCAGTTAAAAATAATTTTCTGATTTTATATTAAATATTCTATGTTTTCATAATTATCTGTACAATTTATAAAAAAGTATTCACGTTGTAAAATAAAAAGCTCTTTTTCATGATTAAAATGAATTGTATTCAAATTTAATTGCTTAATAGGCGTATAGCCAACATAGTGAAAACGTGCACAAGCCGGGAGTCGAACCGGGCATTAGCGTCCCGGCTTGGGTACGTTTTCACTATGTTGGCTATACGCCTATTAAGTAACTAAAATTTGAATATTATGACTGCAAGGCGTGAGGAATTCTCTCTGGAAAAATTTCCAAGTATTAAATATGAATTTAAAATGAATTGATTTGAATGATTTTGCAGTAATTCCGAAATGAAGGAAAAGTAAATTTTACAATTAAAATAGATTATCCAATTGATGTTATTATTCATTTTCAGTAAGTCTTCTGTCAATTTTTAATTTACGTTAGTGAACTAAGAAATAAAGGGAAAAAATATACATCACGCATAGACTGTCTCCCATTTTCCAAATTCTACGATTGTGAACTATTGCTTACAGACAGTAACACAACTGTTCTGTTTCGTACGTTATTATAGATTCATTTGATATTGCAACTATTCATATGTAAAGTATAATATGTACATCTCTAAAACGGAGTAAGGACATTTCATTTTAGCGGGCATTTAGCAGACATTTTAGCGGGTTTTTAAACTGAAAACTGTAACACTACAGATGTATTTGCATAAAGTCATAAACAGTACGCATTGAAAGCAGACAGCTTTAATTATACACACTGTTAAAAATTTACAACAAACTGTCCAGTCATTTAACCGTTTTTACAGAAAATGGTTACATAACTGTAATTTAACTTCATTCTGACCATAATATAGACAATAATATGGTTAGAATAGAGTTAAAATACTGTTATGTAACCGTTTTCAATAAAAACGGTCAAATGACTGGACAGTTTGCTACAAATTTTTAACAGTGCATGTGATCTCGTGGTTATGTATATCAAGTTAAGAATAATTGATTTATCATTATCCATCTTAAAACTGCTTCTGTTTGAGGGTATGAAACATGTCGATTTATATATTAAAAGGAATTTATAAGCCTTTTTGTGTAGTGTTTATCACTTTAATCAAATACATCTTTGTTTTAACGATAATTAATCATTTACAGAAAAGTGTTTTTACGGTAAAGCGGAGATAAAGGGTTGTAATTCATCCGATGCACTTTATGTATTGTTCTTATTCTTGATAGAAAATATTTCCTTATAAAATCGATAACATTGTGAAATATTTAAAGCACTACAGTATATTTTCTTTTGGTAAATAATGAGAAGAAGCAAATTCTCGTATTGATATGCGAACAAGCGAAGTTATTTAATAAAATAGTATCGATATTTCTAATTAAGGGATCAGATATCTTTAGATATATCAAACGTTAGCGAAATTTTTAATGCTAGTGTTAAGTTACATTAAGATTTTTTATCATAAAATTTATTAGACACGCTTTTTAAAAACTAAATAAATATTTCAACAATCTTAGAATTTTCAATTTTACTTTTTAAAAATTGAAATATATTTACATATCATCCATTTTAAGTAACTATTTTAAGTAAGCACATTTTTAGAAGAATTGATGACTTGCGCGTAGGTTTATACTCACATAGCCGCATGGAGTTTTTTCAATACATATACAAATATTGTATAATAAAATGATTTACTAACGAAAAAAAATCTTTCAATATAAAAAATAGATATTTTTTAAAAAAAATAGTCAAGTTGGAAACGTTAAAACATTACTCAAAATCATTTTACTCTATTTTAGGTTTTATAAAATTTATATTTAAATTAAAATATACCACATAAAATGCTCCAAGCAAATGAACTTATTTTGAAACAGAATTTCTTTCATTAAATGTAACTTTTTCATGTGTCTTAAGTTTTTCAGATTCACTGTTGAACAAAATTTCTGGTTCTAAAAATGTCTGCTTGATCCATGCGTTATTCTCCGGAATATACAGTAATACGTAAAACAAAATCATTAAAAATGGCATATGTCATTTTTATGAAATAAATTGCATCAATCTGCAAAATAACCTTTTTGAATGTATAGATGTTAAAAGTTAAAGTTCTTTATGTCGTATATGGCATTAGCTGAATTTTCTTTTATTATAACGTTTGTTCTATAGCAAAATAGTTTTTAATGAAGTTTTATTTAATATATTAAACATTTTAAACGTGTGTAAATGAAATATATTTTTTGTTTGTTTTATTAAAAGATACCATATCCGTTATAAGCTACAGAACCTGAATTTTAAGGAAGGAATTTTTGGAGAAAAAATTTAAAACTTTGCCATTTTCTTTAGAAAGGAAATCTGACAAATCTAAATTTAAAATATAAAAAAAAAAGAAGATCTGATTATTTTATAAAGTAATGTCTCGAAATCTACAAAGTCATTAATGAAATGTCTACTTATTTACTCATTTTTCTCTAAATGAGCTTTCTACATTGCGAAACATTTGAAATGCAGTCTTTAATTTTTTTTTTCTAACTTGGAAAAAATATTACTCTTTAAGTAAAAATGTTACACTTATTTTTCTTATAACAGCGGAATTTATATATTTAAAGTATGACCTTCCATAAGACACCTGCTAATTAAATTTTGTAAACGTATTTTGAAAAACATATTGTTTGAAAAATTAGACTTTTTTCTAGTGTCAAAATTTTGTTTTCAAAATAGCTTATTTTCGTTTACTGATATTAACTTTTTTCTAAACTAATTATATCTGAATAAAAAATCTAAGTGTAAGATATGAGAGTCCTGCCATCTAAATTAAAGTTAAAAAATAAGCTTTCATAGTCATTTTTCAAATTTTATTACATTGAATATACTTTGCTTGTTCAAAACCTTTTATTTTATATTAGAGAAAAGTAATATCCCGAAAACTGAAAAGTCAAAAATCCAACACCTCCTTATTTACTCATTTCCTTTTAAATTAAATTTTTACATTGTGACACATTTCAGAGGTTTTCCTTTTTTCTTTATTCTATCTTTAAACTAGTCGTTGGGAGCCACCGTAATACTTACCCATCATGGATATGCATAATGTAAAATATTAAAATAAAAATGTGTAAACTACTTATAAAATGCATTGCAATTCAAATAAAATCGTGGCTTGATGACGTCACAAACTTTAAAGGCTCGATTACTGAATTGCTTGAAAGAGGTTTTTCCTTATAACTCCAAAAATAATAATCCTATTAACTAGAGGTTTATTGCATCTGATTAAGCGTCAAATTTCCAATTAAAATATATCTTTGAAGTGAAATTTGGATGAAATACAAGGTCATGAAAAATCGAAGAGTGTGATAAATAGGATTACAAATATCTCGGCAACTAATTATCCGATCGACTTCATGATTTATTCAAAATTTATGTTTTTTTATTGTCTTTTATATTCATTTCTTAAAATAAACAATTTTGAAAATTTTTATATACCTTTCATCAGAACGAATATTTCGAGAGTCCGAAAAAAAATGTTCCGGTTAATCGAGGTTATTGAAATGAAATAGGCTTCTTCCTATTATTACATACTAAGTACATACCAAATTGCAAGTCTCTATCTCAATTTTTCCGGGAGATAGAGCGTTTACAGACACACACACACACACACACAGACACACAGACACACAGACGGACGGCAAAATTTTTTTTCTAAAAATATGTTTTTCGGAATCTCCAGTGTCTGAAACGTGTAAATCCATCAAAAAAAATTTTTCGATTTTCAAAACGATTACAAGACTTACCCTATACTACGTATGATGGGTAAGTAAAAAGGATATAATCTCTTAATGAAGAAGTTATCATTTGTAAATTTATAAAAATGGAATTTACTTACAATGTAATTATAAAATAAAACGCTATCTAGGGACATCTGTAGCTAAAATTAAATTACGGAATGACGATTCAAAATAATAATTGTTTGAATGTCTGGCAAAATATAATCTGTATGAGTCTAAGCATTCTGTAACAAAATAAAGAAACGCATTGGTACTTAAGTTTAGTACTTTTTTCTTCAGATTTATCCTTCTTTTCAAATATCTAAACACAAAATGTAGTCTCGTTTCTTTAAAAACGTTTCTCTTTCAAAAGATGCTTCCAAAGAGGAAAAGTTATGTTATAATACCCTGTATTTTAAATATGTATGATAAAATTACTGATTTTATCCAAATATTTTTGAGTAAAATATTGTTTGAATAAGTTCATAAGAAAGATTTCTTGTGGGAAAAGATTTTGTCTGAGTAATTTATATTTAATAAATGGTAGTAATTCTTTGCGCAATTAGATTTGGAAGGGAACAATTATTAGAAGAAATACACGTACCATCATCGAAAAAAAAGAAAACTCAAATTAAATTAATAAAAGTCATATTTTATAGCAATTTTTAAATTTTACTATAACAAATCTGCTGTCAATGTTCAAAATCTTATTCATATTTATTAGCATATATGGATATCGCTATGAATCGTTTTTTTTTTTATTAAAATGACCTACTAATAAATTTTCACAAAGGGAAAAAAATACCTTATGCCGTTTTCTATTCAAAATAAAAGCGTAATTTTATACTTTAGAATTTTCAAAGATACTTTTAAATATCGAATAATTAATTCGATGTTCACAACTTAAATATAGACAATTTTACTTATATCTTAGAATGAATATGATGTAAAATTATAAAATGTTTCATAGCTGAGAATAGTTTTAGCATAGCTGAGAATACTTTAGTTTCAGATTTACTCATAAATGACCTCTGAAAATTTTAAAGAAATAGTTTTCGTTTCGAGATTTAAAAAAAATCAAGCAACTAAATGTATTTGCTGCAAACTAGTAAAAAATATCCTAAAATCTGTGTGATACTAAGTCGTAAATATTTTTAATATTAAAAAGAAAAAACTAAGTTAAGATTTTCTTTACCATATGAAAATTGGACTAAATTAATGGAATGATGCACTTTTTATAAATAGCCATTTTGACTCGTAACACTAAGTAACACTTTTTATATGTAAAATAATTTTTAAAACGGAAACTTAAAAAAAAAATCTATATGGCTGAGATAAAATTCTAACAAAGTTTTTGTATGTTTCTTAAAGTCTGGAAATAGAAAACTTTTACATATTTTTTGCTTAAAAATGTCGCTGTATCCATGTTGAAATAATATGTTTTTATTAGTTCATTAGGTCTTTATTAAGTTTATTTCGATATATATCTATCATATTAAATTAACCGCATTCCTACCGAATGTTTAGATATTTACGAAACAATATATAGATATCCATAAAACGTTATTACGCCTTTGTGAATCTTCATGTATTCATGTGGAACCATATTATCTAAACTAATAAAAGAAAGTTTCGCTCTGTGTGTCTGTGTGTGTGTCTGTTGGCGATGGCTAAGAAAATCTGGCCCACCTAGAAGGCTGGAAATTTAGATTTAGGTAGTCCAAACCCTCTCCTGTTGCACCATTACTTCAGAATTTTAATATTTTAATTACTTTCTGAAATATTATTTAAAATGCACAAAGAACTCTCATAAAAAATACGCTTTTATTTTCTTGGGTTGGTTGGTTCACTGGTTGGTTGCATCGATTCTTCACAGAAGTAATTAAATAAACCAGAGTAGCGATGCATAAATAAGGTTTTCTAACTAAATAGTGTGAACATGGATTGAAGTTATCAGCGTAGAGGAGCCATGCGAATGTCACGCCACCTGTACATGACAAATTACACATACGTCCCACTGATTGAAATATTTTGCAGGCATATTTTCCTTCATGACAATTAGTCGGGTTTAAGTTTTTTTTTACATGACATTTATTATTATGATGGAGATTGCTAATACAGAAAACTTTATTTAACAGATTCCTTTTTAATATTTGCGGGAATTAAGAGGGACAAGGGTCTAATTACATTTAAGCTTCAAGGTATATTTCTAGAAAGCAGTTACCAGAATTTCCGAATAGTAGTGTAAAAGTAGTAAGACAAAGTTCAAATTAAGTTCCTAGTTTAACCAAATGAATCAATCATTAAAGATGTATTGTGATCCTCCTAATTAGTTATTTGCTGAAGGCCACTTGAACAACACCCCCCCACCCACCCCTCCCTGACCGTCCTTCAAAGTTTTTTCTCTAACTCTGCTCCGTTTCCACATCTGAGTAACTATCTTTATGATTTCAACGCAAGTGATTTCAAACATTATAATTAATTTAATAGTCCCCCTTTATAACATTAAACTAAATTTATGAGTAGCGGTTACCACTATTTACGAATAACAGTTTAAGCCAAATTTGTAATTAAATTCAAAGCTTAAGGAAACGAACGAATTTTGAAAGATGCATAGTGGTCCTTCTAATTAGTCATTTGCCGAAGGACACTTGAACAACCCCTCCACCCCCGGCACTCCTTTCAAGGTTTTTTTCTCTAACTATGCTCCGTTTTCATATCTCAGCAACTATCTTTCCAATTTCAACACAAGTGATTCCAAACATTATAATTAATTAAATGTCACTCTTTATAACATTAAACTATATTTATGAGTAGCGGTTACCACTATTTCCGAATAATTGGGTAAGCCAAATTTGTAATTAAGTTCCTAGCTTAAGCAAACGAACGAATTTCGAATGATGCATAGTGCTCCTCTTAATTAGTCATTTGCTGAAGGGTACTTGAACAACCCTCCCCCCCCGTCCCCTCATTCAAGGTTTTTCCCTAACTATGCCCCGTTTCTATATCTCAGCAACTATCTTTCCGATTTCAACGCAAGTGATTCCAAACATTATATTTAACTTAATACTCACCCTTTATAACATTAAATTAAATTTATGAGTAGCGGTTACCACTATTTACAAATAAGAGTTTAAGCCAACTTTGTAATTAAGTTCCTAGCTTAACAAAACGAACGAATATTTATGCATGCATAGTGGGCCTCCTAATTAGCCATTTTCTATAGGACACTCGAACATCTCCTCCCTGCGGCACCTCACTCAAGGTTATTTTCTCTAACTGTGCCTTATTGCAATAACTGGGCTAATAATGTTCCAATCTACTCGAAACCAGCTCAATTTTGTAGTGCGCCTACTATACAGCAACGTAGGCAGCGGGGACCTGTCTCAGAAGTTCGTTCGGAAAGAGGTTTGTTTAGAACAGAATGCTCCCCTGGCGGTGGTAGGGGGAAATATAAGATTTTCTAGAGCGTACGAGCATGCCTGGTATACGGTTCCGAAGCCATCGTAGACCGTGGCCAGAGTTCCGTTTTTTAAGAGATTTAAGTTTATTACAAGGGCTCGGGCAACGCCGGGCGGGTCAGCTAGTAAATTTATAAATTATCTAACTCGTATAATGTAACGTTCTTTTGTTACGTTGATTACTGTGTATACCAGACCAATTTTTATTATTGTTTAGAACACCTCATAACATTATGCATTTTTCATTCTTTTCAGTTTTGTGTCACCCTGTATACATATATATATATATATATATATTTATTATTATTATTTCATTTATCAAGAATTCCAAATCGTACAGTATAAGATGGTCAGCTGCATTTACTATTTCATTTACAGTTGGGTCTTCAACCTTTTTGCCTGAAAGCCTTTTCTCACCAGAAATTCTGAAAGGTAATCAGTTCCTTAAGTTTCTGTCATTCAATAAGACTATATTTTCATTTATTAAATAGTGGTAACTTGGTCGGCTGGCAGGGAATAGCTTGAAGACCCCTAATTTAAAGTATCTGTTCGTATACTTCTTATAATTTTTAAAAAGAGTAAAATAAAAACTTTGTAAACAGTAAAATAAGTTTTATTAGACTGTTGACATGTTTCGACTCCGTCGAAGCCATTATCAAAATAAATAAGAATATTCTTATTTGATTTGATTAGTTTTGATTTGTTTATGGCTCCGATGGAGCCGAAACATGTCGAGAATCTAATCAAATTTATTTTGCTGTTTATATATATATATATATATATATATTCCGCCTTTTAGCAATTACAAGAAGCTTTGGCATGATAACATTATTAAAAAATCGACAACTTTTAGAATTTCTGAAGAAACATAATTAAAAGTCTTTAATGTAATAAAAATTGGCTCCGGGAATAATTAATTTAAATTATATATTCAAATTTACGATGAAAAGAAATATAACTACATTAAGCTTTTAAAATTTTTTCACCCATAAGGCAAAACGTAAATCTTGCATTCTCGATTATTCCATACTTATTTTTATATTAAGAAATATTGCAACACGCGTATTTTGCACGAAGCTCTTTAACACAATGAATAATTGAGTATGGATTATTCACAGTGATACTACTTTGAGATTAATTTGAGCTTTGACCTTTGAAGCGTCCTAATCCTGTTTTTCGGTCACGTATTATTTTGGATTCAAAGGCTGAATTAACAAAAATGTGATATTAATGTTTTTTTTTCAGTGCATATGAGATATAGATATGTAAAGTTATTAAATATAAATTTTCGTATCAATGCTTTTCATATCTATTATTTAATGAATCTTTAAACATACATGAAAAATGTTGCCAGACGCTTAAAGAGAGGTGTCGCAAAAATTGTTAAAAAAGAAATAATATTAATGATTCAATCCGGTGCTAATGATTCTGATGGTAGTGAATACACCAAACAGGATTAATATTTAGGACTGTCTGATCTTGATAAATTTAATCATGTTAATACTAAACACATTAAATTAAATTTTAAATTAAGTTCTAGTGTAACAATTATATAATTTGTTATCTATTCATACACATGTGACAAAAATAGTAATAATAATAATAATTATTATTATTATTTTGCCGTGTAATATTTTAAGAAACTTTCAGAAAGAAAATAAACTTTTAGATGCTGGATTCTAGTTGGTATTTCTAACTTGTAAATTCATGTTTTGCATAAAAAACTTTTTAAATATTAATGTATTCCGCAGATTATTTCTTATTATTTGTTGAAAGTTTAGTTATTGCTTATTTCAATATATGAGTCAGTATTTGAGTATATTCACTGTTTAAAAGAATTTTGATTGTATCTGCTAAAATCTGCTAAATACTGATACAAGATTCTCGCAAAGACTTTGTTGTTAAAAATCCTCAAAAATATAGAGATTTCTCAACTATTATGGCAATGTTAACGTATATGATTGAGAATAAACCCTTGGACATAAAAATTAAATGAGTTTTAGAGTTTAATGAATAAAGTAAATTAAAATTTTAATTGAACCATACATATTTCAAAACCTATAATATTAAAATTAATGTGAAAAGTACGTGAACTAATCACATAGAATCATTTCCCATGTTTTAAAATAATTAAAGGGGTGAAAGTGGGGATTTCATTTTTTATTATGAATACTGTGCTCTGCTCTTGCAAATCGATGTTTCTATTGATATAGCAGGTTCGCAAACTTTGTCTACATGTGAGAGTTTCGGTATCACTCGTTCTCTTATCATTCCATTAACTTATGCCATAGAAGATTGTTATCATATTTTACAACTGTTTTTAACACCAGCGCTGATATTCCCAAACAATAACCAATATTTATCAAGGTGTGGGCATATTATGATACTCTAATGGTTTAAATGTTTTTTTAATTAGATGTTTATATTTCTGGCATTCCGTTAATAATATCATTAAATTTACCCATTTCTATTTTTTTTTTAATAAATGACTAAATTTAAAACACAGAGACTTTATCTAAATCTATATTTTTAAAATAGCAAATTTTCCATTTGATGGAATTTAGATTTTGATCAGTGCTTTTTATTTTATTTCTTATTACTTTTATATTTCTTTCTTTATTTTTATATTTATAGCAAACAGTTGTCTTTAATTAAAATTATCCACTGCAAATCTAATTTTGGTTTGTTAAAACTCCATTTTTATATCAACTTTATTGAACAATTTTAACGATCAAATATGCTTAATAAAAATATCTACTTCTTTTATTATTATTATTATTTTAAGCGTTTACCATTTTTTATATCTAAAATTTGTTGTGTGATTAGAGCTTATATTACAGAAATTTTCTTTTATTGTGTCTTTAATATTTAATATATACATGTATATTTTAATTAGTTGACACACTTAGGGAATATCATATTTTAAAAACCTTTCGTAATTTTTTATGTATACCACTTCCAATGTTTTCAAATGAAACTTTGTTGCATACTCCCTTCTTATCTTGTAAGCGTTTTATTTTTAAAGATTTTCGCTTCAAAAAAATTGATCACTTATTAAAGTTAATAGCTAGAAATTAAAAATCAATTTTGATAGATTAATATATTTTACAAAATTTGAAAGAATCTTTTGTTAAAGTTTAAAAAAAAACTCTTATATATATTCTAGAAAATTTAAAAGAGATTTTGATTTTTTATTCAAAATTCAAAATCTTAACGTTTTTATATTTTTGACTTTTTGATATATTTATATTTTAGTAACGAAATAATATCAGGTTTGTTGAATATATTAAGTCATTTTAGTTAAACAGTGATTCTATACTTAACTAATAAAACTTGCCTAGATGGTGTTAGCCGGCACAAAGTGCAAAAAATGTGCATCGATTTATGCCTTAAAATTAATTTTAAAAAATACATTTATTTTCTTAATACAAAATAATAAGGTTGTTTAAATATTACTTTAACGATTTGTATAAATGAGTTTTTTAAAATAACAATTTTAACGTAAACTTTAAAAGTTTCTAATGCAGCAGGAACATTAAACAATTTTTTATTACACTTTTTCAGAAACTAACAAAACTTAGACTACGCTACTAGATATTAGTTACTTTATTTTGTTTTCACGCAAGGGATCCTGTAACAAAAGTAATAATGCAGGAATTTATTTAAATGAGTTTAAATATGTTATTCAAGTATATAAAACATCGTCATTCTAAAGTCTATCCTTTTTTTTTTTAAGAATTTACAAAAATTCTGACTGTATTTCTATATATGTATGGTGGGTGTTTAAATTGAATCTAAAGTTATGTTGACGCTATACTGCACTTTCTACACAGATACGCAGTTAAAAAAATGTCTATTATATTATAACGTGTATGTTTAATTAATAAAATTTAATATATCGCGCAAACGGTACTTTCCGATATCATTAAATTGAATATATATATATATATATATATATATATAACTGAAACTGAATTATATTCTCCATTAATGTAAATTACAGTTCGTTATCTAATAAATGCGCCTGTTAATTTTCAAAGCTATAATCAGTTACTGAAAATGTACGAAATTCCCAAATGGAAGTTTGCAGAAATATTCTAGAAAATACAAATGTCATTTATCATTTCAAAATTTAAACCATTAAAATAATCATCAAGTTAAATAACACTTTCATAGTGGGAATATTCGGATAAATAAACATATTTGTTCTTCTCTATCTTGATAATTTGATTAGTACTTACACAAAGAGATTTTAACTTCATAAGGTGAATTTGTAAAATAAGAAATTAAGTTGTTAGATATATTATTGTGCAACTTTAAACGTAAACGTAATCAACATTTCCATTTTATTTTAGAAAAATATGTATACACGTTGCTTTCGACATAGGTAAATAAGTAACTTTAACTCCAGAATAAATAACCAAATGGTTGACGCTTATCAAATGGCATGTTTTCTTGAAATCCATATCTGTAACTAACATTTACATAGTACAAAAATAACTTCAGGCTTTGTATACAAAACGAAAGCAGCTTTGTAAAATATGACGTAAAATATCAAAATCTTAAGCATGTTCAAATAATACTTTCTAAATATAACAGTAAAACATTTCTTAGGGATTTCTCAAATCCATATTTGAGTTTGCAACATTTAAATATTTAACATATAGCTGTATACATTTAATATATGTATATGTCTCTTGTCAATGCGTGGGCTTAATGCAAGTTGTAGATGAAGAGTGAATAAATGGAAATTAAATTTTAGATGACTTAAAATATTAGCATATAGCTCATACAGGCTCAGATACGTTTTCAGGATATGCCAATGAAAAGATAAAATATTTTAACACAATAATTTTCTAAATTTGGGTTTTAAATGATGACAAGTAAATTTCGTATAACTGTTTTTGGTCGAAGTATTGATTTTCTCATTTTGAAGCAATACTTAAATCCAAAATTTCCATAAGTTAAGTTAATGTATTATTTAAAACCGGAACATCAACTCTTAAAACAATGAGTTTCTTAAATTTTGTATGCAGGAAATGACATTCAACCGTATATAAAATTACACAAAAAGACATTTTAACGGTATTTCTCAGATGTATAATAACAATGTTAGAGAATTGTACCAATTAATGCATAAAATTTTTTACAACTTTATATACAGTGAATTTTACAAATTAAGTAAGAATTTTTTTAAAGAAACAACTGTGTTATGTTATTCTGAAAATTAAGTTTTTTCTTTTGTTTTCAGTTGTCTTTATACAAAACATACGTGTTAAGAATAGAACGTTAAAAAAATAAACTGTGATACTTTGTAGTGTTGGAAGTTACGAACAAATAAATGATTGTTTTACGCCATTAATTCAAAATATTTATGCTCCCAAGTTGTATTTCTGTACTAAATCGATGCAGTCATAATTGACACTTTGAACGTCGTAATTGAAAAATTTGCTGTACCTTCTATAGTTTTCGAGATCCTGACACCAACTCTTAATATTACTCTCAGGTTACACTCTAATCAGTTTCAATAGATGGGAACACTAACACATGACTGAGTGAAAACATCATTTTTATCACTATAGATGTTGACCTTAAAGAGTTAATATATTATTTCACAATGTATTTTTATTTATGCTACCAATAATTGCACTTTCAGTCAAGCAGCCCATTTGTTTTTCTCTGTAGCCTTTAGTGCTCATTCAAAGCTCTCACTCAAAGGCATTCGAACTACATTCTATAAGTCATTAATTATTGAAAATATTAAGATGATATAAATGCCATGTTTATAAGATAAGTAAATTTGGAGAAACGTTCAAATTTTTGTCAGACAATGGCGATGTGCTCTCTTATCATTTAATCCTTAACTACTGTGACAAAAGTTGTCCCATAACTACTCTGAGCTCAGATAGCTATTTCGAAACATGTAGAAAGGTACCAATTAAAAGGTAAGAAAAGTGTTTCTTAACCAATTCATGTCTACCTAATTGTTTTATAAATATTCTTCCGAAATTAGATGATGACTTTTAGGTAACTTTCGATACAAAAAAGTATAAAGCTACCTATTGCAGCCGTTCGGAGGAAAGCAGTTCCGGAAAATGTCGATATATTTTCACCGATCATGACCCCCAGACCCCAAAACCACTCTCCGTTCAAATGTTGATTTATATATATAGATATATCCATATATATATCTGATTTATGTCATACGATAACGCTCGTATTTATAAATCAATTTTGATGAAACTAATTGTGTGTATTAAGCTCCTCAATGTCTCGACCGAGTTCGTTGGCCAGCTTGGTCCGCCATTTTGTTTCAAGATGACGGCCATTTAAAAATTTAAAACTAAAATAAATATACAAAAAAGTTAAAAATTCAAATTTATTTTTTAATTAAGTGTTAGGCCTTGATACGAGGATTCCAGAGCATTTTTTGGTTTACCTCTATCTTAAAAAATGGTTGAGATAGAGCAGTTTGAAATTCTAGGGTGGACATTTTGAAACAAGACAGCACATTACAAAAATTTTCATTGTTGTAATAATTTTCCCAATCATACGCATAAAACTATATATTCATATCCGTTAGCGCAAAATTCTCGCCAAACCTGGCGACATATAGCGAAATATCGCCAAATTCGGCAACCAAAATAAGTCTTCATGAATGATGCTAATTTGGCTATTGCTCAATAATTTGGCGAATTTCTTATTCAAATTCAGTATTAACGAATCTTTTGTAAACGTTTTCTTTGCATTTTAACTTGCTGTTTTCGTGTAACATTAGCTAAAATTTTAAAACGAAGATATAGGAAAGCTACCTTTTCCTCCCGGTACAGGCCGGAAGGACTTTTGAGAATTGAAGATGGATATCCCGTTATATGGATATAGTAAGGGAAAGCAAATCACTTTAGGTCATCGAGGAAAATGAATTTTCTAATTTTATACTCATCTAATAATTACCTAATTACATAAGAAAATCACTTATTATCATTAAACTAAAGACGTATATGCTTGAAGTGATAAAACAGAATACTAAGGCAGATAAAAACCTTTCAATATAAAGATCAACATGTTTCGAATGCACAAATGGCGATATTTTCATGTTTAAAAATTATAAATAAACTGTTTTTCCAAAAAGTTTTGAAAATAAAGAGAGTATGTATAATAAGTCCTTCCGCCTGTACCGAGAGGAAAAGGTAGCTTTCATAGTCCATGTTTTTAAAAATTAAACTCATTTTACTCAAACACCCGAAGCTAAAATGTTTGGAATCCGATTATAGAAGATTCAATCCCGGTTTTTGTTAATACTGAATTTGAATGCGAATTTCAGCATGAGAGTTACAGCATAACAAAAATCAGATTGTTTCAAAATGTTAGCCACCCTAGACATTCAAACTGCCATATCTCAGCCATTTTTAAAGATAAAGCCAAAACCAAACATAATCCGGAATCCTTGTATCATGATCTAACACTTAAAGGAAACAAATTTTTCTGTTTATATATTTATACATATTTTTGAATTTTTAAAGAAATTTAACAAATTTAACTGGCCGACATTTTGAAACAACATCGTGCATGAAGCTGGCCAACGAACTCGGTCAAGACGTTATTATGTTTTGTACACAAGATCAGTCACATTCATATCGGTTCATAAACGCGAGAGTTACAGTATAACAAATATCAGATTGTTTCAAAATCTCAGCCACACTAGAATTTCAAACTGTCATAATTTTTTTCAAATTCCTACTATTAGTTCACACTTTCCCTATATATATTTATATATCTTGTTCAAATTTTCAATCGTTAATAAAATACTTTTTATTCATCCACTCAAGTTCAAATACATTTTTTAAAACTTGTAGTGGATGACACTTGATGTTAATACAGTTTTTTCAAATATTAATTCATTAATTTAATTTAATTAATTAATTTTAGTTTTATATGGGAGAAAAATATCAATGCGCAGCCGAGTTATTTCAGACATTAGTTCCATTTAAAAGCACTCACTCACAAGTCTTGATAGCGCAGTCGGTTAATCTCTGCGCTCGTAACCACAAGGTCCCAGAATCGAGCCTCGCCTGTGACGGAAGGAAATTCTCCCGTACTCGAAATTAAATTTCTCTTATATAAGATATTTAGCAGGATATAAATTTAGGAATAAATACCGTCAGTGGCGAAGCGTGTAGATCGCTGGAAAAAAAATTCTTATTGACCTAAGTAGGAATTGACTTTAATTTTTTTTTTATATTACTTGTTTAAGATATAGCCAAAATAGAAAATGTTCCAGAATTCTTGTATTACGTTCACGTTCTAACACTTAACAGAAACATTTTTTTATTTTATATTTTTTTGTGCATCTTTTAAAATCTTTAAAAATTAAAAAATATTTAACTACCCTCCATTTTGAAACAAGCTGGTGGAGGAAGCTGGCCAACGAACTCGGTTGAGACATTGGTATGTCCTATACACACTCAGTCATATATATATATATATATTTATATATCAACATTTGAACGGAGGATGGTTTGGGGGTCTGGGGGTCATGATCGGTGAAAATATACCAAAATTTTTCGGAATTGATTTCCTCCGAACGGCTGCAATACGTAGTTTTTTGTAATTAAAGCTACCTAAAACTGGTGCTTAAAAATGATCAGCTGTAAACGTAAAAATTAATACCTTCTTATTGCTTTTTTAACTTGTAAATCATCTCGGGCCATATTTTAGACAATTGAAAAGAGGCTGATTCATTTCATATGTTCTCGCTGCGCATATAGATTTCTACTGATTCACGGATAACGGATAGGAAATAAAGTCTTGATGCATAAATTATTTCACTATTCTTAAAATTAATTTGTAAAGTCTCTATTCCATTTATTCTGGCCAAATCTGTAGTTCTTCTGTCATAATTAAATTATCTGTCGTATTACATCATATGTTTATATATGTGATATGTAAAGCTACCAGAATAAAAGAACAAATGACAGATATCAAATATGACAACACAAAATGCTGCGTTGGTCAATGCGTAGCATTCTCGAACATTTAAGGCATAGTGGATATTTACAATCGATACATTGATAACTGTTTTCCTTTTTTACTAATTTCTTTTAGCAATTTGTTTCGAGCATTCTTGTCATTCCTGGTTTGAGATCTTCAGGTAAATATACCAAAACCGATTAGGTAAATGCATACTTCCCAAATTGGCTTTTTTGCATCCAATATAAAATTATGTTTCCATAAAAATACTCTGAATTGCTTGAAATATTTATTTCGTCGTCCATTGATAATTCGAAACTGGAATCGTGATCAATGAAATAATTTACAGTATTTTCAGTATCTGAATACTCTGTATCAGACCATGTTTTTATAGATTTCTCAAATTCAGTTTCTGTGAAGTACATCGGATATTAATGTCCGATATTGGTTTTATCTCTGATTTTCTCGAATAATTAGATTCCATTCTTTCCATAATTTCATGAAAAAAGAATAAAATCATCCACGGAAATAAATATCCTTTTCGTACAAACTTTAATCATAACTGATGTCAACGGCCTGATAGACCCTCTGTATTATTTTTTAACACAATTATTTCAAATTGGTAAAGTAATCATACAAGTTGTAAATTTCCAACTGGACGAAAAATGTCCGGGCCAGGATTCGAACCTGGGATCGCTTGGCTGAAGCCGCCACGCTCTACCACTGAGCTATACCGGTCGAGTCTGGAGGGCATAATTCATCCAGTTAACCTTATTGATCAAAGCATCTGGTCTGATATCAGACCAGATGCTTTGATCAATAAGGTTAACTGGATGAATTATGGTCTGATAGACCGTTTAATGTAAGAAAATACTAATAAAAATAAATAAACGCAGCTAGACTTTGAATTTGGCGGGTCGTTTCAGGACTATAGAAAAAAGGACACGTACCCTTATCTATTCTGAGGAGGGAGGTTGAACGATGATCACGGAAAAAAGTTGAGCGGTCTGTGAGATCACCACAGTTGTTAAGAGTTAATAATTTTCAAACTAAGATGAAATACGAAGTTAACTCAGTTATTATTCTTCATTTTGCATAGCTACTAAACGTGGGAAAAATTAGTTTTGAGCATTCGTAGAGGTTGATACTAGATACCACTATTTTTTTTTAATTACAATTTCAGTATTTGTTTAACCTTTTTAACGTTTTGCGTCCTAATAAAACCACATGTCTTTACATTTATTATTATATTTCTTTACAATTACTATTGTTAATATCTGCATATAGTAATGACAGTATATATCTTTTCATTTACAGTTATTACTTTATTTATATTATAATATTTTCGTAATGAAAATTTATGTAAAGCTTTACATACGATAGTTAAAAACCGCATTTCAATCATGTTTCCATTCTCTAAATTTAAACATATGGTCCACTTGTGTGAACCAATAATTTATGATAAAAGAAGAAACAAAATACAGACGAGTTGTTATTTAGTCATGTTATGTTAACTTTTTCTCGTTGTAGTGATAGCACATTTTCCAAACAGTTTTAGAAATTCTACAATAGCTCATTGTTATGTTAAATAATGCAAACTAACTTAACTTTTGATATATTCGGTGGGTTTAAATAAACAATACTTTTTGCCATTTGAATAGCTACTATTACTTTTTTTAATTAAAAAGTATTTTTTCCCAATCTAAAAAAATAAAAAATCGGACTCTAAGGTGTTAAAATTAATATATGCAAAATTTATTAGCCGATTTCTTAACATGTTTGTTAATTCTTCTTTTTTATTTATTTTTGTTAATGTATTTTTGAATTTTTTACTTTGAGTATTCTTTTCCGGCACTCTGTACCTAATATAAATGTAAGTTGTTCGTTTTAACAATTGGTATTATTTATTCTTATTATATTTTTATTCCTTCTCAGTCCAGATAATAATCTACTACAATTAAAGTAAAGAATAATTTTAATCAATCCCTTCTGTACAAAACAAAATGTATAAATGTATCTAGAAACAATTCCCATAAAGACGCAGATTTGTATGCGAATATTGTATCGGAAAACTCCATTCTGTAAATAAACCTTTGTATATTTAAATTCTATTTACTATGTATATAAAAGAGTTTGGATAGCATTTCTTTTATACTACTTGCATACAGAAAAATATCCTGATGCAAAAGAAAATGAAAAACGCTCTCTTGTGTAAAAAATTGTTTAAAGAAAAATTATAGTACACTCTTTTCGGATAAACTAAGTTTAAATTCTTTAAGCGTGAAGTATATTGCATACAACATTGCAAAGAAAAAATAGACATCAGCCTAAATTTGTTTTATAAATTTATTCGAAAAAAATATACAAATTTTTGCATACTAACTTTTCATATACTTGAAGTGAAAATATTCTAAATCAAAATAACTTTAAAATTTTGAATTTAGAAATATTTATGTGCGTTTATAATAATTGTAAATTATAAATTAGAGGTTACTGATAATAATGATTTAGAATTTAGTTTAGAGTATTTATATGTCCACGCATAACTCTTAAACAATTGCTCACATTTTAATAATTCTTTACTGTTGTTGTTGAAATGGGTTCATTTTATTTACAATCCATTATAAATTATGTGCTTAAATTTTGCTAATTCTTTTTTTTTGTTGGAAAGGTTTCATTTTAATTGAACCCCCGATTAAAAATTTTCTGGATTTAAAAATTGTATGCTTATCTGTTTGTATTTCTTTCTTTTTCTTTTTTCTCTTTTTGGTGTCGGTACAGTAACTAAAAAAATAATTAACCAAGCGCCATTAAACGTGAAAACTTGCTGATAAAATACACAGAACAATTTTACGATTTAAAGATTCCTCGTTATATGTATAAATTTTTATTAAAGGTACTTGCTTAATATTTTAATATAGTATCGTCTACTGGGCGTCAAACATTGTGGCAACAATGTATTTTAGCTTTTTCACAAACCTATATTTTTACAATTGAATCCATTTGGACACTACACTGTTAACTAGTATTTTAAAAACACAAATTACTAACACTAAATTTAAAAACACTAATAAGCACAATTTGTGCAATTTGTGTTTTTAAAATCCTATATTTTTATTTGCAAATAATAAAAGTTTGTGAAAAAACTATTGTGCCAATTCTTTCTCGCCAAAATGCGGCAAATATCGAGCAAAAAGTTTTATTTATTTTATCCTTATTTCAGATACAAAATGCAATTAAAAAAAAAACATTCCACAGTATGTATCTTGTCGATGTAATTTTTTTTTACATGAATCTTTTTTATTATTTTAAGAAAGGCATGTGTTAATAAACACTGCCTTAAATTGGTTAAATTTTTTATTTATTTTTTTCATACTGAAAGACAAACATGATGACTATCATTACTAAATCCAATACCAAATTTAAATTTTTCACATTCCTTAGCAACAATAATGTCGTAGAGTCAATGCTATTGAATTTAACATAAAGTCAAGTTATTAACTTAAATCACAATAAAATGGAGCAACCACTTCTTTGAAAGCATTTCATATTTTTTTAAAGAAAGATTCTTAACAGCTTCTTTCTTACAGTCATATATTTTAATAATAAGTAGTACTTTAATAAAAAAATTTACAATTTAGTTTAATAAGTAACTTTCCAAATTTATCAATACCCATATTCGAATTTTGGTGAGAATTGTAAGTAAATCGCTCACAGATCTATTCTTGATTTTTTCTGTGACTCCATAAAAAAAATAATAACGTATTTTTTTTTCAATAATCAAGTTAAGAAAGATATATATACAATTCTAATGTGCCCTGGTGTACTAAAATTATAGTGTAAATGTTTCATTCAAATCCGTTCAGTGTTTGTCGGGAATATTCCTGATGTGCATGCATACATACACGCATACCTACCTACATACATAAATACATACATAATGGCCAAAAATAGAAGATTTTTTTTAACTCTCGTAAAATTACCCAACACCCTGTAGATTTGCACCCTACAGAATATCGAATAATTTGTAATTTTATATTTAAAAAAAAAATTATAATATCGTTGTCATATGGTTGTTTTTCTTTTTATTCATAGCATGCATGTGTTTCGATCTTGTGAATTATAACAGGAGCGAGTACTTTCTCGAGAAAAATGCGAGAAAGTTTAAAAATCTCTCAATAAATCAAAAATTCCTCTAATATATTTATAAATTACAATTAATTGGATTATACCTCCTATTAAAATGCAGAAAACAAACGTTAAAAACGCACAAATATTACACAAAAAGGCATCACACAGCTGTTTAGAATCCACAAGCGAGATTATCCTTCAAAGCGACAAAGAGCAAAGCAAAGTGTGCTAGAAAAAGCGAGATTGCTTTGCTCTTTGTCGCACTGAAGAAGAATCTCACTTGTAGATTTGAAACTGCTATTTGCTGCTTGTTCGTGTAATATTTGTGCATTTTCATTGGTTTTCTGCATTTTAATATTCTTGCAGAAAGGCTTTATTTGCTATTTGTACATACCTCCTGTCTTTCTATGCACAAAATGTTTGTTATAACTACTTCAGTAGATTTCCTTTACAACGAACAACACGTGAGCGGTAAAATATTTGGTTGCAACGATTTTTTCGTGTTAACGGAATTACTCCTAATTTATATAATTAATAACATATACATCTAAATTTAATATGTGAGATATATTTGCCTCTCATTATTGAGGATTTTAATTAAAGACTGGTTAAATTTACATAGGAAAAGTTAATGAAATAAAATTCCATATAAAAATGCAAAATTAAGGATTAACCGTTATTTAGTAGTACATTATTGCAGAATATCTGTGATTTTTGTTTGTACAAGGAATTCTGTAGCTGACGTTAACAAAAACATATGTAACAAATAAATGTGAGAAAATACCTCCGCTGGAATATTCTTTTGATTTGAAACAAGAGTACGTATTTTCGGTACGTATCAGAGGGCTTCCGAAGAAGTAATATTTGATTTGTTGGCAACATCAATAACGTCAGCATACTGCTTTTGTCATTTTGTTGAATTAGTGTATTCTTCATTTACAAAATGATACTTCATCAGTCGCTTCAGAACATATTTGAATGTTGTCATTCATAGATAAGAAATCCTGATGATGCACATGATCAGCAACTGGTGTTAATTTTGTCACAGCCTTCCACATTGTGTTTAGCTCAGCGAAATCATCCAAATCTAAAATTTCGACGAAGCTTTTTCGTTGAAACGGAATTTCTAATAAAAGGTACTTCGTTAAATTGGAATTTTCAATACATTGGAGTTAGTGCAATTTAAAAAGTTGACTTGTCAAGTTTTGTAGTATCGAGTTTTTTCGTTGTAATGGAAATCGTTGTAATGGAAATCTGCTGTGTATTCTTTCACTAACCTATAAAAACGTATAAAATAAAGATACTGATCGAAGGCTGTTAACCGAGAGTTAGTGTAAATTTACCGAGAACATATTTTTATTTTATGTGCTTTTTCTATAAAATCAGTGTATGAAACAACTTAATTTATATTAAATCGTAATAAATTTATTTGATTAATTCTGCCACATAAAGAAAGTTAATCATTATTGACAGTTTTTGAGATTTAAAAATATCTGGCCTTTTATTTCAGCCAAAGAGCAATGATTAATGACTAACAGAAGAAATTCAAACTCATGGGGAAGAAATGATGAATTATCAATATTACTTTTAGTTTAAAATCGGGTCAAATAACTTACATTTATTTATGAATATATATTTTGCATCATCTTGTCTGAAATACTTTATATTTAAGAATATTTGTTATTTATTTAGTAGTTTCAATCGTTAATTATTTAATAGTCTGTAAAAATAAAATAAGTAAATAATGATAAATCTGTTCTTCAGCAGTACATTTGAATAGACTAAAGAGCTACATGTATCTACATAAATATTCAAAGTACTGTAAAGGAATTTTAAAATTTTGGTGACAACTTTAAACCGTCGCTACTCAATCCAAAATGGGGCAGCATTTGATTCACAAGAAATAGTACTGACGTAAAGTAATTTCCGTTCTGTTAGTGCAACAAATACGTATGCGTTTAATATATATTCAATGTGATATTTAATGGTTGACGTTTGCTTAAAAAATTGTTAATCATATACTTCTTCAAGTGAATCAAACTTACTTTATAACATTTCTAAATCATTAAAAAAGTTTATTTTGTTGTAAAATTAATCGTAGGTATGAATAGGGAAATCATAGGAATATATGAATAACTAAAATGTTAAAAACGTCTATCATGTTATTGTAATTACTTGTTTTTACACTATAAAAGAATATATATTATATTAAATAAATTAATTACATATATTAAGTGTTGGAAAAAGATAAGGATACATTATAAATTGTTAAATATAATTTATTGTAATAGTTCATGTAGTCTGTTCTATTTACGCTAAATAATCTGTAATATTAAAATACAGATTTAAATGCTTCAGAGATAAAAGTAGAACACAAATGGCTTATAAAAATGATATATATGATATGTGTAACAAAAGCAAGGGCTTAAAAATAGTCAAATGCAAACGTGAAAATTAATATTTCCTTAATGCTATTTTTAAATAGAACAACACCTTGTGTGAGATTTTAGGTAATTTAAAAGAGGCTGATTCATTGCATATGTTCTCGTTACGCATATAGTTTTCTATTGATTCACGGATAGTAGATGGGAAATAAAATCTTGATTATTTTACCATTCTTAAAATCAATTTTTAAAGCCTCGATCCTATATTATCTTGACAAAGTTGTAGTCCTTCTACCATATTTGATATCTTCCATATGCTCTTTTAATCTTGTTTTAAATTTTTTAGTTGTCATTCCTATATAATATTGCAATATTCCATCTGCTATGGTAAACGGGATTTCATAAACACATGATAGTTATCAGGTGTTTATGAAATTTATTCTATTTTCTGTTTTCTTACAAACTATACTTTTTTAATTTTATGAATGGTTTTGCAATAAGGCATGTATTGAATTTGCTAAGTTTATATTTCAATCTTTCAATGAAACCAGGAGAATATTGTAAAGTAGATAATGAAAGTTCTATTAATAAAGTAATTACGAGCATATAGAGGAAGGAGAAAAAAAAACGTCAATTAACAAAATTCATAGTTGTCTACTTTAGAATATTACCCTGGTTTCTTTGAAAAATTAAATTATAAACTTAGCAAATTCAATATATGTCTTATCGCAAAACCATTCATAAAATTAAAAGTATAGTTTGTACAGAATATACCCAATAGAGCCACATCAACTATCGGGTGTTTATGAAATCCCATTCACCATAGCAGATGGAACATTGCAATATTATATAGGAATGACAACTAGAAAATTTAAAACAAGATTAAAAGGGCATGATCTCGTGATTTATATTTTTCAAGTTTATTTTCAAAAATCTTTGCGAAAATAGTTGTTTATCGTGTAGACCTCGATTATGGCGCCGTTTGTGCGTTCGAAACCTATCGATCATTATATTAAAAGATTTTTATAAGCCTTTTCGTGTTCTAATTTACACCACTTAAGCATTGTGTGCAATCTGTATTAAGAAATCTGTATTTTAATGATAATTAGTGATTTTCCTATATGATTATGCAATCTGTACTATGTCAAACCTTTGACAAAAAAAAATTTCGGAGTTTATTTTTACGCACTTTAATTTTTTTTATTTAACTACACCAGCAAATTAATTTCTTATCAGTTTGTAAATTTTCTCTATTTTATCCCAGCACTGTACATTTAAAACATTATTAAAAGGTACGTTGAACAATCTATTTCATTTGTAATTACATTAAAAATACCGGGTGGTTATAAAGTAAGTATCTCTATTTGGAGCTATCTGTAGTTTGAACGAATAACCAGAAATAAACCAAAATCGGTGTACTTACTATTCGAGAAGGGGGAAGAAGAATAGAACAATAAGAAAAATAATTGCAATAATTTCCGACTGATGGCGTTTTTGAGTGTGAAATGTAATGTGTAATATTGTGTACTGTGGAGGTGTCCCAAACCTCAATGACTTTAATGCATATCACAACATGTGCAAAACATCACTCCTGATGCGTTATATTCCGCAGATGCTCACGTCGTGCACCGCCTGGATTGAGTACTCCAGCCCAATGGTCATTTGGAACTTGAACAAGATTGGCACCGCCATGCGAAAGCATAACCACATTCACTGTGACATTTTCCTATAAATTACGTGTGCTATCCGGTTTGATGTCTTAATTCTTTGTTCTTGTATTACACATTACATTTCACACTCAGTAGCGCCATCTGTCGGTGATTATTGCAATTATTTTTTTATTGTTTCATTCTACTTCCCCCTTTTTGAATAGTGTGTGTACCGATTTTGGTTTATTTCGGGTTATTCCTTCGAGCTACAGACAGCTCCAAGTTGAGATACTTATATTATAACCACCCTGTATATAATTAAAAGTCATAAGGCAAAATAGATTGTGTATATCTGAGACGAATTCTCTGAAAATTTTATTTTACGAACAAGTAAAATCGATACCTTACATAATGTCCATAATATTGTATTCGTTAACTGCCTGACAGAAAAAGAATGAAAAAGTTGGAATATCGATTTTATAAAATAATTTAATCTCGAGCCGAACAAGCTGATTGAAAGTGTCCCATATGTTGTTCTTTCCTAGTCAGACTATCTTATAAAAAGAATTGTCATTATATTACATAAGGTATCTTTCAGTTAATCATCCTTATATATTATTTCTCCTGTCAACATCCCTTTTACTCAGAAAATATGAAACGCAGAACAACGAATGAGATACCATATGAAAGGTTTTAGAACAGGCTTCTGACATAGCCCACTTAACAATTCGTTAAAACATGTTTTTGATTAAAATTTGCTGAAATTAAAAAATTAAATCGGCATTGTTTTCATGAAAGAAATGAAAGGTTTTCCTGAAATTATTGTTGCCAAAAAAATAAAATACCACATTATATGATGCTCATAGCAATTATTATAAAAAACACCGCACGGGTTTATTTTATACTTATGATTAAAAAGCGAAATTGAAATTGAAATGTTTAGATTGATATTTCTAAGTCCCATGGTTTTCCCGAAGCGGATGACGTCATCCTCTAATGCAGTCAAAATACGATTGTTAATTTTTTTTTCTCGCGCGTGCCTTTAGCAATCTTGGATCAGTTTTTAGTCTAACTTTGATGGAATAAATTAGATGATATTCTGGCTTGACTAACAACTAAATGTTGTTTGCAGATATTTTTATCCTTGCTTTTTCTTTAGAAGTTTAAACCTGCATCTAATAAATATTACATATTGATAAAAAATGATACTTCTCTATTATCCCGTCGACCACTTTTCATAACAAAAAACTATCGCCAAATAAACGGGAGAACGTTGCCATTGGAATATCAAAAAATAAATAAAATATAAGAATTTAAGGACACAATTGTTATTTTAATTAATAAAATAACTACTAAATCAGTAAACCATAATGAAAAATACACGCAAATGTCGAATGTAAAACCACTAGATGACGTAACAAACACGCATAATGATTCTGACATCAAGTAAATGGGACTGCATTTTTGGCGTTTAATCTTACAGTTTGTCGGTAGTTTTTTGTTATGAAAAGCGGTCGACGGGATAATAGAGCAGTACCTAAAAAATATTAGATTTGAGTGCGAAATCTTCGCACGGGCCCTCTGGTATATGCATATTATTGCAATTATTTTTTTATTGTTTCATTCTGCTTCCCCCTTTTTGAATAGTATGTGTACCGATTTTGGTTTCTTTCGGGTTATTCCTTCGAGCTACAGACAGCTCCAAGTAGAGATACTTATATTATAACCACCCTGTATATAATTAAAAGTCATAAGGCAAAATAGATTGTGTATATCTGAGACGAATTCTCTGAAAATCTTATTTTACGTACAAGTAAAATCGATACCTTACATAATGTCCATAATATTGTATTCGTTAACTGCCTGATAGAAAGTGAATGAAAAAGTCGGAATATCGATTTTATAAATTAATTTAAATATCCAGCCTAACAAGCTGATTGAAAGTGTCCCATATGTTGTTCTTTCCTAGTCAGACTATCTTATAAAAAGAATTGTCATTATATTACATAAGGTATCTTTCAGTTAATCATATAAAGCATCTTTAAGAGCATTACAGAGTAACAAAATGCAAAATTCTAATTATCACTGACATTCGCAAGGGAATTGATTCAACATTTTCTTCAGTTTTTAGCTCTCATATGAAAAAAAAGAATAACCAATGTATTTTACAGAAGAAAAATTAATTGAAACTTTCTCCAACTAGATGCTCCGAATCATATTATGTCACCTCCAATTCGCTTCTCCGCAACCATTTTCTCAAAAAAAAAAAAAAAAAAAAAAAAAAAAAAAAAAAAAAAAAGACTTTTGTTTTATTAACTATATTAGTAAATCTTCGAATAAGATACCACAATGTCAATTTTTGAAGATATTTTAATTTTCATCTAATTCACACAGTATCTAACATTCTGAACCCCGCAATTTAACGGTAGATTATATGTATAATTCTACGCATATAAGATTTAGTAAACGTAATTTTTAAGATCTACACGATTCCGTACAATTGTGCTTTTCATCTATTTATTGTTGGAAATTTATACAATAAAAATATACATTTCTTCAGAGCAACTCTGCCCCCTTTAAACTCCCGTTGTCACATTGGATTTATTTTAAAAATTCCAAAATATTGTGCAATTTCAAGATTCCTGTATATCTACGAGTGTTATCTACAGGGTCATTCATAATTCCCTCCGGGGTTTCGAAACGTTAAAGTAAAAAAACGAAGACGAATATGAAAAAAAGAAACATATGAAATTATTCCGAAACTATTCAAGTTTTACTTACATACATTACAGGTGTTCTATGTGTGAACCCTTGGTCACACGGCATACATCCATGCGATAGTCCAGTTCCTGCCATATTCCGTTTCTTTAAATCTGAATCAGTGGTGTCAGTTCAACGGGCCTTTCGTAATAAATATCGAAAACAGGGACTAACTGACAAAACAATTCATGTGTGGTACCGGAAATTTAAAGAAACTGAGTATGGCAGGAACTGGACTATCGCATGGATGTATGCCGTGTGACCAAGGGTTCACACATAGAACACCTGTAATGTATGTAAGTAAAACTTGAATAGTTTCGGAATAATTTCATATGTTTCTTTTTTTCATATTCGTCTTCGTTTTTTTACTATAACGTTTCGAAACCCCGGAGGGAATTATGAATGACCCTGTATTTTATTTCTATAAGTACAGGGTGTTTCACAAAGGACCCCTAACTTTAAAAATCAATAACCCGGAAACGGTGATAAGGAGAAACATGAAACCAGTTGTATGTTTATTTAAAAAATCGCAGGAATCTTATACAAAAATAAAAATTTTGTTCAAAATAGCGCCGATAGATGGCGCTGCGATAAATAGGCGTATCAAAAGTGATTCAAAAGGTGCACCTTTTACACAACAGACTTATCGCAAACGAAGAATGAAATTGTCAATGACTCTCTGTTGTATGTCACCGGTCTGTTTGTTGAAATTTTTTGAAAAGCTCACGAATTGTTTTTCCATCTGGGCTTTTTGCGACTTGAAATCGCGTTTGAAAACTTTTCCTTGAGGCAGTAGGACACTGATTTAATCGGTGGTACTCCAACACAATAAACACACGTTCCTCCACGGTGTACATCACTTTCGGAAGTATTTTCACTATAAGCTAATAGTGGTCAGATTTCAATTGCGAAATCTTCAACGACCAGTCTTTCTATGCTTCTGAAATCTCTGTAGAAGGATTCTTAACGTTCTCAGTGCCATCTGTCGGTACTATTTTTAACTAAATTTTGAGGTTTATGTATAACATTCTTAGGATTTTTTTATTAAACATATCACTGGTTTAATGTTTCTATCTGTAACCGTTTCTGGGTTATTGATTTTTAAAGTTAGGGGTCCTTTGTGAAACACCCTGTATTTTGTTGTATTATTACGACATTTTGTTCTATCTTAATAAAATACAGATGTCCATATAAACCAGGCAACATCGGCATTTGTTAATAAAGTTGGATAAACACTCATGCAACAAAATACTCATTCAGACGTAAACTCCCCGTACAAGACATATATCTAATTTAGAAATGAAAAGAAAATATATTTTTTTAAACCTGTTTTGATTATTATTATAGAGTATTTTAAAAACGAGTTCTTTCATTATTTGGTTAGTTTGACTTTATAGAGAGGACTGGGGCTGATTGTCTCAAAATTCATTATTTTCGTCCTATAATCTGTGTCAGCTTATAGATTCATCAGCACATGCATTTGATCATGTAATCATAATCAACACAATTTATACTTGCATTTATTTGGTTAGTTGATTTAAATGTTTTGCTTTAGGTTGACTTAACGGGGGGGAGGAGGGGGGGGGCGTGTTGTCACTTGGGTTGGTTCTCGAAATTCATTCCTTATCTGCTGCAATATGTGTCAGCACATAAATTCAAAACAGGCATTTGATGATATGAGCATGGTGGCTATAATTTATACTTGCATTACTTGGTTAGTTTGACTTCTATTTTCAATAAACGTTATTTTATCTCAAATTATTTATTTTTACTGGTGACTGTTTTTGTGCTGAGTGAGTATTTATTTTACATCGTTCTAAATTTTGATTCGATATTAATAATAGTAAGCTATTAGCTTATGATTTTATGTGGCATTATAATTAAAAGAAAATTTATAGCATTCTAAAGGCAAAAAGTGTCGCATACTTTCCAATAGTCGCACAATAGACATAATAGTTAAGTTCAGGAAAGAAAATTTTTTCTTAAAATCATGAGGAATTTAACAAGATAGAAAAATATGCGTCAAGCATAGATTTTGAAACTCTTTTCCAACATATTCGAAATACTGTAACAAAACTTTGCCTTTTAATAAGATGAAACATGATGCCAAAATAAACCATTTGGAAAATGCATAACACATTTTAAAGAGAATTTCAGCATGTACTACAAATAGTCAAGTTTAAATTCAAAAACGCACACCACAATTGAACACGCATTTACAGCAATTATTGTTCTTAGACAGTACCATAATCGAATGTTTAGCGTGCGCCTGTAAATTAATGATAAATGTTACGCTGACCATACTCTATAGTAAGGATCTTGTAGTCACATCAGTGATGTCTATCAATTTCAATATGTTTGAAATAGTGTAACACCATTAAAATACACTGCAAACGATTTTGCTCCATACACCATAATGTATCGGATTTTTTTTTTTTTTTTTTTTTTTTTTTTTGAGTGTCTCGAACTATAAATGCTATAGATTTCATTTTCAATACCGATTATGCCATGGTAAACTTGAGCAACAATAAAACTTATAGTTGAATTTAAATATATTTGAATTTGAATATATATTGATAAAATTTGAATATATATGGAACTCTTAGTATTTTTACGCGATTTAAAGCAATTTAGAGAAAGAACAAATTTTTTTTTCGGTTTTATGTCCAAAAGAACTGAAAAGATTACAATATAAATTTGTAAAAGCAAATAATCTAAACAAGCATATATACTACATATCCAAGAAAATCTGATTTTTCAAGTGATGAATGATTTATGTCAATATCAATGCTTTTATTAGCCCTTTCGAGTCTTAATCTCTAAGACCCTTTCTCGTCTTTCTTGTCTTCTCGTCTTGAAGACAAGAAGTATCTTTAAATTCACTATTAATTTGTCTTTATTATTACTTTTGTTTTTATCTCAATGTAGTAATAATACTCATGTTTTTACATTTACTATTGTCACGTCATTTTTTTCAGGATTTATAAAGAAAACAAACAAACAAATGTTCTCTTAAAGCTTTATACATCGTTCCTGAGACATTTATCGAAAAGCTTTTGCATTCTTTAAATTAAAAATCGGACTTACTTTTCCGAAACAATAATGTATAAAGAAAAGCAGAAAATATTGGAATTTTTGTTACTGGAGTTTTATGTTTTTAATCCTGTGGCAGAGTATTCTTAATAAGAAAGTATCAAAATGTCGAAAATTAAACTTTTTGTGACAACAGCCCCGGTCTCTCTTACTTGATATTCAAGAAGCAATAAAAGATGACTCACGTGTAAAATTTACGACTAAATTTCGCAGGGAAGTTTCTTATAAATCAAGTATAAATATAATTCTTTATTCTGTGCAGATTCTTTCACAAACATGTTTAGAATAATGTGAAAAGTATTTTCTTGTCGAAGGCTTTACAGGGAAAAGAAAAACATTAAAATGCATTTCGAAAAATTATTTGAAGTGCACTTTACATGACTTACAACTCTAACTTGCAATCTTAACTTACAGTTTTATTAATAAATAGTTTCGAAAATTCAAAGGCATAAATATAGGAAGTTCTGTATATAAATAAACATTTTAATTGTTTTTTATGTATTTAATGGATGCTTCATCAATAAATATTAATATGTTTCATGTATTACTGTTTAGCTGCTATGACACATGAAGCTCCCCCCAAATATAAAGAAAAAGTAACAAAATTATCTGATCTTCCATTATATCCTACAACAGAAGCTTCTGTTGTAGGCTATCGAAATAATAAATAGCGGCTGTAAGTCTTTTTCTTTATAGTTTTTACATGAAGTAATTATAAATGGTTGTAAACCATGTTCAAATATTAAAAAAAAATACATTAGCGAAAACTAATCATATACTGTCGCCGTACGGTATCTCTATCTCCGCTATCAAGATTATAAATTGCGGCTGTAAGTCTTTTTCTTTATAGTTTTTGCATGAAGTAATTATAAAATGGTTATAAACAATGTTCAAACAAAAAAGAATTACAGAAATCGTACCATTAGGGAAAAGAAATATCCAAAGAGTCTCAAAAATGCATTATTCGGAAATAGCGGTTTAGAGTTACTAAGTGATGAACATAAATTAATTTTTAGACTTTTCAAGGACCCCCGCACACACAAAAATAAAACCAGGAAGTTGTAGGTTCAAATGTAAGAAAATTTAATTTTATTCAGAAACGCTGGTGATACAATGTATCTGCAAACGACCAAATGTGCAGGAATGTAATTGAAATATTATGGGTGAGTTATATACCAATTCTGAGGAAAATTTGATAATTATTACTGTGAAAAGAAAGAAACACCAAAAAAGAAGATTAGAGGAAAAAGTGTAAATATGGGCACCCTTTTCTGTTTTTGACTTAAAGTGACTTTCATTTTGAAAAATTCTAGATTTTTATCCTTCATTAACAACTATAACATGTTTACTAAATGAGAAGAGTCAAAACAATGATTAATATCAATTATTTCAATTCGAAAACGAAGATTTACAAAAAGCTTTTTAAAAAGCACCTGAAAAAATGGTGTGCAAATATGGGCCCTATCCAAAAAAAGTCACAAAAATAGTTTAAAATGTTTTAAAACAGGATAAAACAATACAATATGGTACAGAATTTATTTATTACAGAAAAAAATACAGAAATCGGAAATATAACTGGTTCTTTAAACTCCGGCACAATCTAAGTGTTCCCACATTTGGTAGATAACACATTTAGCCCTCACATCTCCGTGAGTGTCTTCAGAGCACTTTCCTTCACAAAAGATGCAAGTTGCATCGCTCGAGTCTGGAGCGAGTGATCACAGTAATCTGATGAGTTCGATGATAAATCATTCGTATCGTTTCGTGGGTCGAATTTCCTTTATTTTTTTAAGCCCTTTGGTCTTCCCAATCCTGCCCAATGGCATTACGCCATAATGTTAGATTACGCACATTACCAGATATTTTATAAAATAAACTTACGAATGCTTTGAGGATTTATAGATAAACACATTTCTGTATAATTATCTATAAAGTTATTATTATCTACATCTAAAGTATTTTTAAAGTTTACTTACCTTAAAGAATTTTTAGGTTTATTTTAAAATATATTTGGTAATGTGCATAATGTTGGTAATTGATGTTTTCTCGTAAAAAATTATTGAAACTATCTTGTTTAAGAGTTAAAGTTATGTAATTATGGTCCCTCTATAAATGGGAGCCCATATTTACACCAACCCCACCAAAGAAAGATGGCCACTTTCACATGTTACCTAAAGGCGTGCGTGACTAAAGGCGTGCTTATACATGTAGCTTAGGATCTTCGCTTTCCGGATATCACTGTGAAATTATTTTAAACAAACCATAAGAACATGAAAAGAAAACGATTTCATATAGCTGTCAAAAGTTTGCAGTCCTGAACAAAGACCAATTCGCACAATAACTCACACTGCATCAACACTACTTGAAATAATGATTCCAAAGGCTTTCTTCTATCTCATATCAACAAATGGCGTCATCTACAGTCCTGGCCGCCAGTCTTCAGCACCTCCTATAGCCACTTGGGGAGGGATACCCATATTTACACCTGTGCCCGTTTTTACACCTTTTCCTCGATTATTCGAAAAAGGTAGTAGCTGGGTGCTAAGTAATTTTTTTTTACTGCATACAGTAGCTGAAGTATCTAAAAAGTTGCTGAAAAAAAAACAGTGAATCGGTCCCAAGAACGAAATAAAAGGGAGCTAGTTATTAACATGAACGCGATATTTAATAAAAAAAATCGTTTAACATTCGCCCCATCCTCCCAAATATAACAAATAATCTGTAAAATTAAGCTTTCTTTATTATTTACTACGCATTGTCAGTCTTATATAGTATAACTAGCGGCCCTCCCTCGCTTTGCTTCGGGTTAACCTTGAAAACCTTCATCTCTTTGTGTTTTCTGTAGACCTTTTTAATGTGTACAATAATTAGTACATTATTTTGATAAATCTTGTAGGGTTCAGCCTGCGTTTGCAATGTATAAGCGGAAAAAATGAAATTATTTACGACATCACATTAAAAACCTCAAAAATAACAGTATTTCTCCACTATTTAATGGATATACATATAAACCTTCCTCTTGAATCACTCTATCTATTAAAAAAACCGCATCAAAATCCGTTGCGTAGTTTTAAAGATTTAAGCGTACATAGGGATATAGGGACAGAAAAAGCGACTTTGTTTTATACTATGTAGTGATTTATCTGAAATTACAAAGCAAAACATATGGTTATTATACATATAAACCTTCCTCTTGAATCACTCTATCTATTAAAAAAAACCGCATCAAAATCCGTTGCGTAGTTTTAAAGATTTAAGCGTACATAGGGATATAGGGACAGAAAAAGCGACTTTGTTTTATACTATGTAGTGATTTATAATCTGTAAAATTAAGTTTTCTTTATTAATTACTATGCATTGTCAATCTTATATCCTATCATTTCTGGTGTTTTGTTTCGGAAAGTAAATAGAGGAACGGGCCCCGAAGTGCCCGAAGCAGAAGTAAATTCAATACGATCCCCTCTTCTGTCTGGGTCATTTTAATTCGTCGGGTCAAATTTTCGCAAATTATAAGAAAAGTTAACGACCAGTTTTAACAAAATTAGAATTTTTGGAATAATAAAAATACTCTACGCATAAATTAAGAATTTCGGATCTATACTTCGAGTAGCTTTCTTAATATTCGAAGAAAAGTGAAAATGAGAAATTTTACCGTTTGCGATTATCAAATCATTTGTTACTTTTGCGGTTTTGATAGTTCTTTAGCACCATTTTGAGACAAAAAATCGCATTTTGGCGATGTTTAATGCGTTTTTAATTAGAATCTCGGCTAATTATCAAGATATTAAAAATCCGAGCGGACTATCTTCACAAAAGATACCACTTTCAGACTTCTAGGTCCGCTATATTTCGCTGGCCATCGCCTACACACACACAGACAGACACACAGAGCGAAACTTTCTTTCATTATTATAGATAGTATCTTACTCTATAGATATATAGATTTTATAATAATTTTTTCTCTCCGTCATAATCAATCTATATCTCTTCCTATAGCTCATCCTCATAATCTTGAACTTAGTACTACCCATTTAAATGAGTCTACTATTAGTTTTTATGGATGTAAATATTACTATTCTACCTAATAAAACCTTAACATTCAATATTTATGATAAATGAAATGCTTTTTCGTTTAATGTGATTATTTTTACTAACTTTAATTCCTGCCTACATATTTCTGTTTACAGAGATGTTCTTCTTAATCACTGTAATCGTATTAAACGTTCATGTTCTTTTCAACATATTAGGCGTAATATGGTTTATTTAAAACAGACAAAGCTGTTGTATAATTATCCTATCTCTTACATTTTATCATGGGTAATATCATTAAACATTCATTTTCTGCTACCAGTTTCAGCCTTTATTATGTATACCAGCTGACCTGCCCGGCATTTCCGGAGCCATGATAATAAATTTAAATAAATTTCAAGTTTTTAAGATTTTATAGCACGATTTTCTATGAAATCATATTTTGAAATGAAAAACTCGCGAAACATATTGATATTTAGTGGTAAAATGACTCGTAAGAGGATATTTTCTTGTTTTTTCAATTAGGGTCTTTTAGGATAGTTTTTTTCTTTTAATTTTTCATTGCCGAACACTTTGAAATTTTTATCTGTTATAAAAATTACTGTTTTACAACCCGTGTAAAAATTTTGTGAAAAAATATTCGTTATGTGTTGTAAAAAAATATGTTTTTTTTTCTCTTTTTTTTAAATTTTTTTTATTATTTAATTTTTTTTGTTTGTTTGTTTTCGCGTCGGCTTTTTTAACATAACATTAAAAAAATAGTTATCATTCTCCGAACTGTCTCTGAATTTTAATCACCTATAAAAAGAACTGTATCCAAGCTCTCTTTATGATTTCGTGAAAAATATGAATATTCTTTAGTGAAAACATGATTCGACGCAGAACGACACCCCGTTTTTTCACTTTTTTTTTTCGAAATGTTCTCATGATTTATTTTTTCTCAAATATTTCTACACGTCCAAATGTTTCGAAAATTTTATAGGTAATGTAAATCTTGTCTACCGAGATGCCCTAAAAAGGTTGTATCAATATTCAAAAGTTTAGTTACTTTTAGCGTAGAAAAAAAGATAGTATTCTTGGGGCTCGAAGTGACCTGCCAGTATTTCTGTAAGAGTTAAAATTAATATTTTTTAAATTCATTGCATCGTCAATTAGAAGACGATTTCATATTTAAGAGCATATGTTTGGCTTCTCGGTACCTCTAAAATTGCGCCCTGGAAGGGCGTTGCCATAAGGGGAATATCGTCCTTCGGGAAAACGACCCTTTTTTTTTCAAATGATTAACAACCATATATTTTCAAATTGATTGACGCATTTGAGACGTAATAGTATGACTTTTCTGAACATGTCTCCCAATTTTAATTGCATTGAGCGGTTTGGTTCATTCAAGCTGATTTAAAACTACGAAATAACACACACACAAAAAAAACCTCCCGTTCGGTTCTGCATTGCCTCCCTATGCGTAAATCAGGTTCTGGGCATGCACGAACGATTTTGCCGTCTCGCTAAGAAAGAGGTGAGTTTTTGATTAATATCTCGGCTAGTTATCAAACTATTAAGAGTATCAGCCTCAGGTGCAACCGTACATGCCTTGGACTATCCGTACCAAAATTGTCAGACTTCTAGTAGCGCTAGATTTTACTAGCTGACACACACACACACACGCGGACACACGGTCACTCACGGGCACGGACACATACAGCGAATATTTTGTTTATTGATACAGATAAATGACAGTCATTGTAAATGACATTTATTATGCCTACTAAAAAGTGCCGTTTCTAGTAAAAATAACATTAGAAATGAGACTCTTTGGCAAGGTAAATATTATAGTATACACCTACGAAAATATATTTAAAAGTACCAAACGATTGCATATCAATAGCTCTATCTTATTTAGATTTTATTTAGGTTTTTGTCGCTTATTGTCCAGAAAGAATAAAACTACTATTTAAATAATTAATATATTTTCAATTAAAAAATTAATCATAAATATAACATGTTGTTTTCTTTGATGAAAATTTAATGCGTTTTCATACACAATGCTTTGTGATTAAATAACACCACGAAGAAAAAAAATTATAAAAGAATTACTTTTACGAAAAAGGTAAAAATGTAAAAACATTGAAGACACACAAAAAAACATCAAAAATGTATTATTATAAAAAACACAGAAGCATAAAATAAATACATAAATAATTACTATATATAAAAACATAAATCTATTTGTTATACCTTTTTATTTATTTTCTCTGTTTATAAGAATTAATAATATAAATAAAAGGTCTAGTTCGTAAAAGGCTTCAGAAAATCATTCTGAGTTTATTAAAGTTAAAAATAAAAACTTGAATTTCTGAAAACGCAACAATATTAATAAAAAGGTTGTATTTCCGAAGAAAGATAATTGTGCATAAATAAAGACTATTAAATAGTTATCTTTACTGTAATATCTCTATTATTGTAAATTATTTGTATTGTCGTCTGTGCTTTGAAAATGTAATTAATGCACATATAACACATGCAAATATTTTTTTAAAGCGTAAAACATCTATATTTGGTAAGTGAATTTTAGTCCTACTTATGTTTTTGGAAAGGCTATAATTTTATGATTATTTTTATAGCACAAAACATATTTCATTTTTTTGCACGTATAGAAAGCAAAGTTAAGACCATCAACATGCGATTAGGCTTATATATCTTTATGACCTTCAAAGAATAAATGACTTTCCTGCATTTATTTTATGTTATAAATGAGTGATTATTTTCATTGATTTATTTAATATACATAGTTTCCTTGTTCAGATGTTTGTTTTAGTGTTCAGATGTTTTTGTTAAATAATATATGACATATTAATTGAAAATGAAGTACATGGACAGACACGTAGATTGTATAAAGAAAAGAAAAGAAATAAATTATAATTCTCTAATAAACAGTGATCTTTAAAAATATTTTTAATATTTTGCTAGAAAGGTAGTTAAAAAAAATGTTCTTCATTATTTCAAGCAGCATGCAAAATCAAAATTAAACTATAATTTATCTCGTGCAATCAGTAAAAATCTTAATACACATTTTTCTAAAGCAAATTTTATATGCTTGTTCAAAAGAAAATTAAAAATAAATAAATAAATAAGTCCTTGTCACTTCAACGAAACTTCCATTATCAGTAATGAACATGAAAATATATTTATTTCGCTAATCCATATTCATTTTATTGATGCTCATTTATTTAAACGATGCTTTAGAAAATTTAGTATTATCAATTATGGGAAGTCATTTTAACTTTTTCATAACTGATTAAGCTTCAAAATAAAAATAATTAAATATTAATACGTCTAAGTAAATACATAAAACGTAAGCATAATAAGAATAGCTTACATTTAAAATGAAACGCTTAGCTATCAGTGTTTAATTCGTAATATAAGGCGTAATATATCAGAATGTGTGAATCAAATGATCTCTCTTTCCAAACCATTTGCCACCCCCACCCCACAACACGTATAAGTACTTAATATTTAATCGCTATTATAAGGTTTTTAAGGGTTTTTTTTTTCAGAAATTATATAAACTCTTTATTCACAATACATCGGTTTTCTATTGTATGGAGTTTTTCCTCCAAACGAATTTAATATAATTGTAAAATGGATCAATAATTTTATAATTAATGTATAGACTGCTACATTTCTGTTGCCCATGTTCCTTTAACCGCAGGACGAAAGTATATTATAGAGGAATATATACCGGGTGATTATAAATAAAGTTACGATTTCAAAAATCGATAATTTTAAAACTACTGGTCAGAATGACTTGATGTTTTAGCAGAACAATCGTAATGCAATAGAATTTTGTTTGGCGAAGGAAAAAAATAGTTCCAAAATTTGCCGATAGATGGGATGCTGTCAGGGATCACATTGTCTGGAGATATGCAAATTACTAATACGTAACATGCGCACCGCAGACATAGCTGTCATAAAAATACAGAGCACCAGCTCTTTGCCTGAATGCTTCATCATGACTCTGACTATGAAGAATCGCGCTCTGCTCTTGAAGCTTTTTTATAAGAACGATGACTGTGCACTTACAGCTATTAGGAAGTTTCGGACATTAAAATCCATAAAAAGAGGTCCAATAACCAGAAATGGTCTGCGAAAAATGAATGCTAAATTCGAAGAGACCGGTTCATTTAACGTTAAACGGGGTAGAGGAACGAAACCAGTTTCGGCTGCGGCAGTGGAAGATGTGGATACAGCATTACGAGAACAGACTAACAGTGATACTGGAATCAGCAGTGCACGGGGAACTGGCCGAATGATGGCTATGCCGAACAACACGGTGCGTAAAGTCCTACGGAATATCTTGCGCTGTTATAGTACAAGATAACTCATGTGCAGGAGTTGCTACCTGCTGACCTGGAAACACGTCAATCTTTTGCACTACAATTTCTTGCCCGGATGAAAGTGGACAACTGATGGCCATAGAACATTCTGTGGTCTGATGATGCCCATTTTCATTTGCAAGGTTCTGTAAATACGCAAAACTGCAGGACATGGGCGACCGAGAATCAGTCCCAGCTACAGCCATTACCTCTTCAGTCTGAAAATGTCACTGTGTTGTGCAGAATAACGGCAGCGTTTATCGTCGGTCCCTTTTTCTTCGAGAGGATCACACCTATGGGTCCCGTTACCAGCACCGTTAATGGCAAGCGGTATGAAGCACTTTTGCATAACCATGTCCTTGCGGCACTTCAGCAGCGTCAGTGTGTGGATCGTACAATATTCATGCAAGATGGCGCTCCTCCGGACATTGCTACTCCTGTGAATCAGCTACTGACTAGGAAGGTCTCCTTAAAGCGCATACTCAGAATATTTTGGAAAAAAGGCCAATGGAACTACTCATGAACGTAAAAAAGGATCAGTCAAATTTAGCTGAGGAATCCCAGTAGAAAATTTGTAAAAAAATAAGATACTTTCGAGTTTTTGGCGCAAAAAGACGCGATTTAGCGAGCAACATTTTTCCCTTGCCAAATGCAAGCGATTCTAATGTATTTGAAAATTCCTGGTAAAATAAGTGTTTAAATGTATAGTACTTTATGAATTTAAATTTCAACGATTAAATAGTTTATAATTTTTTCTATAAGCTTATATAATATATATACAAGTTAAGTATTGCTAAAGTTATTTAATTTTACACGATTTCACCGGCTGGATAAGTTTTAAGTGTATTTTAACAGTAAATGCCTAATTAAGAAGCCTCTCATTATACATTTCGATTTTGAATAACTCATTATTTGCACGGCAACAAGACGTTTCTTTTGTTGTCTCCGGTACTAACAATATGGAAGTCAAATTGACAGTGCTCAGAAAAGGACAATTAATTTTTAGTTTGAAGCATTTTTAATTTTGTTTTTAACCGTAGAATACGATCGTTAATTTTCTTTAAATGTATATATAAATGTACATGGCAAAACCGTGGTTATAAATGTGTATTTATTTAAGTTAAACTTACTTAAACTAGTTCAGTATAAAGAGTAGAAAACGTTTTTCCTAAAAGAATATTTATCTTAAATGCGCATTTGTGAAAAATTTAATCGTGTCGCCAAACCAGCGATAAATCGCCAAAACATTAAATGTTCATATTTTTTACGGACGTTATATCGAGGTTCCGCAGCAAATTTTTTATAAACGTATATATCCTCATGAGAAGAATATTCTGTAATTTTTTTAAAATTTTCTGAGTATGCGCTTATGGAGACGTTCCTTGTGAGTACTAATTTTGGAGATGATAGGATCACGATCCGCCTTTTTCCAACAACGTGGTCACCACGTTCACCCGACTTAAACCCGTGTGATTTCTGGCTTTGGGGGTAACTAAAGAATGTTGTTTAGAGCGGGTGGATTCAGAATCTAGCCGACTTGAAGGCAAGCATCACACACCACACCCATTGCATCAGTACAGATACCCTATGATCTGTTGTGGAGCATGCCGTTTTGCGCTTCCAATTAGTAGCGGAACAAGGCGGGAGGCATATCGAACAACTTATGACTTAATAATCAGTAAGGTGTTTGTTCCATGAAGCTCTTTTATTTTATTTTATTTTATTTTATTTTATTTTTATTTATTTTTTATTTTTTTGTCATTTTTGCTGTTGTTGCTGTAAACACGCAGCATTCTTGTCTTTTCGCTAATAAATTTTTAGTAAATCCCTGAACTCTATTTTTTTACTTTTGGCTAACAACATTCCTGTGTTTAACGAATACATTTTTGGTCTTTTCCCTGACATTACCCTGACAGCGCCAACTATCGGCACATTTTGGAACGTTTTTTCCTTTACCAAACGAAATTCCATTGCCTCACGATTGTTTGCTAAAATATCAAATCATTCTGACCAGTAATTTTAAAATTATCGGTTTTTGAAATCGTAACTTTAAGTATAATCACCCCATATATACATTAATTAGTTCTAAAAATTGAAAATACATCTAGAATTAGAAAAATAAATTAATAAAGTATTTTGAAAATGTTAAATATTATACGGAATTTCATGCATATCAGTTAAAAAAATTATTATATACTTTTAAGGCTAACTTTTTAATTTGTAAAACATCTAGCTAAAAATTAAAAAAATTCTCTTATTCAAACTCTTTTAAATAAAGATAAAATTCCATGGTGTAGAGAATAATTTAATTTTTCCAAAGACAATTTATGAGAAAACCATAAACTAGGAAACTTAATCTGATGCAAAAAGCAAATAAATATGACTTGTCAGTTTAGAAGATACAAACACCTTAGCCATTGGATGCTTTAGCAACTATGTATATAAATATCTTCATTTCAAGACTATTTATTAAAATGGAAATGGGTATTAATAATTTCTTTTGCATTGTTTATGTAAATATCGTCTGCAGCGAGCTAAAGCTGCATATCCCTTAGTTTCATGTGCTCCGAGTTCATGTAAGTTTCTTTTCTTACTTTCCGCGTTTGGCAACACTCAGTATTCTGCTTTGATTCTTGTTTTCGGAATGTGAAAAATGATGTTATAGAATATGTCGTGTGATGGCTCGCTTTTCTTTGTTTGTGGATAAACCGCTTTTACAGTCCATTGTGTTGTTTTATGCAAGAACCAGCAGAGTGTGTGTGTAGTGAGAATTGCAAAAACATTCTTGGTATAAGTGTATCCGGAGCGCTAGTGAAAAAAAAGGTGTAGAATCGAACATTTTTTTGAACTGACGTGATGTCGGTTGTGGCGAAAGATTACCTCAGCTTGTGAGGTAAGTTAACTTTGAACATTATATTTCGTGTGTAAAAATAATTTGTTATTTAAAACTGTAGAATTATGATGAGAATAATAGTTTAAATTTAAACCAAATTTCGTATTAACGTATTTTAGAACTAGTTTTGGGATTGATTTAAGAAAAAATGAGTGAACTAACAACTTTTAAAACGAAAATAACTGCTTTACGGAGAAGTGTTAGAAATTACATTAAGAAAATCGAAAGTATAATTGCAAATGATGAGATTAATGTGGCAGAATTACAGGAAAATATTGAATTGTTAAAACATAAAGAATCGGAACTAAAAAAACTTGATATGGAAATTGTAGGTTTAATTACAGAATCAGACAATTAGAGAGTGAGATAGATAGCGCACAGGAAATCTCAGATAAAATTGATTTGTGGAAATTTAAAGGTGAGAAAGTATTGAAAATCGAAAATGCTAAGTTAAATAAGAGTGAAAATAAATATGATAGTGTAATTTCAGAAAACATTTTTGAGAATATTAAATTAGCTAGGTTATCATTAGCTACTTTTGGAGGCAATATCACTGAATGGATAGCGTTTAAAGATCTTTTCAATGCATGCGTAAACAGTAATACGACTATATCTAATGCTCTAAAATTGCAGTATTTGAAGGCTTCATTGAAAGGCGAAGCGTATCGCGTCATTCAGTCTGTGCAAATTTCGGATTCTAATTTTGAAATTGCATGGAATCTACTAGACGAAAGATATTCAAATAAGTGAGAACAAATTTTTGCATATATTAAACCATTTCTAAGTTTACCAACAATTCAAACAGAATCAGCTATTGCTATTTTAAATCTAGTTGATAACATTAATGAAGTCATTTGCTCGTTAGAGGTAATAAACCAAACCATTGACAAATTTGGTGATACATTAATGACTTATTTAATTTTGCAAAAATTGGATCCTTCTACAAAATTGTGGTGGGAACGTCAACTTAAAAGCAATGAAGTTCCGAAACTTAAGAACTTAATTGAATTTCTTAAGAATTACGCAAGAACTCGTCAAAATAGCAAGTTAGTGGTAAATAAGGTACCTAAATCTATTTTCCGAATAAGAGTAATGCTTTTGTAGTTACTTTGGGTTGTGGTTACTGTAAAGAAGAACATAGTTTAGCTAAATGCTCGAAATTTCTTAATTTGCCTGTTCAACAACGAGTAGATTTCGTAAAACATAATCATTATTGCTTCAATTGCCTATCTAATATGCATTTTATCAATAAATGTAGGAGTCTAAATACGTGCCATCATTGCTTTAAGAAACATCGTAGTATTTTGCACATGGTAAGTAATTCAAGGAATAAGATTCAGTCAAATAGCATGTCTCCACACGCACAAGAATTTATCCCTAAAAAAGTTGAGTTAGCGAGTGATAATTTTCGTCTACAGTCTGTGCCTCTCATTATGAATCAAACGCAAAGAGTAATAAAAATAGTCATATTTTGTTGTCTACCGCATTAATAAAAGTTCAAAATTGTAAACAAGAGTTTGTAAAATGCAGATGTGTATGTGATACTGGTTCTCAGAAGTCATTAATTTCTAGAGAATGTGCAAACAAATTAGGATTAAAGGTAAAATATAGTTCTATTTCTGTGTCACGTTTGGGAACATTTAATACTGTGAGTAATGGGGAAGTCCATTTATTATTCACTTCTCATTTCAAAAGTGATCTTAGAGTATCAACATCAGCATTCGTGATGGATAAAGTGACAGATTATATTCCTTATGTGTGTTTACCTTCAGTCATTTACGATAATTTCAGTGATTTAATGTTAGGTGATTCATTATTTTACAAATTACAAGAAATTGACATTTTATTTGGTGTAAATGTATTTATGCATTTAATGACTGGGGAAAATGTCTAACGTGAATCTAATCTTCCATTTACCTTAAATTCGAGACTTGGGTGGAAAATTTCGGGTACTACAAATTTTGAAACGCTGGGAACTGATCAAGTACATGTAAATCATGTAAGTACAAAAACTGACGAGTTAGTAAATTCATCCTGGGAATTAGAAAAAATTCCAAAAGTGCAACCTTTAACAGTTGAAGAAAACTTTGTGAAAAACATTTTGAGAGTTCTCATTTTAGAGAAAAATCAGGCCGCTATTCAGTCGCATTACCATTCAAACGGGATCGAGATGTTTTAGGTGATTCTCGCCAAATGGCGCACAGAAGATTTTTTTATCTTGAGAAAGGACTAATATCCATGCCAGAAATTTACAACCAATATGTTCAATTAATGAAAGAATATTTATTTCTGGGCCACATGGACCTAGTTTCGAATACAGATCGTGAATTAGAAACTAAACATTATTACATCCCACATCACTTCGTCTTAAATAGTTCTAGTTTAACTACCAAATTAAGTGTAGTTTTTGATACGAGTGCTAAAACAACAACAGACAACTCTACGAACACTCTAATGGCAGGTCCCAAAATACAAGATTATTTAATTTGCATTTTATTAAGGTTTAAATTTCACAACATTGCCATAACAGCTGGTATAAGAATGATGTATAGGCAGGTAAAAAATCATAAAAAAGATAGGAATTTTCAGAGAATATTATGGAGAGGTAGTCCAGAATACAAGTTTTTCGTTTAAATACTGTCACGTATGGAACTGCTGCTGCTCCATATCTTGCAACTAAAGCTTTGAGTCAGTTAGCAATTGATGAGGGTCTTAATTTCCCAAAAGCAAAGACTATAGTTTTAAGAGATTTTTATGTCGATGATGTTTTAACTGGTGTTGAGAATAGTCAGGGAGGTACTGAATTGATATATGATTTGCAAAAAATGCTAAAAAAGGTGGTTTTGAGCTACATAAATGGTCCACAAATGAACCATCATTATTGAAAAATGCTGGGTTAGCAAACACAGTTAACGATAATATAAATAGTGTAGTGGGCAATAACGCCACAGAAGTTCTAGGAGTGGAATAGCATCCTGATAATGATATGTTCAAATGTAATTTCAGTGATATAAATTATCGAGGTGTCCCTACTAAAAGAATTATTCTGTAATTTGTATCAACGCTGTTTGACCCATTGGGGTGGATTGCACCTTTTGTGATTCTAACTAAAATGATCCTTCAAGAACTGTGGAAATTACAATTATCATGGGAGCCAGTACCAGAAAATATTGACCAAAAGTGGAAAATTTTGTGCCAAGAAGTCAAACTCTTAAATTCCATATATATACCTAGAAAAGTCATCTTCCCCCAATTATTCTAGATGTGAACTTCACGGATTTTGTGATGTCAGAAAAGGGTTATTCAGCAGTTATTTACGTTAAAACTTGTGATAACTCTAACATTGATGTGAAACTTTTAACAGCTAAAACTCGCGTAGCACTTTTAAAACCTGTCATGATTCCAAGACTTGAATTATGTAGTGCAGTATTACTGGCACACTTAATACAGGTGGTCAGAACTGCATTACATATAAAACCTGATTCTGTGCACGCATGGAGTTATACACAAATTGTATTGTCATGGCTAAGATCAAATCCTAAAAGATGGCAAGTTTTCGAAGCCAACAGATTATCTGAAATCCAATCTATTTTACCAGCTGAGAATTGGAACCATGTGGATGGAAAAGAAAATCCTGCTGATTGTGCATCACGTGGATTACTTCCTGCAGAACTACTGTCCCATGACTTGTGGCGGAACGGCCCGTTATGGTTAAGAAGCAGTGAGGTTCCCGTGCATGAACCTTTTCACTTAAATGACGAAGAATTACCAGAAGCTCGTAAAACATTATCATTTGTAGTTTCTGAAATTGTAAAAGAACTTGATATTATATCAAAAATATCTTCGTTTTCCAAGTTGCAACGCATATTTGCTTGGATATTGAGATTCATCTCCAATTCAAAGGTAACATGTGTAGAAAGAAATACATCCTTTTTATCAAGCAATGAAATTCAAGCCGCAACACGCTGCATTATTCGTATAGTTCAACAACTTAACTTCTATAAAGAAATTCAGTGTTTAGAAGCTGGGAAAGAGCCACCTGCAAATAGCAGTCTCATATGCTTGTGTCCAATTTTAGATGATAACAAAATATTAAGAGTAGGAGGAAGATTGAAAAACGCACAGCTGTCGGAGAATGAAAAGCACCCTATCTTATTACCATCAATACACCATGTGACTAAAATCATAATTAAACATTTTCATGAAAAATATTTACATGCAGGTCCAGAACTTCTTTTTAATTAGACAACAATTTTGGATCATTACTTCTAGGTCTGTTATTCGGAAATTGGTAAGAGCTTGTGTTACGTGTTGCAGATATAAAGCTCAAACTGCAAAACAAATGATTGCCGATCTTCCAGCATCCAGAGTAACACAATCACGACCATTTCATAGATTTTTCAGGACCATTCATGATTAAATATCGTGCAGCACGCGGAGTAAAATCATTTAAATCATATGTGTGTGTATTTGTTTGCTTCGTCTTCAAAGCAGTCCATCATAAAGTGGTAGAAGATCTTTCAACAAAAGCATTCTTAAGTGCATTAAAACGATTTATTGCAAGAAGAGGGAAACCTTTTGAGACTTTTAGTGACTGTGGAACCAACTTCAAAGGTGCAGAAAAACAAATTAACTAATATCTTTTTCAGTGCAAGCAGAATGAAAAAATTCGCAAATTTTTGTCGTCAGAGGAAATAACTTTGACATTTAATCCGTCTTCTGCTCCACACTTTGGTGGACTGTGGGAATCTGCAGTAAAATCAATGAAATCGCATCTGAAGAAAACCATTGGTGACACTATATTAACCTATCCGGAGTTCCAAACCTTGGTTACACAAGTTGAAGCTTGTCTCAACTCTAGGCCACTGTGTCCCATATCATCTGACCAAACAGACTTAACTGCTCTAACGCCAGGTCATTTCCTAGTTGGAACTTCGCTAACTACCATACCTGAACAAAATCTAAGTCACAGTCCCTTGAGTCACCTCGATAGATGACATGTGAGACAGTTCATCCTACAGCAATTTTGGAAAAGATGGAGCCGGGAAATTGTCTCAACTTCAGCAAAGACCTAAATGGCAGAAAAGTCAGCGAAATTTAGAAGTCAATGACTTAGTCCTCATCAAAGATGACAATCGTCCACCACTTAAATGGAAATTAGGGAGAATAATAACTGTTCATCCAGGTTCAGACAATAAGGTCAGAGTTGTTACGAACAAGACTAGTAGTGGTGTAATTAATCGTCCGGTAGTGAAACTGTGTCCTCTTCCTATAGAAACTAAAAACTGTAAACTGACAACTGTTTAACATTTTTCTATTTTTTTGTATTAATTTGTTTGCGTTATTAATTGTTTTTTCATTATAGTAAGAAATTGTATGCAACTAACCACTTGTTGAAATCCCAGGGGATTTCAACAGGGGTCAGAATGTTTATGTAAGTATCGTCTGCAGCGAGCTAAAGCTGCATATTCCTTAGTTTCAAGTGCTCCGAGTTTATGTAAGTTTCTTTTCTTACTTTCCGCGTTTGGTAACACTCAGTGTTCTGCTTTCATTCTTGTTTTCGGAATGTGAAAAATGATGTTATAGAATAAGCCGTATGATGGCTCGCTTTTCTTTGTTTGTGAATAAACCGCTTTTACAGTCCATTGTGTTGTTTTATGGAAGAACCAGCAGAGTGTGTGTGTAGTGAGAATCACAAAAACACGCATTAATAGCAAAAATGTGCAATTTTAAAAATACTATCTCATTCCTATATCGCCGTTCCATCAAAATTCACAGTTATAAATAAATTTTCTTTAATTGAGAAATGTTTTTTTTTATTATAGCATCTTTATAAAAAATATTAAAACTATCTCTATCTTTTGTATTATAACTGGTTTGCAATTTAAATATTATAACTGTTTTTTACTTTGGTTTTCGCTTCAATTACCATTAAATAAACTGCTTAGCCTATGATTTACAAGAGATTTATTTGGGATTTCTCATAAAATAACATATATAATTTTTTTAAGCATGTAATTCTATCCTTCTATCAATGATTTGACATACTGTAGAAAAATATCGTCAAGGCGTTCTTTACTCGCAAAAAAAGTAAATATATTTATTTAATTTTTTCTAGATATGTATTATGCTCATTGTCATTTTATTATCAATAAATATTAAAAATGCTTGAGTATGACTATTTTATATATGAAAATAGGTTGAGGCACTTTGCTTTCTCTATTTTACTTCAGTGATTCACATCTGGCTTTCTTCGGAATAGTAGCCGCAATTATCTTCAATGTATTCTTTAATTTACAGTTTGTAACATGATATAATGATTTCAAATTGCAGGTTCTGGAACATTTACCGCATTCTCGTGGTGGCTTTGCAATTTCTTTAAAAATTTCGTTTCCGAGAGTAATTTTACGTTTTTAGATTTAAATCATTTCTCCTTAATTGTGAAAAATACCTTTATAATTTCATATTTCATTTTTTTGTTACCCTTCTTAGTTATAAGCAATCCCAATACTTAGTTTGCTCTTTAAAATGCATAAAAATACTGATTTTGTTTTATATTTCTTTTTTGGCCCTACATTTGAAACTGAGCAACACAACTCACGCAGGTCTCCAATTATGAAAAAACAAATCTTGGAAATTAAATTTACACATATGGACAGCTTCAATGTGCGTAAAGAGGATTTAAGAAGTGTATTTCAGACATATAAACAACAATAGTAGCAAAACTAAATACAATGAATAAACTTCTGATCCAAAAATCATTTTGAAATTCTAAAATCTATAACCATTCTTTAAATAAAAGTTTGATCGCATTTTTAGACTAACTTAAACCATTACAAAAGTAAGAAAACGTCTAAAATATGGTTATATGCATACAATTTGCAAATGCATTATAAGAAATAAGAAAATCCAAATGTCAATTTAAACATGTGACTGGGAAAGGGAAGTAATATTCCGAATCGCGGGTGCGCATAATACATTAAATAGACAAACCTTCTTTTTCCACACTTCTTCCCTATCTCAACGATATTTTATAGCTGTTCCGGAATTATGTGTTTAGTCTATGAGTGTTGTAAATACTTTAGCTAAATAAAAACCTGTAAATCGTATGCGGAAAATGATTTTTACCTGGATTAGAAAAAATTATCACTGTCTTGCAGCTAGCTGCCAAAAATTGTGTAAGGTAAAGCCAGGAGAGATGACGCAGTCGGAGAGATTGCGCACATAGAGGTTCAGGGGGAAGGAGTAGAGTGTGAGCGCAGCGACTCCAGGTAGTTGTAGAACAACAGTAGTGGAGTGTCTACTTGAAAGTGCACGTTGATTGCTTTGAGCGTCTAAGATAAAGTATTGCTATTTTGATTTGTTTTCCCAAAGTAAGTGCTTGAATTTTCACAGCTATTCATCAGAATTTCTATACAATGTCAGTAGTACAAAATATTTTAAACTTAAACGATTTCTCATAAGCTACTAATCTAGATTAACAATGGGAACATAAACGGTTCGTTTTAGTAGCGGCCATATTTAAATAAAAGGCCGCGCAATCTCTCCTACCGAAATTGGAAAGTTTGCGCATCTGCTACTTAGGAGAGATGGCGCAGTGTTCCCATTAGTTTCGATGTTAGGAGAGATTACGCAGCTTATTGGTAAATTTGCATAAAATAATAAAAAATGAAAATGGACTAATTTTAAGTTAAACGTGTTATTAAGTTACATAATTTTATTTTGTAATCTTATCTGGACTTGCTTTTTCTGATTCTTTAATTTTTTTTCCTATAATTAAAAATTTTTAATCGTTTTTAAAATTATTTCCTTTTTCTGATTCTTTAAGCATTAGGTTGAAATATTCACTCCCAATACAATAAAATTTGTTCACAAAACCCTTACAGCAATGTCATTTAAGTGTAATTATTATTTTTAACAATTTAATTGTAGTTATAATTAATAACAATCTCTCCTACCCATGTGCGCAATCTCACCAACCCTGTAAGGAGAGATTGCGAAAAATAACTTTCTTGGTTTTATTACAACTGTGCTATTAAATTGCAACATAACAACAAAATAGCAATGGAAATGCAGAAAAACAAATGAAGTAAGAAATATTCATGGATAGTTTAGCAAAAAAATAATATTTAGATCTTTTATTGCTATTCTTTTGAATTGTGCGCAGACTATCCTAGCTTTACCTTACGGTTTTTAGTTAATATCTCGGGTAATTATGAAAAAAATAAAAAATCTAAATTTTCAGTGACTCTGTACATCTCCTTGTCTATCCTTATGCAAATCTGCAGAACTCTACGTGTGATAGTTTTTCATAGCCATTGCCAACAAACAGACAGAAGACACACACACATACACTGCGAAAGAGAGAGATAAATAAACATCTACCTTTATTAACATAGAGTTTTACTAATAGCAGTTCTGTTACTTCTTAATTTTTGATTAATTATATTTTACAAAATGAATGTTTTTTCAATGTATTCTATATTTACTTAAAATTATCTGTTGAAAGTTTCATTGAGGATTTTGGAATTATTTCACAAAATCCTGAAAAGTGGATTCTTGATAACTATTTTTTAACCATTTATTTTACTTCGATTCAGTTTTTAAAATTTAATGGAATGACAATATTTTCTATTTTCCCAAAACGTTAAAATGTGTCAAAATATTGTAAGAATTTATAAATTTTGGTTCTTCAACTCTTATTAAATGCATAGCAAAATCACATTAAAAACACTTGTTTCACTAAGCTCACTGTAGCTTGTTCCCTTTAAATAGATATATTTTTTACATTTCTTGTTTTTCTTTTGATTTTTGTTTTTTTTTTCTCTTATTGTTCTATTTTTTCCTACTTATCGACCTTCAATGTATTTCCTTTCTTCTTCTTTAATGACATATTTTGATTTTTATTTCGTTATTTAATTTAATTTAATTTTTTTTTTCTCTCCTGCTTCATCTCTTTAATCTTTATTTTTGTTCTATTTCTTCCTTTATTCTGCACTTTTTGCGTCAATTTCAGATTGACTACCGCCTTCTTCATTTCTAATGATCATTTCTTGTCGACTTTCATAACTCTTAAGTCTATTTATATAATTTACGTTTAATGAGAAAAAACTAAAACGCTAATTAATAAGTAATAATCTCTTTATTAACTTATACTCCTTGATGTATTTTCTAATTTAATATAAAGCTATTTTCTAGAATTACATGTGATGTTTCCATATCGATGAATATACATTAAATAATATTCTTACATCTACTTTACTTAGAAATATGCTATGCTACATAGATAAATGTTTCTTAGTTAGCTTTATTTTTATTATAATTTGATAAAATAAATTATTTATACTTTTATTGCATTTTTACATTTATTTCTTCCTATTTCTGAAATTGTTATATTTCAAGCATGAGAAAAGTTTCAAGTGTCTACAACAAACCCCTGATATAATTTATGATTATGGTAAATTATTTCGTTGACAGCAAGAAAAAGTAGCTTTATAAATATTTAAAAAATATATATTAATACATTAAATATTACAACAAAAATCTGAGATGTTTATCGCCAACAAATCTAAAAAACATAAATTACATGAAAAGTTTCTAATAATATATCGTAATAAGTTACAAGTAAATTAAGTTAGATAATGCTAATTTCACCATTAAATCCGTAAAATTAAAAAAAAAATGAATTTTCGATATCATATTCAAAAGAAAAATTGTCATAATTTAAATCTGGAAATATATTTTCTACTTTTTAATGACCAATAATAAAGGGCATTTGGCTAGATTTTGGGACATCAAGAAAAAAATATTTAGTATAATTACTGGAAGTTTCATATATTAATTCCCGGTTTATGAAAAATCCATTTTCTAAACTACATTCTTTAGATCGTAAATCAGATCATTTCTTCTACATAGCCATGGCAAAAATTATATTTAATTAAAAATGCAGCTAAACAAAAATCTAAATGAAGTTCATTTTCAGGAGTAAATTTATGTCTTTAAATTTTAATCTGGTAAAAGTATAAATGAGTGAGCAAATATATTATTCTTGTAAGGTATATAAAATAATTAAAGCTATTATGTCTACTTAAACAATTTCTTTCATTAAAATAGGAAAAATAAATGAAAGTAAACAATTAAACATTAAAAATGATTCTTGAAAGAATTTTGTAAATGTTAAAATATGTGTAAAATGTGAGGAAAAAAATATTTTTATTTACAAAAAAATTTTATTCTAGAAATTTTCATATGTTGCGAATAAGTTTTAATTGAATTTGATTCTAAATATACATGAGTATTAAAATACAAATTTATATATACATTTATGTGTATGTGTGTGTCTTTAAAATCGTTTAATTTCCGACAAAAAGTCGACACTATGGTTTTTTACATTGTTTATTGTCTTGAAAAAAACTTGTGAGATGTAAAATTTGACTATTTTAGAAAACTCTAAATTTTTTTTATTCAATTTAAGAAGAAAATTGACGATGAAAACCGTTTCATTATAAACAAACACACACGTGTCGTAAACTGTTGCTTCTCAAAAGATGTTTCAGGGGGATTTTTTAAGGGCCTGTGTTACATCCGTTAAGTTAAGATATTTTTGTAAGTTTTGAGGACGGAGAGGAGGATAACTAATTTTCAAATGAAATCACATTAGATTAGAAAATCTATAAGCAACAAATTAAAAAATAAATAAAGTTAATCTAATCATTAAGACGTTCAAAATAATAAAATAATTCGTAGTCCCACCTTTTGTATGGTGGGCACTTCAGATTGTTAATGGTCAATCTGAAACAAACAATGGTTTAAAATTTTTTAATTGGATGTACAATATTGACAAACTATTCATTTTCACAAAAAGTATACTTTATTCCTATTTTTTATATTAAAATAAAGTTTTCTAGAAAATAGAGCAAAAGATGCTTCTTTATTAGAAGCGACGTATCTAAAAAAATAATTATGATTTATAAAAATAAAATTATTTACTAGCTAAGTCCATGTCTTAAGGTAAAGCTAGGAGAGTCTGCGTACAATTCAAAAGAATAACTAAAAAAAAATCTAATTATTAATGTTTTGCTAAACTATCATGAATAATTTTTACTTCATTTGTTTGTTATGCATTTCCATTGCTATTTTGTTGTTATGTTGTAATTTAATAGAACAGTTGTAATAAATCTAAGAAAGTTATTTTGCGCAATCTGTCCTTACAGAGTTGGAGTGATTGCGCACATGGGTAGGAGAGATTGTTACTAATAATAACTACAATTAAATTGTTAACAATAACAATTACACTTAAATTACATTGCTGTAAGGTTTTTGTGAACAAATATTATTGTATTAGGAGTGAATATTTCAACATAATGATTAAAGAATCAGAAAAAGGAAATAATTTAAAAAAAGGATTAAAAAATTTTAATTAAAGGAAAAAAAATTAAAGAATCACATAAAAGAATGTCCAGATAAGATTACAAAATAACATTAAGTTACTTGATAACATGTTTAACTTAAAATTAGTTCATTTTCATTTTTACTTTCTTTTTATGCAAATTTACCTTCAAGCTGCTTAATCTCTCCTAGCATGGAAACTAATGGGAACAATGCGTCATCTCTCCTAAGTATCAGATGCGCAAATTTCGATAGGAGAGATTGCGCGCCTTTTATTTAAACATGGCTGCTACTAAAACGAATCGTTGATGTTCACGCTGTTAGTCTAGATTAGTAGCTTCTGAGAAACCATTTAAGTTCAAAATATTTTGTACTACTGACATTGTATAGAAATTCTGACGAATAGCTATGAAGATTCAAGCACTTACTTTGGGAAAACAAAACAAACTAGCAATGCTTTATCTTAGATGCTCAAAACAATCAACCTGCACTTTCAACTAGACACTCCACTACTGCTGTTGTACAACTATCTTGAGTGGCTGGGCGCTCACTCTACTCCTTCCCCCCGAACCTCTATGTGCGCAATCTCTCAGACCTCGCCATCTCTCCTGGCTTTACCTTATGTAGTTTCATTCTAAATTTGAATTCGATAATATCGTTAATAATTTTCCCTGAATGTCCCCCTAGTTCAGCAAATACAATTTTCAGAAAAAACGCATTTAAATGTTTTGCAGAAGTACTTACACTTCGGTAGGCGACGGAAGGTAAAATTCGTAGAAACGCGGTTTTTCTTTTAATTAGCATTTATTTATTTTTCGTAATTGAGCATTAAACAGCGCACCATTGGAAACGGAAAGTAAAATAGACATTCAGAGCATACAAATTTAAGTTTTTACACCGTCATCTCACTTTAAAACTTTTCTTAATTTAGAGAAAAGTTGTTTTAGTAGAATTTTATTAACCCTTTCTGAGAAAATGCGATATTTAAAAAAATATTTACCAGAAATTAGGTCCTGATGCTAATAATAACAAAAATCCTACATTACGCAAAATTATTGGCATGAAGAAAAACTACCAGTGTTTTAAAGATTTCAAATAATTTCAAGTGTCATAATCTCAGAAAAATAAAAAGTATTTAACCCTTTGTTGCATACTTTAAAACTGGCAAATACCTAACATTATATTTGTAGTTTTTTTACTAAAAGGGTCACACAGAATGAGAAAAAAATTATTTTATGTATGATAATTTTTTTTTCTTGTCTACTATAGTCCAAAACAAGACAAATAAATTATTTTTAAACTTGTATTTCAATTATGCATTAAGCCAAGAAGTCTAAAAGTAATAATTAATAACCAAAATACCATTTAAATAGCATTATTTTAGGTTTAGAAACATTTTACAGTCCCTGGTCAAATTATTAGACGCAGTTGTTTTTATTATAATTTGTTAAATATCTGGAAAGATACATCAGGAATTATTCTGAAACTTCAGGAGTGTAAACAACATGATAGACGTCATATATTTCCGTGAAGATTTTTTCCCAAAACCCCATAAGGGGCCGTCAACAAATTGAAGAAAAACGAATATATTTTGGATAACCCTGTAAAAACTAATATTGCAAAATCATTCAAACTGTAGATTATGATTAAGTGTATTATTGTAATAATTTGGGTTCATTTTAATGAAGGTAGCATGTATACTCGAAGAGAAATTCAGGTTTTTAGAAAAACAGTCCCAAATTTTATCAAGTGTTTTGCTTATAATTTGCAGAGTTGTTAATATAAAAACAAATTCTTTTTAGAAAATATGACAAACAAAATTGTACACAACATCCTGCAATCAGAATTAAAAAATAATAAAAATTGTATGAAAAATGAGCAGGTTCACTAAATATTGTTTCACCGCGCTTGCGCGATTTCAATCAAAATATACTGTGTATGATATATTAGCTAAATATATAGACCGACTTTTATGAAAGTCTCAAAAACATAGCTTGAAAATTATGATAGTAATCGTCGATAGAATAAGCTCGAATTTCGCTGTTCCCAAAAGGAAGCAAAAAGATGAGGGGTTGTGTTCAAATATACTAGCTTATGAAAGTTTACATAATAAAAATGAAGTGTCTCTCATTCTATATTTGATACAACCCCTCATATTTTTGCTTCCTTTTGGGAACAGCGAATTTTGAGCTCATTCTATTGACGATTACTATCAGAATTTTCAATCTATGTTTTTGAGACTTTCATAAATGTTGGTCTATGTATTTAGCTAATATATTATGCGCAGTATATTTTGATTGAATTCGCGCATGCGCAGTGAAACAATATTTAGTGAACCTGCTCATTTTTCATACAATTTTTATTATTTTTTTAATTCTGATTGAAGGATGTTGTGTACAATTTTGTTTGTCATATTTTCTGAAAATAACTTGTTTTTATATTAAAAACTCTGCAAATTATAAGCAAAAAACTTGATAAAATTTGGGACTGTTTTTATAAAAAACCTGAATTTCTCTTCGAGTATACATGCTATCTTCATAAAAATGAACCCAAATTATTACAATAATCCACTTAATCATAATCTATAGTTTGAATGCTTTTGCAATATTAGTTTTTACAGGGTTATCCAAAATATATTCGTTTTTCTTCAATTTGTTGACGGCCCCTTATGGGGTTTCGGGAAAAAATCTTCACGGAAATATATGACATCTATCATGTTGTTAACACTCCTGAAGTTTCAGGATAATTCCTGATGTATCTTTCCATATATTTAACAAATTATAATAAAAACAACTGCGTCTAATAATTTGGCCAGGGACTGTAGTTCACACGACTGAAATTACCGGCATTCTGAAGAGACATCTATATTGATGATATATCAGCAAGATAGTTAGTGGTTGTTGTAGCGCTATTACGATTTTTCTATTGAAAGCATAGATATCAAAGATTAGCATAAGCTTTTAATAACAACTGTAAACAAAATATGTTGGGCAGGGAAAATATAGCATTTTTGTTCACTGTAGTGGACAGTATGCAACAAAGGGTTAAAAAGAATGAATTAAAAATGGAATTTTTATAATTTAGGTTTAATAATCTGGTTCATACATCACTAACAAGGTCACCGAGAAAAATGATCTGATCTGTAAAAAATAGAATCATGGAGTTTTAAGACAATGTGACTAAAACGTTACATAATATTTTTTTGAAATTTACTCCTCTCTACATAACACTTTAAATTTCATTTTATTTCTTATGTGATTAAAGTACCTCATTTGGTAAGTATAAATTTATAAATCCTATTAGTCGCTACAAATATAAAAGTTTAAAAAAATTTGAAATCATTCACAAAAGAAAAATGAAAATATAGTTTGAAAGTTTTGTTTAACTTTTTCAACGCTCTACGATTCTTTCGGGTTTCTTTCCTCCTCGAAATATTTCTTGCATTTGAAGAAAATCATTTTTCTGTTATTGAAAATTCAAATAAAAAATTAAATATTAAAGTTATGCCATTAAATATCCATTAGAATTTTACACTTGAGCAACAAATGAGGTGGAAATTTCAGATGATGTAGGGAAAAATATAACTGAAAACTCTTTTCAAAAAAGTCTTCTGTTTTCTTTAAAGCCCATTTTCAAATAATGCAAATTTAATTTGTTTCTACATTGTTAAATATTTCAAAGTTTTCTGATTTTCAATTGAGTAAGTTATAAGTATAAATCGATTTAAAATCCCTTTAATAGTAGCATAAACTACAACTCTAAATTAAAATCTCGCCAGCAGAGATTATTTTTAGTTGTGAATAAACTTTGTACTTTAATTGAGCTTTAATATTTAAATTCCCCTTTTTAAAAAAGGACGTAATTTTTATTATGATTCTGTTTCATTTATAAGCGTTATGTTACTGAAAATAATATTAATAGTATTAAATTCAGAATGAGAACTACTAAATAAGATCTTTCAGTTACGAATATTTTTTAACTCCTTAAAAAATAATTTTAATGCGTGCTTCTGGAAATTGTTTGCCAATGAAAATGAATTATAAGGCTCTTTCAATAAATAATTGGAATTTTTAAACTTAAAAATACGATTACTATTGCTGTATGCAGGATTTCCACAAAAATAGTATCACAAATGGAATTTAAGCGCTACTGTTTCCGAATAATAAGATTCGTTTTTTCAAGTAAAGAAATTCTGCAATTAAATAAAGAAAATGTAAATAAAGCAAAATGAAAAATAGAGGTGTTCAACATTAAACGATGGTATTATTCTGAGAACTCTGGTTGTATGTGACAGCTGTATGATTATACTTTAAGTTTCCCAACGGACTGAAAAGCTAAAATAGAGTAAACATGCTATCTGTTATTCTCCGTTAGAACTTTTATTACTTATGATATCATGTTGATAATGGCAATAGTTGGATGTAAAATACACCAAAGTTAAGGCACTTATATTTTTTTTACTTTCTTCTATCATTACAAGAGAGTATTGGATTCATGAGAAATTTCGAATTTCGGTTTTAGGCGGATTTATACATTTTAGAAGGTCCGGAACACGATTTGACTGTTTATGGAAAATATCTGTTTATGTGTCTGTCTGTCTGAGTGTCAGTGTGTGACAAAAATTTTGTGGGCGATCTATTTCAAGAACTAACGTATGGAATTTAATAAAAGTTTATATTCAGTTATACCTTGATATAAAATGATATAAAATGCTGATTAGTTTTGGTGTGAATAGCCCAACAGGTGGCGCTGCTATGCTGTATTTTTCACGATTTCTAAGAACTAATCTAAGAACTAATGCACGCATTTTCGTCAAACTTCAGATTCAGTTAGACGTTGACAAAAGTTGTTGCTGAGTAGGTTTTGGTGTAAATCGCTTAATACATATCGCTGCTATGCTGCATTCTTCATGATTTTCTCGATAGCTATATCTCAAGAACTAATGCACAGAATTTCATTAAACTTCATATAATGTTATATATTGACATAAATACACGCTGATTAGCTTTTCGTGTAAATCGCCCAAGAGGTGGCGATGCTATACTGCTTTTTTCACGATTTTTGCCATAGCTATATCTTAAGAACTAATGCACAGAATTTCTTCAAACGTCATATTGTGTTAGACCTTGCTTTAAATAGACACTGATTACGTTTTGGTGTAAATCGCCTAACAGGTGGCACTGACTGCTATGCTGCATTTTTAATGATTTTCACGATAGCTGTATCTCAAGAACTAATGCACAGAATTTCATTAAACTTCATACTGTGTTAGATCTTGATCAATATCATAACATAAATAGATATCAATAACATAAATAGACGCTTATTAGGTTTTAGTGTAAATCAGCCAAGAGGTGGCGTTGCTATGCTGCTTTTTCATGATTCTCCCGATAACTATATCTCAAAAACAAATGCACAGAATTTCATCAAGCTTCAGATTCAGTTAGACGTTGACATTAGTTGTTGTTGATTAGGTTTTTGAGTAAATATCCCAACAGGTGGCGCTGCTGTGCTGAATTTTTCAGGATTTACACGATTTTAGCGATTGTCATATCTCAAGAACTAATGGACGGATTTTAATAAAACTTTAGATTCAGTTAGACCTTGATATAAATTGGTGCTGATTCGTGTTAGGTGTATGTGAAATCTGTATGAAATAGAAGAAAGTTTTGGAAAGTTTGGAAAGATCTCCATTCCGAATGATGTGGACGTCGGTGCGCACATCAATGGAGATGCCAGCATAGACCATCACTCTCCCACCACCGAATCTGACACTTACTTTCAGGAACACAGGATTGTTTCTAGTGCCACGTTCCCTCCAGATGAAAATTCACCTATTATCAGGATGAACAGAAAAACGGGACTCGTCACAGAAAAGAATATTGCGCCATTCAATTTTCCTCCGGTTCACATGCTCCTTTACCCACTCCCTGCGTGCGCCACGGTGCCTTGCTGTTAACGTAACACATACCATTGTTCTGCGAGTATGAGACCGGTTTCGGACAGTTTGAGCAGAAACTGTGATGCCAGTAGCCGAGCATTGTTGAAGAGCAGTCGTATTCATATTTCGGTGTCTCCGAGCCGTTAATGTTAAATATCGATCTTCATTAAAAGTCTTTGCATGTCTACGACCTCGCTCTGGTCTTCAACCTGCAGTTCCAGTCTCCAAACAACGGTTCCAAATCCTGGAAATCAGAATTTGTGAAACTCCAGTGGCTTCTGCTACTTCGGATTGTGTTTGGCCCACTCTAACCGACAAATTACTCTCCAAGCTTCTGATTCGATTAAATGACTTCGTTGAGACATCGCACTCATCGAAACAAAGCGCTTACTGAATGTCGATCTTTGTTTTCCGCTTTGACTTTCAGTAAGTTGAAAGCCAAATTTCATTTGGTGCCGCTAAAGCGTCGTTTATGACGTCAAACTCAACTTTTGCATACTTCGAAGTTTGAAAAGGAGGAAAATTTGCATTTCTGACTCTCTTCTTCCATTTTCTGCAAATAAGTTTCGCTTATACCGTTATTTTATATAACACTTGCAATGTACTTTAATTGTTTTGAGCAGTGTATAAGTATCGTGCAGAGATTAATTTCTATTGCCTCATGCCTTCCCGCAGTGAAAAAGTACTGGCACTTCGATGCTCCATTTTGGCGCAATCTAATAATAATGCAACCAACAGTCTATTAACATGAATGAACTCCAGCTAGGATCTCATCACAAAATAAAAAAGAACGAAAATTGATGCGTCAAACATAGATTATGTATACATACTATATAGAAGTATACTGCAGAGATGAATTTGTATTATCTAATATGATTTGAGTAATAATGATTTGAGTCTTTGGATCTCTTTTTAGAGCAGCGTCCAATAAATGAATTACAGCTATAAAAATTCCAAGGATATCGTCACAAAATAACTTAATATATATCAATAGCGTACTAATCAAGTAATAGTTATGAACGTTACAGCGTGAATAATGACCTGACAATAACTATTGGCCAGACAAACCGTCACAAATCATAAACCTTTTAAACATTGTTGGAAAGTGTTAAAAAATAAGACCACATTCATTAAAAGCGAAATAAAGGGCTTAAAGTAATAAATTATCCTAATAGAAAACAAGCTAAATGGCACTTATAAAACAAAAAGAAAAATGATGCTTCAAGAATAGATTGTAAAACATTTTCTAACACATTCATAATATTCCAAAAAAATTTCACCATTTAATAAGATGAAAGATGATATCGAAGTAAACAATTTGGAAAAGGCATAACGTATTTTAAAACCCAGTTTTAGCAATTGCCATCTATATTGGAAAAATATCAGAATCCTTATGTGTAGTTTTGTTTATGATCAATAGATTTGTATATATAATACATAGTATGCATAATTTTAGTTTAGTTAGAAAACGCATAAAACAGTTGAAAATTTAAATAAAAGTCTAATTATTGCTTAAAGTGATAAAAACATAACACGAAATGTTTTAAAAATGCCTTTTAATATAGATTACATATGTTTCACTCGCTCTACTGGCGATATCTTCAGATCTAAATGATAAATAAAAAATTCTCGCATAGTTTTTCGAAAATGGTAAACATAAACCACGAGATCGCACATCCTATATATCGCATTATCATTTAGATCTGAAGATGTCGCCAGTAGAGCGAGTGAAACATATGTGATCTATATTAAAAGGCATTTTTTAAACATTTCGTGTTATGTTTTTGTCACTTTAAGCAATAATTAGACTTTAATGTAAAGTTAACTAGGGATTTTATTATATCACTAGCTGACCCGCCCGGCGTTGCCCGAGCACTTGTAATAAACTTAAATCTCTTAAAAAACGGAACTCTAGCCACGGTCTACGATGGCTTCGGAACCGTATACCCGGCATGCTCGTACGCTCTAGAAAATCTTTTATTTCCCCCTACCACCGCCAGGGGAGCATTCTGTTCTAAACAAACCTCTTTCCGAACGAACTTCTCAGACAGGTCCCACCTGCCTACGTTACTGTATAGTAGGCGCACTACAAAATTGAGCTGTTTCGAGAAGTTTGGAACATTATTAGCCCAGTTATTGCAATAAGGCACAGTTAGAGAAAATAACCTTGAGTGAGGTGCCGAAGGGAGGAGATGTTGGAGTATCCAGCAGAAAATGACTAATTAGGAGGCCCACTATGCATGCATAAATATTCGTTCCTTTTGTTAAGCTAGGAACTTAATTACAAAGTTGGCTTAAACTCTTATTTGTAAATAGTGGTAACTTCTACTCATAAATTTAATTTAATGTTATAAAGGGTGACTATTAAGTTAAATATAATGTTTGAATCACTTGCGTTGAAATCGGAAAGATAGTTGCTGATATATAGAAACGGGACATAGTTAGAGAAAAACCTTGAATGAGGGGCCGGGGGGGGAGGGTTGTTCAAGTACCCTTCAGCAAATGACTAATTAAGAGGAGCACTATGCATTTTTCGAAATTCGTTCGTTTGCTTAAGCTAGGAACTTAATTACAAATTTGGCTTACCCAATTATTCGGAAATAGTGGTAACCGCTACTCATAAATTTAGTTTAATGTTATAAAGAGTGACATTTAAGTTAATTATAATGTTTGGAATAACTTGCGTTGAAATCGGAAAAATAATAATTGCTGAGATATGGAAACGGAGCATAGTTAGAGAAAAAATCTTGAAGGAGGTCCCGGGGGGAGGGGGTGTTCAAGTGCCCTTTAGCAACTCACTAATTAAGAGGACCAATATGCATCTTTCAAAATTCGTTCGCTTCCTTAAGCTTTGAACTTAATTACAAATTTGGCTTATTATTCATAAATAGTGGTAACCGCTACTCATAAATTTAGTTTAATGTTATAAAGAGTGACTATTAAGTTAATTATAATGTTTGGAACCACTTGCGTTGAAATCGGAAAAATAGTTGCTGAGATATGGAAACGGAGCAGAGTTAGAGAAAAAACCTTGAAGGACGGGCCGGGAGGGGTGGGGGTGGGGGGGTTGTTCAAGTGGCCTTTAGCAAATAACTAATTAGGAGGACCACTATGCATCTTTCACAATTCGTTCGTTTCCTTAAGCTTTGAATTTAATTACAAATGTAGCTTAAACTGTTATTCGTAAATAGTGGTAACCGCTACTCATAAATTTAGTTTAATGTTATAAAGGGTGACTATTAAGTTAATTATAATGTTTGAAATCACTTGCGTTGAAATCGGAAAGATAGTTGCTGAGATATGGAAACGGAGCAGAGTTAGAGAAAAAACCTTGAAAGACGGGCCGGGAGGGGTGGGGGGGGGGTTGTTCAAGTGGCCTTCAGCAAATAACTAATTAGGAGGATCACAATACATCTTTAATGATTGATTCATTTGGTTAAGCTAGGAATTTAATTTGAAATTTGGCTGACACTATTATTCGGAAATTCTGGTAACTGCTTTCTAGAAATACACCTTGAAGCTTAAATGTTATTAGACCCTTGCCCCTCTTCATTCCTACAAATATAAAAAACAATCTGTTAAATAAAGTTTTAATCTCCATCATAATAATAAATGTCATGTAAAAAAGAAAAAAAAACTTAAACCCGACTAATTGTCATGAAGAAAAATATGCCTGCAAAATATTTCAATCAGTGGGACGTATGTATAATTTGTCAAGCACAGGTGGCGCGACAATCGCATCGCTCCTCTATGTTGATAACTTCAATCCATGTTGATACTATTTAGTTAGAAATCCTTATTTATGCATCGCTACTCTGGTTTATTTAATTACTTCTGTGAAGAATCGATGCAACCAACCAGTGAACCAACCAACCCAAGAGAATAAAAGCGTATTTTTAATGAGAGTTCTTTGTGCATTTTAATTAATATTTCAGAAAGTAATTAAAATATTAAAATTATGAAGTAATGTTGCAACAGGAGAGGGTTTGGACTATCTAAATCTAAATTTCCAGCCTTCTAGCGTGGGCCAGATTTTACTAGCCATCGCCAACAGACACACTGAGCGAAACTTTCTTTTATTACTTTAGATTTGCAGTTGAATATTATTGAAAATCTGCATACTGTTAATTCCAGCATTAAGCGGAAAAGTACTCGAATGCCTCTGTGCAGCCTTGTATATGACCTATAGAATTTATAAACAAAATGTAATATGCAAAAAATTAGATAAATAAAAAAATAAATAAAAATGTATACTACAATTGAAAACGCACTTTTAGCAGTTATTGCTCATAGACAGTACTGTAACTGAATTACTTTGTGTGTCCTGTAACAGAACGATAAATGCTATGCGCACCATATTCTATAGTACGTATCTAGTAGTGCACCTCAGTGCTGTATATGAATTTAAGTATGTTTGAAATAGAGTAACATCATTAACACGGCTTCACAATTTTATAAAATCTGGTACTCAGCAAAGAATTCTAGTCGCCAGAAAAAAAAATTACACCCTCACCTCGCCCCTAATTAATTATTAATTCAAGAATAATTAATTATTCTTGAAATTTTAATTAAGGTTTATACATTTTCTTCAAATGAATTACTTATAATCATTTATATGTTATTATTTCTTAAAATGAATATGATAGATTAATCAGTTTTAACTCTGAACACAAAAACCAGATTTGGAACTTACAAAAAAACTTGAACTTTGTTTAGCATTGCATCCAATTTTAGATGCCACAGAGGCTAGATTGGCAGTATTTCTTACTGTTTTATTAAAACCTACCGCCCCCCTCCTCACATTCTAATCACGTGACACGCTATCTGACTAGTGCAGTAAAGAATTGCGTTTTTTGTGTATGAGATGGAAAATGCCTTTTTAACTTGGTTCATCCATTAAAAATACAAAAAAGAGAAGTATTACGGCTTGCCGCGCGCTAGTTGGGTTGGGAAAGAGAAAAAAATGTTATTTGTAGTCATTTCCTAAACCAATTTTGAACAAAAAAAAAAAGAAAGAAAGAAAAACGCCAGATTGAATAGCTTGATCGCCACATAAAAAAATTTGGTCACCACTGGCGACCTGGCGACCGTATTTGTCAAGCCCTGATCATTAAAATACATTATCAAACAATTTTTCCCGATAGACCATTGTGTAACGCAAAAGTTTTGAGTGCCTCTGTAAGCTAACAATAAATGCTATACGCTTCATTTTCGATGCCAAAGAGTCCATGGTACATAGCAATAATGCATATCAATATTTTGAATGTTTACTAATATTTATTCCAGATAGACAAATTTATCATAGGATTTCTTATTAAATGTCTTAGATTAAACTGTCGTAGAAATTTATAAAAGATTATGTAATTTGTTGCAATTATAAAAAGATTCATTCATATTATTTGAATTCTTTTATAAATCTTTTCAGAAGATATATTAAAAACAAAATAAATGAAAAAAAAAGTTTTAATCTTTCTCCACGAACAAAATTCAATGATTCTTCTTATAATCCATATAAGACACATGATGATAACAGCACTATTGCATTTGAAGCACACACATTCACAAAATACATATAATGGCGCAATTAAATGACAAATTTAACTTGCATAAAAGATTTAATGCATTCAAATTGCAATCCAAGACATAATTTGAAAACAACTTATAAAGGAATGATATTTTTTAGAATACACATAAGGATCTTTTTTCCAATAGCAGGCATATTTTTATTTGAAAGTTCTAGGAACTTTAAATTAAAAATGAAACACTAAAAAAAATATATTAATGATTGCTTGATTACACTAAATTTTGAATTGAGATAGATCATTAATTTTTAATAATTGTGTAATGCCAAACCATTACCATGTTAAAATATATTTTACGTTTTAGTATAACTTACGAAATCTATTTGGCAAATAATTTACAACCATATTTTACAGTCAAACATGAAATCATTATAATTTAAAAATTTACTTGGAGTTTATTAAAAGAAATATTTCTTTTTAAATGGGATTTATATAGAGATATTTATGCATTGTGTTTTGAAAGATCGTGTACAATCTGTAGGAAGTGATAAAGCACAATGTAACAAAAAATCTTTATTTAGAAATCTAACGTCGAAAACAGCTTATTCAATCATAATTAAATGGAGCTCACTCCAAGTCGAGCACGGATTTTCATTCATAAATTTAAAGCAAAAAGGATAATTTATCGAAATATTCAACAGAATAACTTTATTTTGCGTTTAATGTTATCATATTACTGGACGTGTACTGTAATTAGGTCAGAAACATCATATGTACTGTCAGCTATATTCTAAATTACATAAAGTCTAGATTAGTTTTGTTTGGACGGGGATAGTGACTATTTGCTACAATTTTCGGAAAATTGTAATACTTCATAGACAATAATGTAATGTATGTCTGAAAAATATTGCTATAGTACTGTTATTATTACTGACGCTATTCGCAAAAATCCGGATATTTCTGACTGAATAAGGAAATTGGGACCCTGGTTACATATACAAAAGTGCTTGTTGCAGTATGCTGTATTATCTCTTAAAGTTGGTACACTACTTTCTGCACGCCCTGTATAGTAAATAAAACTGTACAGCGAAATCGAAATTTACCGAAAGTCTGATTCATATTATTTTCTACAGTTCCTCTACATATAGTCAGTTCATTAAAATATTTTTAAAAGATCAGGCATAATTTAATTTATAGATAAGAATAGACTGGTTTCAATCAGTTTATCGGATTTTTCTATTTTAATAGAATTATCGGTACATGTCTAAAGAACACTCTAATCTCAATTTAACAACTAAAAAGTGGTTTTAATTATGAATAATCGATAAGATTACTATATTAAATTTTATAAATTTACCATTAGTGTTATTTGATTACGACCTTTAATATTATTGTAGATAAAGAAAGCATTTAAAACTAATATGCATTTCATTCAATATAAAGGACTAGAATTATAAGATCCTAAATTAGGGAGAAGCGTGATCGGGTTACAACAGAATTTAATTAAATTACAATTTATAGTTAATTTGTTTGTGTATTTTAATAATAAATATTAAATTAATTATTTGAATAGTTTAATATGAATAAAGATAAAAGGTGTGGTTAAAGTATTTCTATGAATTTTTTAGTTGAAAAAATGAAATATTTTCTCACTGGTTAAGTTAACTGAAATGAAATCGTGTTTTCATTAAAAATATATAATTTAATGTTATGTATCGCTACTTGGTATTTATAAAGGCACATATAAAAATGAAAATCTATATTAGAGGAGAAACATTTTAATTTTTGTAAGAAAAAAAAATTCAGTTTTACCAAACAGTTTAACAAATGAACTTGAGTTAACCAATGAAAGCAATGTCTGTATTATAATGATAACTTTTAAAAGAAATATTTCTGTATTTGAATTTGAAAAAAAAAATCAGGTGTGATTAAAATACTTCTCAGTAATGTATGTAAATATGAAAACTGTGTAAACATTTTTATTTAACTGCTTAAATTTAATAAAAGGAAATATTGAGTTCATATAAAAAGATGATTTGATTTTTACTAAAAAATGCGACTATTTGACTCGATTTTCTTCGGCCCGCAGCGGTTCACGGGACCCAAGATTTCTCGAGTGGCTTCATCTGAAGCCAATAAAAGTAAAAAACACGTTAAAAACATACTAGACAGCACCAGATAAAACTTGAACGGTATACGACTTAAAAGTTCCATAGAAAAAAGGTTCATAACATCATTAATATGTCAGACATTTTTACAGAATATTTATTAGTAATAGTTAAAATAAATAAAAACCTCTCCTTTTAAAACATGGCCTGGCACCGGCTATATATTAACTGTCTTTATACTACATAGTAGAAAACAGAGGATTAAGTTTTCCGATCCAGAAAAGAGCAATTTTATTTTTAAAAAATGTTTAATATTTTTTTATATAATTTACAAATAAAGAAAAAAAAATTATTAGTTGTCTGACATATAAACATTTAAGCGCATTATAATACCAATAGATGGCACTAGTATTTATATAAATATTTTCCATCTTCCTGTTTTTTTTTTTTTTTTTCTTAACAGAAAATAACCATTTATTTTTCTTTTCTTATTACTATATATGTCTTATCGATCACGTGTAAAAAGAATTATAGATCATTTCTATTTATTTAATCGATAATTACATGACAAAGTTTTTAATTCAAATTTTTAAATACAAAATCATTAATTAAACAAATAAATTGGGTTGATACGTTCTACATAATAATAATAAAGAAAAAGAAAAATTGTTTAACATTTCTTCCTGAATTAAAATATAATTTACATTACAGAGTTATGGTAACACTAACAATACCAGGGAAACATATTATGCCAGGACCGGTGTTTCAACCCACTTTTCCTTTTTCTGGCGCTTAAAGCACTGGGCCTTTTCGATTTCGATCAACTTTCCTCCGAAACGAAAAAACTTCAAAACTAGTTTTCCACTCCATTTAGCGACAGAAAGTAACCATAAAATAATCATTTGACATTGGTCAAAATAAGTCCTAAAATTCAGCTTCGCGTTAACATATAGATAATGGTTCAGGTCATGACCAACAATATTTTGAAGTTTTGTATTTTTAATAATGTGACGGACTGTCAAATTTAATGTATCAGTTTTCTGAAAATAAAATCTGATTTTATTTTGAGTATAAAAGATGAAAGAATAAAATATAAATAAGCATTAGTCAAGAAATAAAAAAGTATAAAATATTTCATTTTTTATAAATAAGTCGAAGTAAATCTGTTGCCGATAGGTTTCAGGTAAAGATGTAAGAAACATTTCTTTCGGAAAAGTCACGTTTAACCTTTCAGCTTGCGTGCTACATGTTTGCTCACAATCGGATGCTCACTGTACTTTTTAAAGATACAATTTTAGTTACGCTGTCACAAATGCAAGATTTTTCGTTATAGTAATAAAGGAAATAAATTCGAAAAGTATGTATACATATAAATACAGAAAATTAAATGTTAATAAAATTTCAATCAGGAAAAAATATTCAGAAATATAAGTTTAAAGAAGAGAAATTAAAATTACAATGAACTCGGGATAATTAAACTCGGTTAATTCAAAATTTTGGTTAATTCGAACTAATGATAATGTCGTAAAAACATTGCATTAGATGTCATGTTAAAGCGAGCTCATTAATTTGAACTCATTTTTATCACATTGGCTGATTCACACTAAAACAAATAATAGCTTTAAAAAAAGATATAGGAATAAACTTCAGAATAAATTACTATGGTATTCCATGCGATGTTTTTAAACAACTTTCGTGTAGTTTGACCCCAATATTCGCAATAACTCAAAAGTGTTGAACAATCCATATTATTGCAAAGGTACATTTTCTAATATTAAATATTATATACAACTTTTTCTACAGTGATTGCACGAAAAACATTTTCTTGTTTAAAACCGGATAGTTCGACTTTTTCCTTAGTCCCCTAAGTGTTTCTGAGAGAATGCAGGATTTGAACACTTACGTCATTTTTCTACACTATCTCCTGCTTTTTTAAAATGAACTTAGTCCATCGATCCACAAACTTGCGTATTTTCTCCAGGAAGAAAGTTTAATCCCATGGATTGAAGGTTGACCATCAAACCACTTAAGCACCCATGACCATGTTCATGATCATAAGAAAACTATGACTAATATACATAGCACGTGCTATATTGTCGATTGTTAATCACTCGTTTACCCGTACCGAGCCTGCTGAATCTTATCGTTAGTGTTGAAGATTGATAAATGTGTTGTATTATTGGAGCGTCACGCTTGGTTGACCACTTTTTAACTTCTTTATCTACTATTACACATGTCTACGTGGTAAGGCACTTGCGCATATTCTCCAAAAATTCGAATAGTTGTCAGCTATAGAAAAAGGGACGTTGTTTTATGTTCTTCCTTATCGCATATTTTATACTTTTTCGATTAACTTCGTTGTAGTTTGGTCCCGAGCCTTGAGCGATTTAAGGTGTCATTACTAGGCTCCTGGCTCATTGTTCAATTGTCCAGTAACTTCAGGTCATCATTGTTGTTTCTACAATGGAGGAGAGAAAAGTGGAACAATTAAACTCAAACTTCCAGATAACTTACACAACAGAAAAAAAATCATAACATGCGAGGGCAGAAGTAAATATGCACAATCTAAAGACAGCTATGATGAAAGTGCGGATAATTTTTGACTTTCTCTCGTATATAGATCAATATAGTTTTCTGTGTTATTCCTTCGAATAACATAGTTTATTTGTATACAAATAAAAAAAAAATTAAATTGCATTTAAAATTTAAAAATAAATGTTTTAAACTTTTTATTCAGTTAAAAAATAAGAAGAAAGAGTCTTTAAATTCTCACAGTTATGTTCCTATCTCAATTTCAAACTAAATATCGAAACAACTAAAACAAAATGGTAATGAGTAAGAATTTCATTTATGCTCATTTCATATTTAAGTGTTTCATTAAAAACTGCACCATTATAACAATTTTGAAAATGATTTCTTTCAACGTTAATAAACTGTGAAGCAATTATTCCTAATTGATTCAATAGTAATTTAAAGCTTTCCTTTCAAACCTTTATTATGATTCATTATAACTCTTAATTTTTATAGCTTACATTAAGTTGGAAAAATAAAATAAGACTATTTTACTAATTAAACTTACGATGCAATTAATGTTAATAGATATTCTTTCCCATATGGTAATTATAATATTTAATAAATCACTTTCATACATTACAGTTCATCTAAAAATCCATATTTTAAAATAAGAAATACATACCATTTAAAAAAAATTCTGTTTAATTCAGAATATTTTTATACATTTAGTACATATGAATGTGAACGTGTAATTAAAAAAAAAACAGTATATGCTTATATTTATTTTGGCTATTTATCTATAAAACGTGTATCAATTATTGTAATGCTCAATCATCGAATACTTATTTTTTAAGCAAACTCTCTTATGTTAGTTCATCATGGAATCAGAAATTTTCCAGAATTTAGATCAGCTTAAAAAATAATTTTAATCTATTAAAAAATGTTATTTATGAAATTTAAAGAAATGCACTTTAAAAATTAATAAAAATAAATTTAAGAAAAAATATATGCAATAATGAAAAAAATTAAATCACACATCAATTTCAGCCAGCCTCTTTGAAGCAGTTATTTCATCAATAATTTGCACCGACGTTTCAAAGGGCGGGATGTCAGTGTAATACTTTACAAAAAAAATAATATACATACATTTTAGCCTAAAAAATTCTACGTTTCGTTCCATTCCCATCGCCCTCTTCCTCAATACTCAATTAAAGGATCTAACAAATACTTCTTCAAAAATCTAAGTTATTTTATCTCGAAATGATGTTGTTTGAACTGGTAGGCAATTTAGAAAAGTAAATAATTAAGCTATAATCTCTAAATTGGGAGTGAAGGTACATGTGGTATGTACTTATCTAGAGAACAATTTAATTTGATTTTATAATCAAAATAATATTTTTTTTTCGGGCAAACGTGTTTTCTAAGAAAACCCATTATTTGTATTTTATCTTTACGAAATGTAAGATCTAGTTCCTATTTATGTTGAATAATAATTTATTTATTTATTTTGTTATTTGAACTCCAGTAGTTTTTTATTTCTTTTTTGTTTCTTATGTATATGTTATTAGGAGCTTAATATTGTCAATTTTAGGCATAACGCTGGCTATATTTGATGAAATAATATATATTTACTATGAATATTCTTATTAAGCTCCTCTGAAGATTCCATAAGATATTCATAGATTTCCATTTTTGATTTTTCGTTTTATTAAGTTTAATTCCTGCTGTATCCTTTCCATTGTTTTTTCTTATAATATCTCATCCTTTGTTTTTCACACGTGTTTTCTATTTTAAATATGCATATATATATATATATATATTCTTGTATATATATATATATATATATATATATATACAAGAAAGCAACAGCCACCGTCTGTTTGGACAAAGGAAAAGCGAAGATCAAGCTTGGAAGATGAGTAAGACAAGGAGACACCATTTCGCCTAAGATTTTTACTGCTGTCTTAGAAAATATTTTCAAGAATCTGTAATGGGAAAACAAAGGGATTAGAATATATGGGGAATATTTAATCCATCTCCGGTTTGCAGATAACGTTTTAATTTTCAGTAATAGCAATGAAAAATGGGAAAATATGCTAAAATATTTGGCAAAAGCTAGTATTTATGTGGATTAAAAATAAATTTAGAAAAGACTAAGGTGATGTTTATTTTATTTGCATAAAAAAATTGTCTAAAACAACTCTGAGATTAAAAAAAGTGCAAAGTTATGTGTATCTTGGACAGGAAATATCATCGGACAACAGTATTACGAAATCAAAAGAAGAATAAGAAATGAATCAGAAGAAATGAAGAAGATCAATATTATTCTGAAGAGTAACATGTCTCTTTGTTTGAAAAGAAAGATACCAATGTCTTTTGCCTGCACTAACTTATGGAGCAGAAACATGGACTCTGACAAAACGGATGGTACAAAGATTACAAACAACACAGCGAAGTATGAAAGTATGTATGCTAGGCATAACTAGAAGAGACAGACAGAGAATAAGAAGCCTGGATAAGAAGCTGGGCACATTGCAAGAAGACAAGACAATAGATGGAGCACAAACACCCTAGAGTAGTATCCCAGAGCTGCAAAATGACCAAGAAGAGGACCTCAAGTAAGATGGAGTGAATAAATCAGAAAAGTGGTCGGTGTAAATTGGATGACTAAAGCACTACACAGGAAACAATGGAAAAATCTGTGGATACTTGAAACTTGTGGCTTGAAAACGGTTGATGATGATGATGATATATATATATATATATATATATATATATATATATATATATATATTATAATTTTCTTTTTTAAAATCAATAGTTTGTCAACCGACAGTGTCTACCATTTTTTTATTCTAAGCTTCCTGGTGATCAGATAAATTTCATTTTTATGGAATTTGTTGTTTATAGTTTATCTGATTAAATGATGATTTTTGTTTTAAAATAAATTGTCATTATTTCTGCCAAAGACCTAAAAAAATATTTTAATTTAACGGCACTTAGATCGATATCCCTCCTTAATGCGATTTTACAATTCATGCACATCTTGAGAAAGAGTTTGTTTCTTTACTCGTACATATCCCCCAATAAAACAATCACTCGGTGTCTAAGATTCATGGATGTGAAACTTTGAAATGATGCTGGAATGAGTTTAAACTTAGCTGTGTTACAGAGTAAAGAAGTTGGCTCACATTCACCACCTGTCAACTAATTTTGCAATAACGTTTCCATTTCAACTTGGACAATAGCATTACGTATACTTTAGATTGTATGTTGAAATCGTCCCATCATTTTGAAATTCTCTTGAATTAACTAAAATAACTGTATAAATTTTAAAAAAGAAATAAATTAAGCTTTTTTTTAAATAAAAATTGTTTGTTCCGAAAAACTGTTAAAGATTAACTTAAATTTATAAATACGTAATGATAAAATATTACAGGCTGTTTAGAATAATTTTAATTATAAAAACTATATATTTCTAAAATTTTGTAAAAAATACTACAATTACTTCAGAATGTTGATGTTTAATTGTACAAAAATGCTGTATAATGAACAACCCTTAGATATGAACTATTCTCTTATTGACTCAATCATCAGTTATTACTAAACATGACACTTTTTACAAGTAAAAAAAAAAGGGGGTATTTTGCAAATAACACCTTTATTAAATTTTTTTAATAATGTTGACACAAAGATTAAATCAGAAGAAAAAATGAATAATTGGATCTACGTTTAATAAACCTATAAAAATCGCATATATTTAAATTCATATTAAAAAAAAAAAAATTCAAAGAATTGATACTTTGTTATCTCTAATATAATCTTAAGTTCCATTGAAATGTGTTCAAATAATTTGCTCAATTATAGTGGAAGTCATAGCATTTTGGTTACAGAGAGAATATGAAATAATACGAACTGATAAAAATGAGATTTGACATTTCATTTACAGATTAAAAAAGTGTTATTAAAGAGAGATGCGTAAAAATCACCATATCTCCTTTCCTATTTATCAGATCGTCAAAAAATTTGAGAACAATGTTTTAGAGATGTTAAGGTTCCTTTCAGGATACAAATTTGAAATTCGACATTTTTGTCATTTTTTGTCAAAATGACAAAACAAAACTTTCAAAGAACTGATACTTTGTTACCTCTGATAGAATCTAAAGTTACATTAAAATGTGTTCTTTATATGTATTGACGATATTATTGAACGAAGAAACATCCGCAAAGACTTTATTTAAAAGACTGTTAAAAATATTTCAACTTTTAAAGGATAAATATTGATAAGGACCCTTTCTTAAACCACCGGTCATGGTCACATGGCATCATATTTCCCAAGTAACATACTCATTTACAAGTGTAAAAATAAGATAGTTACTATTTGTAAATATATTTTTATTATTATAGAAAAAGAAATTCTAAACCAAATTTTAAATTCTAACCAAAATCTTCTCGACTAATCAAAGTGCATAGACCGCATACTCTGATAAATAAAAATATTCTATCGGTAGTTAAACATACATGGACACTAAAGGAACTAATGCAAAGATTTAATTTTATTTCGCATCGAAGATCTCTATGAACGAAAATAATTTAACCATTATTTAAAACATTAAAAAAAATTCTATAAAATGAAGTATATGTGTTTTTAGTTCATGGGAGTCCTTTTAACGAAAAAATGTAATAAAAGTCCGTATAAAACATTAAAATATACAAAACAGTGACAACACGTTCACTTTAAAATATTATATTATTCCAACTTACTCTTGTTTTCAAACTTATAACTTATACAGAACTTAAGATTGTAAGTTCAACTACTATAAAAAAAAATAACGTCTATTGATTTTAAGGGGAACATTTAATTTTTATGACGTCACTGGGCGACAATATACAACTAATCAACTTTGTGTAACATATTTATTTATCATAAAATATTTTTTTAAATTTTTTAAAAAAAGTAGAAAAATCTTTTTTACGCATCATATGCAACAAAGATAAAGTAAAATAATCGTTTTCATAAAAATCTAAAAATTTAAACCAATTAATATATATATATATATATATATATATATTCTGATTTAATGAAACAATTTACAAATTTGTCAGATAAAATGTCACCTCTATCACATCTCAATTACATTTAGAATTAATTATTGAGATAATTTAAAAGCATTATCAAACAAATACTTATCTAATTTGAACATCCATTTACAATTATATTTTCCAAAACGTTTCATTTTTACGCAGTGTCTAGACATATTTATCTTTCATCAGCATTGTGATCCTGGCAGTGTTTTGTATATCAAAGGTTCAATAAAAAATCCAGGTCCTGTTACAGCTGTTAGACCCTGAGAAATTCAAGAAGACTGAATTTTGCCTAAAGTGCTGCAAGTGTTAAAGAGAAAAGTGTAAGGCTCGATAATGAGTTTTGAAACGTTTTCTGATGTTCCTTATATTTTTAATGTTTCTATTCTCTTAAAAGAATGAATATGGTTTGTTTTTTTATGTGCGTAGTGCTGCACCGTTCCAGAAAATAGGTATATTTTTATATATATTTATCGTATACAAGCTATACGAAAAATTAAACTGTCAAAAAATTTTTAACGTAATTTTTCTTTATTATTGAAAATACACAGTTTTGAAGATTCTGTTTAAAAGGTAATTTTTAAAGCAATAACAGCGTGTTCAACAGTAAACAAAAAATAAATGTATAAAGATTTGATGGAATAAACTTTTTAAAAGAGTCAATTTTTAAACTAGCGTAATATATACTCTTGAAAACTTGAACTTGAAAATGTTTTTTTTTTTTTTGTTGTTTCATAAAACATAAATATATTTTTTCTAAAAAAATTGCAAAAATATATAATGTTAAATAATCATTTTCTTAAAAATCTGACAATTTCATCAGATTTTAGAACTTTTGAATGTATTCTGATTTAATCAAACGATTTACGAATTTATCGGATTCAGTTTTACCCCTATCACTTCCTAACTGCTTTTATATTTTAATAATATGATAATTTACTAGCAACCTCAAACAAATGCTTTGACCAGTTTGTGCATGCAATATTAATCGTATTTACCAAAAGGTTTCACTTTTACGCCGTTTCTAGCTATATTTATCTTTAATTATCATTTTAATAATGGTAGCGTTTCATGTGGTGAAGGCTCAATGATGAATTCAGGTCACATAACAGCCTCTCAGAAATTGAAGAAAACTGAAATGTGCTGCAGGGCTTAACTCTTTCAAGGGCAAAGTACTTCTTTTACTATAATGTTGAAATATTTGAATGACACCAGATTTTACGAACAAATCTATTTGAAAATGATTAAAATCTTTTCATTGCGAATATTATAAAAGCAAAATTTTATTAAAAACTTCTGGGTGCTACTTGGAAGTTCGGAATTAAAATTAAGCGTTCACGCCTTGCAAACACCACCCTTGAAAGGGTTAAGGGGAATACTGTGAAACTCGATAATGAGTTTTTGAACATCAGCGTCAGTGCTATTGTTGATATCCCTTACTTCTTTAATGTTTCTATTCTCTGAAAAAACGAATATGGCTTAATTTTTATATAGGTATTTGTACACCGCTTTAGAAAATAAAAATAATTTATCGTATATAATTGTCAGACTATACATACAGACTGTAAAAGAAAAAAAATAAATGGCCAATTTTTTTAACAAAATTTCTTTTTAATATTTTTATTATATAGTTTTAAAAAGATGCAGTTTAAAATATGTTATTCTAAAACATATTAGTGCGTTTAACGGTAAATCAAAAATAAATATGTAAAAATTTGGCACACTTTAAGCTTTTTTAAAAAGTCCAATTTTTTTAAATGCGTAATATGTAAATACACTCTTATAATTTAGAACGAAACTTGACAATAATTTTTTTTGTTTAATAAAGCAGAAAAATATTTTCCATATAAAGATTGGAAATAAATGTGATGTTAAATAATTTTTATTTTATAAAATCGGACAATTTCTTCAAACTTTAAAAAAATCTATTAATAAATCAATTCTGTTTGGATGAAATGATTTGCGAATTTATCAGATTGAGTTTCACCTCCCTCACTTCGTAATTACTTCAATAATTAATTAATGTGATAAAATTGTAAGCTTCCTCAAACAATTGTTTCAACTAATTTCTGCATATAAACGAATGCATGCAACTAATTGTATTAGTTAAACGTTTAATTTTTACGCCGTCTGTAACTATTTTTATCTTTAATTAGCATTGTGATACTGAAAGCGTTTCGTGTAGAAAAGGCTGAATAATGAATTCAGGTCACGTAACAGCTTTTAGACCATCAGAAATCAAAAACTGAATTGTACCTAAAATGCTGGAGAGGATAAACGGAAAGTGGTAGGACTCCATAATAACTTTTAGAACATTTCCTGATGCGCCTTGCCTCTTAATGTTTCTATTCTCTGAAAAAAATTAATATGGCATAAGTATAATATAAGTAGTGGTCCACCGTTACAGAAAACAAAGATAATTTATCATATTTGTCGCAAACATGCAACAAAACAGATAAAAATTAAACTATATATATATATATATATACAATGTCTTCTATGCATATACAGTTTAAAATATATTTTTTAAAGAACTGAAATAGCGTGTTTAACGGTAACCAAAATATAATCATGTAAATAATTGATGCAATAAAAAATTTCTAAAAATTTCATTATTTAAAAGTGCGTAAAATATAAATGCACTTGAAATAGGACTTGTGAATAAATTTTTATGTTTAATCAAACAGAACAATATTTTTTATATGAAGATTGAAGATAAATATAATTTCAAATTATCATTTTTATAAAAGTCTGACAATTTCATCTTACATTAAAAACCTATTAATAAATCTATTTTGATTTAATACAATAATTTATCAGAGCGAGTTTCACATCTATCATTGCTTATGTGCTTTTAGAATTAATTACTGTAAAATTTTGAATGCTTCCCCAAACAATTATTTCAACTAATTTGTGCATCTATTACTAATTGTATTTACCAAAAGGTTTCCCTTTTACGCAGTCTCTGTAGCTTTCTTTATGTTTCGTTAGAATTATGATTCTGGCAGCGTTTCGTGTAGTGGAGTCGCGATAATGAATTCAGTTCCTGTTGCAGATCTTGAGAAATCCAAATAAACTGAATTAGGCTTAAAACGCTGGGGGCGTTAAGGGGAAAGTAGTAATGCTCGATAATGAGTTTTGGAACGTTTTCTAATGTTGCTTACACTTCGAACGTTTCTGTTCTATGAAAAGAATGAACATAGCTTACTTATTATATGTGTAATGATTGCTTTAAAAAATAAAGATAGTTTTTCATAAATTTATCGCATAGAGTCTGTAGTTCAGAACAAATATTTAAACGAACAAGACTTTATTTAATATACGAATACTTATTTTCTTATTATTATTAAGTTCATTTTAAAAAGCAGTTTAAAAAATATTTTTAAAGAAATCTTAAGTCCTTTATATTTACACTATTGTACCTTTTAAACGCGACAAAATTCAACAAAAACTATCAAAGCTAGAATTAGTGTATCTTCAAAATCTTTTTATGTATAAACATAAAATTTTGAGTATTTATAAAACAAATTGAGCTTTTTAATATAGACTGACTAGCCTACATTAGAAACTGACTAGCCTTTCACAGAAATTCTGCATTATCGACATTAAAATAACTCATTTTTCTTACTGCGTGAGTAATTACGCGCTTGATACCTATGAAAATTGGCGAATCATAATTTAATGAAATAATCTACGAATTTATCAAGTTACGTTTCACTCTAACACTTCCTAATTACATTTAGAAACAATTAATGCGATAATTTGAAAGCTTCTCCAAGCAAATTCTTCAGCTAATTTATCTATCCAATGCAAATTATATTTACCAAAATGTTTCACTTTAGATACCGGGTATCCTAAAATGGACTGACTGATTTTAAAATTCAATAACTTCCAAACGGTGAGAGATATACAAAAAATTTGCAGGGGGGTTTTGTAAGATGTCAGAAGATTTTTTTACTGTGATTCCTGATTTTAGCTCGAATTAACATTAATAGATGGCGCTGCAAACAATATACGGAGGGAATCGAGGCGGAAGCAGAAATCACCCAGCATTGATGCAAAGGAAGGAGGTTAAATATATGGAGTGGTCCTCACTCATCAATACAATCTTGTTCTTGCAATGAAGGTCTCCTTAAAGCGCATGCTCAAAAAATTTTGAAAAAAATGCCAATGAAGCCTCTCATGTATGTAATAAAGGAACAGCGAAATTTAGCTGCGGAATCCCAGTAGAAAATCTGCAAAAAAATAAAATACTTTCGAGTATTTGGCGCAAAAACACACGATTTGGCTATTCGAATTTGATTATTCGAATGCGCAATATTTAATGAATTTAAACTTAAACGATGAAATATTTATTGTTTTTTTTTGTATAATCTTGTTGTTGTAATCTTTTGTACAATCTTTTATTTATTTGACTATAAATTTGGTTTTAAATCCCGGTGTGACTCAATGATTTCAACAGTTTAGAAACATAAGTACTTTGCCTCTGAAAGGGATCATTTCATTCCGTCGCCAACGGGTGATAAATCGCCAAATAAACGAAATTTTCATATTTTTTTACGGACGTTATATCGAGGTTCCGCAGAAATTTTTTTTATAGACGTATATATCCCCATGAGAAGAACATTCTGTAATTTTTTCAAAAATTTCGGAGTATGCGCTTATGTAGACCTTCCTTGTTAGAACCCGATTCTAAACTCAGTCGGTATGATTTCGATGAAATGTGTTGCTGTCATGGAAGTAACGAATACTTCGATATAACGACAGCGTTCAGATTTGGGCATGAATTTAATAAGAAGCATTCGAGTGCGTGGACGATTTTTATATCCATGAAGATTGTATTGTGAATGAGACACCTCCTTCCTTAGCATCAATGCTGGGTGATTTCTACTTCTGACTCGATTGAACGTATATTGCTCGCAACGCCCTCTATTACTGATAATTCGAACTAAAATCAAGAATCACAGTAAAAAGACTCCTGATAACCCACCTGCAAAATTTGTTTGAATATCTGTCACCGTTTCCAAGATATTAAATTTAAAAATCTGTCACTTCATTTTAGAACACCTGATATATATATATATATATATATATATATATATATATATATATATGTTATATATATATATATATATATGTTATATATGTTATATATATATATATATATATATATTAGGGTGGTCACAAGAAATCAATTTTCGAATTTTTTCGGGAGGACATCCCTAAAAGTTGCCAATTGGCTGAAAAATGAGATTGCCAAAGTTTCAGCTCATTTGGATAATGTTAACCCGTGCCTCATTAAGGTCAAAGTTTTGAAAAACCGCGATTTTTCGCAAAAATTTATGGTTTTCCCTTCATAAAATGAATACAAAAGAATCTAGAAAACTAATGTTGGTCTCATTTCATAAAAAATGGTTTTGCATTGAAGAACCAAACATCTTTTTTTGTAAAAAATTATAGTTTTAAAAATATAAAGCATTTTTTAGTACCAAACATGATCCGAATTCTCAAAATTGACTTTTTATGAAAATATGAAAAAGCATTCTAACATTCCATTTCATCTGAATTTAGATTTTGATTTCTTTATTTTTTCATTTGGTACATAAAAAAAGGGTTTAGTTAAAAAAAATCCAAAGTAAATGAAAAAAATGGAAATTTAAACTGAATGAATTATAAGAAATAAAGAACAAACTTCTCACAAATAACGCTCAAATGCATTTCATTATTAAAGTTGCGTTATAAAAAACGAATCATTATAAAGGAAATAAAATATTATCACTTAGAATTATTACATTAAGGTGGTAATGGCTTCGATAATGTGGCTTTTGAAGAGTATGAGAAAATTTTTCTGCATTCAGATACAACTTGTTTCAGAAACTGCTTTTGTTCTTCATCTTTCGTTAAACAGGAATTGAAGTCTTGGATTAATTTTATTCCCCTTTCAGATGCGTCATTGACAACCTTAAAACCATTCACTATTTTTTTGCTTTCAAATAATGTTTATTTTCACACCATACGTCGGGAATTAAAAATCGCATATTAATCTCAAATCTCCTAAAAATATTTACAGTTTGAGATGAAACAAAAAAATCAACTTCTTTGTCCAATAGATATTCCACTTCATTGAAACCTATTGTTGTTCTTACATCCTTATCGTCATCATCATCATCCTTTTCTTCTTCAAATGACATTAAATTTTCATCCATACTTATTTTGATTGTTTTTTCCAAAGTATCATCGAAGAATGAAAATGCAACTTGCTCCGAGTTAAGATACCAAAGATGTTTTATCATTTTAGAAAGCTCTTTGTCTGCAACCTGTTTAACAATTTTTCAGTAGTAAACAAGTGATTTTATAATTGTAGGTCTTGATTGGGATCCAAAGTCAGAGTGAGATCACTGAACCACGCTTTTACATATATATTGATTATAAACAAACAAATGTCTCCAATACCTTCTTCTTCTAAATATGTTAATGATAATTGATCCCTGAAAAGATATATTTTGAGAGAATAAATGGCCTTAGCCATCCATTTGGTGCGATGAATAGCACCAGGTGCTCTGAAAAAAATGTCTTTTGATGAAAGATGTCCTATAAAAATTAAACAAAGTTGGATAAATTCTTTATAGTCATCCCTAGGGTGTTCATCTTTTAAATGCTCGATAAGAAAACTTGAAATTTCATCCGAATTAAGTATTTTATATCTAATATTTTCATCTTCAATAGCAGTTTTGTATTTAGTCTTGTCCAGCTTAGACCACCCAGTATGAAATTTTTTTTAAATGTCTGGCTGAAGGGCAGTGGTTATGCCCACTTTAAAATCAAAAATTGCTCTGAGAATAATTTCTAGAATATGGTGGCGACGTGGTAAATAGAGAAGATTTCGTTCTAATAATTTCTGTAGCAAAATGCAGGTTCTCATGAGGCGACCTGTATTTACTGCAATGGTATCAAAACACATTGCCTGGATTTTACCAACTGTCCCCCCACTCTTCAACTGCTGAAAATACAGCCTTTTCCTGTGTTATTCCTTTAATATTTCCAAGCTGAGGAACACCTATCAACTGTTCTTCATTCCCACAACCACAGTTAATTAATACCGCTACCCTCTCTATATTAACTTTATTCATAATATATGGAAGCAGTTTTCCATCCCAGTGAACAACAGCTCCCTCTAAATCGAAATTTTTAAATCTGTTTTATATGAGCTCAGTTCTTTGTTTTCAAAATTGTTCTTTGCGGAGTCTTATTACACCTCTACTTAAAATTAAAGTATCTGGATTATGATCTAATGCTTCTGCTGTAGCTGAAATTATTCTAACTGCGTCTCTATCAGATATGCTACATCTATCTAACAGTAAAGACAATTTTTCCGAAATAATCTCTTCAGTTCCTTGCAAGTACTTTTTTTCTTTATTTCTGGCTCACTTTCCTCTGTATCTGGAAAAATCTTTTCCATATCATCTTAACAAGTCTTCTCTTCCTCCGATGTGCTTGGGCTGCTTGTGCTTGGTAAAGATTCCAGTTCTACATCTTTATCTTCTAAAAAAAATAATAAGCACTTAAAGAAAATGGTATCAAGTTAAATAATCTTAACAGAGGAAAACAATAAAGAAATTGAATTAAATAAGAGTGTTAATTAATGTAAAACTATGTGCAAAGTAGTACTAAATAACACAAAAGTGAAAACTCACCTACAATTTTTTTTTCCCAATCTTGCCATCTCAGCTGCTCGTCTTTTATCTCTTCATTCTTCAGCTTTTACAAATTTCATGTCAACTCCTCCCATGCAACCAGGGCGCCCTTTCTTTCTCTGGAGTAACAAAAACTGCTTGCTTTCTTTAGTAATGTTTTTAATTGCATCCTGATAAGCAGCATCAAAAAGATCATCAAGCGTTGAATTGAAGGATTCTACTTTTTTGATTTTGAGATTTGGAATAAGATCTGTTAGCGTTTTTTTTTTTTTTTTTTTTTTTTTTTTTTGTAGTTTTCGCCACTCTTCCTAAAGTTTTTCAGCCTTTGCAACACAGTCTTTAAAGTGTCTGGTTGGTATCTTGGCTTTCTCACAAACAAGTACAACTTCCTGTACTGTAAGTATAGCAGCTTCTCTGGTGTTCAGATTTCACTTGCAAATAAAATAAACTGCGTAAAACTTGACAATGGTAACTTACTGCCATTGATTTGATGAGAAAACAAATCTTGTCTTTCTGCCTTGAACTCATGCTAGTTATTACTCTAGAACGCGAAAGTTCTAATTCCATTGTCTCTCAAACTTCACAAGAAAAGAAATCATTAAACAAACGTTCACTGCTTGATAGGCAAACATTAACTAAATCCATCTTTCCCACCCTTGTAAGTAAGAAGGGAACCTCCAGCCAATCATGGTAAAAGGAGGGTTGCATTTGACGACTGCCGGGTGTCAGAAGGTTTCGTCGATGCTAGAAATGGACTTCTTAAAAGTAGAAAGAAACAAAAATTGCCTTGTATTAAAAAGAGAGTTTCAGAGGTTCGTCTTAATACAAATTGGGGAGCTTCTTCTTTTGAGGCACAAAACTAGATACCTAATAATTAACTATAATTCGTACTTTTTTTTTTTTTTTAAGTTAGAAAAAATGTTTTTTTTTTTTTTTTTTTTTTTTGTCTTTTAATGTAAAAAATACAAAAAAGTGGTCAGAAGTAATTAGAATTAATCTGCTGTCATTTTCCATTTAATTTTCAAAAATGCAGATTTGAAGATATAGTTCACGACTTGACCTAAAAAATGCTAAATGTCTTAAAATATAAGTTTTGATAAGAGTAAAAGTTCAAGGCAACAACATTTTCTATCAAATAAGACAAGAAACAGGTTTTTAGGACAAATGGTTTTCACTTACTGAAGAAAAAATTGGGATTTTTCACCAAAAATCAGAATTTTTCAATAATTCAACCTCGATGAGGCACGGGTTAATATTATTCAATTGAGCTGAAACTTTGCCAATATAATTTTTTAACTAATTGGCAAATTTTAGGAGGGTCCCCCGAAAGATAAGTCCAAAAAAAAATTCCCCATGTTACTTGTGACCACCCTAATATATATATATATCATTTACATTGTGACACTGGTAGCGTTTTGTGTAGTGAAGACACAATAATGAATTCAGGCCCCGTATCAGTCGTCAGTCATTAAGAAATCCAAGAAAACTGAATTGTGCATAATGTGCTGAAGGAGTCAAGAGGAAATTGGTAAAGCTAGAAAATGAGTTTTTGGTGTTTTCTGATGTTTCTTACCTTTCTATTTTTTCTATTGTCTCAAAGAAGAGATATTGCATACTGCTTATGTGTATAATGGTACAGTATTTCAGAAAATAATGTTATTTTGTTACATATAACCTAAATTTTATTTAACATATAATAAATGTACTTAATAACTAACCCCTAAATGTAAACTTATTTTTATTGATTAAATTCTCTTATTACAAAAAAAATTTGGAAAAACTACTATATTAAATGTAAAATGAAAAATAAATTTGTAAAAGTGTGATACAATAGCATCTTTGAAACAAGAACGAAAAATCAGGCGTCAAGCATAGATTATGTAACACTTTCCAACGCTTCCAAAATAATTTTACAAATCATACCGTTTAATAAGCTGAGAGATAACATCTAAGTAAACAATTTGAAAAACGCATAACCTATTTAAAAAACATAATTTCAGGAATTTCCAACGTATACAATATTCGGAAAAATATCCTAATACTTTTGTTCAGCCCTGTATATGATCTATAGATTTGTATATATACTACATAGGATGCTAAATTTTAGTTCAGTTAAGAAACGCGTAGCACACTTTAAAATTCTCCTTCTGGAGTTTCTGTCAATAAATGGAAATGTGTTCGCGAACTTTTGTATATCCCTGTATATGATCTACAGAATTTATACACACCACGTAATAAACAAAAAGTGAGTTAAATTTAAAATCGCGTTCAGTAACTTAAAACGCACTTCCAGGAATTATTGTTAACAGACAGTAGAGAATTCTTTTGTGTGTCCCTGTAAATGAACGATGACTGCTATACATACACTATTCTGTAGTTAGCCTCTTGTAATGCACCTTAGTGATATATATAAATTTCAATGCGTTTAAAATAGTGAAACATTATTTAAATAAACCGCAGACGATTTTTCTCCATAGACGTAATGTAACGGAATTCTTTTGACTGTCCCTGTAAAGTAACTATAAGTGCTATGCACACCCTATTCCATACTATGCTTCTTGTAATGCACCTTAGTTATATATATCAATTACAATGTGTTTGCAATTGTGTAACATCATTAAAATAAACCGCAATTGATTTTTCCCCATATACCGTAATGTAACGGAATTCTTTTGAGTGTCCCTGTAAAAAAACTATTAGTGCTACACACTTCCGTTGAAATAGGGAACGTGCTATAGATAACGACAATAACATATAAAAATTTCAAGGCAATCCGAGCATATTTACGGGAGTTAGAGCACGGCCAGACGGCAGACGGCCAGACGGCAGACGGCAGACGGCTGACGGCCAGACAAACCGAAGTCATAAACACTTTTCAACTAGGTTGGAAAGTGTTAAAAAGGGCACATTTTAAAACTGCGTAATATATAAATATCACTCTTTTAAATTGGGACTTTAAAGTGATGTTTCTTGTTTAATAAAGCGAAAAAATATATTTTATATGGATATTACAGTTAATAATAACATTAAATCACCCTTTTCATTAATATCAGACAGTTTCATATCACTTCAAAAACTTATTAATAAATGTGTTCTGATTTAATGAAACAATTTACAAATTTGTCAGAATACGCCACTATCACTTCCTAATTACTTATAGAATTAATTATAGTGATAATTTGAAAGGTTCTCCAAACAAATGGTTCAGCTAATTTGTGCATCCAACGCTAATTGAGTTTATCCAAAGGTTTCGCTTTTATGCAATCTCTAGGTATTCTTATTTTTCATTAACATTGTGACAGTGGCAACGTTTCATGTAGTGAAGTCTCAATAATGAATTCAGATCTCGTAACAGCTGTCAGGCCCTCAGAAATCAAAGAAAACTGAATTGTGCCTAAAGCGCTGGAGAGGTTAATTGGAAAGTGGTAAGGCCCGATAATGAGTTTTCGAATGTTTTTTGACGTTCTTTATTTTTCTAATGATTCTAGTCATTCAAAAGACTGAAAATGGCTTATTTATTATGTGTGTATTAATACAGTGTTTTAATCGTTTTAATCGTATTACTATTTATTACATTAAAATCTGACTATCTATTTATATTTCACAGCTACTCATCTCAGAATATAAAACGCTGCACCATGAAATTAACACCAGTAATCCGCATTGTCCGGTGATGTCTTTTAAGCTATCAGCATTTTAATATTTGAATTAGTTTCCGCGATATTAATTTTTTCTTTTAACTTTTAAGGCATTATATTTTAATTTCATCAAAATCACGTAACGTGGAAAATGTAATTTTCTTAACTTTCCGTTCATTTACATTGTAAATAATTATAATAATAATCCAAGTGATTATAATAATAATACTTGCTTATAATAATAATATAAGTGAATTCCAATTAATTTTTTAGGAGTGAAATTCGCCTGAAACCAATGAGTAACAAGTGGATTTTCATTGATAAACTAAATGTTAAACCGACAGAGTGAAAAAATTCACTTGTATTCACTTGGAATTCACTTGTATATATTGTCTATGCTGGACTTGTTGCGAAAAATGTCGTTTAAAATTTACCACAGGGTTTTTGTGCTCTGCATGACAGTTTCCATCTTTTGCTGCAGCTTCAGCATTTCCGACATATATATAAGAGTGAGAGATGCCGATCTGGGATATCGTTCCTTGTAGATCAGTGATAGAGCCTCAGAGAGCTATTCTAGTCTCCCGGGTTCGATTTCCGGCTTGGGACATGTTTCACTCTGTCGGTTTAACGCTTAGTTTAGCAATGAAAATCCACTTGTTACTTATAATAATAATTTTACTAAGATTAATATTGCAATGCAAATGTATTATATGGGTTACTACGCCAACTGGTATTTAATATAAATACAAAAATGTTTACTAAGTACAAAGTCCTGTTTCTTTCACTACAGACTCTCCAGTATTCCTCGTCGTCGTCATAAATGTGTTGTCAACTTAATATTAAAAATATATCCGGAAACTTTTTATGGTACGCAAATGAATTAACGACGCTGGCAGGAAATTTGTTTGTAAATGGTATATTCACAATGACTGTTTATAATATTTTCAATTATTTTCAAGAATGGTTTATTTTTATTTATCTTAACAATTATTGTATTCTTCAATAATTGAAAGCAGAGTTGTCACAATTGGCAACAGATTGCACAGCGCAATTTAAAAAGAACAAGTTGGAAATTGCACGTCAAACGCGAAAAATGAAGTCTCTTCGTACTATAACTAGTTGTATAAATATTTATATCGTCTGTTATTGTGATACGATTAATTTCTGTAATAAAATAAGTACATTTTAAGTTGGCAACGTTTTATTTTTTGTTGACATTTACAGAAAATTCCAATGGGAAACTTAAGCCTAGCTTTGAAAATTTAAGAACTTGAAATCCATATTTAGACTCTTTTACCATTTTGTATCTGTTTCTTTGGAAACATCTATCCAAAAACTGTCTATATAATGATTGCTATAATTAAACAATTTTAGAATACAAATTCCGTTTTTAAATTCAGTATTACGGAAATAACATTACTCCATCTTTAATATGACGTAATCACCATGGCAACCTAGAATTATTACCTATCATGGGATATATTGAATTAATTACGTATGATAGGATTTAATAGAATGAATGAAACTTTTGTTAATATCTTTTTAAATTTTGATTCGATTTTCATAAAATTTGAAATGAGTCGACAGCATTATGAAACGATTATATACATTACATTTCAAATTCGTTTATGTAGTTTCTGCACTGTTATATGAGGACAGACGGACCAGACGACTACTATAGGTGCTACGTATTTATATAATTACGAACGCACCTACAAAGCATTTGTGCCTTTTCTTTCAATTCATTATTTGTATTGGGTCCACTTCAAAATGTTACCATCATGGCTACAGTGTCCTTTAATAGTAATGGGAATACCATATTAAAGTTTTTAAAAACTTTCTTGAACCCAAATCACATTTGCTCAATAATGCTGTATTTGTATGTGGATCTGAATACGGAAGATTAATCATAAGATCATTATAAAAATAAGGCTCCGCACTTTTCCTTCTGCACTTTCAAACTGAAATATGTCCACGAAATATCTCCCTTTTATGTTAAGCATCAAATTAATATTAATGTAAGCTGAATTGTTTAAAAGATACGCTACATGAGAATATGCTCGAAATTGTATTTTTTTTTGTCTCCTACTACTTACTCTGGCTGCTATAATTATTACATTACTACTTTAAGTTCAGAGAAACACAGAGGCTATTTAAATTATACTTAGGGTGATTCAAAAATGAAAGATACACGTAACGCTAGTTGACAATACTTTGTAAAAAGATCGCATCCATTTGGAGGTAGTTAAGAATATATTATTGGACTTCGGAAGAAATGTAGTTATTTGTGTTGTTCCTACATACGGACTTGGTCAGCAGTTAATAATGGTTCATGAACTGAATTCATGCTCCAAATTGTAGATTTGAAGAGTTGCATGATTTTGAGTACTATGCGGTTAAGCGCGCATGCGCGGTAGCGTATTACTGCTTATTTTACTGTTTATCACTGTTAATTTTACTGTATAAGACTGACAGCTGGGGTGCCAGTATTATACTGTAAAATCAACAATTTTTTTGCAGTGTATGCGTTTGTTTTCAAGTTGTTTGCATGATCAATTTTAAAAGCGAGATATTACATGTGCACCGTAAACAACATTCTTTTTCATATGAATGATTGTGGAATTTCAGTGATTGACACACAAAAAGCCTACAATACCTCAAACATCAAATTTGAAGCATGGCTTCAATTTCTGTCCCATTAGATCCGCTCTCCAAATACATACGCAAAACGAAACAAAAAAAACAATTTCGCATCCTTTTGAAGCCCCATACTATATTCCTAATCACCCGCAAACAAAGTTGCTCTTATTACAATATATCACCAACTAGCGCCAAGTTTAATTTACATTTTCAATCACCTACGTAGTCCAGATGTCGTCATGTGCAAGGGTCAGTTGAGTTAGCTATAGGAAAATATTGCGAGAAGGATATTGTAATAAAATAATAAAATAAGTGACATTTTTCTGAAATAAGATTTAAATGTCAGAACTTACACATTAGCGAGTATCTGCTGTAAGAAACCTCAAACACATTTTTATTACTCTTGGAAACAATTTGATAGGGGTATTGTTGTTGTCGTGCCATAGGATAATAATGCAGTTAAAAATATTAATAAAATAACTTAAAAATTCTTGAAATTTAACTTCAAGATCACGTGCATGTACACTGTACGGACGCTTATGAGGTACATAGGAAATTTTAAATTTTTTTGCTGAAATGGCTGGACAATCAAAAATATGTATTAGAGCTAGTTGGGTGGCTGGACTGTTTCTGCAATTAATAAAGGATTTTGTGGTGTCGGGATGGATTTTCACGTATTGGAAGTAGTTTGTTCGAAATCTGGATATTTTAGATGCTATGTTTCGGGATCAGTTTTTTCTTTTTAAATCAGTTGTTTGTTTCGGGGATGATTAGATAGTCTGCACTTAGCCACATCAATTTCATCTGCTAGTGTAATTGTCGGATAGCACTGAGTTGAGTTCCTCGCTTTCATTGACAGTAACCCATGTCATTCATAGCCCTCAATGTTTACATAGGCAGCTCTCCGTTGCTGATTTCAGTCTTTAATTATATAGTATGTTAGTTTAGATATTTTTGTATTACTTCAAGGATGAATTTGAGTTGGAGAGGATTAACAATCCTTTTGTTGAACAGATACCATGTTCAGTCAAATAAAAAGAAGAAGCTCCCTAATTGCTATTAATTTACTCGCGAAATTTGATACTAATAAAACAATGCTAATTTAGACTCCATGCAGCATTTTGACTTCATGTGGATAAATAAAACACCAGGCTTATCGGCCTAGCAGGAAATAAGTTCAAGGAAAGGAGAAAAATCATATGTATAACGATATTGCTGTATTGTTACTCTTCGTTTATTTTTGTATGACTAAACGGAAAATCTACATTAAATAAATAAGAATATGCTTTTTTTTAAGCAGAAGTAAAAGTTTACTTTTTACACATAAGAAAAAAAATTATGAAGTGAAAAATTATAAGCACTTCATTTAAGTAAGGAAATAATATTTATAATCACATTTCATTCACTAAAAAAGCTCTGTTGATTATATTACGTTTGTAGAATGTTGTATTGTGAAAATTAATTTAGCTAGATTATAAGTTTAATTTTTTTTTAATTTAATAATTTTAAATTTTTCACATGACCAAAGCGAAGCCAAGTTAATTTGATGTTTACAATTCTTATTTTTTTTTTTCAAAAAAAAATCGTTATAAGCGGTAATTGGGGGCTGTCACGTTCTTCATACGTTTATTTTAAAAGGAATGAAAATGCTGTATCTTTCAGTGATTTTAAAGTAGATAGATTTTTTTCAGATGTTTTATATTTTACTAAACCTGTTTATGTAAAATTTGCTAAATTGTTTAAGTTTTGTCATTATGACTTTTTATTCAAATATTTTTTTCCTTCAATTATTTTTATATTTGTGCTTTGTCAGAATTTTCTTTATAAAAAATTAGAACTTGTAGATTGCTTTACAAAAGTCATCCATGAAACAAAATTGAAATCGACGTATATGAGTTTGTCTCAAGATGTTGGCTAACTCAAAATGATTTCTTCCAAGTAAAAATGACACAAAAACAGATAAGTTTTTTTTAATTCATGTACAAAATCCTTTACAAAATGAATAAGAAACTTCAAGGCACATGGATATTTTAGTACACTGATTTCATAGTGATAAAAGGGCTGATCAAAAACTTTAAATACATTTTCTTGAAACCAGTTTTTTAAATCGATGTACGCTTTCTCGCTTGGGCCGTTAAAACTATCGAAGTGTTGTATTTTATAAATTAAACTAAACATTTTTAATTAGAGGAGCATTTTTCAAAAAATTTAAAATTTTAATACTTTTAATATTTTTAAACAGTTTAGAAAAGTAAAAATAAGTGGCAAAATTTCACTTCAAACATCCGTCATTTTGTTAAATTTTAATTTAGCTTATATATTTGAGCTTTGGATTTTAACTAATTTACCATATTTTAAAAATGCGTGTGAATATTTTATTTGTGTTTGTGATTGTTAAGAGCGCAATCATTATCCCGATTTATTGTGCACGCCATAAAAACTTTAGAGAGTTTATACCGATTAAAATATAAAAAAAAATTTATGAAAATATTGACACACTTAGAAAAATGTAGAATGAATTTGTTATCAATAACCATTTTTTATGTGCATTAATTAAATAAATATATATTTACAAAAACGCCCTAAAAATCAAGCCGTTCCGGAAGAACCTGCCCTTGATTTGAAAATTAACTTTTAAAATGTCTTCAATCATTTTATTTCTAATCCAGAAACATAACTTGACAGAAATAAAAAAACAATATTGAACATGTGTGATAAAATTTTATAAAATTTATCGAAATTATTATCAGAATATCATAATGTTAAGATTTATTTTTAATAAAGCTGCAAGAAAATCTCGAAAATCACCTTAACTATCTTATAGATAATTAGCTAAATTTCTTGCTACGATTACAAGGTAAAACTCCTGAATAAGTTTTGAATAATGCAATTGTAAACATTTAAAATTGTAAACATGTTTTAAAAGTCAAATATTAAATTTTGAAAATATTTACGTGTTATTACAAATAGAAATGCTATCGAAACTGTAATCAAACACACATCCGGTTTTTGAAAAATATTCTAAAGAGTATCTCATTTTTATTCAAAACTATAAAATATAAAAATACATATATATATATATATATATATATATATATATATATAAGACCATTTGATTTATTTTAATATGGATGGATGGTTGAATTAAGAAGTTAATGAATTATTCATCTGTAGCTTAGTCATCCAGTCTCTCACGACCGCTTATTTTAGTGTATATTTGAAAGAAAAATCATCATAAAATCATAGAAGCTATAAAATAATCAAATATTTTTAAACTTTGATCGCATTTGAGAATGAAAGTTGTTTTTAAGTTTATTTTGTTACATAGAAAACCTTTCTTTAAAATTTGTATATAAGGCATAAATCTGAATATGAAAAATATATTTTGAACAGGGCGCAATTATTTATTTTAAGTATAGTATCCATTTACATTTTTACTATTTTAAAAAGAAGTAGTACTAACTCTGTGCTAACTTTTTGACGCTTGTAAAATTTTAATTTAACCTTTTGAGGACGGGTTTTGTAAGTATCGACGAGGATTCATTCATTCCTTCTTAAAAAACACAAACCAAACTTAAAATCTAGCGAGCGCTTCTTTTCCTCACACTTATTGGTAATGCCACCACCCCGAATCACAGATGAAAATAATTGCGTGGAAAACAAACACTTGTTAGATTTTGAGATCCTTACTCTCTTTTAAGGGGTACTTTCCGATCAATATTTAAACCACTCGTTTTGAAAAGATTAAGCGAAATGTGATACAAGGTGGACCAGAAGGTGATGTTTGAAAACAGAGTGTTACAGACAGTGCTAGGTATGAGTGAGATCATTCAAATGTGGTGCCGGCGGGATCTTCAGAATGGGCAATTTCTGATGCGTGGTGTTGATATTAGTGAGCAGTAACTTTAAATTTGTTTCATGAACAAAGGTACCGCTGTTGGGGCCGACGAAAGTCTAAACTATCTATAATTTGTGCTCACTCTCCATCAAAATGTACTTGCCATATGACAATATCATCACTTGACGTTTCTGTCCGCTTTTTATAGTCAACGCGATTATATTGAACTAATGTAAATGCCCATCCTATTACGGTGGGTAGAAATCATGGTTTTCACTTAAAATTTGAAATCATTGATAAAAATATTCATACACTATTCATCTACAATAAGGAAAACTTGCATGAAACATTAAGTTGAGGGCCTGGTTAATGTATGGGCCTCTGGGATTTTAACAACAAATTTGTAATCTGATGTATATAAAATGAGGAGAAATTAGAGATGTATCTTAATTAGTAAAAGGAAACAGATATATATTGAATGCAATATCAGTACAAATAGTTTTTACTGACTGACTTGTACTGTAAGAAACATAAGTATGTTTACATATTATTCATCGACAATAAGGAAAACTTACCGGAAATGTTAAGTTCAGATCGTCTGGAGATTTAACAACAAATTTTTAATCTTGTGTAAATAAGATGACAGAACAGAAAATAAATTTCAGATCTTTCGTACTTACTAAAAGGAAACAGATATAGGTATAGTTATGATTTGGGTACAGATGTCGCAGACGCACCGGGGTATATTTTTGGTGTCGAAATGGCGATTTATGCTTGGGCAACCCGGTTATTTTGGCGAGATTTTGCTTTGTATGGAAACTCGGTTGAACAGATTGTATTGTGTTTTATATTAAATTAAACATTGTGTGTTTTATAATAAATTAATCATTGTGTGATAAAATAATTTGTATGTGTTTATAATAAAAATTTTGTGATTTTTATAATAAAGTTTTATGTTTAGTATAGTAAAAAAAACTGTTTCATAATAAAATAAAATTAACATGCTGCTTTTCGCAAGCTAGGGGTAACAGGTACCTGAAAACGGAGTTTCTCGACAAAATGGAACAAAATAAAAATCTTGCCGAACTCGGTGCGTCTGTAACTTCTGTTCCTTAATTTGCATAGACACTATTCTCGTGACGTCACAGTAAATATAAATTTTTATTCAATTATAAAAAAAGTAACACGTGCAGAAATAATTTTACCGAAATTTAACCTATAAATTAAAAAATACGTCCAAAAACTCGCGTGTCTGAATATTTTTATTATTTCTCTTTTCTCTGCAACAATGGAAGAAATCCAGTGTTTCCAATCCATTGTTTGAATGAGTTCGTACCGGAATCAACACACTGTGTTTTATTGTATTTAGATGCCATATGAGAAGTTTATTCAGATGGATACTTTAGATTATAGTGCGTTCAGGACTTTATCTACTGTAGTAGAAGTAATACTTTGCTGCAGTGAAAACCACTTTTAAGACGTTTGAGACCTAAAATCGCTTAACAAACGGATATGACGAACGGTTCAGTTGGATGTGACACGTGTTTCACCAGTGGAAATGACGTCATATTTTAAAGAAAATTGTTATGACATTTTCTCAAACACTTTAAAAGGATTTCGTAAATTATGATGGCATAATATCGGAAGCGTGCAATGATTCTAGTATTCAAAATAATGTCAGTCTCAAAAGAAAAGATGGTTTGACCCACAGGAAACTAAAATATTTTACTGTGACTGCGTCATTTTCATTTAAATTACTGCTGTATTAATTTTATAATTAAGTTATTCCGACTGGCAATTTCTTGTTCCTATACTTCTGAAAAAATATAAAACACTGTAACGTTAAATTGCATTATAAATTGTGATCTATTGCTTTAATTATGGATTCTCGTAGCCATTAACTGAATTGTTGATTTGGATAAAATTTCGTAATTGGATTAGCATCCAAGGTGGACGTCAAATACGAGCGATTGTGACAAAAATGTGGTTTTATATGTATGAGAGTTGTTATATAAATATAACGACAAATGTTTATGTTCATGTGTAAATTATGTACACATTGTGAAGGTAATTAATTATACAAAAAAACATGAGGCAAATATTTAAATTCGCATGTAAGTGTTTGCCACATATACAAAAAAAAATCTCGTTCAAAGAATAAAATTAATTTTGCGAAAAAGTTAACACGGCAAAATACACCATTTCGCTACAAACTCGATGATGGAAACCAGTTCCTTATTGAATGTTTGGAAAGTGGTAGCCCGATCACGGAAAATCCCACCAGAACATTTTCAAAGCAATTTTCGTTAAATTAAAGACAGCAAAGAGTGGGTTTGGTAGGACTTGACCGAATGCGTGCCACACACACAAAAATTAGTAAAGTTACAGCAACGTAATTAAATTTGTGTAAACCTGTTTGGCCTCAAACCCGAATACAGACCTTTCCTAGATGTTGATGTCTTACCTTATAATCGGTTACAACCTATTATTGAAATAAAATTCGTTAAATATTTCATTTAATGTGGCTAAAGTTTAATAAAAGATTATTGTGAGCAACCATTTTCCAATATTTCTCCCATGCCATCAGCTGACATAATTTATGAATGTGCATCACATATAAAAAATTTCGTCTCTCCATGATCAATTCAATTTTAAAAAATACATATTTTCTCCACTAGATGTCTCCCACAATCATCTTAATTTTAAGTTAATCACTACTTATTATATAGCATTTGATTTGAAATCATGAGTATAGTTCATAAATCTAGGCGCTTGGAGTCGATTTTAGGTAGCTTTCAATACAAAAAAATTATAAAGCTACCTATTGCAGCCGTTCGGAGGTAAGCAATTCCGGAAAATTTCTATATATTTTCCCCGATCATGGCCCCCAGACCCCAAAACCACCCTCCGTTCAAATGTTGATTTATATATATATATGTGTATATATAGATATCCATATATATATATATATATATATCTGACCTATGTCATACGATAACGCTCGTATTTATAAAATAATTTAGATGAAACTAATTGAGTGTATTAAGCTCACCAATGCCTCAACAGAGTTCGTTGGCCAGCTTGGTCCGCCATCTTGTTTCAAGATGGCGGCCACTGAATTTTTTTTAACTAAAATAAATATACAAAAAAGTTAAAAATTCAAATTTATTTTTTAATTAAGTGTTAGGCTTTGATACAAGGATTCCAGAGCATTTTTTGTTTTACCTCTATCTTAAAAAATGGCTGAGATAGAGCAGTTTTAAATTCTAGGGTGGCTGACATTTTGAAACAAGACAGCACATTACAAAAATGTTCATTGTTGTAATCATTTTCCCAATTTATTCGACAACTTTTTTTCTTACTATGGAAGATAATTGCTAAAACTGGATTTTTAAATGCGTTATATGTTTCCTAAACTTTTTACTGGATATCTTCTTTCACCTTATTTAACGGTGAGGTTTCGTGACAGTTTTCTGGATATGTTGGAAAGTGTTTCATAATCAATGCTGGATGCATGATATTTCGTTCTTGATTTAATTCTTACCAAGGTTTGTAAGGTGCGGCAATAGTAAGAACAATTGCATTTCAATGATTGAAACCATCACATTTTGTCAAAGCTTTTCACGGAACATTATAAAATAAAAAATAAATCGAATTGCAAAAGTATTTTTTGGGCTATCGCTGTCATTTTCTCTATTATGCTCAGTACCGCAGACGCTCCTGATCTATCAATCAGTATAGGCACCGACAGAGAACTGACAAATAAACAAACACACCTGTTATATATATCGATATAGAATTTTTATTTTCTCACACATTACTGTTATTATTGTTTAAAAGATATTTAAAATATGCTTTGGAACTTAAATAATATTTTAATCACGACTTTTAAATAATATCATCAATTTTATGCATTGATTATTGATTTTTAATTATAAGAGAATTTAGCCATTTTTGGAATGATCTCTATATTTGTATGAATAAATTCATTTTATTTTGACACGTAAATTTTCATTCTATGGTAAAGATACATTTAAATATTAACTAATCGAAACAATTTTTTTTCCTTTGGGATATTTATATTAGTTTGGTTAGAGGTTTTATTATTGAGTACAAAAGTGCTAAAAGATTCTTTAACAACAAAATAATGGTTCGAATTAAATAAATCTTAAATTATAATTATTTGTCAAATAATTTAACAAAATTTAAATGAGTAGAATTATTTATACGGTTTACTAAAATTGTACTATAATAGTTTGCCAGAAATTTATGAAATATTCTGGACGACTTTAAAATCTTAATGAGAAAATAATTCATCTTAACATATAATTAACTTCATGTGTAAATACTTCAAATAGTAATTAGCGTTTGTTTATCCATATGTTATTAAAAATGGATTTCGTTCATCACTAATTACATAATCCTTTTCGTATATATTTTTTCTTTCTTACATACATAAATGACAATTTAATCCCTATTATTTGAATTCTTATCAAAGCAATTATTTCAATATTATTTACGGCGAAGAATAAGCTTTTTTAAAATGAAATTCTCTAACGTTAGTGTTGCGTTTAAATTAGATTGCACAAATTGTATTATTATTTTTTTGATTAATCATTAAATGTAGAATCATCCTTAATAAAGTAATTAACTTTGAATATAAGAAGATTTTACTGACAAAGGATGTGAATTAACTTTCACTTTGCTAAACAACGCATAACCAACAGAGTGAAAAATTTGTCCAGACTGGGTATCGAAGCCAGATACTCTGGTATGAGCGCTATACTAGGGTATCTGGGCTCGATTCCCGCCCTGGACACATTTTTCACTCTGTTGGTTATGCGTTGTTTAGCAAAGTGAAAATTAATTCACATCCTTTGTCAGTATTATTAAATTTACGCGCAGTTTCAGTCTTGCTGAAAATTTAATTGGAAAAGAAGATTTTATTTATATTATATATGCGCAAACTCCCTAAAAATTATTCATAATATTTATCAGGATTTTATGAAAGATTTATTTTAAAATTGAAATTTTATCGCAAAAAATTATAATTCTATATCATCATCAAAGGTAAATATTTCATGGTGGATTAAAAAACAACAAATAATTTTCCTACTGCTACTTTAAAAAAAAAAATGCATTTATAAAATTATAATAAATAATGTTATGTAGTTTTTATAAAATTTTCTTTATCTTGCATCTATTAAAATATATTATATATTATATGGGGTGGATAAAAATTTAAAAATTAAAATGAAAAAAATGTACCGTTAATGATTCACGTTTTGATTGCCAAACTTACACGACGAATGCACGTTCACTCACAAAACAATATATAAATTTAAAAATATATATTAAAATTTTAATATTATAAATTTGATACTTTCATATATAATCTCCATTATCCTATAATAAAATTCATTTTATGCTGACACTTAAATTTCCATCATGTGACAAAATTATATTAAAATTAAAATTAAACCAAACAGATATATATTTTTTACATTTTTTAATATTAATATTTTGTGCGATTAGAGTTTTTATCACAGAATATAAAAGTATTTAAAAACTCTTTAACAATAAAATAATATGTCGAACAAAAGAATTCCATACAAATTAAATATTTGTTGAATAACATAAATTAAATGCGTAAAATTATTTGTAATCTTTCCTAAAACCTTTACGATAACAGTTTGTCAATATTTTATGTGTGCTTCTGGAAGACTTTAAAAACATATTGAGAAAAATAATAATCTTAAGATATAATTAACTTTATGTGTGAATGCTTCAAGTTTGTTTATCCCCTAAGTTATTAGAAGTTGATTTCTTCATGACATATTAGATAAACCTTTTCGAACGGATTTTTCATTCTTACATAATTAAATGACAGTTTAATTCCCCAAATTTAAATTCTTATCTGAACAATAAAGAATGTAAATATCAGTTGCGGAAAATAATAAATTTTTTAAAGGAATTTTTCATTTAACGTTAGTGGTACTTTTAAATTCAATTGCGGAAATTGCATTTTTATTTTTTATCAATTATTAAAAGTAGAATCATCCCTAATAAAATATTTATCTTTTAATATAATAACAAGATTTTATTCATATTAATTAAGGGAAATCTCGTCGTAAAACTATTCGGAATATTTATATGCATTTTATGAAACATTTATTCCTGTTTTGAAATCTTATCGCAAAAAAATTATAATTTTATATTATTGTTAATATGAAATGAAAACACTTCATAGAGGATTAGAAAACATCAATAAATATATTTCTTGACGCTATTTTTCAAAAATGCATTTATAAAACTTTAAAAAATATATTTTTAAAAAGATATAAGGAATTTTTTCCAATACAGGAGCCTAGGCTTAAAAAAAAGAAAAGAAAAATAAAGCTTGGCGCATTTCGGGCATAAAATAATTAAATTTGTTGACATATTATATAAACAGCTATAAAAACAAACCTAGTGTACTTTTATGCTTGTTTATATAAGAAATTATATATAAAAACATTTTAATTATATATACAGAGAGATTATTTTCTTTATACAATTTACTTCTATTTGTATATAAAGACAGGTAAATGGCTTCTTTATATTAAATAAATTATATAAATACTGAAAAAATTGCTTGTGTATATGAAACAGTGAATAGGTTGCCACAACTTATGTTGCCAAATTCCTTCCTCTCGCCAAGGCCATTTTCTCTATACCGCCAAGCTCCCTATACTGAAAAAGTACCGATATGAGATATGATCTTACCTGGAACAGGAGTACAGTAAAATAATTTTTAAAAATTGCTATTACAGGTTGACTTTATCACTGCAAACTTAAATGATTCAAAAGCTTTAATTCACATAAAATTTAGTTAATAGTTTAAAATTTTAACATTTATTATTGTCGAACATTTGCATTTTTTTTCTCTAATTATGAAGTAACATTAGAGACTAATTTAAATACTACTAGATGGTACCCGTCAAAACTTGACGCAAAAAAAAATACTATTACAATATCAGTAAAATAAGCTTCTTTATTATTTATGAAAGGGTGCGTATAAAACAGTCTTTCAAATATTTTATTTAAATTTTTTTCCCCAGTCAAATACAGTACTATTTCCGATGCAAACTCCAAACAAACAATCCTTAAATAACTGTGTAATGCAAATAAGTTTGACATTACCACAATATTCCCCACGGCAAGAAAAAAAAATTCATGGACCTATGAAGTATATACAAATAGTATATTCCTACGTTCATATCATATTCAGTAAATAACAGAACATAGTAAATAAAGCACACATCCCCCCCCCCTGTGATAATGCAACCGAATGAGCTCCTATGCGCATGTGCATTGCATCTGCCCAAAAGCACCGTCGAAATTCGACGTTAAAAAGTTTTAAAATGATTAAATTAAAAGTTTTAAAATGTCCTCTTTAATCATTGTTCGTTTCAAGTCCATATCTTCTAAAACGCATCCATTGTTTTAAGCTAATCAATTTTTATGCAAAGATTAAGAAGTTTTTTACAGTAATAAATCTATCTGCAGATGAGGGAGATTTTTAATGTTTTCAAGTGTAATTTATTTTTATGATTTCTTCGGTTCCTTGACATAATCAGGATGATTATCCCTTTTCCATCACAGTCGGGGATATTTTCCCTCTTATACAGTTGGCAAATGTAAAAGAATAAAAAAAATTCAATTCCTAGCTAATCCTGATATCTGATGGAACATATTCATCAACGAATTCCACATATCAATTTTATGTTCAACATAAACTAAAAATATTTTTTTTTCCCCTGACAGATTTTTGTTTAGCGCCAAAATGTTTTTGTTTAGCGCCAAAATGTTCTATCTTATGGATAATCTGATCTTATGATTTATCATTTTTTTTTAAATTATTATTCACTTTTCATGATGGTTAGGGAAATCTATTTTCAATTGTGGCAACTTTCCCAGGGACTATTTTACATTATTGAAATAAACTGGTGGTCATTGATAAGACTTTTCCTGCTTGAAAATTATTTAAAAAGTCGTTAAATTAATCGGCAGTTTTCAAATAAATTTCAATCGAAAGCTATTTTTTTTCTAATTGATGATGTAAGAACTGAAATTGTAAAATGTGGTAAAAAATAGAAATTTGTAGTATTTCGAAGTGATGTAAGCGCGATGAAAGCTAAAGCGATAGCGCCTTTGTTGTCACAACTGTTGTACATTTCTAAAAATTGCCACTGTATTTTGGCTGGTGTCCAAAAGTGGAAAAACATTTTTTGACATCGAAAGAGAAATTCACAGTGAAAGAAATAGGACTTTGCGCTAATAAGGAACTGTTAAATGAACTTAGAATAAATCTACAAAAATAATTTCTATGAAATATTAGTCTTACATTGTTTATTCTTGCTAAAAATACAATCATTATTTCAAGATTTTTTTCTACCATAACACTATTTTTAATAACTTTAAATTTCCTGAAATCCTTTACCTTTGTGATTTTTTTTTATTAAAAAAAGAAATCTTCTATCCTATAACTTAAAAAAAGCAATTGGTAACATGTAATCAAGGTATGCAATCAAGATGAAGAAATCAATGACGGCTCCAATTCTAATCTTTATAATTATGAATGCAAAAATCAGGAAAATTATGTCATGTTAACACAATCATATACATTTTTCTCTTTAGTTTTATCAATGTTAAAATGCACTTCAAGCTAAGCATAACGTCATTTTCACCGGCGCAAACTTTTCACACGTACTTCATATACCTTACATTAATGCTTAAACACCATGCACACAAATATAAATATATTTTGTATTTAATTGTAATGAAAAAATGGCATCAACAAAGTTATAATGCATAATGATAAAATAAACCCAATGGACAATATTCCCGTGACGTCACAATCAATATGAATTTTTATTCGCTTATAAAACACGCGGATAAGTATTTTTACCGAAATTTAACTTGCAAATTAACAAATTCGGCCTTAAAACCGCGTGCTTTTAATATTTATTATTTCTCTTTTATTCAACCACAGAGTTTAGAAAATAAACTCGGTGCTTCGGAACAGTAGGCGTTATCCGATTATGACGTCATTAGCAGAGGTAAAAGTTTAATTGAAAATTACGGTTAATTAATTAAATTTTCGAAGAAACAAATGCACGATAACAAATCTGTGTCCAAATATCTTTCATTTAAAAAAAGAATGATGTAATTTGATGCAGTTGTTTGTTCTCACGGATTGTCGAAAGAAATCGCTTAGCGTTTTAAATATATAGATTATTTTATTATTTATTCACTATATACAAGGTGTCGTTTACTTCATAGGGCTTATTTCTAACTTGTGGTGTAATATTCTTTAGTTATACTCATATAAATTTAGAAAGGTGAGTTATGTATGTTATTTATTATAATTGCGCAAAAAATCAGATTTTTAGCAAATAAGTTTCAATTTTCTATGAAAAAATTCATTGTATTCTAAAACTCAAATTTCCATCATTTGACAAAAGTAAATAAAAATATTAATGGAAACTAAATTTTCCCAAATGTTTGATGATTTATCTTTGTTTGATTAGAGCTTTTATATTATACTATAAAAGAAAAAAAAAATATCAAGATAAAATCGATTTATAAATATAATAATAGGTCAAACAAAAGAAGTCTTGAAAAAATCATTAGTTGTGAATAATTTAATAAAATTTAAATAAGTAGAGTTATTTATGCGCTTTACAAAGCTCTTTCTAATAATAGTTTGTCAGAAATTTATGAATGGTTCTGGAAGGTTTTAGAAACTTACTGAGAAAATTAATCATCTTAAGATATTATTAACTTTATTTGTGAATACTTCAAATAGTAATTAGCATTTGTTTATCTCATAAGTTATTAAAAGTGAATTTCTTTCATGACTAATTACGTAAGCCCTTTCATTCAGATTTTACCCCTTCACGCATAATTAAATGACAGTTTAATCCTCAATATTTGAATTTCTATTTGAAAAATAACGCATTTAAATATTATTTATGACCAAGAATAAAGTTTTTTTTTTTTAAGAGTAATATCTCCTGAAAAATTAGCGGTTTCTTTAAATTTGATGGTAAAAATTTTATTTATTCTTTAATATCTAAAACTATAAACATCATTAATGAAGTGTTTATCTTTTAACAAAATAACAAGTTTTCATTTATGTCATTTATGAGAAAACTCGCCAAAAAACTATTCAGAATATTTATCAGAATACTATGTAATATTTATTTTGAAATCTTATCGCCAGTATTTATAGTTGAATATCATCATTAATTTAAAGTGCGCTATTTTTTTAATGATTAGAAAACACCAACTGTCGTTATTTTCCAAAAATGCATTTGTAAACTTTTATTAATTAAATTTTTAAAAAAGGTATTAGATATTATCTTATTTGGAGTAGAAAAGTTTAAAAGATTTTTTTTTGTTGTTAAATTTCTGTTACCGCTTGATGTTATCGCTGCTAGGCTTATAATTCAAAAGTCCACTTTCTCAGAGCATTTTCTAAATAAGCATTTTCAAAATTTTGGGGATTTTTTTTTTCCAATTATGTAATTACTTTAAATAAAAATTCAACATTTTAAATATTTATTGTAAACAGATCGTCTTCTTTTTTTTTCTCTCAAGATTATTTGTTACTCTATAGTTATACATTTAGAGAGATCAGTTTTGTTTTACGATTTTACAAATTAGAATTCACTTCTGTTTCTTCAGGATCAGTCTGTCTCATACTGGTTTTACGTGCGTATTTATTTTGATAGGTGAGCCTTTTTTCTTAAATATTCTAAAAATTAAAAAAAAAAATGTTTAAGTTAAAATCCATTAGCTTTTTTTATATATATAAACATTTACCTGCATAAAAATAATAATAAATGACACCACAATTTTTTATATAAAATTTTTTCCTTCTGTCCATCTTTTTAAACATTTTCCAACGTAGTTGAAAAGTGCTTATGACTTCGGTTTGTCTGCTGTCTGGCCGTCTGTCCGTGCTATAACTCGCGTAAATACACTTGGATCACCCTGAAATTTTTGTATGTTATTGTCATTTACTATAGAATGTTCTCTAATCCAACTAAAGTGTGTAGCGCTTATAGTTTTTTACAGGGACAGTCAAAAGTATTCCATTACATTACAGTCAATGGGAAATAATTGTTTCAAGTGCATTTTGGATGATGCTACGCCATTTGAAACTTGAAGAAATTGATATAAAATTATGAAGCGCATTAAAACATGCTTTTTGTAGAATATGGGGTTCATAGCATTTATTATTTACTTAAAGGATCAAACAAAAGAATTGTGTTACACATTGTCCAATGGAAAAAAAATCTTTTGCAATGTAATTTATTGAAGTTTCATTATTTGAAACATAGTGAAAATTATATGCATTGCTGAGGTGCACTATAAATTACTCGTTTAAAAGTATAGTGTGCATTGCATTTATCGTTCATTTACAGGGACACACAATAGATATCGGTTACAGTACGTGTGCGATAATTACAGTCTATGTGTGATAAGTGCGTTTTAAAGTTTGTTTTGCGCTTTTAAATTTAACTAAATTTTTTCATAGTATGTGGGTTTGTATAAACTCAGTTGATCATATACAGGACTACACAAGGGAAATAGTCAGTATTACAGACTATGGGAGTGAATTACTTAAAGGTAGTTTTTAATTGTGTTACGCATTTTCCTGCTGAACTATACTTAGTAGACTAATATAAGTTTGTGGAATATAAATAAATTCATATACAGGGCTACGCAAAATAAATATATATTGTCATTTACGCTTGGTAATTGCTGGAAATGAGTTTTATTTTGCATTTTCCTTTTTTAACTGAATGCGGTTTTTACCTTTTACCTTAATATGTGGTGTGTACAGAAATCTTCAGATAATATACAGGGCTGTACAAGAGATTTCGAGTGCATTTCCATCGATTGTTGAAAATAGCTAAATGTAAATATTCTATCTGAACTATATTTTATCATGCTAATGTCCAAATCTATTGATCATATACAGGGCTACACAAAATAATTCGATTACTTTTTTTGACAATGGAAGGTAATTTCGAAAACTGCATTTTTCAATGTGTTATATGTTTTCTAAACTGTTTACTTACATATCTTCTTTTACCTTATTTAACGGTGAAGTTTCGTTACAGTTTGCTGTCTGTGTTGGAAATTATTTCATAATCTATGCTTGACGCATAATTTTTCGTTTATTTATTTATTTATTTATTTATTATTATTTTTTAGTTACGGCAAGTAATCACGTACTTGTCTTAGTATACAGTGTCTCACAAAAGTGATGGGACACTTGTGCTTTATAAAAAGAAACTGCAATAAAATAAATAAACAAACATGTGCAAAAAATTTTTGGGTGTGTTTCATATTTAAAGTTAGTAACAATTATTACATAACATACATTTTGTCAAAATATTAAAATATTAATTTAGTAAAAATACAATTGTTCAGAACGGAGCAAAAAATGGCTCACATAAGTGATGGGACACTTACTTTTCCATCAAATATTTATCCAAAAATTTTACTTTTTAAAAGGTTTTAATATTTTGTTGGATTTCCTTTTACTTTTAAAACATGATTTAATCTTTTTGGGATGGATTCGACTAATTTTTTTGTGATTTCTGGAGTGATTTTACCCCATTCTTCTTGAAGCACCGATTTTAGTTGTTGTTTTGAAGAAATGGTGTGTTTGCGAATTCTTGATTCCAATTCTTGCCAAATATTCTCTATGGGATTTAAGTCTGGAGATCGTGGTGGTGTTTTTATTATTTCAGGACAGTTATATAGCAGCCAGAGTCTAACGTTCAGAGCAGTGTGATTGGGGTCATTGTCCTGGTAGAATTTAAAATCGTTATGAAGGTTCAATTTTCGTGCTGAAGATTTCAAATTTTGCTTTAAAATATCAATATACTTGTACTGATCCATTATACTGTCAATAAAAACAAGATTACCAACTCCAGCGGACGACATACACCCCCATACCATAACTCCTCATCCACCATGTTTTACTGTTGGTACCAAGTTCTGTTTTCGAAATTCTTCCCTGGGTTTTCTCCACACCAAGATTCTACCGTCAGAACAAAATATATTAAATTTACTCTCATCAGCAAATGTAACTTTATTCCAGTAATCAGAATTCTTATTTATGTTGGATTTTGCGAAAGCTAGTCTGAGTTTTCTATTCTTTTCACTTACGAAGAATTTTTTCCTGGCTACTCTACCGTGATATCCAGCAGATCGAATTACCCTTCTAATAGTCTCAGGATTAACAATTATTCCATATAATGCTTGTAAATCAGCAGCAACTTTTGAAGCACTAATTCTTGGATTTTTTTTAATATTTCGAACGATAATTCGCTTTATTCCATTGGATAGCTTTGATGGTCGGCCAGGTCTTCTTTTATCCTGAATCATATGATTCTTTTTATATCGTTTAATGATATTGAAAACTGTTGAACGACTCAAGTTAACTGTTTCAGCAGTTTTTCTAATAGATTTTCCACGTTCAATATGCAAATTAATAACTAATTTTCGAATTTCAGGCGAAGTTTCTTTTCGTTTAGCATTCATGGCTACACAGAGCTAAAAAACACAAAAATTCCAAAACAAACTGGAGAGAAATACTGCAGACGATTTTATAAATTATTGCCAATTGCTTTTAAGTAAAAATAAAACCCCAAAAAATATTTTTATTGCTTATTTCAGACGATTTTTGTTGCATATATAATGGTGTCCCATCACTTATGTGAGCTATTTTTTGCTCCGTTCTAAACATTTGTATTTTTATTAAATTAATATTTTAATATTTTGACAAAATGTATGTTATGTAATAATCTTTACTAAATTTAAGTATGAAACACACCCACAAAAAAATGTGTACATGTTTTTTTAATTTATTTGATTAGTTTCCTTTTGTAAAGCACAAGTGTCCCATCACTTATGTGAGACACTGTATAAATCTTAACGATCAATTGTAATAAAAATATACCGAAATTTGTGGATAATTTCAATGTATTTAATCGATAATTACATGCCAAAGATTTTAATTTTAAATTTTAAATACAAAATCATTAATAAAAAAATATTGGGTTTGGTAAATTTTCTTTAATAATTATTGAGGCAAAAATCAAATTCTTTAACTTTTTCACATGAAATAACATATACGTTACATTACAGAACTGACGTATCAAAAACTTATACTAGTAGTGGGATTCGACCAGACGCTCTCTTTAGAGAACAAGAATTCTTTCTGTTGGAATAGTCCACTTGGCCATCACGTCTTCCTTCAATGCTTTTCTCTAATGAAACCGTTTCAATTCGTTTCCTACTTCATTTAAAGGCAGAAATAAATCCTGCAGAAAATGTCCATTACGCAGCTCAGTACAGATGAAATTGTTTTTAAAATCGCTCTTATTTCAGATCGTTTGTGTTTTAAATATATAAATGGTCTACTGGGGAAAGTCATGTGCAGAATATTTTAATAATACATATTACACTATTTCAAATATAATTATGTTTATATGCAATACTGAGTTGCATTACAAGATTTTTACCGTAGACAATAGATGGCGTAGCACGTATCGTTTATTTACAGGAACACACAAGATAATTTGTTTTCAGTACTGCCTGTGAGCGATAATGTGAGCGGAAGTACGTTTTGAACTTTGGATTCCGTATTTTATTTTAACTAAAATTTAGATATTGCATGGTGTGTATGAATTCTGTAGATCATATACAGGACTACTCAAAGAATTCGAAAGAATTATTATCTATGGACGTGACTTACTTATTGATGGTTTATTGTGTGATGCATTTTCAACTGGATTATATATAGTACACTAAAAATATTTATAGACTAAAAATAATTTCATATACAGGTCTACGAAAAGAGCTGGATGCATTGCCATCTGTAAATGGTAATTTATGGAAGTGTGTTTTTGGTTACGGTATTTTCCTGAATATTTCTTTTATCTTAATATGTGGTGCATATAAAAATATTTTGATAACATACAGGGCTGTTCAAACAAATTCGAGTACATTTCCGTCTATTGGCGTAAATTTATAAAAGTAACTTTTTTTCAGTGTTCGTTTTCTAACGGGACTGAATTATTTTGTATATTTACAAATATACATATCATATCTATTGAAGAGTTGGAAATTGTGCGTAATCTATGTTTGACACATGTATTTTCTTTCTTGTTTTTATTTAATAACAGCCTTTAAAATTTAATTTACCTCAAAAATATCAAATAATTAACAATTATTTTTTATAATTATCCTTTTTACTCTCATTTGGATAATTTATAAGTTTTTATTATTATTATTATTACAATTGTGCTAACTTCTAATTTCATTAAATTGAACTAGGAGCCATTTATGTTTAATTTACATTTTTTTACAATTGGTATGCGTGATTATTTTCAATTAAAAAAAACCAATAATAAATATTTGGTTAGTTGCTAAAGAATTTAGAATCCATTGTGATATATCTCATAGTAAAATCCTTTTCTAAGAATATTTTCTAATCAAAATCTATTTGTACACCAGCAAACATTTTTAAAATAAAAAGCAGAAACATTTCAGCTGACAATTTTTCTCCCGTATCTTAATAATGTACATAGCATCGCTATTAAAAATGCACTTAAATTTGAACGGAATATATATTTTTTTCTTTTTAGAAACATTCAAAAATTTAAATATATTTTGAAGAACTTCCTAATCATTATAAATTATTTATTAGTTTCAGAAAATTTGTAATATTAACCTAAACATATTTTTGACTAAATCTCAAAGCATAAAATGCTGTGAAACATCAGTTTTGAAATAATAAAATAAAATTAAATGTCTGATTTTATAATTACTTTGAACCAAAAAAGAAAGTAATTTTAATGTTTTAAACAACTTTATATATTTACATTATCACATTAATTTCTTATGCAAATTTATTTATTTATTTACTTTTTTGCTTTGCTGAAAAACGTAAAATAAAAAAGTTGAAAAGAAGATTTGCAACATTTTATTTATTAACAATATAAATTTTAATGTCTCGGGTTGTTCGTTACATAATATGTGACAAAATGTTTGTTGAAAAATTGTTTTCGTCTTCAAGATATTTCATTTAAAAATAGATCTTTATTTTCCCCTTTATGTGCATTAAAGATAAAATATTTTACATTTATTCGTTCTTAGTTATCATAATTATATTCGTCGGTGTACACTTTTAAATCGGGTATAGTTAAAGTTTCATTTTATTATATCGTACTACAGGGAAAAGTAATATATTTTAAATTACTATTCTTTATTGTATAACGAGCTATTTAAAACCAAAATATTTATTCCAGGGACAAACCGAATAACACTGCCTTTGAACGAAAAGCTATTGCTTACAATTTTAAATACTACAACAATTATTGGTACATAACCTGAGTTTTAATCTGTAATGGCATACATTCCATAATGCTAGGTCATAATGCAAGCTTAGGGTTTTAAGCCTGAGTAAATCCCTATCAGTTAACGATAAGCATATTGTACAGAAATTTTATTGAATGTCTTAAAATTATTTCCTAAGTCAAGTTTTTATTGAATCATTTAAGAATCGAGAAACATGCTTTTAATCTAATGCGGTAACAGTACTATTAATTTCTTAAACACCATGACGTACCTGTGTACGTCATGAACTCTTCTATTTGAAATACCAGGACGTACCGGCGAACGTCATGAACTCTTCTATAGGGAATACCAAGACGTACCTGCGTACGTCATGAACTCTTCTATATGGAATACCAGGACGTACCTACGTACGTCATGAAAACTCTTCTATTTGAAATATCAGGACGTATGTGCTTTATGTACATGCTTTAAATGCGGTAACAGTACTATTAATTCCTTAAGCACCATGACGTACCTGTGTACGTCATAGACTCTTCTATTTGAAATACCAGGACGTACCGGCGTACGTCAGGAAGTCTTCTATATGGAATACCAGGACGTACCTGAGTACGTCATGAACTCTTCTATTTGAAACACCAGGACGTATGTGCGTACGTGCTAATTTTAAATCCAGACTGCAAAATTTTTAGCATGTGTTTTTTTACGTCGCTAATTGTCATTGTGATTTGTTTTGTACGGACTTTTTAGCAATGATTGTTTTCGCACAGAATAGATGGCGTTATGTGTGAAAAAAACTTATTAGTCTCCCGCTGCGATGAAGATTGAACTTCAAACCTTATTTCTGTTCGTACAATATAAATAAACCTTTATATCATCTTCTTAGATTACATGTAATAAAATATTTCCCGTGTATTTAAAAATAATGACATAAACTACTTTTGACGAAATTTAATAAATCTGGTATTCAGGATAGTATCACTAAATTGAATATGGTGCTTACGGGGTTAATTTCTTAAAAATATCAGATGCGGAAAAGAATATTATTATAATGAACTGACAATTTTTAATGTAATATAATTAAGTTATTACAGTAATTGTTTCGTTAAATTTACTGACCAAATATGTAACTTTCATAAAGATGTCATATAATTTGTATTTTATCACTACAGGGAAATGTAATACATTTTAAATGTACTTCTACTTATATTATAAAGCTGTATTTAATATAATTTAGGGACCTAAAATAAACAATGCTACTCTTGAACGACAGACTAAAATTAAAATTGTATGTAACAGAATATTTATTGGTAGTGCATAGAAATAATATAGAATTTATTCTTTAATGCTATAGTACATTCTGTAAAGCTCTACCTTATTATATGCATGTAATTTTAAGACTGAAATCATCCCTGTTAATATAAGATAATCATATTTTATTGCATTTTTGTTGGATGCATTGGATTTATTTTTCAATTTAAGTTTTTTAATGTAAAATATTTAATAATACGGGAACATACTGTCAATCTAACAAGGTCTTCTGTGTACAAAAATCTTCTATCGTTTAAAATTATAATTTTTCTTATATCATTCAAGAGTAGCATTGTTTATTTTGTCTCTCTAGATGATATTAAATATAGCTTTATAATACAAATAGAAGTATATTTAAAATGCATTACCTTTCCCAGTAGAATTGCGTTATAAATGAAATATACATGAAACATAGTGTTAAATTCATTAAAAATCAAAAAATATTATTAAAACGAATCAACTACTTTTTGGTGTAATATAATTAAGCTAGTAAAGCATGTTTCCGCCAAATTTATTACCAAACTATGCAACTTTCGTTTATTGTGCAATTTTTATTTTGTTTCAGGGTTCTACGGGACAATAATTGAAAGAACAAATAATTTCGAGGAAAGTATAATATATCAATCGAGGAAGATTGACAAAATCTATACCTAATAATAAATTACAGCAAGAGTTAATATATTTAATCTACTTTCATTTATTTTATAATGAGAGATTAAAAATCATTTAGCGACAAACTAAATAATACTGTCTATGATTGAAAAGCTAACACTTACAAATTTAAGTGTTAAAAGATTTATCGACAAAAAAATTTATGAAATTTATTCTTAAACGTCATATACTCTATAATGCTATGCCATAGTGCGTTATTATATATAGTTTTAATCCTAGAAACATTTCTGTCTGCGAAATTTAAAAAAAGTTAGCCAAGAATAAATTTTTAAAAGAACTAGTAACTTTGGACTAATATGTTTTATTAAAAAGCATTAGTTATTTTTTATGTAAGGGAATTAAGGTATTGAAGTAATGATTTCTTCAACGTAAAATATTTATAAAAGTATATTAATAATTTTATACTTTATAACATAAAAATGAAGAACAAATACACAGAAAAACTGTAACCTTCAAAAAAAATTCCTATTTGTTCAGCACTATTGCAACTGATGTTAGCATAGTGACAAAAAAAAAAAAAAAAAACATGGATTTTTTTTATGTTATTGCCAACTGTAAATAATAATTGCTCACTGTTAATGAAATTGGTCTTTTCACTTTTATTTGAATATTTACTATTGAATACATTGAATACATAAAATATATTTCCACATTTAAGTCTTTTTTAGAAGTTTTATTAATACAAGAAGATATTCAGAATCTAATACGGTACATTTAAATTTATTAAAAATAAACAAAAAAATATTATAAAAAATGACTTTTTTTATGGCAATCCAATAAAGGCATTAAACTAACTTTTCCGTCAGGGGATTAATGCTTCTGAAAGCCTTTTATCGATCGCATACTTTTAATATAAAATTATTAATGCGGGTATATCGTTAAAATCTATCTTTTATCTCAAAACTTATATAAATATCCTACAATTTTCATATGGCTAAAGTAATTTTGATGTAAAATATCACACCTTTTTTAGGTTGTCTTTTTAAATTTCCTTGCACTCTGAAAATGTATTCGCAATTTAAATTGATTTTTTTTCCATGTTTATTGTTTTTAAAAACGTTTTAGAGAAATACATTATTATTTTAAAAAATATAAGTTAAAAATGGTTTATTTAAAATAATCAATAAAAATTTCTGAAAACATGTTTCCTTATATAATAACTGTGACCAAATAAAAAAACCGTCCAAAATTATTCATTTATAACTTTTAAATCTTTACATTTCCTTAAATTCCATAAACTTATCTACTTTTTAAAACTCAATAAGTTTATTAAATCAAAAATCTGAAGCTGAATTCTCCAAACATAAATTGTGTCCTCAAAAATGGAGAACACTTCGTCACATTGTACATAATAGGACATTTTGAAAAAGCAAACTAAAATTATAAAATGTTGTGTATTTCGTAAATTTCAGTTACGGGGAAAAGAGTTAGGGAGTGACAAACATGTTGTCAATAATACTGTTTTGAAGAATTTACTGAAAAATGTAATTTAATCAGATAAATTTATTTGCAGAATCCGTTGTTGCGATAAAATAAAGAAAAAATCCTTAGAAATAATGGTTCGTTATCCAATTCGTTTTTACTATGAATACGTCACAGTTATATTTCTGAATCTTTGGAAATAATAGTCATAGCACATAAGCTATTATTTGACAAATAAAGGGCTCAAGTGTGCAATTTATGGCAATTCACTGCAATTTATGTGCAATTAAGGTTTTTTGTCAATATTTGGTAGTCAATTCTATAGAGCAACTTATATAAAATGTACAATCAAATATCGCGAAAATTCAGAAAGATAGAAACGATATAGTGAGTTGCTTTCTAAAAGTAACTGAATTATAAGGGATTTTCCTCCAATGTTTCAATCAGCTCACTGTATCGCCGGTAACTTTTTGAGTTTTCACGATATTTGACTGGTCTTTTTATATGAGTTGCTCTATAGAATTGACTACCGAATATTGACAAAAAACCTTCCCGCATGCGCACTTAAAATGTATTTCATACATATACCCACATTTCATCGAGTATTCAATATATTAATATTTTAATTGCAGTATACTATTTCTACTGTTCTTTGTCAAGATTGCAGAAAGTGGTGTTAAATTCGGTTGAAAACTTTATATGCTATATAAAAAATTAAAAAAATACTGAATTTTTTACAGAAACGTTAACATCTTACACAAATGCAGACAAATGTACACAAATGTTGAACAGGACCTACATAGTCATTTGCTACAGTGACAAACCATTTCGAACATTTTCTGTTACTTGGGTGATCGCAAATATTATTTTATTATTACGCCTCCTAATTGTACTCGCGACTAAATATTCACTGAAAATTATGAAGTCAAGCATGATCTTTATATTCATGAAGTTTAAGGACAATTCGTAAAGAATTTAAGTAGATATTCAACATAACGCCTAAAATCGAAAGAGTCCGGTCACTGCCTCTTAATTTTTAGACATCAATATTATATATATATATATATATATATATATATATATATATATATATATATATATATATACGGAGAAGAAAAGATTACTTACACTTATAAAGCATGAATTATTGAAAAAAATTATCTACCAAAATAATTTATGTATAATGTATCTTCATGTGCTATTAGAAAATATATTAAAATTTGTATGTGATATATGAAGTTTCTTTATTTTGTTTCTGTTATAATGAATTAAGTATAATGAAACATCGGATTGTTGACTCGAGAAATCATTAAAAATCATAATTGTAGTCTATAACAAATAAATAAAAATGTTTTTGACTGTATAATTTTATTCTAAGAAAAATACGTGAGTTAACTGATCGAAATGCTTTAAGAAGCACACGAACGGGAGTTTAGGTAAACAGTTTTAAGCATTTTTTTTGTAATTTTAAAGTTGCTTAATATAAATTTTCTTATTAATTAATGTTCTTAAATTGTCTTTCTAATTTTTAGAAAAGTTATATATTTGTTATATAATTCTGCCAAACGTTTTTGTTTTAATATTTCGACTATGGTAACATAATATTTCTATTTCTAACAAAACCTATTAATTTAATGATCTAGAATTTAACATCCACCATATTGGTAAATGAGAATATTAAATTTTTGTATATTGAAATCTTAGTACATTTCTTATGAAAAAAAGCAAAATTTAATTTCCAACACTGGTAAAGAGAGGAAAAACCGTACCAGAATCAATGGATCCCGAATCGGCGATTTAACCTGGGCGAAGCCCAGCAAAGGCGACAACAAGCCCTACCAGACTGGGATACTTACCGCCAAAAGAAAACCCACACCCAAGGGAGCGAAATAATTTAAAAGTACTTAAAATAGGCGATATAATTTAATAGTACTTAAGAGGCAAAATAATTTAAAAGTACTTAAAAGAGGCGAAATAATTTAAAAGTACGTCTCCCTTGAGAAAATCCTTGTCAAACCTGGAATGTTGTATAGACAGAATTGTTAAATGAAGAAAATGATTCAAATAAAAAAAAAGGACAAAAATAAATAGAAACAAAGAAAATAAATAAAAATGACAAAAATAGACAAGCAAGTAAAATAGTAATAATAATACTAAACAATTGATTAAACAAAACTGAAATAAAAGCAAAACTAAGAAGGAAAAGGACAGTAAAAAGCTAAGACTTTTATAAAAACAAGTAGAAAGGTGAGAAATGAAGTATTCTTTCAAAACACTTTTTCCTTTTATTTTCTTTTTCTTTTCGTGTGTGTGTATTAAGAAGTTTTTTCCATTGTATTCTATTATATCATATAACAATGTTACTTTTCATCATTTTAAAATTATTATTATAGTTATTAGTCGAATTCTAAAGGACTAGTCTTTCCCACGAACAAAATCGGTGTTCATCCCAAAAGAAAATAACTTACTTTTGTAATAACGCTCTTGCTGTTAACATGCACGTATTTTGGTAAATGATAAAATAATTTTATTTACTCTTAAAAATAATATCCAATTATTTCTATTAAGAAAGGTTATATTAATGATTTGCATTTACATAGATGTAAGTCTTAACAAAAACTATTATTCATTAAATGTACTTTAAATTCAAAGAACATTTTGACCATTCACCTAATAAAAAAAAGAACATTCAAGGAATGTTCATTATCAAGTGAGTACCTTCATTTGAGTGTCATTGAAAAAAAACCCAGTAAAAACTCCATTTCTTTTTTTAATATTGCGCATTACGTGACCAGAATTAGCAGAGTATTTACGTGTTTTCAACCTTCAGCAATAGATGTTATTAAGTACCTTTCTTTTGAATAACATTCAATTCTTTTACAAGTAGTTCATTAAAAATAAATAAAAGATTTTGAGTAAAAAGGAATTTCTGTAGAGAATTAAGAAAATTCTGCTAACTAGATATTTTATTTTAAATTTTATATTATATAGGTTTAATTGTAGAGGATGTTCATAAACTGTTTTTTAAAAATAAAAGGGTCAATAGCACCATCATGACAATAATTTTGAAGTGGGAAAACCAGGATCGCAATACGAATATTTAGTCAAAAATTCAAGGTGTCTTCAAGCTGAATCCGGACTTAAGTTTAACGCAAATTAGCATATTTTAGGGAATTTTTCAAACGTCTAACTTTGCTTTCTTTGAAATGTAATGCCATCACACCAGACGTACTGTGAACGACCTTCCCTCAAGTCTAAACACCTGCATCGGACGGTTCCTAATTAAATATGTAGCTAACAATACATACTGTGTCACTTACCGATTTACAATTAACTTTTACCACTTCAAAATATGATAAAAATATTATTTTAGTTTGAAAAAAAATGCATTTTACAATATTCTACACAGAAATACAAGTTTACTACAAAATATAACTTTTCAAAAAAATTAAATGTCCAAGTAACTGACAAAAAGAAGACAAATACTCTTTCTGCGTAAAGATTATTTGAAGTAATTTATTCCTTTTCTAATGACTGAAATACATTTATAATTGAATTTAAAATGGTAATTTAAAACTTAATTAAAAATTGCACTCTGGTTAAAAGTAAAAAACGAAAATGATAGACTACTTCAGTATTTTTGTTTATTTGTTTATTTTAAAATATGTACCACAAGAATACAATGAAGTGGTTCACAAGAATTTCAGGCGTAAATGAAAATATATAGAAAACAAAAAAGATACCTTATGTAATAAAAAACAAATATAGCTTTGAAATTTACTAAATTTTCGTAAATTTGTGAACGTTTTCAGTATTTTCCATAAGGAAGCAAGTAATTCAAAGAAATCCAAACAATAAAATAGAGTAATCTAATAGAAACGATGCAAGCAACTCTTTAGTTATAATATTATATGTTACAGTGAATTGATAAACGGAACTTAGCTATTCAAAATGAAAGTTTTCATCGATATTCCCTAACTAAAATTGCATTTATCCATGAGAAAATAACGCATGCTTCTTTTAAATACAGAGAAAGATTCAATCCCCATTAGACGCCAACGCACCCGCTTTGAGAACATTATGTTGTATGTTCTAAAATCGTTACAGATATTAAAAAAAATCAACTGTTTTATAATAGAGGGATCTTATGTATTAAAAATATATATGTAAACTGTATTTACTTCACGAGGTAACATAACGGCGTTTAATGGGTTAATATCAGTTTAAATTTATAAGAAACTACACCGTACTTTGTTTTCTTTATTTCAAGAACATATTTCATTTTTAATGGAAGGAACAGTTTAACTTTTTTTAGTTAGAAAAATATTAAGTCTTTTCTAGTCACGACATAATACCTTTTCTCTTATGAATCAATGCTTGGATACCGAAAGGAAATACAACTAACTTAAAGCTAAATTAGATATCTTTTTTTAATGTTGAAACTTTCGAAATGCGTTTTCAAAATTCATCTCTAATTATACTGAACTAATAATGAACTATACTAATTATACTATATCTCAGTTTTCCTTTATTAACACTGTTACATAAAAATTTCCATTTCTCCTATGAATCTATCTTTGCAATATTTTAAATATTTTTGGTATTATATATGTATTTTGTATTCAATGTTTATGTTCTTTCTTACTTATGCCAGTTATTTAATTTTCATTTAACTGCAAGCAATATAAAACCAGCACTTCAAATGAAATTTCTCTTTCAGTATGCAAAATTCAAATTTTGTTACCTATTTTGCTAAAATGAAGTCTTTTTGCAATATTGATATAGGTTATTCTTGGAAAATACTTTATCACATATATATTTGTTTTAAATAATTAATGTTAACTGGGGTGAAAAATAATTTTCTCCCAGGATATTATTTATGGACACGCTACAAAATGTAGAACCAACAATATTTATCGCTCTAAATTTCAAAGGAAATGTTGCCGATCGTAAAACCTATCCATTTTTAGATGAATTATGTGATCGTTTCTTAAACTGTTCAATTCTTTACTTTATAGTAAGCAATATTTTTGCCACATTTTCATCCATATTTCCTAAGACGAATAACATTTTTGTTATTTTCATTTAAGATAATGTCTCGAAGAAACATTTCTTTTATAACAGCACTTTTCTTTTTAATGTTTATATATTTTTTTCGATAGATTCAGAAATGTTTCTTGAATGCTAGGCATTTACTTGAATTTAGTTCAAAATTCACTTCAGTTTTTTTTTTCAAAAACATTTTTAAATGGATATAGAATTTTGATACAAAAATGTGTTATTAATGCGATCACAAATTTCATATGAATAAATATGCTTAATTCAATGCATACAAAACATATATTTAACAAATTCTAACTAAATGAACGAAATGTATTTAATGCAACTTGAAAGTAAATGTGAAATCCCCTCATAGATTGCGAGATTTATATTCCGTTTAATGCAGTGTATCCCACGTGGAGCGTACTAAATAATTTTTGAGGAAGACAATTTCAGATTTGTTCAATAAAAAGTTAAAATTTCACTGCAAATTCACCCTGTTTAATAACTAAAATTCATAAAGATACAACTAAATGTAAATATATTGCTTGAAGGTGCGTAAAAACATACATAAAACATTTAAATCAATGGATCCAAAATTATATTCCGCACAGATAATCACCTGGAAGCTATCATAAGAGAGTCCCTAGAAATAATATCTAAAAAAGAAATAGTCTATAGCGATGTATTATATGATATCCACGCAGTCTGGAATGAATTAATACATCATTGATTACCTTTCCCATCCCACCTTATATTCCAAACCTTTGAAGTAAAATAGTTTATTCCGGGCAAGCAAGAAAACGCGAAGCAACAACAACTCAACTCAACAATTTAGTTTTTCACTGATGATGACCGAGTAGTTCGGTTGAAAACGTTTTGGAATTTTTTTAAAGGACTTTAATGTGCTTTTAAATGTTTTATGTATGTTTTTACACAACTCCAAGCAATATATTTACATTTAGTTGTATCTTTATGAATTTCAGATTTGTTATTAACACATCTTCTGTCTGTATTTTTGTCTTTTTGGCAAAACAATGTTGTAGACTAAAAATAATAGCCGTACATAGATATTTTTAAATAAAGTGAAGAAACAATTTTATTAATTTTTTAAAAAGTTTCCATGCAGAAAAACAGGTTTAACCAGTATGATTGGATACAAATTTTATGATTATATTTAGACTCCTCTACCCCAATTTTGTTTTCAAACTTTAAAATTTTGTAATTATACTAATAATAAGGTAGGTGACTCGCAGGTGACCATAGTTAAGCTTTGAGGAATTTTTATATAACTTTCTGGTTAGGTGTGTGTGGCTGAATTTTTTGTTTGTAGAATTTTACACTTAGCTCTAACACATATCAAGTAAACTTTTCTTTGTAAAATAAAATGTAATTACTTTTATAATACAATTTCAAAACTGTAGTTTGGTGGTCACCTTTGGCGCATAGTTTTCCAAAGGTGGCCCATGTATTGAAATCACTTTTAAAATGGGGAAAAAAATACGCGGCAAACTATTTTGCTTACTATTATGCTCCGATGATCCTTTCATTCATTTGATACATTTCGAGTTTTTCTTCTTAATCTTCTTATATTGTGACACGAAAAGACCTTGAAACACTTTTTGTGCACGGTATGTCACGTATTTTATTCTGGGAGTTACTGACTTCTTTTCAGTGATCTCTGGTGTTAACAATAAATTGTAATAAGTTTTTAAAGATATATATGAGAAATTTTTAAAATTACCCTGACTACACTGATTTCCACATTTGTTTTCTAACGTGGCCACCTTGAGAACATGCGTATGGTCACCATTTCCACGACATAAAAGTATTAATCTTACATTTCTTAGAATTGAAGTAAATGTTGTTAAAGAGAAGAAAATAACCTTTCAGAAAACGTATCATACCTCAAAGTTCTAAGAATTTAAACACGTGTAAAATAAAATATCTTCTTACCTGGAAATTAGAACGACTACTCCTCAAAAGTGAAATCACTGCATAAAATATCTGAGGATCAAGGTGATCTCTTTAAATTCAGCCTTCTCTTTAAATGCACTGCACACACATAATTGACAATACTGTAGCACAATTTTGTGGTTGAAATCTAAATTAATTATACTTTTGTGCGGTGGGCTACCTTAGGGACACTGGCAACCTGTGGTTCACCCCGTTACGTTGAAAATACATTTGTCACAAAATTTTAAATGTTTAGTAAGCTAACAAATTCTGTAATAACTTGACATTGTTTAAGCTCTTTTAGACTTGTGAATAAGAAATTTATTTTTAAATAATAATAGCTATATGTTACAGATGAAAGTCTGGGCATCATGATTTTACACATGCTCAATTGAGGCATAACCAGAAAAAACTTGGGAATCACTCGTTTCATGCATACACGATAATCTATACTTCGTGAAATGATACAAATTATTTTTTTTTAAATTTGTTTATATTTGCTTATCACTGAATCACTGAATATTTGCTTATCATTGAATCTTTGAAACATCCTGTCTTTTAAAATGTAACTTTATTGCAATATTTTATATCATTATGAACTTTTAAAAATTATCAGAAATTCTTTATTAGATTATTTTTAAAGAAATAAAATATATTATCTCATTTTGTCAGATTCGGTTTATTAAAAAGCTCATTTATATTCATTATTCTTAATGAGAAAACTTCATGAGGCAAGATTAGCATTATTATTATAATTTGCATCAAGAAATATAATTCAATTTATTACCATATTTTGAACTAAGAGAAAGCACAATTGCTTCCATTTTCGTTAACTTATCAAATAAATTCAAGTAATGTTTCTTCACATAAGCGAAAAGAAAATTTTTTGTCATTAACTTAAATGTTGGGTTATTTCATCTGAAAACTTCTTTTTGAAAAGATTTTAAGACCAATGAATTGACTTAATGAAAATGTGCTTCTTAAAATAAATCATTAAATAAAGGTTTTGATAGACTATAAGGTTTCATGTTTTTTTTTCAAAAATTGCAGTTCAATAAATAGAAAGTTTTACGTTAAAATATAAATAAATATTCAATTCCCTGAAATTTTAATAAGATAATGAATGTTTAATTTCTAAACTATATGATTGTCTGTATATATGCATATACATATAGTATATATATATATATATATATATATATATATTGATGTTAGTTATGGAGTTACTTTTCTTTATTATTGTATTTACATAAACTAATGAAGTCTAAATAATAAACCATTTAATTCTAAACATGAAAAAACATAAAAATCTGCAAAAAAAGTGAGTCATATAGTTAAAAAAAGTAAAATAATACATAAAAAATTACACGGAAAACTGTATAAAATTTAACATACAGACACAAAAATGATATATTGAAACATTCGATAGTTAAAATCCATAGTAGATTGTCTTTTATTTCATATAAATATATATAACATGATTAATATGTATTATAATTATGTATATTTCACATATTTAAAAAATATTTTCTAAGTTTAATGTTTCGTCCATTTAACTTCATTACAGTTTAAAAAATATTTAAAATTATTTCAATTTCTTATTTTATTACCTTTTACCCTTAAAATGCAATTTTTAAATATTATTTCTTTTTAAATGAAAATAATATACGAAACCAGTGAATACTTTTGATGGTTGAAAACCAACGTGTATAGCGATAAGCTTTCTTCGCAGAAAACTGTCGCAATTTTCAACATGTGAAATAGTTTCAGAAAAGTCTTCTGACCTGGGTTTTTATTTTCACATTCTATGACAAATGTTATAGAATTTAAATAATTATTTAAATACAATAAATAAAGAGGCCGTGAAGTGTTTAGATTATATAAATACATTAGTAATATTTTATCTGGTGAAAACAATATGAAATTGGACACACATAAAAAAGCAAAATCATCGATCAATAAACACGCAGTCGTTTATCAGAAATCCTGTAAAGTAACATGTAAATAATACAGTAAGTAACTAATACAACTTTCATTATATGTTGTTGACTGTTGTATGTTGGTTTACGTTGGTCCAAGATTTCTGAAATAACGTAAAAATATGGTGTTAATATAGTACGTCTGATTTTCAATTGTGTTTTATTATACGTCGCTATTAAAATGCGTGTAGTGTCCGCAAAACGTTATTGCTCTTTTCATTACCAAACATTGTCACTTCTATTGTTCTAACAAAAACCATGTAATTAATACAACAAAAACATATATTTCAGAAGCGCTTAATCTAGCATTATATATAAATAGTATAATGTCAAATAGAAATGTTGCAACACCATTTTGCCAAAACTGACTTTTCTGAAAAAATTTTGCTTTTCATTTGAAGTGGTTGATGTTAATGTGATTAATGCGTAATAAGGTTATTTATTTCCAGCTCTGTTTCGAAAAAAAAAACATTAATTTCGATGAGTTCTTAGGTGAAAAATATTTTCTCTATAACAATCAATCATGTCTAGAGAAATAAATAATGTAAGCTACAATTTGTACAATAACACAACATTTTAATCAACTTGTTGAATGCTAGAACGGTCGTCTAAACTATTGTATTAATTAAAATGAGGTGCAAAAAGTATTTAGATATTATTTAAAGAACATAGTTCTTTTCCATTACTTTCCATGTTTTTTACACTTCTAATTATCTGAAAAAAATATATTTAAAAAATAAATTCATTTAAAGATAATTAAACTATATTTAATAGTAAAAATATATATTTAAAAACTAAATGTATTCTTATTTTTACACGCAATAACCATAATATGAGGTATTAGGCGGATTTATTCATATGTGTATATATAAATATAGTATACACTTTCTGCATTTCACATATTTTTCACTATTGTTTTATTATTTAGTAATATACCTTTTCAAATCACATTTCTAAAATTACGAAGCGTTAGTTAGTCATTAAATATAAAAAGAGTTTCCGAAAATCAGAATATTAACTTTATTTAAATGCGAAAAATTGTATAATGAAAAATCATTAGTATAAGTTGGACCTCGTCATTATGATGATTTGCAAGTTAATAGAGAAATTTTCGTTTAACAATTTTACTAAAAGAGAAATGAAACTCAATATTTATTTGCATAATCTTCAAAAGTAAAAATTGTAAGACTTTTAATGTTCTGAATATTTAAATATTCATTCATTTGCATTTGTAGGAAATTTCAGTGATGATGAGATTTTTCCTAGCATCCAAAATGTATAAAATGTTTGATATTATTCTCATTTGTATAAAGCTTTAGGTGTATAAAAACGATTACATTGTTTAAAAATAAAATGGGTTTCGTAATGTAGTGAAATAAAAATTACCAAAATAATTTACTTAATAAACGAAGTAAACATTTCCTAACATTTTCATTAAATGTTAGCTTAAATTGTCAGATTATTTAGTTCTTCTGTAATCATAAAGTATCCTATGTCGTATGTTGTGACGATTTAAAATATAAGCGAACATTACGTTACAATTCTACATTAAAAGTGTATAGAACGAGTTTGTATAAATTCATTATTTCTTTGACGAAAATAAATCTAACGAGTATAATGGTTTAACGATAAATACCTTTTTCTGGATACTACAAGAAATTTTACAACGATGTATCATAAAATTAATAAAAAATCAGACGTAAATACTCATAAAAAAATCCGTGAATTGAACGGAATTTTTCGTTGACCCTACTTCATTAACAAACGAAACTTCCCGCTTTGTTTTGTACATTTACCCCCAAAATACAGAAAATTCCTCGATGTAAGGTAAAAATTATCTGAAATTTTGAAATCAGAAACTGCATTCTCGTCAAAACAGATGGGTGTTTGGGCAGCTGTGCCGCTTAATACTTTTTCGTAATAGACACGGAAATTTTACGTATATCCTTTTTCCCTCGAAACAAGAAACTAGTCGTTGAGTGCCACCTTAATACTTACCTATCATGTATAAGCATAATGTAAAATATTAAAATAAAAATGTGTAAACTACTTATAAAATGCGTTGCAATTCGAATAAAATCGTGGCTTGATGACGTCAAAAACTTTAAAGGCTCGATTACTGAATTGCTTGAAAGAAACATCCTTATAACTCCAAAAACAATAATCCTATTAACTAGCGGTTTATTGCATCTGATTAAGCGTCTCATTTCCAATTAAAATATATCTTTGAAGTGAAATTTGGATGAAATACAGGGTCATGAAAAATCGAAGAGTGTGGGAAATAGGATTCCAAATATCTCGGCAACTAATTATACGATCGACTTCATGCTTTATGCAATTTTTTTTATTGTCTTTTATATTCACTTCTTAAAATAAACAAATTCGAAAATTTTTATATACCTTTTATCAGAACGAATATTTCGAGAGTCCGAAAAAATAGTTCAGGTTAATCGAGGTTATTGAAATTCAATAGGCTTCTTCCCATTATTACATACTAAGTACATACCAAATTGCAAGTCTCTATCTCAAATTTTTCGGGAGATAGAGCGTTTACAGACACACAGACACACAAACACACAGACGGACGGCAAAATTTTTTTTTGTAAAAATATGTTTTTCGGAATCTCCAGTGTCTGAAACGTGTAAATCCGTCAAAAAAATTTTTCGATTTTCAAAACGATTACAAAACCCTATACTATGTGTGATGGGTAAGTAAAATTAGCAAACCTAAGCTCGAAATTTCCTGAAGTTCTTCAGTCGAAAGGCGGAAATTTCTTCAAATAGCAGAAAAATCTCTTCCATTCACAAGGATGTCTAGGAAACTTTTGCTGCCTTACTATTTACGTTTTTTGACGATTTTTTTTTTTAGAGTGAAATTAACACTAAATTATATAAATAACTTGGACCAGCGTAAATCGACATATAACAATTAAGTTTCTTAGTTCGAAAATGCCTTAAAAATGTTTATGAAGTAGAAAATTTACTTACTTCATAGAAATGTTTTGATTCAATAATAATATTTATAATGATTTTAGTAACTAAATTGGTACTATGACGGAAATTTGAATTTTCAAATTTAACTTTTCTGTATTTAAAAAAAAGAGTAAAATTTTTTCATTATATCAACTACACTATTAAAAAAATGCGGGTGAGATTATTTATCTGTTTTTGTAAAAATGATTTTTTTTTTCTTTCTGTCCTTCTCTTATGTCAGTTTCTGGTGTGAGCATTTCGTTTTTATAAAGTGACGCAATACATTAAAACAGTTAAAGTTTACAATTTTTTGTTTCTTAAAATACAACAGAAATTTTATGCTTAAAATCTTTTATAATAATAAAATATATCTGAACTAATAAAAGAAAGTTTGCTCTTTGTGTGTGTATCTGTCGATCTGTTGGCGATGGCTAGGAAAATTTACTGTGCACAGATGTCTGAAAACTTTTATGAGTATAATTCAAGGCAGGTCCTGATGCACCCGCGGCTTTTTTTTTTATTTTGATAATTAGCTGAGATATTAATTAAAAACACATTAAGAAAGTGTAGTTTTGTAAGTAGGTGGAGGCGTGTTCACACGCACCTTTTCGAAGCCCGTAGAAGGAAAGAACTAGATGCTGTTTTTTTTTTTTTTTTTTTTTTTTTTTTGCCATTTGTTTTAACACTGATTGGCCGAAGCATTCGGGATACGGGATAAATGAGAACATATTCGTAAATATCGTATTTTTACTTATTAAACGCTGCAATCCATTCGAAAAAATTGCTATGTTGCAAAAAACTATGGCGTTGCTCACATAAAAGGATTGCTTTATTCAAATTAATATTTTCTTTTCTTTTTTAATGTTAAGATATTATGGGATGAATTCATTTTTAAATTAATTCTTCATTTGTGCATTAAATACTTTATTCAAAAAGTTGTATCTTTCATCGTAATTTAAAGTTTTATACCCGTTAAATATATATTACTGTATTCATATTTTATAAGCTTGCAATCTGTTATTTGTGGTTTCTTAAATGTGGCAGTATATATTACATTTATCCTGTATTCTTTGTTCAGAAAATAACAATATCGCATTTCTATCGACATCTTCATCTGCTGGTTCCTGACTTAATCATTAAAGTGTTTGCAATTTGCGGATATTAAAACCACATTCCAATCGAGATCAAAGGATATTGCAGTTCTTTGTGGGTTTACTTTTACAATTCGTTCATTTGATAAGTTACCATTTCTGGTACGCTCTCGGCACATCTGCCATTCAAAATTTTAGTATTTCTTTCATCCTAATAGATGTAATTAATTCCGTGCCTTGGCTTGATTCAGCATTTTTATGTTGACTTTGTAACTTAATGAAAATGATCACTTCATCTCTGATTCTCGATCGGATAATATCTGCATTTTGTTGCAATGCAGAATGATTTGAGAATGAATAGAAAACTTATAATGAATTCCTCTTATGCTAATTTCTGTCTTCACAAAATAAAGAAAGCTTTCCATCAAGATATTGATTTTCATTGTTTCCGTTGCATTTTTTTCAGAAGGGGAACCAGAGGTTCTGCCTAAACGACGCCTATTATGTACTTTCAAAACAACTATCTAAAAAACGATGTGGTCATTACCATCCAGATTCCATGAAAATATTATCCCACCCAAGTTTTCAAAACTACAGTTAAGCGTTTCAAAAAAAAAAAAAAAAAAAAAAAAAAAAAATCAAAGGTGACCATTTTCCGATTGACTTTTTCTCCCATTCGGCAACGCTTCCCTAGTAAATGATTTTAGAGGTACAAATTCCTTTAAAAAAAAAAAAAAAAAAAAAAAACTTTTTAAAGCTGAGAACATGTTCTACGGTTTAATCGGTTTAGAAAACCCTTTCAAAAAAATTCGCGAGTGCACATCGCGCCAACCGAAGACGATCTTTTTCAACGCTAAAAGTAACTAAACATCGATATTTCGTTACAAACTTTTAATATCATCGAGGCAGACAGAATTTACACCATTTACAAAAATTTACAACATCATGTAGAAGTACTTAAAAAAATAGAATCAGAGAATTTTTTTGTGAAAACGCTATAACGCGGCCTGTTTCGGCGCGGCTGCGGCTCATATTTTCACTACTAAATATGCATATTTTTCAGAGAAATTTTAAAGAGGGCTTGAATATAGTTATATTTATAACTAATTAAATTTTTAGAAAATGCGGACGATAAAGAGTATTTTTTTTTTATTATTTTAAAGAATCCAACACAAAAAGAAAAAAAAAGCGAGAAGAAAATATATTTCTTTTACAACTAGATATGAAAATATTTTTCACGTAATTTTTACACGGGTTGCAAAATCGTCATATTTATAACAGATAAATATTTCAAAGAGTTCGTACAGGTATTTTGTCAGTTATTTCTAAGAAGTAACTGAAAAAAACTAAGAATGGTATTTTTAAAACTTCTATTGGAAAGCTCAAAACTGTTTTAAACTAAAAATATTCAATGTTTTCTATATTTGAATTTTTGTAATAAGAAATGGAAAGCTTTTGTTATGTCTAATGCCAGGGATATTTAGAAATACATTGTTCATTTTGTGTCATATAATTTCAGCGTATTGTGTACATATTAAAAGACTATAAGTAAAAAAATGATTGATGTTTAATTTTTTTGTTTCTTGCACTTAAAAATGCATTGTATTCGAGTTACTCAAACTTTTGCTTATAATATAGTATTTAACTGTAATGTAACTACAAATTTCAATATAAAATTTAAAATTGAATGTTTTTAAAACTATACTTTTAAAAATGTGATAGTGTACATATAATTATGTTGCAAGTTTTATAATAATATTTTATAAATTTTCAAGGAAAAGATCCAATTTCAGTTTTTAATGTTTTGTTATCCTGAACATTTCTGTAGTCTTCTTCATTTCAAGACATAAATCAGTTTTGAAATTACCTCAAAGATTTCTTTTCAAACTGAGAAAAAGTTTATTGAAATTTATTTTTTAAATAGAGAAAAACTCAGAAATATGTTAGTTACGATAACTAAATATGCATACAAATGTATAAACTGCTTCAGGGTGATATTCAAATAAACAGCTACAATTTTTCCGTAAATAGATAGCTTGAAGTTCAATATTTTCTCTCAAATGTGAATATAAAATTATGACTTTTCCATCACAATTTATATTTTTCTTTGTAAAATAAAAGTTTCATTTAATTTAAAAAAATATTTCCATGAATATAAGTCAGTTAATGTTTCTTGTTTCATTAATTCAGAAAAAAGACTCTTGCAGTATTATATATTTAAATGTACAGGATGTTAGTAAAGTTATTTTACAAAATAAGAGAGTTATAGTATTCATCAAGATAAATACAATTGAACTTCCCTTTAACGAAGTCCCTATTTAACAAAATTTTCCACTTCACGAAATTTTTTGTAGAACCTTGACTTTGAACATGTTTAATATGTCAATTAATCTCCATATTACGAAAAAATTATTCTATATAATGAAGTTTATTCCACTTTCGTGCGTGTACAGAATTCAAACGGAGAGGTTGCTGTTTCGATGGGTGTATGAATTTACTTCAGCGGACTGTATGAAAATGAACACATTTAAATCATTTAATCAAAACACACACATTTAATCACATTTTAATGAAAAAAGAAAAGTTACGCTTCGGTTTTTGTTTACTTCTCTTTGTTATGCGTTTTTAAAATAATATTCTAATTAAATTATTCTCCTGTCTACATTGCATAAAAAAGGACTGCCCGAATTAAAATATATTTTACAAATATCTCTATTTCATGTGTACTTACCATTTTATGTGTGTTATGTTTATACAAATGGTTATGTGTATACAACTAATTGTCGTTTTCGTGCTGGAACTCTTTCTGCTTAGGTCGAGAAGATCGAAGATCGAACTTTGACACATCACAAGACAAAACGCCTAAGCTAATGTTAATCCTTGGGAGCGTTTCTTTTGAAATTTTGCATTTTATATGTACTTTCCATTTTATGTGGGTTATCTGTATATAAGTTTCGTAAATTTAAGCTGATTTCTATTTAACGAATTTTCTTCATAACGAAGTGTTTAAGTGTAACGATGAGACTTCGTTGAATGGAAGTTTCACTGTATTTTTTTCATTTGAACTAAGGCTCGAAAACGACTTTTTGTGTTAAAAGTATAGTATCTTACTCCATGACCAACCCAGATTTCCGTTGACATTTAAAAAATAATAAAAATATTGAAACGATATATCCCACATAATAATACCCACTTGCTTGTCTAGTGGTTTAGAACGTTTGATACTAGATGACAAAAGGTTTAATGTTTGAATCCTGACTTGATTGTAGCAGGTCAGTTTTGACTTTAAACGGACTTCCCGTTCTGTATAACCCTTATGTTCAAAAGATGGCCATAGCGCCCGCAACCAAATAGATTCAATAACCAAACCCACATAATAACATTGATTTGTATGAAGCACAATAAAAATACTGCAAATTTCATCTCATTCGCACCTATACAACACTGAAATAGCCGTTCCGTAATTCAGATTGTAACTATTGTACTCTGACTGAATTACAGTGCACTTCCTGCACTTCCGAATATGTAATCAAATTTTATATAAAACGAAGTTAATTTGATGAAATATTTACTAAGATAGCTGTAATTTGTTACAGTTACAAACGAAAATCGGGATTCAAATTGGATTTTTTTTTGTTTGTTTGTTTATTTGACAGAATAAATTAGTTTGAAAGTCTGGCTTCTTATACAAAAAGGATTCGTCTTGGCGAGTACTATCACCTGCCTTATTTTACAAAGACAGTTTACGAACATGTTGCATTTCAAGCAGCAAATAAAATTCATAAATATTTGAAGTGTTTATATAAATCATTTTCATGGGAATAACACGATTATTTTCATAAAAGAGACACATTCCAAGAAGGGAACGTATTTCAATGAATATCGCGAATGCGATAGTTGAATAATTGAATAGCTCGTTATGGGCTGATGTAATGCTGCTAAGCTTTTCCCATGTGTAAAGGAAATATTTTCATGGAGTCTAGGTACTTAATCAAAAATTTATTGTGTCTAAACGGATCGATATTCAGTCAAAGTCTGCATTGTTTAGTGAAACATGTTACCTTTATTAACATAAACTTACCAAACACTCTTGAATTAGCCCAGCACATTTAAAAAAATATCAAACTTATTTGGAGAACTTTATGTTCATTAATTGACAAGCTTAAACGAACAGTTTGAGTGGTGTCACGGCAAAGACGGCTTGCATATCAGACAAAAGACAAATGGAAGCCCGAAAAAAACTAAAACAACATATCATTTAAAAATCTTTCCGAATTTTTTTTTTATATACAAGTAATTTAAAGATACACTTTAAGGAGTGAGTATAATTCGGTCACTCTTTACAAAATGTTACACATGATTAATGTATTCTTATAATTTTCTTTTTCAAAGATCTTTCTTTGAGGTACAATTTTAAACAAAAAAAAAAGAAAGCATAAAAGAAAGAAAGAAAATAAGACACTCCATACATTGAAATCGTCAAATTCACTCACAGAAAAACTGAAAGAGCCATTCGATTTAGAATTATGTCTTCTTTCAATTTCTGTTTAAAACGTAAGCTTGGGGTTGGTCTTCATACTGGAATTGTACCAAATTTTGAAAGTTTTAATCCCAACACCTTATTTTTACATCATACATGGATTTTTAAAACTATTTACCCGAGGAGACAAAGTCGGTTGAAGCATTTGAAGTAATTCAAATGTTATTATATTTCAAATAAAGTGAAGAGTCAAAATACGTCCATTAGAATTAACTTTTAAAATATACACTAAAACACTTTTTATTTTGCTTAAAAGACGTCAACATATCAATATAAACATTAAAGATGTTAAAATTTAAAATTTACATGTTTCGATTTGTTCATCAAATCGTCATCAGAATATACACAAACCACAAATACAATGTACATGAAAACCAGAGATTAAATTAATTAAAAACCAGAGAGTCTCTGTGTTTACTTAATCTTAACGTTATCTTAACTTTCTAGAATCTTTAAATAAGCACATCCAAATTAAAACTAATTTCGCCGTGTAGATTATCAGTTATACTTAAAAAATTAAACACATTACAATTTGCTTTGCAACTATTAAAAAGGAATTTAACACTAGAAATTGAAAACTTTAAATCTGCAAAATTACTAAATTATTTCAATGAACTATTTTGCCGAATCGGGTATTTCACCGAATTTCTTCCCGTTTGGTATCCTAAATGTCAAATCTGGACGTTAAACTTTGGTGTCCGTATTGAAAATAAAGTTTGCTACAATTTCTGTATAAAGACGAATCTCTGAGCTATTTTTTTAAATTATAAATTGAAATATGACACAATTTTCAATAGACTAGCTATTTTCGTTTTTTTTTCTAGAACAGTTTAGCGACAAAAATGAATAGGGCTTTCTCTCTCGCTCGTTGTTTCCCTCGATCACGTTCTTTCTCTTTCGCTCTCTCTCTCTCTCTTTTTTAATTTGGCCCACTGCACTTATTTAGCAATTTTTCTTAAAGCAGTATGTCACAACCGGCCTAAACAAATTTTCTATCCCCTTCCCTTGTGCGCAGTTGATTGTGAAATAGAGAGAGATCTTACTTTGCTATTTTTCTTGCTTTCGACATGTGTTATTACATTCCGACTGGAGAAAATATTGCACATATACAAAATCTGAAGTACTCCGAATACTTGGGATATTATCTGAAGTAATCGATAAAGTTATTGTGCATAAATAATATGCGATTTCACATATATTTATCACATTTTGGTTATATTTCTCGTTTTACTAAATATAAAGTGCCAAATAACAGCTAAAAAGGATTTATTATTATGCATTTAAATCAAAATTAATTTGTTTTGAAGAAATTAATTTATTATCTGTAATTTCAACAAAAATATATCATTGGCACATTTAAGTAATTTCTGTCACATTAGCAGTAGTTATAAAACCTAAATGATGTCCAAAGCACCTAAATTGGACAATGAATTTTATGCATGTCAGTTAATCTGAATTTTTTATAATTTAATTGAACTAAGATTTTTAAATACTTAATACGGCATTATAATAAATAATGAATAATTTCACAGTTTTAACTTTTGGCAGTTAATAAACAATAACAAACAAATAAATGGCAAATACTACATTAATTCCGCCAAGATAATGTTTATTACAAAACAACTATTGCATAAACTATATTTTTTATAGTCATGGAATTCCTGGAGCAGTGTAGCTGTTCCTGAAATTTAACAATTGTTGTATTGTAACAGCTGCCAACTTTCCGTTTTTATAAAGTCAAATAAACATAATTGCACACCGAAAAAAGTACCTAATAAAATGTTTCTTGTTTCAACGTGGTTATTTTTTTAAATGTAGTTTGTTTTGTAGTTGATTTGAAAAAAAATGAAAGTTTGTCAGGTATGTCTTTAATTTTATTCAGTTCTTAAAATGTTTTATCATACATTTTTATCCATTTCCAAATTTTAGGACCACTCACTACCATTGTTCTTACCACGACTTGTTTATCTATCTTAATAATAACAATAGTACCTTGAAAGTCACACACTCGTGCTAAACAATTATATATCTGCTAAACTTAACATTATCATGTAGTAAAAATGGTTTACTATGGGGCCTTTTGACTTAAAGTTCAATGACCACTCTATATATTTATATAACTGTTTTCAGTTTTGTAAGTAGGGGTAATTTTTCAATATATATATATAATTTCCTATCCTTATTTGTTAAATGGTTGAAAACTTTATTATATAGGTAAAAATCTTCTTACCTTCTGTTGTCAGGATTCTGATGCAGTGTATCCATTTGGTATTCCATCATTTATTTATAACAGCGGATTCACGTTTTCACGTTTCTTTCCTTTTTCCACTTATTTCTATTTGTTCGTGAAGGAAGAAAATTATTATTATTATTTGTGTATGATAAAGTTGATTGGATTCATTTCTTTGATAGTAAAGAAGATTTTAATATTATAATTTACATATACAGGGTCATTCATAATTCCCTCCGGGGTTTCGAAACGTTATAGTAAAAAAACGAAGACGAATATGAAAAAAAGAAACATATGAAATTATTCCGAAACTATTCAAGTTTTACTTACATACATTACAGGTGTTCTATGTGTGAACCCTTGGTCACACGGAGTTAGCACGTGTTATCCTTTCACGCAGGTCAGCTAAATCACGTGGCATAGGTTGTAAAAAAAACCTGGATAACACGTGCTATCAATAACATAGACAGTACCATGTTGAGTAGAGTATGGCAGGAACTGGACTATCGCATGGATGTATGCCGTGTGACCAAGGGTTCACACATAGAACACCTGTAATGTATGTAAGTAAGACTTGAATAGTTTCGGAATAATTTCATATGTTTCTTTTTTTCATATTCGTCTTCGTTTTTTTACTATAACGTTTCGAAACCCCGGAGGGAATTATGAATGACCCTGTATTATGGTTCCATATTTAAAGTTATAGAATTTTATACGCTTTAGGAGCGATCAAGAAGAACATCCTCTCAGTTGAGAAAAGTCAAGTTAGACTGAATTAAAACAGTCATTTTTTCCTTAGAGTCTATAATTGCGTGAGGCCTATGTCAGGGGATTCACAGTTCAGGAGTTCACGCACGTGGCTTTGACGACACAAGCCATACGGTTCTTAAGTGCATACTGGTTTCGATTTGCTTATTTCTTTCTTTCTGAGTGAGAGCTGAGATTATGCATTTGGGAGAAGTAGGTTTACAATATATCAGTAGACTCATTTGTTATTTTTTTTTAAACTACGCATTTTGAAGGCCCCAAAAAGTCCATAATTTTACTTGACCATGTGCTGTCAACCAACTAGATTTAAAATCCTCGACAGCTTGTTGAAAATTTAGGAATTTTTAAAAGCTATCGTAAGTATTGTCTTAACTAGAAATTACACCAGGAAAGAAAAGTAAAAATACTAGTAAATTCGTATTGAATAATCCATATTTATTCCATAAGAAAAAATATTTTAAAATATTAAAAGAAATATAAACAAATACAGTAATTCTGATAGTTTCTGATCACCTTGATTCTAGAAAAATTAGGAAAAGGTACTTTTGCGTTAACACCAGTGATACTAACTTAGCCACAATTTTAATATTTTAAAAAACTACTATCCCAGCAGATTTGTTTTGTATATTTTTTTTTCATTGACAAAAATTACATAAATTACAAAATGAATAATAAAAAAATTATCATACAGAAATTCTATTAGGATCATACTTTTTCAATAAAATAGTGGATAATTTGGCACCATTGGTTACATTTTAGCTTTTCGTAAAGACTCACGTTTTCAGCACCTTGGCGCGAGTGCTTCAACGCTACGTACCCTTTCTTGATTGTGACGTCAAACATATAGCAAACAACAACCCCATTTCTATGCTAAAGCAAAGAAAATGTTTCTGTTTCTTTCTTTTTTTTTTCCCCAAGAAATGTTATCAAGGGCAGAAGATAGTATGAGGAAATTTTATTTTACCATGGTTTAAATTTAAAACATTACTTTGAAACAAAGAGCTTTTTTATATTTAAATACGTTTAATTTCACAATACATATAATTCAAACTGAAATATTTTTTTTTCTTCAGTTTTTCCCCTTCACCAGCATACAAAGTTCAAAAATTGCTCTAGTTATCTTATTTTTTACTTTCAATTAACAACAGATAATCATTCTAAATTTCCCCTCCTGCCTCCCCCCCCCCACACACACAAAGGCTGTTTGGTGAGCCGCTATTTCGCTGGCCGCGCTTTTTCTCTTTCGCCAATTTGACCAGATGATGCTGAAAATGTGAGGCTTTTTGAAAAAGCTACCTGTTACCCCTTGGATTCAAAACATGATCCAGTGATAATTTTTCTGAATTATACATCGCTATTATTGCATAAAAATTTGAATTTATTTTTATAAAGGTATGAATTGTCCTATTTTCATCATTTGAAACACGTAATTAAGTACTCAGCAAAATAAAAACACAAATATATGACTGTGTAGACATTCCTAATGATATTAATTCAACCAAGTTCAATTATTCACAATTTCTGTTTAAAAAAGAAATTAATTTTATATATGGATATACCACATGAACTTGCCTTAGTGCACCTTCTAAAAGTCTTTCCACGTTTCGAGGATCCAATTTGTCACTAATAGGTCTATCAAAAACATCAGACATCAAAATGCGATGTAACATTTAGAACAATTCTAGTTCAAATCGCGTCGCTTTTTATCGCTGTCACTTTAAGTACATGAAAGAGACTTTCAACGCCGTGAATTCGATTAGATTATTTAAAAGATGAAAAACGAAAATCTCTTGATTTTGGGATTATTCCCCGCATTTAGAAATTTTTCTGAATATTATAAATAACGGTGATTACTTAAAAAAACTCTTTAAATGCAATACCATATTTCGCGTTTTGTTTTTAAAAAGCGTATGTTTTATTAGCTCATATTTAAATACAATTCCTGCGTTAGGTATTTAGGTAATACAAGAAGTCTGTAGCATTTATGTGTCATAACATTCAGGCCTGTTGACCTCTTAGCCTAATAATAAGGTACCGAGCTTTACTATTAGGCCCATCGAAAAGCAACCGCTATAATTTCACCGATTCAGTTACGATCATACATTTGCATGGTGCTTTTTTTGCATATTTAGGTGTGTATAGGTTTCTAGATGTATATGCTTGCCTACATATGTCTTCAAGTGCTTCATATTTTAGTAAGTATTCTATCTACAGTTCAAAATCGGATAAGTGAAATAAAACCAAAGCGAAAGTGAAAATGTTGATATTTATGTTCACGCTTTTTTCAACTGATTTCTATCAAATATTTAACATATTTTATGCTGCAGAGATATTAAAACAGTATATAGCCTGTGCTCTTTTAAAACGGCAAGGTAATTGGAATACTAGTATTTAATGAATCATTAAGACAACATTTATTCAATCATGAAGTAATTAATTTTTTTTAAGAACGATTCTGGTTTTTTTTTAATTAATGCTTTTAGAAAAACTCAAAAAATATCTGAAGCTTACGGATAGTAATTTTTTCAAATACGTGAAAAAATTTTCAGGCCGGGACATTGATTTTTGGAATCTTTGGTTTTAATTGTCAATGCTCTTCCAACTGAACTATCTGGACGACATCCTAACTAACCATTTTGAAAAGACAACTAGTCTGTTATTTGAAACGGCTCGACAGAATAAAGCGCAGGTAAAGAGCTCCAATAAACGATAAATACGTAATTATTACACTTTTATTATTTTAACACAATCAAGCTGATTGATTCCAATAGATTTTCATGCAGTTGGAAAATCGCTACTCGTTTGATTTATTTACTAATGAGTTCGATTGTGTTAAGAAATTGAAAAAAATATTTTAAGCTTGTTTTATTTATATAAATTGGGATGTTCTAAAAAGATAAAAATGTTGTATAAGTTTATTACTTTATTATTATTATTACTCGATATCTTTTCGTATTCAAGGTCGGCAATTCAGGAGCTCTCTAGTACCACGTCACAGAAATCAGAGACCTGGTTAGAAGAAATGGTGTGATCACCCATATAAATTGTATCAAAATCGACGTTGGTTACGCCTACAATGTGCGCGCAGACACATTGGCTAAGTCTGCTGCAAATCTCCCTTTCTGTAGATAAGAATATTCTTCTTTCTGGTCTCCAAGTCAAGAGGAAGTTCTATGATAAAGTGCTGACAGCATGACAGTGTGGGTGTGGCCAGTCGTTTGATGGCCGGATGACATATGCGATCTTCCCAAGAGTTAGTACTCCGCTGCTCCATGGAGATTTCTACGTCAGCCAGGCATGACAGGACATGGAGCCTTCGGCAATCACTAAGACCGTTTATTTAGAGGCAATCCTGCTTGCTTCTGCGGGACAGGAAACAGCACGATTATATACTGTGTCTATGTGTGTCCCTTATGGAAGTCAGTGAGGAAAAATCACTTTCCCCGCGACTTTCCAGATTGAACGTTTGCCAAATTTTGCCTTGATCATTACAGCAGGTTAGGTGTCGCTGCTATCGTTAGCGATCTTCTTACAGGTACCTTAGATCGTGCTGGTGGTCGTGTGAAGACCGAGTCTTTCGCACACTGTTTTTTGAAGTTTTTTGAACGCAGATCTTGAAATCACTCGAACGCATTTTTGAACTCAGTTACTCGCTATTCGATCGTCGGGTGGGGGGGGGGTGCCCTCCCCACGTCCCACTATGCGTTCCTGACTAGGTCACTTCGGTGTGGAAGTTGTCCGGAAGAAGAGTTTTCTGAAGACTAGGCGCAGCTGCGTCTTGTTGGTCGCTACATGAGTAGTCTCATGTCATTATTCGCGATGTGCTTATGATGCAGTGACCGCACACGGTTTTCAGGTTTTTTCTTGTCTTTCACAAAAATTTGGGTCACGTATTCATAGTACTCCCTGAAGGCAGTCTCTGTTTTGCAGTTCGGGTGTTTATTGGGGCCACTGTCATTTCTTGGGGCTTGTGCGGACGATTCCTTGCGCTGGTTTGCCATCTAGTCATTGGTAGGCGATGGCGGGTTACCTCGCAGCTCACTTGGGAGCAGTGCCTTGTGTTTGGCAGCTGGTCACCCTGCTTTTTTCATTGTTATTCTCGTACTATCGCTCAATACAGATTTGCTAGTACTACGCAGCTGCACTCCCTCAGCATTACGTGCTAATTAGAAAAAAAAAAAATCCACACATTCTATCAATTTTAACAAACTCATACATTTTATCAGTTTTAACCCCTCATCACCCATAGACATTGTCAAATGAAAATACCTACTTCCATGTAGACGACATAACCGACTAATGATACCCATTTTTTCTCTATTCCCTTTTAAGTTTGTTTTTTTCTTTCTGTTCCTCTATCAACTTCTCTATTTTTCTCTTGCATGTCTATTGGCTGTTCCTCTTTGCCTCTTTCCCTCTTTCTGTTATTCCCTTTCAGCGTCTTCTCACTGCTCTTACAGAGCAAAACGTAATCTTTCTCTTGAATAGGAGTTATGCATTGCGTTTTACCTCACGTATGTATAACTTTATTTGCATGTTGAATGTTCATAATATTAACTTATAAAAACTTTACAGGAAAAACAGGGAAATGTAGTTATTTTTCTTTAAAGTACAAGATTTGAAAACACGACAATCTAGAAAATATTTACTTCACAAAAGACAAAGAATACCGTTCGAAAGTAAAAATTTAGTAACGGTGTGGAAGTATTATCTTGTAATATATGAAAGGAATCAAATCCCTCTTCGAGAATTCAAGGAAGCACAATTCCAGAAAACTACTTTATACTCCATCAGACTCACAGTATCATGAAAATGAGACATTTAGAAGTAAAACTAAAAAAGCACTGTATTATTCACCGATCAAAAGATAAACCTCTCAGAAAATCCTTAAAAGATGAAATTCAAATTATTATATTGGGTTGTCCGTAAAGTTCGTGCTGTTTGGGAAAATCAATTTGTACCGGAAAATTCTGCCCGTTAATTATTAGACATTAGATATCGTAATCAATGTCTAATATTTAAATCATAGAATTTTCCGGAACGAATCTATTTTCCCAACGGGCACGAACTTTCCGGACAACCTAATATATACTTTTTTTGCAAACTGGATATTATGGGTTAAAACTTTTTATAAAAATCCCATAAGTTTCTTAGTATCTACTTCTATTCTAAGATTTCATTTATTTTGAGCCATACAGAATATCATTATGTCACAATAACAAGAAAGCATAACTTAAAGAAATATATTTCATCATATTCAACGAAATCCAGTGAATGGGACATTAAAATAACAAAAGCAAATCATTTGTTTCAGATTCATAATTGTTGAGTTAAAATTAGTGTTTATGTATATATGTTTAATTTGTTACAATTATTTATATTTTTTAAAGTACATGTATATATCTGAAAACTATCCATAAATTTCATGACTAGTGTTTCAGCATTAATATGTTAATCATTGTCTATTATTGATATGCCAGTTTTATTGTTTTCTATGAGTTTGTTGTGTTCCCGTTGGGCACGTCACTTTCAGAGGTAATGACACTGTATTTAACACGTTGACGGACAGTAGGAAATAGTGAAGTTAGAAAATTGACATTATATGTTTTTGTACTTTTTAGAATATTAGAAGTATAGTTTTACTCTTTCTGCTTAAATAAACTTAATTTTGATTAATCCAGCATCTTTAAATAGGTTGCACTACTCCCTTCACAACCACGTCAGTGTGGCTAGTGGTCAGGGAAAAATACAGTCAAAAAAGTGATAAACACCAGTATATTCTTATAGAAAAATTATGTTGATTATTCGATCAAATAATCAATTTGAATTTTTCTATAAGAATATACTGGTAATCATCATTTTTTTTACTGTATTTTTCCCTGACCACTAGCCACCCTGCCTGTGCATACTGAAGCTACAACTCGTATAACAGGTGGAAAACGAACTTCAACCTAAAAAATTGTCTCCAAAATATGACACTGGGCTTCTACTTGTACGCCGTAAATGCACATTTGTGCTGCTATAGCCGTAGTGTCTAAAAACGACCGTTTCGTTTTGGGCGGCTATAGCCGTCATGCCACATTGTGAACTTCGCTTTGACGACTATAGCCGCAAGTGTCCGTCAACGTGTTAAGATAAAACACTTGTGTAAATATCAGAAATTTCGACGTAGTGGAGCTGGAAAACTTAAAGTAACGATGCTCAACTTATTCTCAAATAAGCTGAATACAAGTTCCTATATTCAAAACTCTACTTCAAAGAAAAGAAAGATAAAGAAAATGGCTTATCGAATCGCACTTTAAGAAACTGCTACCGCGCAGTTCACTAATATCACTGAAAAGACCATGCATAATAGCACTTGGAAAATACATGAAGTGTCACTATATAGCTGGAATCCCGTGGACTCCAAAATTCGCTTCATTCGAAGTGCTAAAACTAAATTCTTAACAAAAACATGCTTCATTTTCCACATTTAATCCAGGACAGAATGGCACTAGGCTTTAAATGAAGTTCTTAGAATCTGCCTTGCTGAACCCCTCGAGCGACACTTGGCAAATCTAGTTGATCTAATTCCAACCAGCGTATTTATGCTCGCCATGTGTCACACCAAGCTAATTAACATATAACCGCACAAATCAACCTCGACGATCAGATTTAGAAAGACACAAACATACTTAAAGTAAGAGAAACGACAGATACGTGGCACTTATACGCACAAGTGTTAAATCGGATAACATTTTCATGACAAAAACTAGGCTACCATAAACGAGTAGCTAGAGACTGCCATAACGTGTTCCACAAATGTCACTAAACAACGGTAACAACACACTGATATATAGCATATAAACCTTCTTCAAATAAATTACCTAATAGACCAAAATCAGTATATATATATATTTTTTTTTTGGTCAGCGTATACGTACTTGCAATTTTGTTTGATAAACGGAAAAATGATGCAGGATGGCATATTTGTGATGTACCGCGGCTGTGCTTGTATACTTAACAGATTTCTTCGCCCATAAAATTATTAGTAATAAAGCTATTAAGAATACCCTTATTGCTTCTGGAAATGTATATAGTTACGCATTCATTAAAACATAAAAATATTAAACTGCCTTCATCTGTTTCATTTTATAAAAATAGTATGTATTAAACTTTCCAGATGCGCCTTTCAAGTTGCTGGGAGTTTTAAAAGTATCAGAAAAATCATAGATGATAAAGTGGTTCTCAGATGCTAGTTAGACGAATTTTCTTTTCAAATTCGAAAATTCATTTGGTGGTAGTAATAATATTTTCTGTAAATAGTTAAGTACTCATTTTGCTTTGAAAATTATCTCCATATTTTAATGTTTATAAATTCTGAGCTGAGAAAACAAATAAAAAGACCAAACACTTACAGTAAAAAAAACATCTTGCTTATTTAAGAAAAATAAATTAAATCTTCTGTGTGATTTTTCTCGAATTCCTTAGATTAATTCAGGAGATAATTAGTTTAAACTTGCAGACCACAGAAATGATTTTTAATTTAAAATCAAATTATTCAAAGTTTTTAATTTTTGAAGCAAATAATAATTTTATTCACCTTCTGCTGAAATCATCTTCCTTTTAACTAAAATTATGTTACAATGTGTCGAATATGGAAAATGAAACAATAAACTATGAATAAATTATTTTTCCATACAAAATCAATTTCTATAATCATTAGCAAATGGAATATTTTTCATATTTCGTTGTTCTTCCACTTCATACACAGGCTATCATTAATAATCTTAGAGAAAAATACCCAATATTTGAGTTACCAGTATATATAGATTGAACTGTAATGTAAATAACTAAAATGTACATAAATTGCAGCAGCCGCCCAGTCACTCAACCGTGTTTTTTTAAAATTGAAAACTGTTATTTAACCGTTATTTATCGCTACTCTGACCAATGAGAAAACTTCATAATACAGACAAATAAACGTTATTCATAAAATCGGTTGAACGACTGAAGAGTTTGCTTCAAATATTTTTAGGTGTTCGGTATGTATTTTAAGATCATTATGAACATATTTATATGGACAATCATGATTTACTACATAAATTATATTTAGTGTTTATTTTTTAAATTTCCAGTTTGATGTAAAAAAATATTTCTACTCTTATTTTGAATTACAATCAGATGAATCAAGAGTATATATGTATTATAATGTAAAATATAGACAAAAATATCGAAATACACAGAATGTTATTCTCTATCTTCTTTGTATTCTGAAAAGAAGTTTATTAGATTACATGATTTTCAAGGCAATAGAATTTTCTTGTTACGTTATTTTATAAATGTATTTCACGTTGTTTATCAAAAGACGGCGGTTTATATTATATTACATTATATTGATTGACAAATACATTACGCTATACATATATAAACAGTGTATTAATGATATAAAGGAAGATGCTCTTAAGACGTATTTAAATTTTTAATTCTGTCAGACTTTAAATTTATAATTTATGATTTATGATGTGAACTGGTGATTTTTTAAAGAGCTAAATACCATATTTAAATATCAAAAATACATATTACGTTATAAAACACAACCAAATTGAAATTTAAATCTACAGAATTTTGATCCGCACCTGCTTTGCAATGAGAAAGAGATATTTAGATTACCTGTTTAATAAGGCAATATAATTCCATTATTAAATTATTTTCATATGTATGTTTTAATTTGAAGACCAAACATTTTTTTGAGCTTACAATAAATATTAATGAATTTTAAAAAAAATATTTTTTTATGTAGTTAGAATAGTAAATTCAATGGTAAATCTAAATATTTTATGTTTTCTTTTCCTGTTTATTGAAAAAGTTTGGCAAAAAGATGCAAAAACAACTTATTATCTGTTACGTAATCTTGACATCTAGAAACAATTTTGAGTTCTTGAATGATGAACTTTAGTTCTTGATGAGAGTCAATGACCGAAACTTTACTGCATATTTTAGTAACTGAATGGAAGTTTAACTGCATCTGTTGTTAATACTGCATCATAAAATGTATAATTATATTAAGCTCGATATAAACTATATTAACTAAATGATTTTAAAGAAAATGACAGCAAGAGATTTTAAAATTTGTAAATCTGGTAGACTTTTGAATTTGTGATTTAAAAATAAATACTTCTTTTTGAAATTTAAGTATTATAATTCCGTGATCAGTGATTTGCCATTTTAAAGAGAAGCGGCAAAGCAATTGCAACGTACTCTTCCTACCATTCTTTTTTTAGTGAATGTGAAGTTGAAAATTGTTTATGACTTCGGGTTGTCTGTCTCTCTGTCTGTCTGCCGTCTGCCGCCTGTCCTCACTCTAACTCTTGTAAATATACACGGTAACATATAATTAATATAACTGGCGTTTGCTATGGCATGTTTGCTATTACAAATGAAGTATGTAGTCTTTGTATTTTGTTTACAGGGACAATCAAAATAATCCCGTTACATTATGATGAACGAGGGATAAAATGTTTGCAGTGTATTTTAATGGTCTTACACTATTTAAAACATAATGAAAATTATTTGTATTCATGAAGTAAATATGCTTTCTGTATAATATGGTGTACATAGCACTTATCATTCATTTACTTACAAAATAATTCCGTAATATAACGGTCTATGAGCAATATTATTTGCAGTTTATTTTCAGCGCACATTATTTCAAACATAATACAGCACTTTATATGTGTACATTATTGAGGTTCACTGTAAGATGAGTACTGTAGAATATGACGAAGTTATCGTTCATATACAACCACAAACAAAAGATTTCGGTTACAGTTCTGTCCATGAGTGACAAAATTGGAGGTGCGATTTTAGGTGCGTTATGTGTTTTTATGTTTACTTAAATTTTGGCTTACGTTGTGTGTATAAAGTCTATAGATCATATGCACGGCTGCACGCGATAATTCGAAAGCATTAGTGTGCATGAGCGTGAATTGGTTAAGTGGGGGTTTTAATTAAGTTATGCTGTTTCCAGCTGTATACTGAGAGAAAAGAGCTAGAAAAAGAACTAAAAGAAGCAACAAAACACCAAAAGCCATCAACACCACAACACATCAAAATTGAAGTAGAAAAGATACTGCCAGACATCAAGGCAGTTACTCCAGAAGAAAATCGGGGGAAAATAAATGAGAAAATAATAAAACTCCGCAAAGAAGTAGATACGCTAATGCTGTGGATACAAGACACAGAAGATGACAGATCACAATGGAGAGAGAAGTGCCTAGAGCTTAGGAAAGAAATAAAGAAGTACGAAGACATGGAGGAACAAGGAACAAGAATCAAAGAAGCAGTAGAAAGAAAACTCGGACAGCGGGGCGCTTAGATCAAAGCGACACTCAATGATTACAAGAAAGAAATTGATGCACTAAAGAAAACACTAAAAACATAATCAACATCACAAGGTAATAAAAGACTGACGCAAAGAAATGATGGATATTCATATGCGCAAGTATTACAACAAAGGCCTCCACAGAGACCATCCCTGGTGGTGACACCAAAGGATGGAAACCTAACGATACAGGAAATAAGAAGAACATTTAACAAAGCAATGGATACAACTACTCTGCCAAACATCAATTGCAGGCCGACGAAAGCAGGTAACTTAGTAGTTGCCTGCAATGATGAGATAGATATCACCGAGCTGCAGCAAAAGCTAGCAGAAAATACTAAATTAGCACCGAAAATCACTGTAGAAAAGATCAAACCGAAAACACAGAAAATCATTGTATTTGGAGCCCCAGCTTTATCGGAAAACGAAGGCGACGAAGCTTTGAGAAACATAGAATATTACTCTGAAAACATTCTACACCCAGCATTGCAAAGAACACTAAGAACTGAAAACATCAATTTCAAATTAAATAAAATTCTGAAATCTGCGCGAAACAATGACACAGTGAACCTAATCATAGAAATGCCACAAAGGGAAGCACAAGTACTCGAGCAAATAAAGAGCAACATCGGCTTCAACAGGTGCGATGTGCACAAGTACATCATAACACCCAGATGTTACAAATGCCAAAAACCAGGTCACATGGCGAGGGAATGTAAGGATCGAGATGTATCTGCAAAGTGTGCTGCCCATCACCAAACATTGGACTATACATCCCATTCCCGAAGGTGTGTAAACTGCACAGACGCAAATGAAAAACATTCCGAAAGGGATAGACCTCTGGACATTGATCACTATAGTTTTGATAGTTGCTGCCATATTTACAAATTTTATCAGAGGAACTTTACACAACAAAGAACTCAAACAGCCTCGAGTTCAAGGTTATTCAATGTAATCTACAATGATCTAAAGGTAATACGGCAGCTTTTATAAATCATGTAATTGATTAGAGTTTTTTACTGGTGTGCCTCCAGGATGCTTATATTTTTGAAGGCCGACCGGCCTCTCTCTCTTTGAGTGTGCTATGTTACAGCTCCAGCTCCTTTAATTGTCATATTTTGATCCTAAACCAAAACTTAAAACACTGCCTTTCAGCTAAATTCAATAATTCAGTTTTCGTTAATCTAGACCTACCGAACTTAATTCCGAGCATCGGGAGACTGTACTGTCCTCCAAGGGCTGAACTAGAGATTGATCTCCAAGATTGGAGATCAGTAAAACATCTCAGCGACTTCTGTTTAGTCCTGGGGGACTTCAATGCACATGACCCACTACGGGGGTATTCACGGGAGGACGCCAGGGGAAGACTCCTCGTAGATTTCTTGCTGGCAGAAAACCTTGTAATTTTAAACGAACCATCTTGCCAACCAACCTGTGAGTCGGGCAGAAGGGAGAGCCGACCAGATTTATCAATCTGTTCACAACCCCTCTTCCAACACTTCAGTAACTGGGAAGTTGTCCCAGAACTTTTCAGTGACCACAGACCAATTATTACACAACTATTTTTAACAGTAACGGATTTACCAAAACGCAGATTTAAAACAAAAAACATTCCCCCCCTATAAATTTCAAAAAATGGTTCAACACAAATGTTTAAAAGACAATATTAATTTTAAAACAATTAAAACATCCCAAGATCTGTACATCCATTATGAAAAGTTCTACCAAATTATTAAAGATTCAGCAAAAACTTCATTTAAAAAGAAACCCTCATTTCAAAAACCTAAATTTTCCTGGTGGTCGCCGGGCCTGAGGGCACAGAGGAATAAAGTAAAAGCTTTATATAATAAAGCAAAAAACTCTAATTTCGAACCAATAAACATCCAAAATTATAAAAAAGAAAACGTCAAATATAAAAACAAATCCTCTTTGCAAAAGAGAAAGCGGGGAACAATTTCTGTAAAAAACAAACTGACCCTTTTGGCATTTAAAAAAAACTCGCTTTCCAAGATTACCAAGATAAATTAATTAGCTTTCTGCCGGACTAGTCCTTTCTGGTTTCCAAGTCCACTTCATTAGCTAACCTTACAGAAAGAATATTTGGGCCTTCAGCAGGTATGCCAGTGCAACCTGCCCAGGCATTTAACATACAACCCCAATCAGACCAACCAAAATTTACAAAAAGAGAATTAAGAAATGCAATATATAGCTTCAATCAAAACAAGGCCCCAGGGCCCGACGAAATCGATCATCGTATGATAAGAGCGATATTTGCAATAATACCAGTTACACTACTAGACTTATTTAATTCAGCACTTTCCTTAAAATATTTCCCGGTGGCCTGGAAGCTTGGGGAGCTTATCTACTTTAGAAAGGAAGGTAAACCACTTGACGAACACACATCTTATAGACCCATAACATTACTTCCAATAATAGGCAAATTTTTTGTAAAACTATTGCTGTTGAAAATTAATCATATACTAACGCAAAACAATAGATTAACAAATAAACAACACGGTTTCATAGAGTTAAAATCAACAGAAACTGCTCTTCAAAATGCACTATCATATGTCGACATCAGTAAAGAAAACAAAAATTACACGACTTTTATATCGCTGGATTTAATGGGGTCATTTGACAACCTTACATGGGACCTGGTGATTTCATCACTAACTGACTTAGACATCCCGCAGCAATATATTAATACAATTATCTCCTTCCTTTCGAGTAGACGGGCTCAGGTTGATTGGTACAACCCTAATATCTTGCATTATTTCACAAAAGGCTCTGCACAGGGCTCCTGCTTTGGTCCTTTTCTCTGGTTGTTACTCTTGGAGGGATTACTGCGTTACTTTGTCTTTGAGCACTGTGCGATTGTGGCATACGCGGACAATGTCCTGTTAATTATTTGGGGTCCATCACGCGCTAGAGCATAATGGTAGGATTGCCCTGAATTATGTTCAAAATTGGGCAACGCGCAGCCATATTGAAATATCATAGACTAAATCAAAAACAATTACATTTGGCACACCTAATGTCTTAAAAAGGGACCCAATTTACAAACTAAAAAGACAAAACCTAAAATCAGTCAAAACCTTAAAGTACTTAGGAATTACAATAGACCAACATCTATTATTCCTACCTCACCTAGTAATAAAAAGGGAAGAAATGACTAAAATTACTCAAAATTTATATAAATTTCATCAATTTCGGGTAGGTTGCCACTCAATTCTTTAAAATATGGTATTCAGCAATCTTACAGCGCCAAATCACTTATTCCTGTGGGGTTTGGTTCACGCGTATGAGACGGTCGCATGGAGTGCATCACCTCTTGGCGGCGCAGAGAAAAGTACTCCTACTCATCTCAAGAGCGTATAAAAATACGTCAACAGCGGCATTGCAGGTACTCACGGGTATCCCGCCCTTGGACTTGCAACTAGAGACGGAGGCTGAATTTGCTAGAGCCACTAGATTAGGGATTTCATCAACGCGAATTAATGCACAAACAATAGCCACAAAGATCTCAAAATATAAAACTTCACCAACTCTAGATCAAATAAAAACCTATCCGGGTTCAAAATTCAATGGAGAATTCCATATTTTTGCAGATGGCTCAAAAACTGCTGAAGGCACAGCATCGGCTTTCTGTGCCTATAACAATAATATAATTCATCACACTTGGCGTGCAAAACTTGACTCGGGCAATTCAGTTTTCCAGGTCGAACTACATGCGATTGGAGAAGCTGTGCGCTGTGCTATGGAAGAAGATTCGGTCAACTTTCTAATCTCTTTGGATAGCTTATCAAGTTTAATGGCTCTTTCAAAATTTGACACAGATAATTATTTTGTCCAGGAAATTTTAGAACGTTTAAATGTATCCTCCAAAAACTTCTTTTTTAATTGGGTCAATGGTCATTCGGTTGTAGCTGGAAATGAACTGGCGGATCAGTTTGCGCGGTCAGCAACAAACGATGAAACACTTGAAACAACTTTTCTTCCTGTACCACCGTCCACACTCAAAAGATAATTAAAAAAACAAATCATAGACAGTTGGCAACAACGCTGGTCTACAGCACAGGTGGGTCATTACACAAGAGACTTCCTTCCGGAAGTCTCGCAACAACTAGAAATACACAACAGATATCTATACCTATTTTTAACAAATCATAGACCATTTCAACAACACCTATTCCAAATTAACAGAAGTGACTCACCACTATGTGTCTGTGGATTAGAAGCAACATCGTTACACTACTTATTAAATTGCACTCTAACTTCACACTTCCATGTCACAAAATCACCACAAATGTCGCTTAAAAACTGGATGCTATATCTCCTGGACCTTCCGGTTCTTCTCCAGCGCATTATCAACTGTATGAAATTTATTGAAAAAAATGAATTTTTATTTTCAAATCCCCTTCCTCTGTAGTCGGGCACCCGCTTGTCCAATATAGCAGGGGCCCTGTTTTCTCTGTACATATGTATATAGATAATTGTATTTTATATTTTAATATAATAATTGTTGTAATGAGAGTTAACATCACACTATCTGTATATTATTAGTATCTGAATATTATTTGTAAATTTTCAGTGTATTCGCATCTGTATATTCATATTAGTGTAATATTAATTGTATTAGAAGTATTTAACCAAGAATCTGCATCGCATTACCAAAAAATCCCAAATATAAAGTCTGCACAGTACTTGTATATAGTCATATTCTGGAAATGTCTAAACTGTATAATTGTATAATCGAATTAATTATAATAACTGTATGTGTGCATCATATATTTCCATATACATCAATTGTATTAAAGTATTTGTATAAAATATGCTAGCCAAGAATAACCCATCATATGTAACCAATAATAATTTTAGGCATGGTGCCTGCACAGTATTTGTAAGTAGCTCATCTGGAAATTGTATATTCAGTATACATTGAAATAATAATAGTAATCGTATGTATGAAAGTAATAACTGAATTATCAGACAAAATTCAATTACTTTCACTACAAAGAAAATCACATGTAAATGTAAAACTTCTGAGAAGAAGAAAAATTGTAATATTATATTGTAAAACTTGCATACATAATTCTGTAACTGTGATAGAGGCGTGTCAGCCCCTCAGGATTGCACACAAACTCTAAGACTTAGGCCGGGTTTCCTGAGGTGGTCATCCCTGTATACTGAGAGATTTTTGTAGAATATAAATAAATTCTTATAAAGGAGAACACAAAGAACCTGATACATAGATGTCTATGCACAGTAATTTCTGAAAGCACGTTTTATGCTATATTGTGTGTTTTTTCCTGAATTTAATTTTAGTGTAATATGAGGAGTATGTAAATATCTGTAGATAATATACAGAGCTGAAAAAATTATTCTAGTGCCTTTCCGCCTGTTGGATGAAAATACTAAAGTTGAATTTTTGATTGTGTTATGCGTTTTGTAGTTAAGCGAAATTTTAACACACTCTGCAGTCTATATTGAGATCTATAGATGATGTACAGGGATGCACAAAAGAAGTCAGGTACCTTTCTGGCTATAGCCAGTAATTGTTTAAATGTAATTGAATCTTTTTAAATTGTGAAATTCCTTGGCAATATTGTGGAAGTGTTGGAAAGTGTTTCATTATCTATTCTTGCCTCATGGTTTTTCTTTCTTGTTATTTTATAGAATTCTGTTATGTTGATACAAATCTTTTACTGACGAATAGTTTCGTATCTGGCTTAAGGTATAATCATTCATTTAAAATGTAATACATGACAAAAAACAGCTATTTAAAAAATTAAACCCTTTATTACGACACTTTTTCCCATAAATATATGGCTTAAAAATTAGTCAAAAAGTGTTGTTGGAATAAAATAATACAGTTGGAAAATAACAATTATAACAATTAATCATTTAATTAGGGACTGGGACATATACGTCACAGTGGACTATTTTGTACTCTATTCGTATTACTTTTTAAAAACTAATCTCTGCCATACACTTATGATAGGAAGACACCATTTTATTAACAAATAAAAAAATATTTCTCTTTCCTCCCCGCCATAACATTTTTTCAGATATTCTGAAAACATTTATAAAAGAAGGCGATTGAAATTACATTCAAGGACGGCATTTTGTTAAAAAAACACTTATTACCATACATATATATGATTTGAATATTAGTATATTCCAATATTATTACAACAATATTAGCATTCAAGCTAATACACAGCTTGAATAATAGCACATTGAGTGGCTTTTTATAAATTAATAATTGCTTAGCTAGGATTGCCAGTTTGTACATATTCTCCGTAAGTTGTTCATTTTTCATGCTTATTGTACGTTGTACGCATAAACCTTTCTCGCACGACGATCATACCCGGAATTAAAAAAAAAAACATTTTACTTTCATAATTTCAAGAATTTTTCTGATATTACTTTTAAAATTTTCTTCAAACATTTCACTCTTGATCCACATTTTACCATAAAAATAAGGCTTAAAAATTTTTCAAAAAGTGTTGTTGGAATAATATAATACAGTTGGAAAATAACAATCATAACAATTAATCATTTAATTAGGAGCTGGGACATATACCTCGCAGTGGACTATTTTTTATTCTATTCGTACTACTTTTTAAAAACTAATTTCTGCCATACACTTATACTAGGATATTTTCATGAGACATCTCCATAAAGAAATTTTTTTGTAAATTGTGTTACGGCGTATTATAAAAATAGTCACCTGTCGGTCGTAATCTAAGGGTTAATGAATGTTTTTTAACACTCGAAGGTAATAATCACTCTTATCCCCTTCATTGGAAGTATTAGGAGTCATTTTGACTCGTTCTTGAAAATTACATTTTTTCACATACTAGCTTGTTTACAGATTGTTTCAAGAAATTTCACATATATTAAAGATAGAATGCACTGCTTCAGGGTAATTGTTCCCTTGATTTAGCCCGACCGTAAGTCAGTTCATCCATTTACGGATTGTGCTCTTTAAAAAAGACATTATTGGCACATTCAACATAGTTTAGTAATATGTGGAAACTGACGGTATTTTAATAAAACAAAAATAAACTAATGCCAATTAAAATCTTCAGTTCTTTTAAGAGATTAATCTGCCAGATCTATGCTTAATATTGTATAAAAAGCAACAATAAAAGTCGAAAAAGTATAGTATTATTTTACTTTGAAAGTGGGTCTTTTCTTTAATAAAGAGTTTCATTTATAAAATAACTATTTTTTGTCATGTATTACATTTTAAATTAATGCTTATACCGTAAGCCAGATACAAAACTTTTCTTCAGTAAAAATGTTATATCAACATAACCACATTCTAGAAAAAAAAGGTATTGCTAACGACAAAATAAAATGCCTTTAGAAAATTGCAGTAAAATGTTTTGAGAAATTTCATGCAGCGAAAAATATTTTTGTCCATTATTTCGCATCCGAAATCATTTATTGGACTGATACTTATCTTTTCGTTTGCTAGATTAAAACTGTTTTCTATTCGGGATATCTTATTCAGCTAAATAGGGGAAAAACATCAGTTAAGGAAATGCAAAGATGAACATTTTTTCTTATAAAGAAATCTTTCCTGTAGATGCATGTTAAAAGGAAATAAAGAAAAGGAGTTTAGAACGACACTGCTGAATTTTACCAATGTATTTTTAGATCTTTTCTCTCTGAAAAGCATTTACACAGCCAAAACATTCATTTTATTTTGTAATATAACGATTTATAAACATGATATTTTGGGATTTATCTTTATAAAATTATGTGTTTTAAAATATTATTATTTTATAACGACTTAAAAGAATTTGTGTTTTATGTAGAATTATATTAAATTACAACATTAATATAGAATAATGCTTTTCCAACAAGATGTTGTACATGACGCGATTCCTTGCAGTTTAAGGAATATAGCAATTGCTGGAGAAACTGCAATTTTAATGTTTTTTAAGGTATCTTTGAGTATATAGGTTGACCCAAAAGAAATAATTGACATTAAAAATCAGTAATTCATTAACTACTATAAACATAACATTGATAAAGTTACATATTTATAACGTAGCTTTTAAATATGTCTGTAGAAATTTTAAAAGTAGGTCTAACTTTAACACATTATATTCGAGAAAAGTAAAAATACATTTTATGTATTATATTCTTATATTCTTATATAGTAGATATTAGTATGTTCATACAGAAAATTTTGTAACAGAGAAAATATAGGACTAATCCAAGCGACCGTGCTTCCAATTGCTTTTAGGCAGGTTTTATTTTGCAATGACTTTTGAACAAATGAATTTCACAATCGATTTTGAAAAATTGTCCACATAACAGGGTTGCCACTTTCGCCTTTTTTTTATTCAGAAATTCAAAATTCATACTAGAAATTCCGTAAATGAAAGTTTTACTTTATGTAATTACAAAATGTACTTTATGTAATTAAACAAAGCAAAAATGACTATTCGGATTTTCTGATTTAAACAAAAAGACCAGCTGTCAACTCTGATGCATACAATGTATATGCTATAGCATACAATGTATGCTATAGTAGATGATGCTACAGTGTCTCAGTTTATCCGAATACTGAAATTGACTCCACAATTAAAAATCTAAAACCATTTATTTCCGCACTCTAAACAGCAGTCCTTGAGGACCTGCCTTATTGCTTGAGATAAAACTGAATGACATTTTGTGTCATGCTTACCTGGACTTTTAACTTAACTTTAACGGAGACCATGGCACAAGTTTAAAAAAACGCAAATATTTATTTATAACAGTACTCAGGTAATTAGCAGTTACATGATTAACTTTTATTCAAAGTATCAAAAATAAGCTCAATTTACTAAAGACCAAGAAGGGTGAACACTTTCCTGAAATTTGCTACGTTAAAACTCACTTAATGCGGCTCACATTGTCTTCACCGTTCGTTACACCCAATAACCTATGAAATCCATTTTAGAATGTAATATAAACTTTTAATGTAATTTCTCCTATTTCGATGGCTCTTTATTCGAAGCAGAATGCTCAGCAACTTATCAAATCGGCGAAAACTCACAGCCGATGACCAACAAAAACTGCAAGTCGTGAACTTCACCTGTAGTTAAATTGTGACTTAATTTGCACATCACTAATTGATTCAAATGTGAGATCCAATTAAAATCCACTAAAACACAAAAATGTTCACCGTGCTTCACTGGCTTCAAGTGTGCCTTTATTTTAAAGAAATAATACTTACTATTTCAAAAAACGTTTTTACTGGACCTCGATTACGCATCAGTTTTCAAGTTTACCATTGTTAACCTTTTTCCGGACAAACAAAATAATACAGAAAAATAAAAGAAATGCATATTTCTTTGGGGTACTTTTCCCTTTCTAACGGTTTCCTGTTTTTTAAAAAATATATTAATATTTACTATTTAAAAAAAATTACGAAGTTTTATTCCATGTTGTTTTTTATGTTTTCTCATTCCTCTTCAAGTTTTCTGTTTTTCCACATTTTATAATAGCTGTATCCGCTTCACAGATGAAGAATAAATATGCACAATTATTCAGTGTTTTTTATTAGGTTTTGACAATTTTTTTTTTATTTAAAAATATTACAATTTATTATTTTTAAAAAAGTATTTTTTTCTAAGGTCGATTTGCGTTTGTTTTCCTCTTTTCCATTTTTTTTCACAGTTTTAAAATGCAAATAAGATATATATATATATGTATATACCCACTTATTTCCGGTATATTTCGGTTCTAACGATACTTTTCGTTTAAAATATATGATTAGTTTTTTAAAAAATAAATAAATAAATAAATAAATAAATAAATCCGAAAGTTGTTTCGCCTATTCGCAAGAATTTTTTTTCCCTGTCGGTGCCATTGAAGGTATCGTTTGTCTTTTAAAGAGAATTGTTCTTTTGAACATTTTCAATTGTGTTTCCATTTCGGTGCATGTCCGGAAAAAATGTCTACAGTTTCAAACAACCCACTGAAAAATATCATTTCGCGCTTTAAAGCACTGAGGGGCTGGTGCTCGTTTTATATTCTTTAGGTTTTCTCAAAAAATTTTGGTCAGAAATTTTATATATATATATATATAAGGTTCGTTGGCAAAAACAGACTTGGGTGAGCGTAGCACTTCCGGTATACGTTGCCGGAGACTCGGCTACCAACTCTAAGTTCATTTAGATAGATTTTCATTTCAAAATATAAATCTTAGAAATTCGATGGTGTACTTTGCCGAAAGCAGTTAGACTCCCAACACTAGGTTTCAAAAAATCATATAACACGGATTTTATTTAATGTTATTACCATGGGCACGGGCAACGCTGAGCGGGTCTAATTAATATCTAATAACTAATTAATATTAAAAATTTAATTGCGTAATCTAGGATTTAATAGATATTATGTTAAGTGAGAACAAATAAAAATTCGACTTGCACAGCTGACATTGAAGCCACTGGTCGACAGATTTACCGATTAGCGTGTTCTAAATAATAATAGAAGCAAGTTTTCTGTCTCTGTTCACAAACAAATATCTATACAATTTTAACGGTTAGTTCCAGCTACAAAACTCTTATAATAGTTTTTCAGAATGTATACCAGGATTTTAAATTAAACATAAAAAAAACACAGTGAAAGTGATATTTCTACAATAAAATGCAAACATTCAAATATCCGTTCCATATTTAGACTCTTGTTTCCAAGTAATATTCCTTTGAAAAACAAATACAAAACAACTTACCAAATGAGGAAATACATTAATATAAATTGTACTTTTTTCGGTTTTGTAAAATATTACAAGAGTTTTTTTCAGAAAATGAATAATCTTTTCTTGCATACAGGATACTGCTTTGTAAATTATTTTACAAAAACTTGCATGAAAAAACTTTAACAGCGTACATATACATTTAAAGTACTTGTTATCATATTATTTTAAGCAATAAAAAAAGATTTTTTGAACAATCAATTTCCTTATGGTCCGAAAATTTCACCTAATAAACATTTATATTAAAATCATTAAAATTACATACATTACATTACAATTAATAAAACATTAAAACATATTAAAATTGGACGTTTCAGATTTACATGAAAATTCCTCATCAACAAGCATTTTTCTTAACGTAAGTCACAGTTCAAAAATATCATCACATAGAAAATGCAACATATCAAAATGTCGAGGCCAAAGTTACAGTTATAATAACACGTAGTATTCATTCGGGATGATTGCACTGCACTTGCTTCATTAAGAGGTAAATCTGTAATTTTCGTATACCATGCTTCTGAGAAAGTAAGAGTTCTGTAGTCGCTGCACCTCGATCTGATTACAAAAGATTTAGCAAAATTTGGAAAATGGTCAGTTTTTATTGCATGATCCACTATTCTGGAATTTAATTTTTTATTTTGAAATGCATATCTGTGCTCTTTTAGTCTTATCTCAAGTGTTCAACCTTTCTCCCCCTATATAGATCGCATTGCATTGTTGGCATGAAATACCATAAACTGCATCTTTAAACTGAGAACTGGGATATTTATGTTTGAAGTTGCTTATAAAACTATTTAAAGGTTTCTGTGAGATGGAAGCTGTATGGAAACCGAGTGGTTTCAAGAGATGCGAAATTTCTTCTGAAATACATTTGTAATATGGAATTGCTGCGAACTGGTTCATCTTAGTACGTTGGAAAGGGGGAGGGGTATTCATGTGTGCTTGTATATGTTCCGAGGTTACACGTTTACAAAATCTTGTAGAGTAGCCATTCAATATCAGATCCGATAAAATTCTCTTTTTTTTCAATATTAAAAAGATCCTCAGTGCTAAAAAGTAAGTAACAGTTGTTTGTATCCACTTACAGAAATGTTAAAAGGAGCAAAATATTCATCAGAATTTTTTTATAGCATGATTTATACAAGTTCTAGTTATTTTTATTATGCAATAATAAAAAGAAACTCCTACATAAAAATATGTTAAAGAAAGTATGTATATGTTAACAAAATTATATAGGAAAATAATATTGGTATAATTTTGGTTAATAATATTTCAAAATCAATCTATTAAAAAAAACCTTTATATTTTATCCACTCGTGTAGTTCTTTAATTTAAACATAAGAAGTAGGACTTCCCTTTGCGATCAAATAAACTGTGTGACGTTCTTTTAGAAGTTGTTATTCATTATGACTGAAGTTCTCTCAACGGGGTGAAGTGGCAGAAGTGGGAGAAGTGGCTAGGGCAGAGGGACATTCATAATTAATGTTAAAATAAGATTTATGTTTAAACTGTTCATTTAAATACTTTCTTTTTTATCTGTTCAAAATACCACAAAACTAAAAATTAATGAACTAAAAAAATAATTCTAAAAAGGCATTACTATTTTAATTTTTTTATAGGCTAATTAAAAAAAACACATTATCTATTTTCTTTATTTTTTATGTTTAGTTATAATCATTGGTGTTGCGACATTTCTGAAGAAACATGAAAGAAAAATATTTTACCATGACTTTAACGAAATTTGAAAACTCTTTTCATAAATTACCTGAATTGGTATTTTTTAGTAGACATTCTCTGCAAATGCAATTTTTTTTTTTCTGAAAAACAATACTTCTCTATCTCTGACAAAAAAAAAATTTAAAAATGATATATCGACAATGAGATGCAAAAAAGGCAGAAATCTTCTTCTTATTTTACACATTTTTCTGGAGGAATTTCGTCTTTGAAACGAGAAGTGAATCAAAAGAAAAAGTAGAAATATATATTTTTTTTCTTTCTTTTTCTGTTTCGTACGCAGTACATACAAGTAGAGATTTGCAAACACTGAATGATTTTTCATTTTGCATAAGAGTTTATCATAAGACTTTACAAATAATTTTACAAAAACGTTCTGTGTAAAAAACCCTCTTTATTCCTGAATAATATAATCGTTTGTATAATTGAAATACTTATTATAATGTTATCTAAAATATTGAGAGAAAATTTTTTGGAAAAAAGAAATGTACTATAATCTTAAAGTAGTAAATAAGCAAATCTTAAAAAAATTACATATTTTAAAAATTAATTTCACTAAAGTAGCATTTTAAAGTTAAATTTTTTGACTAATGATTTTCTTTGTTAATCTGCTTACTATATTTGACGGTGAACTTTAAAGAAAAATATATTTTTAAAATTCGTTATTGTATTAAATTTACTTCAGGATAAATAAAGTTTTCTTTTTCGTTTTTCTTTTCTTTGAAAAGCTTAAAATTTCTATTTTAACATTAATATCGCAAATATTCTAAAAAATTAAAAATAAAAATATTATAATACGACTTCAACGAAATTTGAAGAGAGATCTTCTAAATAACAGGAAACATTTCTGACATACTTTCTATAGAAAAATAAATCTTTCTGAAAAATAACGTATTTCCACCTTTTAAATAATCTTTAAATCTGTTTTAAACCAAACTTTAAAAATGATATATCTACAATGGAAATGTAACGAAGCAGAAATCCTTTTCCTATTTTACACTTCTTCTGGACGATTTTGTTTTCGGAAAACACGCGCAAACAAACTGAGAAATCGGAAATACATAAATGAAAGTTGTTGTATAGTTTCCCGCTTTCGTAAAACAGTATAAACTAAAAGTAAAAAACCATTTTAGGAAATTATGGAACTCATATTTCATTGAATATAATTTTGTTTATGCAAGTTAAGAATTGTCGAAAATTTTGAAGATCCTTCTCACTGACGCGTGTACTTATGGCATTTTTTTAAGTATTGAAGCTATAGTTATGGAAGTAGTTTATTGATAAAATTCGTGGTACAAACAATTAGTTGAATTAAAATTTTTTTGCAATTGTCTTTTTCGGGGGGGGGGGGGGGTCATTTTAGGTTTATTTTGAGACAAAAAATAAAATTATTTAAAAATATACAACTAATTCATGCATTATTTAAAGTATCGGATCATCATATTCTACAATATGATGACAAAGTGCGTAAATTTTGTTGAATAATAGAAACATATGCTCTCCTAAGGTAGACGTATACAGTAATTCGATCTTTGAAATGTGTTCAAGTGCTACGTGTTCTAAGACTCAAAGAAAAAAAAACTACTTAATAGGAATGTTCTTTTAATTGCAAGCATATGCCTTATTTATAAATATTGTAGTTAAATAAAATTATTTACATGCATTGAATGTTACTGCAATTCAAAAGGGCAGAGCCATTTTGCTGGGAAACGATGTCACAGAATCCATATTATAAATCAGCAACATGTCCGTGAGTACAGCTGACGACATATCGGCAATTGTAAGAAGATAATCAATCCATTTCTTATTTTTTGGAAATTTAATTACTTCTAAACATCCCAAAATTTTACATTCGCAAACTTTTCCATTTTCGAGTAAGGAAAATAATCCATAATAAGTAAATAATATAATATATAAAAAAAGAAATTTAACAGTTACGTAACCGAACTACCTGCTTAAATACTGACACAATCCATATCAAAAAGGCTGTTTGAAGTAGAAAAATATTATTTGACGATTGATTTTCTCGGCTTTCAAACTCTAACATGCATCTAATACGAAAGTTTCCCTTTTAATATACTTCAAAACATTATTTGAATACATAATTGATGTTTTTTATATAAAAATACTTTTGGTGTTGTTCGTGAGCAATCTAAAAAATACATTAAATTCAAAAAACTTATTAAGGTTTTGAATTTAAAATAAACCGGTTTTCATCTATGTTCTGTACACCGAGTAATACATTCTCTAACATGGGAAGCCTGGGTTGGATCTTCTTGTATTCATTAAAATAAGTAAATGCAATTGGAGATTCACAGAATTAAAAAAAAGATTCAAAAAGTTTAGCACTTAAAATGCACGTTTTGAGAGAATGACCCAACAAAGTTTTCTTTCTAATTTGTATTTAAGCTTACAGAACAATCTAAAATGCATGTTTTAGATCCAAGTTATGGTACTAAAACTAAAATATTTAAAACGTTTGTGAGATTCAAATTTAAGTGTATTTGAACAATAAAACAATATTAAAAATTATAAAAATAATATTAAATGCGGTATTTTAATTTGTTATTATGCTACCAATAGAATTAAAAATGCACATTGTGCTGTCAGTATAATTAAATGTTTGTTAATTCATATTCCTTTAGCTTTAGCTTTAAAATATATTTATATAATTTTTATTTATTCCTTTAGCTGCTCTACCCAACTGAATATGGAATGTTTGTGTTTGTGACGTATGTCTATTTTCCTGCCGGTTTGGCTACTTAATGAAGAACTGGAATAAATTTTAATATAAAACGAAATTCTTCCTTTCTATACATTTAATTCTGTATAAACAAAGATATAATTGCTTATTTAGTTTAACAGTCTATTGTTTTTAGCGTTTTCATAATTTCATGTCATTTGTTTAGCTTTATACTTCGGAAGTCTTTGAAGCTTCATCAAACAAAAACTACATAATTGTTTGTTTTTTCTGACTTATGTACCTTTTGAAAAAAATCAAAGTTTTTCAGGAGAAGGTGTTGATTAAATAGTGGAAAATATCTTAAGTAAATATTTACGACAGAATGTAATGCTGTAATATCGCACATAAATTTACCCAATATATATATATATATATATATATATATATATAAAACCCTATAGGCATCTTGCTTAGATACTAAATATTTCATCAATCTTATTTTTAAAACATTTTCAAACACTTATCAAAACTTCAACTCATCAATCTGTTTATTTCTGCTTCCACGCTTTAACATTCGCTAATATGCTTAGAATGCTGAAACATTTAGGCATATTATTCAGATTTACTGCATATGTTCCGTCATTGGAGTATACATAAGATACAATTTCATGACAGCAACTATATTTGTTAATTTTGTAAGTTTCTTCAAATGTGTCCCGAAAATTCATATGCAATTTATATATTTCATATAAAAATGCGGGGTTTCTTTTAATGTAGCTATACAATTTCTGCTAGATATATATTTATAAAGCGAGGGGAATATGTCTGTAAGTATAAAAAATTGCGCTTTTTACCGTAGAGTCAATAGATGTTGTCTAAAAGATATTCAGAAGAGCACACCAGTAAAAAATAAATGTATGGAATAATTTGCTGTTTGTGAAATAGTGCTATTGTGGAATATTACACAAATACAATGTTTTTATCTTAAAAAATCAGTAAACCATCCTACTGCTTACGAACAATTTTGCACAGGTGGCAACATGTTAAGAATCTTATTATACTGCTTTAAAATAATATATACAAAGATTTGAGTACCAATGATATCCCAGATGGAAATCAATCAGCAAATATGAAAATGTATGAAATATACCAGCATGCGTAGTTTATAGCATCGGTTCTACTGAACGTTATTTGAATACTACTATTTCAAGCAATTTGGTATATTTGGTATATAATCTTTGGTATATTTCTATAATCTTTACAATAGAAATCTACTATGAATATTATTATTTGGAAAATCTGGTATTCAAAAGGGATACCTGTGGTACCTCTGGTATAGTAATTCACTTTAAAAAGAAAATATTACGAAGATTCAATATATCAGGAATATGCATTTCTTTTCCTATACTGAGTGCGAATTCAAACACTTACATTTATAAGCTATATATAATTGGACATAATTCATATCTTAACATTTATAACCAAACATGTTTAAAATAATTTTTTTTATAAAAAAAAGTTTTAAAATATATGATGGCAATATTCAATTGTTTTCCACATAGATATTATGAATAATGGTTATTATAAAAGACAGACATATATGTTACTTAAAATGTAATGGTGCAATGTCAGTTTTTGTATGCAATATTTTAAAGAAAGTTGATGGCTAATAAGGCAGCTCTTTTATTATTAAATTATCAATTGGTAAGCACAGTGTTCATTTGAAATATTCATTCCAATCTTAATACAATAATAAATGTTATAAAAAAATCAAATATAATTGTGATAGCTAAATAAGATAATGGGCATACAGGAATTCGCGCAGTCACTTTTTTGCAGACCACTATTCCTCTATAACAATCTTCGTGACAGACTTGCCTTCCAAATGGTGTAAAAATAATCTTTGCGGTAGATATATCTAGCAGGTGTTGTACAGATTTAAAAGGAAGATTAATGGTACAAAAATGTGGTAGCCAAAATAAATGACGCCGCGTTCACCAGTTGTTAAAAATCGACAAAAATATAATAAATATAAGCATTTTGTTTTACATTCAGGAACGGCATATCTTATAAATTTATAAAACAGACATTTTATTTTTTTTTTCTTTCAAAAAACTAAATTCTGCAAAACTGTTTTTATCCTTGACAGGTTAACTACACTCTGCGAATCTCCTGATGATGAGAGCAGGCAATTATTTGCTCTTGAAACTATAGTTGTGGTATGTAATCATTATATGGAGAAAAAAAAAATCACTTCCGTATATACTACTCAATATATACTCCGTATATACTATTTAAAATATAATGGTGCAATGTCAGATTTTGTATGCAGGATTTTAAAGGAAGTTGGTTGCTGATAAAGCACCTCTTTTATTATTAAATCAGTTATTAGTAAGTGTGGAGTTAATTTTTAAAAAATCATCACAATCATAATCCAATAATAACTGATATAAGAAAATGAAATAAAATTATAATAGATAAAAAAAATAATGGTAGTACAGCGGTTTGCGCGGTCACTTTGCTGACCACTATTCTCCAATAACAATTTTCGTTGTAGATGTCCGTTACAAATGGTATAAAAATAATCTTAATGGTAGATATCTCTTGCAGGTGTTGTAGAAATCTAAACCGAAGACTACTGTTTAAAAGAATGGTAGTCAAAAAATGATCGCGTCAACCCCAGATTATACAAATTGACAAAAATACAATGGTAATAAATATAAGCATTTTTTGGTGGGTACCATACAATGGTAATAAATATAAGAAAAAATCAGGAACGGCATATTTTATAAATTTACAAGATACTCTGCAAATCTCCTGACGAGCAAGTAATTATTTGCTCTAGAAACTATAGTTATAGTCTATTAAATACATGGAGAATAAACGATCACTTCAGTATATACTACAATATAATAATAGGATTTAAATAGTGATACATTACTTGGTAATGAAAATCATTATTTGCATTTCAGTCATATTCATGTGTATTCAAGTTTTATATTTTAATGAAATTTAAAACATTTTGTTAATTTCAAAGTTGAACATTGTAATCATTAATAAAATATATTATGATTTAGGATTGTTTAAAGATTAACAGCAGTTTTTAAAATTCATATTAATGATGATCATAAACGGTTCATTAAGAATCAAAGATTGCATTCATAGATCTTTCTTCAATTTAACTGTTATTAATGACTATGAGATCTCAAATAATCACAATCTTTCATTCCAAATGGTGAAAATATTTTGTTTCCTGCAAAAATCCTGTGATTAGTAACAATTATTTATCTTGCGTTTTCTAATCTTTTGTCATACAATAATACGAAAATGCCAGATGCAGCAGACTGTGAATTATAACATTGATTTTTGACTAATAAATGCATTTTTTAAACAATATTTTTATTAATTAAGTGCTGTAAATTTTTCTTAAAGCATATTTTTTGTCACATTCTAAAATTAAGTTATATCATAATAATTCTTTCCTTAGTTTCACTATTGTAAATACAATGGGATATTCCTATTTCAAACATGTCACACTTGTTTAACAATGACTTCTTTATGGCGCGAAATCTTCTGATTAAGAAAATAAGTTTGAGGAGGATTCACACAAGAAAATATATTTTAGCACGTTTACTGCCGGGTCGAAAGTACCGGAATTTATTTTATTTAGAAAGTTCAAATTCGTACCAGAAAATAAGAATAGCAATATTTACTCTATTTAATTACGGACATTTCGTGATTATATAAAATAAAAATTCTTCTTCCGAAATTTTCGGAACAAATTTGTAATTTTAGATTGAAAAACCACGAGGATACTCGTGGTTGGCAGCGAATGGGTTAAAGACAATAATGGATACATGTTGCAATTTTGAAAAAAATGTTCTTCATAAACATGTTCTGAGTTTTTCTACAAATATTAAGAGAATTAAAAAAATAGATCATAGGTATAAGTTTGATTAAATGGTTTTCTGACACAGTTTTAAGCACATGTTATGTATTTTCGTTATCAAAAATTATAGAAAGTAAAACAAGTTGGAAATTGTACGTCAAACGTGACAAATGAGGTACGATCGTACTATAGCTAGTTATATAAATATGCAGATCTTGATGATTTTTAATTCTGTTAAATGAATTATATCGTCTGCAGGTTAATTTCTGTAATAAAATAAGTATCTCGGTCGCTTGACGATTAACCCTCGGAAGCTCCTATAACAAAAAAGCACTGATTTAAAAAAAAAATCAAATTTCTTAATAAATGTTTTTATTAATATTTTCTAAAGTTTTGATTCGATTTTTAAAAAAATTGAAATGTCTCGACAAAATTCTGCAAAGATAATATATCTTAAATTTCAAACCATTCGGTTGAGTAGTTTTTGCGTTGTTATATGCGGACGAACGGACAGACAGACGGACGAATGAACGGACGGAACAGACGACAACAATAGGTGCTACGTATTTATATAATTACGAACGCACCTAAAAATACTTCTATTTCATTTTGTTCTAACTCATAGAGTAGAATTTTTATTCACAAAATACTTGGACGTCTGTTAATCTAAACATTATTCTCCATTCAAGCAAAAGTCGGCTTACAAGGAGACCGCCAAACATGATGCGCACAGATTTTGATGATTTTAAAGTATGTTGTAGGGGTCATACCCCTAACTATTCAGGTCAAAGGTTTCCTTCAAATGGGCTTTAGTTTTCGAGAAATTTCGGGTTAAATTTCAGCATGCTTTTCAAATACCCATTAGTTCGTACTAAACAAGTTCTCCGTGGTGCAGGGCTAGCGATCTGGATTTGAAAGCCGGGGGTGAGGGTTCTGTCCTCGCCTGTGACTTTTACCTTTTTTTTAATAAATTTTATATATTTGTCGCGTTGTAAGTTTTATGTAGAATTATGAAATCTGCATCTTTGAACTTTTTGATATTTTCCTAATAAATTCTATTTACATTTTCGAATTTTTCGTGAAAATTTATAGTTTTTTTTCTTTTTTTTTTTTTTTTTTTGTTTGTGCAGTTGTGAAATTAATATTTCTATTGACGAAATTCCAAACTAATTTATGTCTATATTTTGTTTATTTTGTTTATTATTATTTACTCTTTATATTTTAATAACCGTTCTAAAATAATACCTTTTTTTAACTTTATGAAATTTTAAATGAATTTTATATATTTTTTTTATAATTTATAGAAAATATTTTTATTTCAAATCTTTTAAAGGTATGTATGATTTGGTAATTCCAACAACATATTTTGAAAGGAGTAATAAAATATTAAAGCAATAACTCTTATATCCAAGTTTTAGTCAGTTATATATATATATTTTATGCTATTTAAATAAATTTAACTGTAAAGTTCAAACTCAACATCATTTTTGATTTGCACAAATAAAAAATAATATATTACAATTAATTTTTTTCATTCTAACAAGTCTATGCCATACAGAAAAATTCAACTAGAAAAGAAAAATCGTTTGTTAATTACAATACATATAAAAAATATCCGAAAAAAAATCGTCTGCAATGACTTTTACGGTAATATCAGAATAAATAAAATTTTATTTTTATCAATTTCGTTTAGCTTCCTTTGCAGACATTTACCAAGTTTGAAATAATTTCTTTTTCAAATGTAATGCATTTTTTAATATATTTATCACAATTTAAGTATTTAAAGAATATATAATATGCTAATTTATACATTCTTCCAATATTGTTAAAACAATTTACGTAAAAAATATATTTAAAGGCGACTTTTAATGCGGAATTTGTTTACAATATTTTTGCGATATGTATCACCCAATTAGTTCCATATTTAATAAACTAAAAATATCGATGTCGGTGATGATAAATATTTTTGTATTTCAGCAGTTAACATATTTCAATATATTGAGAACAAATAAAATATTAAAAGGATATATTATTTTGTTAATTTTTTCTTAATCATTTAAATTTTTTTAAATAGAAAATGCAAATAAAAAAATACATTATTTCATAAATACGGTAAATAAATAAGTAAATATACATAAATGTAAACAATAATCATTTTAAAAAGACGAGATATCAAGACATAAATTAGTTTGGATTTTCGTCAACCGAAATATTAGAATAAAAATTGCGCAAAAACTATAAATTTTCACGAGAAATTCAAAAATGTAAATAGAATTTATTAAGAAAATATCAAAAAGTTCAAAGATGCAGAATTCATTATTCTGCATAAAATTTACAACGCGACAAATATATAAAATTATTTTCTTAATCATTTAAATTTTTTTAAATGGAAAATGCAAATAAAAAAAATGCATTATTTCATAAATACGGTAAATAAACATAAATGTAAACAATAATCATTTTAAAAAGACGAGATATCAAGACATAAATTAGCTTGGATTTTCGTCAACCGAAATATTAGAATAAAAATTGCTCAAAAACTATAAATTTTCACGAAAAGTTCGAAAATGTAAATAGAATTTATTAGGAAAATATCAAAAAATTAAAAAATGCAGAATTCATTATTCTGCATAAAATTTACAACGCGACAAATATATAAAATTTATTAAAAAAAGGTAAAAGTCACAGGCGATGACATAACCCTCACCTCCTGCTTTCAAATTCAGAGCGCTAGCCCTGCACCACGGAGACCTTGTTCAGAATCACGAACTAATGGGTATTTGAAACGCATGCTGAACTTTAAGCCGAAATTTCTCGAAAACTAAAGCCCATTTGAAGGAAACCTTTGACCTGAATAGTTAGGGGTATGACCCCTACAACATACTTTAAAATCATCAAAATCTGTGCGCATCATGTTTGGCGGTCTCCTTGTTAGATTTATGCTGTAAACACACTGATTTTCTGTAAGGCCAGTGTTTGAAATAACTGTACAGGAAGCACAAGGTCCGACTTTCGAATTATTTGGTTTGGAACTACGAATAACTGTTTTGTTTGCGCATAGAATGTTTTGCGTTGCTTTTTCAAGTGTTCATAGGCGAAAGAATTTAAAAGTACTTCAACCTACAGAAAAGCCTCGTAAAACCCGCGCTGTTATATGGACAAGAAGTGTTAAAATTAAACGCTGAATTTAAAAAAATGGAATAAAAAAAATAAATAAAAGTTATAAAAAATAGATAAGCTAGTTAAACAATAATAAAAAATACAATTGATTAAATCAAATGGAAATAAGCTAAAAAGCAAAACCAAGACACAAGGACAATAAGAAGCTAAAACTATTTTATGAAAACAAAAAGAAAGGAGAAAAATTCAGTACAAGGATTAGTTTTTTCAAATAGCGTTGTGCTTGTTTTTCTATTTTTATGTTATATTTCAGAAATTCTTTCCATTGTATCACATTGTTTAATATAATAATGTTCTTTTCCAGCATTTTAAATTTATTATTATATCTGTGAAATAGTGCCATTTCGGAATATTACAGAAATATAATGTTTTTTATCGTGAAAAAACTGTAATTCTACCATTCTACTGATTGCGAACAATTTTGCACAAGGGTCAACATGTTAAGAATCTTAACTTAACGCTACTTAACACTACTTAAAAATTTTACACAAAGGTTTGAATAGCAATCGTATTCTAGATGGAATTCAATCAGCAAATATGAAATTGGATAATATATGCCGAGTAATATATGACAAGTTTATAGCAACGCTTCCACTGATCGTTATTTAAATTTAAAAAAAAGAATGAGAATGAAGAAACACTGAATTAAAAAAATAGAAATAAATAAAATAAAATAAAATTTAGAAAATGGATAAGCTAGTAAAATAATAATAAATAATACAGTTGATTAAATGAAATGTAAATAAGCTAAAAAGAAAAACTAAAAGAGACAAGGACAGGAAGAAACTGAATTATTTTATGAAACAAAAAAAAGGAGAAAAATTCAGTAGAAGGACCAATTCTTTCAAATCGTGTTGTTCTTTTTTCTATTTTCATATTATATTTAAAAAAAAAATCCATTGTATCCCATTGCATAATATAACAATTATCTTTTTCACCATTTTAAAGCTAGTATTATACTTATTAAATTCTGCATTGTACTTATTAATATATTACATGCCACATTTCAATACACCACTCGTGAAGAAAAATAGATTTTTCCTTTTGTTGAGGTTTCCACCACCGGTATAAATATGTGGGATAACGGACACGATAGTAAGTTCTCTAATTATTCCACTTGGACATTTCTAGTAAATATGAAATAGAATATTTATTAATGACACACCTTAACATGCACAATAAAACACAATATTTACATTTACAGGAAAGGATATAACAGATGCTGAACCCCATTAAACTACACCCAGAAAACCCTCAGTAAAACACTATTAAAATACTGTTCTCTGCTATATGTGCACTACTAGGCATTTACTATCACAACCACACAGATTTCCAAAAATAACAGTTTGTCCTTAGGCTTTCTCTTAAAGGACATTTCTTGGAAAACAAACGCTAGTGATCCGCACAAAGCTAACCGAGGAATGCAACTCTGAACTCTAGTACAGTATTTGGCCAGCACACAGCCTCCACCGCAGTCCACTCTGGCCTGCTTCTCGTTCTTTCTTACTCCCAATCTGCAGGGCACTCACAGCAAAGATACTAGTTAAAAGATACGTATAATAGAAAGATAGGTATATTAGAAGGTCTATGGCAGGGCATCTTTCCCTATTTCCACATGCTGCTATTGCACTCCGGTAGCATGACAATCTATTCATGAATTCTCTCTTCTGCTGAAAAAGACACGTTTTTTATTCCTCTGCATTCAAGGGATTATAACCCTTTTGGAATTTCTTTTAAATGATCTGGTTAAACAACGTGGATAATGGAATGCGTTTTTAACACAAGTACATAGGAACACACATACAGATAAAATACAACACATTAAAAAAAAGTTCATTAACTACACAGTAATTTATGTAAAATATGCGTCACATTGACGTCAGAAGCATAGAAACCTGACAGTTTTATTCTAAACCCCTAGTCATTCTCATCAACAAAGTCGGCGTTCTTTCCAAAAGAAAACATCTTTGTAGTACCATCTTGTTGTATTCTCATCATGTATGTATTTTAGTAAATGCTAAAATAATTTTATTCACACTTAAAAAAATATATACAATTATTTTATTAACAAAGGTTATAGTAAAATTTTGCATTTACGAGTATAATCGATGAAAGTATTAACAAAAACTATGATGAGCTTTAAAAACGAAATGCATTTTAACCATTCACGTAATAATAAAAAATAATTCTCAAGGAAAGTTCATTATCAAGCGAGTTCTTTCATTTGAATGTCATTTAAACAAAAAAACTGCTACTATTTTTAAATATTACGCATTATGTGACCAGAATTAGCAGAATATTTATATGTTTTCAACTTTCAGCAAGATATGTTAATAAGTACCTTTCTTTTGAATATCATTCATTTATTTTACTTTATTTTCTTTTACATGCTCATTAAAAATGAATAAAGGATTTTTTAAACAAATAGCAAAAGTAATTTTAGTATAGGTTTAAGACATTTATGATAAATAGACTTTTTATTTTGATTATTATATTATATTTGTTTTGTTGTTTAGATACAGGGTGTTCGCAAACTGTTTTTACAAAATACAAGACGAATAGAAAAAACATTTTAGTATAGGATATCAGGGTCGTAACCGATTTATTTAGTCAAAAATTCAGGGATCGTCTCCAAGCTAAATCCGGTCTTTCGTATATTAATTTAACACAAATGAACATATTTTAGGGAATTTATTAAACGTCCGACTTTCATTTCTTTGAAATGTAATGTCATCATAAAAGAAGTACTATAAACGACCTTATACCATTGTGCTATACTGATGACCTGGGTTCGAGTCCCGGCTTGGGTATTTTTCAGTATATTGGCTTTACGCCTCTTAAGCAAGTAAAATTTGAATATTATGAATGCAAGGCATGAGAAATTTTCTATGGAAAAATTTTCCAAGTATTAAATATGGATTTATTCAATTATCGATGCAGGATTTTCTTTGGTTTCGTGTTTGCCTCAGGGTTGGTGGCTCACGGAAAATATTCCATCTTGTGCTGCGTTTGTAGCCTTGCCAACATGTTATGTGAGAAGGTTCCAGGATGAGTATCGTTCCCAAGTCATTCAGTTGGTAGAACGTCAATGCGCTATACTGATGGCCCGGGTTCGAGTCTCGGCTTGTGTACTTTTTCACTATGTTGGCTTTACGCCTCTTAAGCTAATAAAATTTGAATATTAGGAATCCAAGGCATGAGAAATTTTCTATAGAAAAATTTAAATTGTTATAATTTTAAAAGTGTTAAATATGAATATATATTGTGTCACGTACCGAATTACAATGTATTTTTACCACTTCAAATTGTAATGAAATCATTGCTTTACTTTTAAAAAACGCATTTTACAATATCCTGCAAAGAAATGTAATTTTACTACAAAAAGTAACTGTACAAAATTTAAAGTTATAAGTAACTGAAAGAAAGCAGACATAGTTACTCTATTTCTGCCTAAAATTTATTCGGAGTAATTTATACCATTTCTGATTACGGTAATATATTTTTTAAGTAGGTTTCTTTATGATGACTGTTGAAATATTACTGCTACTAAATGGCATTAATGTTATTATCTGTCATTTTAGGAAGACCTATTGCCTCATTTTCTGAGAACTTTAAAAGTTGTTTGATTGTTTGAACTTTTTTTTACAAAATAAAAATATACCGGTGATTATTAGAAACAATTCTTTTCAATGTTTCGTAGTAATAGAAATAGTGGCATTTATTGAACTTTGAACTTGGTCATTGAAAATATAATTAAAAAATGCACTATTGGTAAAAAGAAACAACGAAGATGAATGCCTTCACCAGTGTTTTTGTTTATTTGTTTGTTTTAAAATGTGTATTACAAGAAGCATACTTTAATGAAATGGTTAATAAGGACTTCAAATATAAATTAATATATTTAGAAAAATTATATATATTTTATATAATAAAATACCTCAACAGTTTTGTAATTTACTGATTTTTTGTAAATTTGTTGAAGTTTTCAGATATTTTTATAAACGTGCAAATAACAAAATCGTAAAAATAAACCTGAGTAATCTAATAGAAAGAATGTAAGCAAATCATTAATATGATATTGCATGTTACAGTAAAATTTTAATAATCTTTTTAACTATTACAAGTACCATTTAAAACGTACCATAAATCGGTTTTACTTGGTCTATGGGATGTTAATTGCTAACTTGGATCTAAAACGAAAAACTACTTTAAATCCTGGATCTACTACCGCGAATGGAAGAAATATTTAAATTCTTGGTTCAACAAAAATGTTTCTGGAAGGCTCTTGTTTGAAAGAAATTACATTCTGAAAATTAAAAATATACAAAAAGACATTTTACTCTATTCACTGCCTTTTAAATGATTAAGATTCAGAGTTGCTATCTTTAAATTTTCTTAGTTTGTGGAGTTTATTGACTCTTCTTAATACAATGCCCCCCTTTCTTCGGAATGCTCCATTTCTTTTGGCAGCAAAGACGGACATTAGTATTCTGCCAAAAGAAATGGACCATTCCGGAGGAAGGTGAGCATTGGATTTGAAAGAGACAAACAACTCCATAAACTAAAAAAAATTAAAGATACAAACATTTAAAGATTGCAACTCTGAATCTTAATCATTTAACAGACAGAGAGTAAAATGCCTTTTTGCATATTGTTAATTATCAGAATGCAATTTCTTTCAAACAAAAGCCTTCCAGAAAGCTTTTCGTTGAATCAAGAAATAATATATTTCTTCCAATCGCGTTATTTACTTTTCATACCATTTAAAAATTGTTTGATAATGCATTTTACAAATTAAAAGAAATATATATTTTAAAATCTATATTATCACGTGACCAGTCTTTAAAGCATGGCTCAGCAGTAATGCTCTCACATGCACAGCTAATGGTCTCACGCTCGCACATACAGCGGACCTTTTACAGTGTCCGGCAGGATGTTAGACCAATCGAATCGGTCTTGTTGCTTAGAAAATATCATAAAACAATCACCTGAATAACTTATGTAAAATTCAGCTTTGATTGTATGACGTAGGTTCCTCGATAATTTAGAGAGCTTTAATGCGTGTGAAGGTAGTTAAGACCAGCGGGAAGAGTCTTGCAACAGTGAATATGGGTTTATAAGACTGTTCCATAAAGCATATTATATAACTGGATTTGATACTTTAACGTAGGTTAGCAAAATTTTTAGGTACCTTTAGTACATTTTACCTGCCAAACGTCCCCTGATTCCAATTAGCTAATACCCATATGTTCTTACCTACTAGTCAGGCGTTTATAAGTATACATATATACATTTTAAATACATAAATACATCTTTATACAGCATACATATATATGTAAGTTAAAAGTCAATTTATACACTGAAGTCAGTTAGCAGCAATGAATTCCGAAAAGCCGGATATTTCCTTGATGTAATAGTTGGTTAATTCATTGATATAATCTGTTTAATATATATATAAAGCCTTGATATAAGTGTAGCTACTTAAAATTCATAGAAATGATAATCCAGACATGTTTCTTCTGTATTGTGCTATTTAAACAGAGTGTCCAAATATTATCCACCTGTTCTTAATGAAATACTAAAATCCATTTAAAATTTAACAATGTTTTCAAAATTAATGTCAAATCAGAGGGTCTCCTAAATAATTGTGGAAATAAAAATGCAGACCATATAACACTTTTGTTTCACATTGAGACAAATCGGCAAAGAACAGCAAATTTCCTCTAGATATAAGGAACAAGATGTATGAATTCGATGCGGTCATGAAGGTGCGTTAAAAACATATTTCTGACAAAATTTTACCTGTTTGGTAATCTAACAAATTCTGAAATGACTTGTCATTGTTTTTGCTCTTTCAGACTTCATGTGACTGAGAAATGCATTTTTAAATAATAGCTATATGTTACAGACGGAAAGGCGGGAAGCATCATAGAGATGCATCGTTGGGGCGTGGGCAAACAAAGCTTCATGATCACTGGTTTCATGCATGCACGAGAATCTATACTGTGTGAAAGTATAGAAATTATTTTTTGGTTAATTTATTGAGTTTGTTTATATTTGCTTATCTCTGAATCTCTATCTATTAAACTTTAACTTTAATGCAATATTTTATTTCATTATGAACTCAGAAATATCTCAGAAATTTTTATTTCATTATTTTAAAAGAAGTAAAATATATATTTTCATTTTCTCAGATTCGGTTTATTAAATAGCTCATTTATATTCATTAATTTTAATGCGAAAACTCCATGATGCAAGATTAACTTTATTATTATAATTTGCATCAAGAAAAATAATTCAATATTATTACCATATTTTGAGCTAAGTTTGAGAAAGCACAAATGCTTCCACTTTCGTTAATTTATCAAATAAGTTCAAGTTTCTTCATAAAAGCGAAAAGAACAATTTTCGTCATTAACTTAAATGTTGGTTATTTCATCTGAAAACTTCTTTTTGAAAAGATTATAGAACCAATAAAATGACGTAATGAAAATGTGCACATTACTTCTTAAAATAAATCATTAAATAAACGTTTTGTTAGACTACGAGTTTTTATCCTTTTTCTAAAATTGCAGTTCAATAAATAGAAATTTTAACATTTTAATATAAATAAATATTCAATTCACTAAACTTTTTGCAAACGAATAAATATTTAATTTCCGAATTAAATTATTACCTGTATATTGTATATACAGGCTGTCCGAAAAGTCTGGAAACGGTCGAATAACTCGAGAAATATACTTCGGATTGAAAAGAAGGAAAAAATGCATGTTCTATATTTTTGAAAATACTATTTAGGGATAACAAAGTCCCCCCCCCAACTCTGCCCCCTGCTGGGAAAGGAGGGCAACTTTGAAATCTTAAATAATAATCCTCCTTTTTTATTGCAGTTTCGGATTCTACGGAAAAGAATACGTAAATTTTGTACTGAACATTTTCTTCGGAAAATCGTTGATGGCGCTGTAATCGAGTAAAAACAGTGAGATTTCTTTCCACTGAAAAGTCTGGAAACGATTGAAAACTCGAGAAATATACATCGGATTGAAAAACGGAAAAATGCATGTTCAATAGTTTTGAAAAATCTATTTAGGGATATCAAAGTTGCCCAACAACTCTGCCGCCCTGGAAGGAAAGGAAACCTTTGAAATCTTAAATCATAACCCACCCTTTTTTATTGCACATTCGGATTCTACGGAAAAAATACGTAACTTTTGTGTATAAAATTTTCTTCGAAAAATCTTAGATTTAGCTTTAATCGAGTAAATTTCAGTGAGAATCGTTTCCATTGAAATGTCTGGACACTTTCGAATAACTTGAGAAATATACATCGGATTGAAAAACGGAAAAATAAGTGTCAATATTTCAGAATAATGGCAACTTTTATATGCCTAAATAGATTTTTCTAAAATATTGAACATGTATTTTTTTGTTTTTCAATTCGATGTATATTTCTCGAGTTATTCGACCATTTCCAGAATTTTCAATGGAAACGATTCTCACTGCATTTGACTCGATAACAGCGCCATCGACGAGTTTTTGAAGAAAATGTTAAATTCAAAAGTTACTTATTTTTTCCCATAGAATCCGAATCTACAATAAAAAAGGGGGTTATCATTTAAAATTTCAAAGTTGCCCCTCCTCCCCGTCCAGGTGGTCAGATTTGGGGGGCAACTTTGATATCCCTAAATAGATTTTATAAATATACTGAGCATGCATTTTTCCGTTTTTCAATCCGATGTATATTTTTCGAGTTATTCGACCGTTTCCAGACTTTTCGGACACCCTGTACAAATATATATATATATATATATATATATATGTAATAATAATAAAAAAATTCGCCATTTTTCCTTAATTAATTTATTCTAAATTCTTACAATTCTAATTTTTCCCTCTCTTTTAAAATATCTCTTAAATCTAATTTATATTTTATTCCATAGCTCAATCAAAATATTCTTTTAATTATCATTCTAAAAATCTTAATCTGTTAAAAGCTACACGTATTTGTAAAAAGCTTATTCTATTAACTGCAGCAGCTTCTAAAAAGCACCTGCTTAATTTCTTCTTATTTTGAGACATTGAATTTTTATTCTTTTAGAACATTTTGTAGAATCATTTTTTATTTCTATTTAATAGTATCATTCGGCATCCCATAATCCCTCACTTTTTTCCCGCTCAAGACTTTTTACCTTTTTAAAATACCGCGTCTAAAGAAAGAGTTTTGACAATACGTCAGGTACACACTCTCTTGGCCTCATTTTTTCAACCATTAGCGAGCAGGCCTTTTCTACCCCCATGTTTCCCTCCGAACATTGCTGTCGTTGGGCTAGCATATTCGCGCTTCTGTAACCTTGAGCAAAATCTTGTAATATTTATACGGTTGCACTGGCTTCGGAGAGAGACTTTTACACGAATTATTACTGTCAACTAGATGCTGTCGCTGGGATTGTCCAAATTGGTTCGTCGGTAGTTGTTCTTCAATAGATCTAAATGTGTTTCAAGTTTTAAAGAAGTGAAATTACGTGGAGTTGTTCTTCATATATGTTGTCGAATTACTCGTCTATCATGTCTTCCGTAATGCTTTAGGAGAAATTCTTCTGGAATTCATTGCCTCTATTCAGCTCGATTACGATTGCACCTACACTACATTTTTCAAATGTGGCTTGTTCTCAGATACGTGTCTTCACTGTTTTAAGTAAATCTAAATAATACCATCTACAAATGTCATGAAATGGTTTTCGTTGACTTTGGCTGTGCCAAGATCTATCTTCTCATCCGGTAAATTTCATGGGGTTCGGGGACTGAGATGTCGTCCTGAGTGAATGATAGAACGAACGTTTCATATATATATATATATATATATATATATATATATATATATATATATTGATGTTAGTTATAGCGTTCATTTTTATTATTATTATTGTTTTTTACATAAACTAATGAAGTCTAAATAGTAAACTAATTAATTTTAAATATGAAAAAAATTAAAAACCGACAAAAAAGTTAATCATAAGTCCAGTAAAACTGACATAATACATAAAATATTACACGGAAAACTGTATAAATTTTTAAATACAAAGAAACACAAAAATGATTTATTGAAATATGTCATAGTAAAAATCCATAATATTTTTTTTTTTCATTCAAAGATATATAACATGATTAATGTGTATTATAATTATGTATATTTCACATATTGCTAAAAGTATTTTCAATGTTTAATTTTGCGTCCATTTATTACAGTTTAAATGAAAATAATATACGAAACAAATGAATACTTTTGATGTTTGAAAGTCATCGTGTATAGCGATAAGCTCTTTTAATAGAAAACTGCCGCAATTCTTAACGTGTGAAATAGTTTCAGAAAAGTTTTCTGAGCAGGGATTTCATTTTCGCATTCTATGACAAATGTTAGAGCATTTAAATAATTATTTATTTACAATAAATAAATAGTCCTTGAAATGTTTACAATATATAAGTATATTAGAAATATTTTATCAGGTGAAAATAATATAAAATAAGACATACATAAAAAAATAAAATCTTCGCTCGATAAACATGAAATGGTTTATGAGAAAAACAGTAAACTAACATGTAAATAATACAATAAGTAACTAATACAACTTTCATTATATGTTGTTGTCTGTTGTACGTTAGTTTACGTTGGTTCAAATTTGATGAAATAACGTAAAAATATAATGTTAATATAGTACGTTGAATTTTTATTAATGTTTTCTTTATACGGCGATATTAAAATGCCTTTTGTCTCTATGAAAAGTTATTGTTTGTTTCATTACCAAATATTGCGACTTCTATTGTTTTACAAATCACCGTACAATTAATACGATAGAACCACATGTTTTACAAGCACCGAATCTAATATCAGATGTAAAGTACATTGCGTTAAGAAATTATAAGACCAATAACGAATTGTTGCACTTCTGAAGAAGAAGACACAATATGCAAATTTTTAGCGTGTGTATTTAAAATTGATCATAGAACGTTTTCTGTTATAATTGCTACATTATAATTTAAGTTACATTTTATTAAAATCTTCTATTTTTTTAAAACGTAAATAAGGTGACTGTTTAGAAATTATAAGACCACCTGAAGAAATTAGTATATTAAACTTCACATCAGAATCATTATGAAACGTACGCGTTTGTGTATCGTGAAAGTATTCCCGAGAAGCAAAGGTGCAGGTTTAGATAGTGTTATTTACGATATACAGTGGAACTCTAGTTATACGTATTGCTCGGGACCGGAAAACAAAACGTATAACTCAGTAAAACGTACAACTCAATTCATAGTCTACCGAAACCATTTTTTAAATATATCCTAAAAACTTTGTTCCGCTGAGGTGTTCCAGTTACCTTTGATATCGAAAACGGAAGTTTCCTAAATATTACTGCACCCATGACATAAAATTTCGGAAATGGAACAGAGTAGAAGCAAGTACATAAGAAAAGTATACATGAAGTTATTTTATCATAAAAGCTTTATAAAAATATTTTTAATACACATCGGGTACTTAAAAGAAATTATTGGAATTGCCTTGGTATGTAAATCATTTATCAAAACACATTTCAGTAGTTTATTGAATCTTGTAGAATTAATCACTAATATTAGATTGTTTCTTTTTGGCAGTGCCGACATTGAACAGCAAACTTTGCATTTCTGTAAATAATGCAGCCGCCTTACCGTTACTGTTTTTACTACTGACAAACAGTTTTACAACGTCAAAAGACGCCCTTAGAGCAGCTCTGAAGTTAGCGTGATATCTTTCAAATCATACGCATCCGGCGCGTCGTCAGTGTTTCCGGTTACAAAATGCATAAATGAGACAAAACTTTGGCCGGGGACGCAAAAACGTAACGTACAACTGAGGAAAATGTACAACTCCAAACGTATAACTCAGTTAATTTTTAATAGCAAGCGGCCGGGACCGCTGAGTTGAAACGTATAACTGAAAGAAACGTACAACTCAGGTAACGTATATCTGGAGTTCCACTGTATTTGAAGATGCCGTGATGTAAAAAATTGTCTGCGACCAAAGTAAGAAAAATTTGGTTTTATAAGGGTGCTGGTAAATCTGGACGAGAAATAGCTAGGTTAATGAAGCGCTTTAAAACTGCCATTCACAGTGAAATAATTAGAATAAAGGATTCATATAAAATTAAACGATCTAGCAGAAAAAAGATTTTGACAACACGGGATAATCGACAAATATTTCGATTATCAACTTAAAAAGGTCTTTCAACACGGAAAATTTCGAACCGTTTCAGCAAAAGAACCTCACACGTAACAGTTTGGAAGAGTCTGAAATCAAATAGCAATGCAAAATGTATGAAACTGTTGAAAAAAACGATGTTAATGAAACATCATAAATGAGAAAGACTGAAATGGGCTAAAAATGTCATGGGAAAAGAAATGGAAACAAGTGATATTTTCAGATGAAAAAAAATTACTCTTGTCGGTCTGGATGGTTATAATTGGTATGATTTGAGCAAGGAACCGAAACAATGCTTCAGTCGACAAATGGGAAGAGGATCAGTAATGGTTTGGGGAGCTTTTAGTCATGACGGATTATGCGATTTAACCCGAATATTGAACTGTGCGCAATATCAGGCTATGCTCTATGATCAATTGATACCGTTTGGACCTTGTTCAGGTGATATTAACTGGATGTTTCAACAGGACAATGATTCTTGACTTGTGTCTAAATCCACCCAGCAATGGTTTAAAAAAAGAAAAAATCATGTTATGTCACGGCCAAGTAGAAGTTCAGACTTGAACCCTATGGAAAATCTATGGGGCATATTAAGTCGCAAGGTTTTTGCTAATAATAAACAGTTTTTATCTGCCAATGAACTAGAAGTAACCATTGTAACAGAATGGCGCAATATTTCTGAATCTGTACTTAATCACCTGGTCGTTTCTATGAAAAGCAGAGTTTTTGAGGTTATAAGGAAAAATGGAGCATCGTATTAATTTACATATTATTTTTGTTTTCAGACAAGTGGTCTTATAATTTGTTAACAGTGTATATTTCAATCATTGCTTATATTTTTGTTAACATACTTATTTACTGCATTATTCAAAAAGAATATGCATTATGCAAAAATTATTGCAAACTAATTTTAATAAATGATATCTCATGTGTTTAAACTATAATTAGAACCTTTATTTACTTGATAATTTTCAAAATCAAAGTGGTCTTATAATTTCTTAACGCACTGTATACTGTTAAGTAGAAAACTGTGCAATATACTTTTGCTACAACTGTCTTTTCTGAAACCATTTTACTTTCCAATCGAAGTGGTTGATGTTATTGTGATTAATGGGTGATGGAGTGATTTTTTTCCTGTTTTCTTTCTGAAAAATATACGAATTTCGTTGCAGAATTCACTACGACAAAATGTTTTTATCTGTACATATCAATTTTGTCTAGAGAAGTAAATTAGAGAAACTACAACGAGAACAATACTCAATAATTGGTCTCAGGTCCACCTTTTAATAAAACTTGTTAAAAGTAAGAATGGTCTTCGAAACTAATCGATTAATTGAAAGCTGGGCAAAAAGCATTCATTTCGCTTTGCCATCATTTTATTTTTTTTTTACAATTCAACACATCAGAGTAAAAATAAATTTTAAAGGTAATAAATATATTGATAGACAATTAAAAATATATTTAAAGATTGAAAAATATATTTTAAAACTAAATATATTCTCATTTGTACACGCAGTAATGATATTATGATGAAGAAAGTGGGATTTTTTTTTATATATTTATGTACATTCTGTACTTGACATATTTTAGACTGTTGTTTTGTTATTTAGAAATATTCTCTTTCAAATGACACGTATAATATTACCATTCATTAATTTAGTCATTTAGTATAAAACGAGTTTGCGAAAATCAGATTATTAACTTTATTTAAAAAGGGAAAAGAGATAATGAAAAATCATTAGTATAAGTTGGACATGGTCATTATGAAGATTTGCAAGTTAATAGAGAAATTTTCATACGATAACTTTGCTAGAAGAGAACTGAAACTCAATATTCATTTGCATAATCTTTAAAAATAAAAATTGTAAGACTTTTAATGCTCTGAATATTTAAATATTCATTCATTTGCATTTGTAGGAAATTTCATTGATGATGAGATTTTTCCAAGCATCCAAAATGTATAAAATGTTTGATAGTATTCTCATTTGTATAATGCTTTAGATGTATAAAAACGATTACATTGTTTTAAAATAAAACGAGTTTCATAATGTAGTGTAACATAGATTACTATAATAATTTAACTAATAAAGAAATTTAAACATTTCCTAAAATTTTCGTTGCATATTGGCTTAAAGTGTCACATTATTTATATTTTCTGACATCACAAATTATCCTATGTCTAATGTTGTGAAGGTTTAAAACTGTAGCTAGCTTTATCACAATTTCTACATTTAAAATGTATAAAACGAGTTTGTATGGGTTCATTATTTCTTCAAAACATCTAACGAGTACAATGGTTTAACAAGCAATAACTTTTTTTCTGACACTAACATGTAAAAAAAAAAAAAAAAAAAAAAAAAAAAAAAAACAGTATATATATATATATATATTAATTACGCTAATTTGAGTGGTAATAGTAATTTATTCCGGCATAAACGAATAATTTCCTTTTTATACTTACTCGTTGAATGCTAAATCGGATACGTTCCTTCCAAAACAGATTAGTGGAAATGTACCTTTTCAGTTGAGAGAAAAACGGAAAAATTACAGTTAAATTTTCGTAATTGATGCTTTTGCATCTAACCGAGTTATTGGATGTTGCCAGTTGGCGTAGGTGACAGAGTATTTATCCTCTAATGGAAAGTACCGAGGTTCGAATCCACAGGAAGGCAAGGCGATAAAAAACGGGGGTGATCAGAGCTTGACAAATGTGGTCGCCAAAGTTGTTTAATCTGGCGAGGGGAGGGTGTATTAAAAAAGAGCATAAGCGACAATTTTTCTCTCCCCCACACCTACTAATGCGCGGCAATCAGTGATCTCCCTCTCCTCTTTTATTTTTAATGGGGAAACCAAGTTTAAAAGGCTTTTTCACCTAATGCACAGAAAACGCCACATGATTAGAATGTGGAGGAAAGAGTAATATGTTTCTGTAAAACATTAAGAAATATTGTCAATCTCTCCTCTGTGGCATCTAAAATTGGATAGATTGCTAAACGTTTTTTTTTAAGTTTCAAATCAGATTTCTGTGTTCGCAATTAAAACTGATTATTAAATTCATTCATTTTAAAGAATATAAGTAATTATAAGCAATTATAAGTACTTAATTTGAATTTATTTGTTGATTATAAGTAATTCATTTGAGGTAAATCTATAAAACGTAATTAAAATTTCAAGAATAATTAATTTTAATAAAATTAAAGAATAATATGCATTTTTTCAACATTTATTTCTGTCTTCAAATTCTTGGCGCCTATGTGTACCGCACATATTTCACTATAGATCGGCGTCACCCTGGTTTGGAAACAAGTGTCTGGCACTGGGTTGTTTAACAATGTTTTTGTAAGAGGTTTCGGTTTCCATTTTTTCAGAGAATTTTTGTGGGAGGTATGTGTGAGAGAGAATTTTTAATTACGTGACAACATTATTTACTCAAGAATGTATTATATTTATATGTGTTTGGTTTATCATATTCAGTAAATTGGGAAAAAAATCATTCATTGCACTTTAGAGGGGTTTTTTTAATTCACCCTTAAATTCTTACTGTAGATTGTTGAATAAAAATAAACATCCTTCCTCCACCGCCGCGCCGACTGCTGATACTGATTACATAATAGCAGCATGGAAAACAGTTCATTTTAGCAATGCATATTTACATTATAACTTTTGAGTTATTTTGCAAACTTGTTATGTCTCGTATTAAGATTTATTTTATTAGCATGTAAATATATTTTTTATTATTATTCGAGCCGGATTATGTCTATAAATAAGCTTATTTTTCTACAACCAATATAACCTTTTCTTCCGACCTTATATTCCACACCCTTGAAGTAAAATGGTTTGTTCCGGCCAAGTTAGAAAATGCGAAGAGACAACAACTCAACTTAACTATTAGTTTTTCACTGAGATGATCGAGTAAGTTTAGTTGCAAACGTTTTGATTTTTTAAAAGGACTTTAATGTGCTTTTAAATGTTTTTATGTTTGTTTTTACTCACCTTCCAGCAATATATATACATTTAGTTGTATCTTTATGAATTTCAATATCTTTATGGCAATGACATGTGTACAAATTATATCATGAGCAGCATCTGTTACTCATCTTAGTCACAATGTTAAATTAAACTACTCCTGTCTCATTATAGATGTTACAAATTTACAAAATATTAAGAAATAAACTTAGAAATTAAAGTAATAAAAAGAGTAAAGTAAAGTTAGAAGAAATTAAAATAATTTTAAGTTTCATTTTTATTTTGACAAAAATAAATTCATGAAATGCAAATCTTAAAATAATAAAAAATAACCTGTCTGACGTATCTATTTTTTTCAAACTTACACACAACAATTCGACTTAGATGAATATGAAAATTATTAATAAGTTTGACTTTAATCCTGTACACTAAAGACTTAAAAACAATCAATGAGAATAAATAAATTGATAGACTAAATCGAGTCAATCTTTTGACGCCGAACATAATAGCACTTCGGATCAGAATTATTGAAAGACTGCAAACTTCGTTTTTCAAGATTTCAACTCAGAATGAATTTTATTTTGTTTTTATTGTTGCGTCAACCTCGTATTTTGCGCATTTTGACGTCAGTTATTCTAGGTCACTTGTCCTGGAAGCACCGCCCCCCAAATACTAGGTTTGCTCTCTGACACAAAAAGAGCGGCTGTCGTACGCGGATTTTTTTAAACGTTTGTACAGTCAATTGAATTTACACACCAGTAATTTATAAATGTTTTCTATGACTTATTTGATCTCAGAAAAATAACGCGAAGAACACTTTTAGAAATTACTTGTGTTCAATTTCGAGGGACTGTACAAACGCCGACAAAAATCGGACTACGACAACAGCCATTTTTGTGACAGCGCGCAGGCCTAGTATTCTGAAGGCGGTGGGGGAGAGAAAGTAACCTCCGGCTTATTATTTTTTCCCTTCAAGTATGTATATAATTATTATTTTAATATTGCCCTATTACTCACATTTATTTCTTAAAACCGAGATTTCCCGTCTTGAATAGCGGAAAATTTTGAAAAAAAAAGAAAAAAAAAACGGAGAATAAATGGCAAATTTGCAGCCAGTACATTTTCCGGTATTGAACGGATATATATATATATATATATATATATAATTATAATATCTTTGAATTTCAAAAACCATATCAAGTTCTTGTAACATTCTAATTAAATCTCCAAAGAGATAATTAATAATAATGTGTAGACAGAATATACATAGTTAATAAATTAACAAGTGCAATCATAATTTTACCATAGCTTATGCTTCAATGGTAATTGGCCAAAAATACAGAAAATATGAAGGTTATTTAAAAAGAGAGAGAGAGAGAAAAAAAGAAAAAATATATATAATAAACCATAAAATGTTAACAATTTGGAGTTGATATCAAGTGAATACATATGGAATAAGATATGAAATATGAACTAAATATAATGGAAAATGGGATAACAAGAGATTTAAATTATAATTGGATATGAAAAAACACGTGTAGGTATAATCTTCAGCCTGTATGTACCCACACGTGTTTTAAAAAATAATTCAGTATTTCATAATTATACTGGCATATATGCTAAGATCAGTTATATATATATATATATATATATATATATATATATATATATATATATACAATCTACAGACAATTTCACAGCGATGTATAGTAACAACATAATTGAAAATTCGACGTAATAACACTCTAAAAGAAAAAAAAAAAACGTAAATTGAACAAATTTTTTCGTTGATTATAATTTGTTAAAACACGAAACATTCCGGTCTGTTTTACCTTTTTCCTTAAAAATACAGAAAATTTCCCAATCTAAAGTAAAAATTACCTGAAATTATCCAATCTGCATTTTCGTCAAATCAAAGGGGTGGCAAATGTGCTGCTTAGTATTTTTTTTCATAATTGAAAAGATAATTTCCGCATGTCCGTTTTCCCTCGAAACACGAAAAATTCACAAACCTAAGCTCAAAATTACCTGAAATTCTCCAATCAAAAGGCGGAAATTTCTTCAAATGGCAGAAAAATCTCTTACAATCACCAGAGTGTTCCGGAAATTTGTTGCCTGTATTCTTTACGTCTTTTCTTATTTAGAAAATGTCTTTAAAAATATTTACGAATTAATAAGCATAAAATCCGGCAGATGATAGAAATTGTTTTGATTCAAGAATATTGTTTATAATGAGCTTAATATTTAAATTGATACAAAGACCGAAATGTGTATTTTTAAAGTAACCTTTTATGTAAAGTAAAGGGGGAAAGTTTTTCAGTATATCAATTACACTATTAAAAAAAACTAGTTGGATGTGTCAATCCCAAAACTTTCTTCTATCTCAATCATATTAATACTTCTTATTTCGTCATCACATCGCCAATAAAATCAATATTTTTTGTCATTCTGTTGTACGTCAGCTGCTTGCGAATTATCGGGTTACCGTCGATGCGATCAACTGATGTATACTAAACTACGAAAAGTTCTGGCCTGTACCGACCGGAACAGATAGCCTCCTTATTCTTTGGTTTTACGATTTTAGCTAATTTTACTGGAAAACACGAAGGTAAAATGCGTGGAACCTAATTAAAGAAGATTCATTCCCAGTTTTCGTCAACATTGAATTTGAATGAGAATATCGCCAAATTAGTCTTCTACAGCCAAGTTGGCTTCATTTGTGGCAACCTATTTTTGTCGCCAAATTTGGCGATATTTCGCCAATTGCCGCCAAGTTTGGCGAGAATTTGACGTTGGCGAATATAAATATATAGTGTTAAGCATATAAGAATAGGAAAAATGGTTACAACAATGAAAGAAAATTTGCTGAAACCCTGTTAACTAAAACTCATAAATTAAACCCGTTTATGGATGAATTCTGCTGTCTTGTTTGAAAATGTCAACCACCCTAAAATTACAAACCGCTATATCTCCGCCATTTTTTAATATAGAGAAAAAACAAAAATTGCTTCGGATTCTCCGTATCAAGGCCGAACATTTAACGGAAAAAACTTTTAGGATTTTTAATTTTTTTGTACATCTTTTTGAATTTGAAATCCTTAAATGGCTATCACTGCGCCCCCTTCCGGCGGAATATCCCCACATTCAAGTAGGACCTGCTGGCTACAGCCAAAAACATATTAAAAAAATTTGGTTTAATTATCTGCATAACATCATACACTTTTCGATGATACAATAGTGAAAATCGAACAAAAATCGCTATGGCAGCGCCCCCTTTCGTCGAAATATCCCCAAATTCTGATAGAATCTGCCATAGCCAAAAACATAGAAAAAAATTAGGTTCAATTTGAAGCATAATTTAATACACTTTTCGATGGTGCAATAGTGAAAATGGAACAAAAATATCGATCACAGCGCCCCCTTTCGTCGAAATATCTCCAAATTCTGATAGAATCTGCTTACCATAGCCAAAAACATACAAAAAAATTAGGTTCAATTTGAAGCATAACTTCATACACTTTTCAATGGTACAATGAGGACGGACAGACGGACAGACAGACATTTTGTAAAAACACGTTTTTCGGAATCTCTGACCTCTAAAACATGTAAATCCGTCGAAATCGGAAGTCGAAAAAAATTTCAATTACAATACTTTCTTCTATTATAGATAGAAGAAAGTAAAAATGCTAGTGAGATTTATCTGTGTTTACAAAACGCTTGCTATAACATGAAAATAAAAATAAGTAAAAACTTATTTATTATTATTTTTTTATTTAATTTTTTTTGACGCAATATATATTGAAACCGTTGAAGTTTTGATTTTTTTTTTTAAAATACAAAAGTAACCTATATACTTAAGAAGTTTATTAATTAGAAAGAATATTAAATAATATTTAAGAATTAAGAATCTGAACCTTTACTTTCTATAATTAAACAATATTTTAATTCAATAAATATTTCTATATCTAATAAATATGTATTTCTTCATTTAATAAATATTTCTGTAGTCATCAGCTATATATAGAACGTTACTTTTAAAATAAAAGAAAGTTACTAATACTTCAGACAGCCAACAGGTGTGTTTTACTGTATACAATCCCTTTAAATTTTATTGTAGATAGAAATAAAACCGAAGGCAGTAAAATATTTATTTTGCTGATGACTAAGAGCCAGTGCTTCACAAATGCGTTCGCCAGGTCTCCACTGGCAACCGAGATATTTAATCTCACGGTTTGTTTTTCTTTATTTTGTTGTACAAAAATTGACCTAAGACATGAGCACAAACACCATTTAGACTAGTTACCGGGGAGTTATTCCCGTTTCAGAAATAAATTTTCCAAAAATCGCCGAGAAAAAATGCTAATAATCAAATAAAATTTCTGGAAAATTTTAAAAATTGCAGAGAACAAATTTGCTTTATTGGGGTAAAAGGTAGAAACCTGACTCCTTTTACGGATCTCAAAAAATCGCCGTGCAACACGGAAAAACGCAACAAATCGCTAGAAATGGGAAAATATATCAAAGAACTTTTTTTTACATATACTGGTTTAAAAAATTTAAACAGGATTTATTTTACAAACATCAAAAAACTGCCACGGAACACGAAAAAAAAACTAGAAATCATATAAAAACTCGCTAAAAATTTGAAAATGACAAAGGACAAAAATTTATATATTGGGCTATAAGACTATAACTGGATCAATTTTATAACTTTCGAAAAATCGCAGCGAAACTCAAAAAAATCGCTAAAGAAGAGGACAAAATTTACTAAATTGGGCTAAAAGAGAAATAAGGATTCCTTTAAAGAATGTCAAAAAATCTAAAAAAAAACAACTTTAAAAATCGCATAAAAATTAAATTAAACAATCTTTAAAAGAATCCTGTACTATCCTAAAAAATGTAACTAATAATTCTAACTATGCTTGTTATTATGTTAGTTTTTCTCAATACGTAATAAACAAATTTGTAATTTTTGAAAATCAATTATGCGGGATGCGGGTGGTGTAAATATATTTTACGGGCGACAAGAATTTTTTGCTAGCTTCCAGAATTTTTCTAATTTCTAAAGCCGTGACTAAGATTGTGGATATACTAAATTGTATTATTTTTAATGATGGGAAAAATTCTAATGACGTGAAATGATGATTTTTCTTTATTTGGCGGTTTGAATGCATTTGTTTTTTCAAGAATAAAAGTTATAATAGCTTGCAGACTTGTAAGAAACAAAAATTATAATGCTTTTATCCTAAAAATAATAGGTGATTCAAGGTAATTTGTAATTTATTTCTAAAAAATAGCTGATAAAACGAAGATTGATATTATTTAAACTCAAGTTATTTTTACTGAAGCTTTTACTTTCAATAAAGTGTTTCACTGTTATGCAACTACAAATTATATTATAAATATAAAAATTTAATTTCTTTTAAACTATACTTTTAAAAATGAGAAGATTTGTATATAATTATGTAGCAATATTTATAATAATATTTTTTAAGTATGCAAGGATTCGATTTCAGTTTGAAATTTTCAGTCATCCTAAAGATTTTCCTAGTCTTCTTCTTTTCAGAAGCATAAATAGGTTTTGAAATTACGCCAAAAATTTCTTTACAAAGTGAGAAAGAGTTTATTGATATTTATTTTTTAAATGGAAAAAAGTTCCGAACTTTGTGAGTTACGATTACTGAATCTGCATGTAAATATACAAACTGCTTCAGGGTGATATTCAAATAAACAGTTACAATTTTTGAAAAATATATAGCTTGAATTTCAATTTTTTTTCGAAATTTGAATATGAAATTATCCTTTTTCTATCATAATTTATAATTTTCATTATGGAATATAGTTTATTTTATTTAACAAATTGTTTACGTGAGTATAAGTCAGTTAATGTCACTTGTTCCGTTATTCAGGATAAATATATATTTTGCAGTTTCATCTATTTTAAATCAAAAGATGTTCATAAACAGTCTTTACAAAATAAGAGAGGTGCTAGTATTCGTCGAGACAAATATTTTTTTCATAGGGATCCAGAGTCGCAAACGACGGCTTTCTCTGTTACAAATATTGTGTATCTTACTCCAAGACGAATCCGGATTTTTGTTGACATTTTAAAAATAATGAAGATATTTAAACGATATTTCCCACAGAATAATGACTACCTGCTTGTCTTGTGGTTAGGGCGCTGGTTACTAGACAAAAGGTGGAAGCTTCGAATCCCGACTAATGTATGAATATTTGTAGTGTGTCTTATTCAACTTAATACGGAGATCACAGCGTGTTTAGTCCTCGTATGCAACAGATGACCATCATACCCGCAATAATTCATATCCAATAACCAAACCCACAGAATAACTTTTGGTCTGTACACTCTAAGAAAAACGTTCCATATCTATACGGTTGATATTGTCTGAAATTTGTCTTTTAGCGTAAACATTCTGTTTTGAGTGAAATTTCCGGAAGTAAACGGGAAATTTCTTTTCAAGACAGAGAAACTGAAATGCTCATTTTCAATTGAGCGAAAACGGAAAAATTCCAGTTTAATATTCGTAATTGATGTTTAGGCCTATAACCTAGTCGTTGGACATTTGGTGTAAGGTACAGAACATTCATCCTTTAATATCGAGATACCGAGGTTCGAATTCCGACAAAGGCAAGACGAGAAAAACGGGCGTGATAATATTCAATAGAAATAACTATTCCGTATAAATATACAGCAGTATATATAATTATTATTTTCATTTTTTTAAATGTTGCGCTATTGCTGACGTTGAACTCTAAAAACACAAATTTCTTACTTTGAATAGCGGAAAACGTCCGTCTTGAAAACGGAGGAATACCAAAACGGAATGTTTGTGAAAAAACGGAGAATAGATAGCAACTCTGATAGAACATTTTCCGTTTTTTTTACAGAATTTTCTTTTACAGCGTATGAAACGTGGGGCCATCACTAAAAATGTTGTCCCCTCATTTTACACATTGAAATAGCCGTTCCATAATTCTAAATACAACCTATAGTATTTGACTAAATCACAGTGCACTTGTAACACTTTAGAAAATGTAATCATATTTTACATAAAACGATGTTGGTTTGTTGAAAATCTCGAAAAGATATCTAATTTGTTAATGTTATGAACTAAAACTTGGGTTCGCCTTGGATCGAGACATCCTGTATTTTTGACAGAATAAATATTTTACATGTCTGGTTTCGTATTTAAAAATGATTTGTCTTGACAATTATTATCACATCCCTTATTTTACAACAAATAAAGTATTTATCTAAATTCCGTTTTTGTAAATAACAGGATTATTTTATAAGGGAGAGACATGTGAAGTTAAAACTTGTGACGTCACGGTGACATCGAAATGACTCACACTGCAACATTGTGACCGTGGACGTCACGTCACGTCTGTAATACGTCATAGTCAATGTGCGATATTATAGGATGGACCTTTGGTTTCATGCTTCGCAAACAAACTTATTGTTCTTATGTCATCAGTCCCCGATGAGAGCCACGATGCTAATATCTAATTTTGAGCGGTTTAGTATGCTTAAGGCCTCAGTATCGACCGAGCTGCTTATCCGATCGGAGAAATTATGGTATCAGTTTGTGCTTACAAAAAAAAAACCACAGTAACTAAAACTATAAACAATAATCACAAAAAATAAACACACATAGTGACTTTCTAACGATTAATAATTTTATTTGCAGATTTCAGTCCAAAATATTTAAAAATTACAAGTTAGACGAAAAGGACACTAATAATATTAACAACGAGAATAGCACTCGTCAAAACAAATCTAATATTGAAAAAATGTCTCAGGTACCTCAAAACACTCTGGAGTTTTATGAAGAAGTTGACAATTCTACAAAGCAACGACATGCGACGTGGCGATTGTGTCATCATCACATGCCACATCACGCCACTATACTAAGACTAGCAACGACGATTTAAGTGTTTTCGGAGGTATACGCCGTATAACTTCTGCATTTTTCTGCACGTTTCTCAAAAAGGATATAGCGTATACTCTAGACATAAACATTCATTACTCTAGCGTATACTCTTTGCCTATACACTACAGTAAAAACGCAAAAAGCACCAATATACACAACAACATTTGAGAGAAATAAATGTAAAATGAAAGAAGAAGTCTATAAACAACTCTGCAGCAAATACATTAATGACGTTTCTGCCAGACACGGCTCAACGATACAAACCACCAATGACATTTCAGCCAGACACGGCTCAGCGATACAAACCATCAATGATATTGCAGCCAGACACGGCTCAGCGATACAAACCACCGATGACATTTCAGCCAAACACATCTTATCTGCACACGGTTCAGCCAAACGGGTAGGATTGTACCTATGAAATGATGAAGAAGTACCCCGATAACTTCCTCAGAACGATCTTAAGCATATCTTGAAAGGAAGAAAAGGGAAAGCTCTGTACATGCAAGGATACAGTGGAGGGTATATGGAGGTATATGCCTTAAACTTCTGAATGTTTCTACAAATTTCTCAAAATAGGTATAGAGTACCCTCTAGACATGAACATTCAGGACTCTAGCGTATACCCTCTGCCTATAGCGTACATCCTCTGTTTTTTCTACGACTACAACACAATATACAAGGCGATATTGTTAGTGACGTTCGACCATCCATATCAAGGTATCTCACATTCGTCAGACACTTCGAGGCTGAAACCTTGCTTTCTTATTGTACTTTGTATTTCTCGTACAATCGCTCAACACCCAATTATTTGTAAACTGCCGCTGCACCCCGTTTCGTGTTAATAATAAATAAATTGATTTAAACAAACCCACACAGTCTCTCATTTTTTTCCTCTCACCACCCATAATCGTTGTCAGATAAAAATACCTACGGCCAAGTAGACGACATAGATCAGCCCATTTTTTTCTCAGTGTCAAGTTTTCTTTTTTCTTTCTCCTCTGTTATCAACTTTTTTGTCTCCTGTTTTCCTATTCTTTCCGGCTGTTTCTTTCTGGTTTTTTTCCCTTGTTTCTATTATTCCTGTTTAGCGTCTTCACCCTACTCTCAAAGAACAACACGCATTTGTTTTGCCTGAAGAAGAATTATGTATTGCGTTTTACTCACTGTATATATAGCATTATAATCATGCTGAATGTTCATAATATTAACAGATGAAAACTGATAAAAGCAAGAAAATTAAATTTTTTTCTTAATTTGAAATCATCACTGCCTACCAAATATTTACTTCACAAAAGCCATTGAATATTATGAGAAAGTAAGGATTTACTAACGTTATGGAAGTGTGATATTGTAATATATGAAAGGAATCAAATCCTTCTTTGAAAATTCAAAGAAGCACAAATCCTGAAAACTTTTTTATACTCCATCAGACTTACAGTATCATGAAAATGAGACACTTAGAAGTAAAACTAAAAAAGCACAGCATTCTTTACCGATAAAAAGATAGATCCTCAGAAAATCCTCAAAAGATGAAATTCAAGTATATATATATATTTTTTTTTTTCTGACTGGATATTCTGTGTTAAAGGCTTTTGAAAGTATTTCTTAAAGTTTCTAATGATCTACTTCTATTCTAAGATTTTGGTTATTTTTGGCCGTACAGAATCTCAGTGTGTCACAAAGACAAGGAAGCATAGTTTTCAGAAATTCATTTCATTATAATGAACGAAAACCAATTTCACGTTAATGTGATACTAAGATAACAAAAGCAAACTTTTTGTGAAAAGCATTTCTTTCAGGTTAGCATTGTAGAGTCAAAATTATTCTTTATATATAAATTTGTATTTTGTTAGAATTGTTTATTTATTTTAAAGTACATGTATTTCTCTTGAAACTATACATAAATTTCATGATTTTTAAGACCAATGGTTTAGCATTAATATGTTAATCATTCTCTGTCGTTGATATGTCATTATATTAACCTTCTCTATACCGGGTGTCCCAAAAATGACCGACGATTTGAAAAATCAATTAAAGAAAAACGGAAGGCGATAGAAATGTACGGTTTGCTGCATTCTGCTTAGGTAACAAGGGAATTTATTCTTACCAATTTTCAAAATTAGTTACAAAGTTCGTCAACAGATGGCGCTGCTGACTAGGAAAAACCATAAAACAATGTTTTCAAAATAACCACCGTTTGCAGCAACAACGTCGCTCAGTTTGATGATAAAATTTGCAGATTTTACGCCATGCGATTTTTTTCTTTGGGGGTACTTGAAAGACCAGGTCTATCACCACAATACACAAAATTGTAAATGAACTGGAACAATACATCTTTGCTGCTTGTCAGAACATTCCAACCGAAATGTTTTCACGGGTATCTGCGAATTTTGTCCTCAGACTGCGCCACGTTCTTGCTGCAAAAGGTGGTTAATCTGAAAGCATTGTTTTATAGTTTTTCATTGTGAGTAGCGCCATCTGTTGGCGAACTTTGTAACTATTTTTTTTTAATTGGTAAGAATAAATTCCCTGGTTATCTAAGCAGAATGCAGCTAACCGTACATTTCTATGGTCATCCGTTTTTCTTTAATTGATTTTTCAAATCGTCGGTCATTTTTGGGACACCCGGTATATACCTTCCTCAAAATATCACCTAACAAATTAAAAACAATAATAAATTATAACACTTTCTAATAATATATTTCTTTTAATTGCTAAAAGGTGGTTACAAATATGAAAATAAACAACAAGTAAAATTAAAAGATAACGTGCGTAATTTTTAAAAAGTACATGAAAATTACCCCATTAAAACTACATAGGGGACTGTCAACAAATTGAAAAAGAACGAATATCTTTTGGATAACCCTGTAAAAACTAATGTATCAAAGGCGTTCAAACGCGAGATTATTAATAAGTGGCTTGTTGTAATATACTGTGTTCATTTTTATGAGGATAGCATGGACACTCGTAGAGAAATTAAGGTTTACAGTCCCAACGTGCAAGTAGTACGTGCAATATTGTGTAAGCTATCTTGGCACTAATCAACAGATATTTGATACAACCCCTCATCTTTCTGCTTCTTTTTGGGAACAACGGATTTCGAACTTATTCTATCGACGATAATTTTCAGAATTTTCAAGCTATGATTTTGAGACTTTCACAATAGTTGCTCTATATACTTAGCTAATACATTATGCATATTATATTTTGATTGTATGCGCAGTGAAATATTTTTAAGTAAACCTGCTCATTTTTCATCCAATTTTTATTATTTTTTAATTCTGATTGCAGAGTGTTATGTACAATGTTGTTTGTCATACTTTCTGAAACGAACTTTTTTTTATATTAAGAACTCTGCAAATTATAAGCAAAAAACTAGGCAAAATTTGGGACTGTTTTTATAAAAACCTCAATTTACACCTCAATTAACAAAACGTCTAAAATCGCAAGTGACCGATCACCTTTGGCAATATAGTGTATATAAATGGTTAAAAAAACTATATAAATGGAGATTTTGCTGCAAATTTATTACAGTTTACAGGAAGCATCTTACAATCAATAATATAATCACATTTATATGTACAATCATGATATACTACACTGCAAAAAATAAAATTGTTGATTTTACGGTATAATACTAGCATCCCAGTTGTCAGTTTTATACCGTAAAATTTAAAAAAAAATCGCAGTATACAAAAAATATATAACATTTATATCGAATACAAGCTGTTAGCGTTTATTTCCGAAATTTGCCAGTTTGATATAAAACAGAACTTCCTATTTGTATTGAATTACAGTCAGACAAATCAAGAGTAAATATTATAATGTAAAATATAGGCAAAACGAAATTGAAATCCACAGAATATTTTTCGGCCTCTGTTTAGCATTCTGAAAAGAATATTATTAGTTTACTTGATTTGTAATGCAATACAATCCTTTTGTTAAATTATTTTTATAAGTTTTATTTTACATTGTTTATCGAAGAACGGCGGTTTATATTGCATTACGAAATTGGCAAATATAATACGCTACACATAAATTAAACTATGTATTACTGGTATTATGGAAGATGAGAGCTAGACGTATTTAAATTTGTAATTCTTACAGACTTTTAAATTGGTGATTTAACATATGAATTCATGAGTTTTTAAAACTTAAATTTAAGCATAAAAAATAATTATTGCGTTTTAAAACACAAGCAAAAGAAAATTTAAATCTACAAAATGTTGATCTACACCTGCGTTGCAATACCAGAAAGATCTTTAGATTTCTCGTTTTATAAGGCAATACGATTTTCTCATTAAAGTTCTTGCATATGTGTATTTTACTTTGTCAATCAAACATTTTTTCAATCATGGAATAGATATTAAAGAAGTAAAGAAAATAATAAAGTTGTTGATGGAGTTCGAATGGTAAATTTAAAGATAATTCTAAATTTTTCTTTAAGGTTCATTGGAAATGTTCAGTAGAATGCAGCAAAAAAGCAACATAATATCTAAAACTCAATCTTCTCATCTATAAGAAGTTTTAAATTTTTTGCTGGAAATAAAGCATTTTAATACTTTATCCGAGTCAAATTTTAAATGACTGTAATTTCACTGCATGTTTTAGTAACTGAATGGAAGTTTGTCTGCAGTAAAATATCTGTTGTTTATATTACATCGTAAAATGTATAATTATATAAAACTCTATATAAAATGTGATATACACTAATGATATTAACCCTACAGTGAATAGTGTAGCCAATTGGCAACACTTTCTATTTAACTTTTAATAAATAAATAAAGTTCTTTGCAACCACTATATTTATATAGAAATATTAATCCTGTAAAAATAACATAAATATGCTACTAAATAAAGTTAAAAATCTATCTTAAAATTTCTGGTGTCGAATTCTTAATATAAGTATAAAAACACAATTCTAAAAGAAAAATTCATGCACTCTAGGGTTAAGGAAAAACACGGAAAGACATTCTGAAATTTACAATTCGGGCAGACTTTAGAATTAATGATCTCAACATAGATACTTCTCTTTTAGATTTAAGTATCATAATCATATGATAACAGCTCTCTATAAATTATAGGTAGGAAGATGTAATTTTTATGGAGCGGTGGTAAAAACGCTTTAAAACTTTAAAAAAAAATCGAACTTGCTTAGCCATTACTGCTGATGTAAAACATACTGAAACAGCTTCGTTATAGCTAAAAAGTTTTGCTCCGTACATTTTCCTTTCTGAATCATTACATAAAATACGTCCTTCTAACAACAGATATTTCCAGTTGGTGTGCAATGTTACTTTTAAAAATTTGAACAATCTCAGGAATATTCTTGTACTTTCTAACTCTGTTTATCTAAAAATGTGAAAATAGTTTTTTCCATTCCAATTGTTGCGTACTTTTCCTACAAATTTTATGTAGTCAAAGTAATTTCTTCCAATCACTCATGTTTGCTTTTAAATTTTTTCTGGTACTTCAATCTCTTACTTGAGTTCTATTTATCATAAAATTTTATTTTCGAGAATGTGGTTATGTTGATACAAAAATTTTAGAGAATAATGGTTTCGTATCTGGCTTAAGATATGAGCATTCATTTAAAATGTAATAAATAACAAAAAAAAAGCTACTTAGAAACTGAAACTCTTTATTAAGAGAATAGAGCATTTTATTAAAAACAAATAAAAAATAAATTATTTTTAGTTTCCTCCCTGATTTTTCAGATATTTTGTGAAGAAATGTGCAAAAAAAGGCGATAAAGATCAGATTTAATGACGATATTTCGTTAAGGAGAAACACTTATTACCATATATATGCATATATATCTTGCACATTAGCACATTGCTCATATTATTAGAATAATAGTAGTAAAGCTCATACATAGATTGAATATTTGCGCATTGAAAGCCATTTGATAACGATATGAATGCTTAGTTACGGTTGCCAGATTGTATGTTTTCTACATAAGTTATTCGTTTATAAGGCTTATTGTACGTTGTACGCTTAAAACTTCCCTGTATGACGATTTCTCCCCTTAACAAAAACATATCTGACTTTTATAATTTCAAAAATTTTAATCATTTTTTTAACTTTCTTCAACCCCTTCACTTTTGATGCACTTTTTACCACAAAAACGTGATTACAAAACTAATTAAACAGTGTTGTTAGAAAAATAACAATGGTAGCAATTGACCTATTGATTAGCGGTTTGGACATGTACGTCCCAGTGGACTATTTTTTTTATTCTTATCGCACTACTTTTTAAAAAATAATCTCTGCCATACAATTATACTAGGATGTTTTCAAGAGATATCTACCACAAAGAAACATGTTTGTAAATTGTAGTACGATTGTATAGAAAAATAGTCGACAGTCCTTGCCCGTAATCAAAGGTATAATTACTTATTTGTTTTTAACTCTGGAAGGGAAGAATAACTCTTATTCGCTCCATAAGTAGTATTGGGAGTCATTTTAACTACTCCTTGAAAAAATTGCATTTCTCTACATAATAGCTTCTTTATAGATTGTTTCAATCAATTCCAGTTATTTAAAAATAGAATACACCACTTCAGCGTAATTTTCCACTTAATTTAGCCCGTCTAGGAGTCATTTCTTCATTCTTTCGTGTTCTTTTCTTTAAAGAAGACATTATTGGCACATTCAACATAGTTTAGTAGAATGTGGAAATTGATAATAATTTAATAAATTACAAATAATCTTGTCACAATAAAAATCTTCTGTTTTTTTAATAGATTAACTCTTTATATCCTGAATTAATTTTCTAGCTACTTTTTAATTGTATTTTTGCATCATTGGATAAGTTTTGGTGCAGAATAAACTTAGGAAAGAGGAAAATAATTTTTATAGTGTTTTAGTTTTTAATTATGCAACTGTAACCACGATAAATTTTTTACCCTATGATATAAAATAAAATAGTAAATTTCAAATAGTAAACTTCAAATAAAATATATGAAATGTTCACCTGTAGAGTATGGAGAACAATAGAAAATAATAGTACTAAATAACCGGTAATAAACCACTAAAATTACTCAAATGAAGAACAACATGCATGTCAATTCTATTGCAAAATGGATTTCGAATGTAGCGTGACAAATGTAAAATCCCTACAATGCAAAGAAAGAGGATATATGCTTGAATTTGCCATCTGCTGCCTGCTGTCAGAAATATACTCTTTGTGCCATTGTGGAAAAACGGTCATATTACGAATATATAGGTGTTTTATTAAAGTGGTACTTATAAGTACCGTTAGGAGAAAAAGGGTTAATCTATCAACCCTATGCTTAATATTTTATAAATAGTAACAATAAAAGTCGAAAAAGTAGTATTATTTCATTTTGAAAAGGTGTATTCCCTTAGTAAAAAGCTTCATTTTTTAAATAACTTTTTTTTGTAATGTATTTTAAATGAATGCTTATATCGTAAGCCAGATACAAAACTTTTCTCCAGTAAAAATGTTGTATCAACATTATCAACATAACCACATTCTAAAAAATAAAAAGTATTGCTAAACGGCAGAATAGAATGCCTTTAGGAAATTGCAGTAAAATATTTCGAGAAATTTCATGTAGCGAAAAAGGTTTTCGTCCATTATTTCTCTTCCGAAGTCATTTATTGGATTGATATTTATACTTTCGCTTGTTAGATTAAAACTATTTTCTATTTTGGATATCTTATTCAACTGGATAAGAAAAAAAAAACATCAGTTAAGGAAATGAAAATACGGACATTTTATCTCAGAAAGAAATATTTCCTGTAGATGCATGTTAAAAGAAAATTTAAAAAAAGAGAGTTTAGAAGGATAACACCATAATTTACCAATATATGTTTAGATCTTCTATCTCCGAAAAGCATTTACACACACAAAACATTCATTTTACAATTTAATATAACAATTTATAAACATGATATTTTGGGATTTACATTTGTAAAAATATATGGTTTAAAATATATAATTTTATAATGATTTAAAATAATTTGTGTTTTGTGTAGAATTATATTAAATTACAATATTAATATAGAAATCCTTTCCTACAAGTTATTTTACATGACGCGATTCCTTGCAGTTTAAAGATTCAAGCAATTGTTGTAGAAATTTTCATTTTATTAATTTCTTTTAAAATATTTTTGAATGTAATAGGTGTCCCCAAAAGGAATAATGAGCATTAAAAATCAATAATTCATTAATTACTATAACTATAACTTTGAAATAAGATATATATTTATAACGTAGCTTTTAAATATTTTTTTCAGAAATTAAAAAAGTTGATCAAATTTTAACACATTATATTCGAAAAAAGTAAAAATACATGTTATATAGGTTACTAGTAAAAGTTAATATGTTCGCACAGAAAATTTTGTAAAAAAGAAAACATTGGGCTAATCCATGTGATAATACTTCCCATTGCTTTTAATCATTTATGAATTTACAATGACTTTGTACAAATAAATGTCACTCTTGTTTTTGAAAAATCGTCCTCATACCTTGATTGCCACTTTGGTCTTTTATATTCAGAAATTCCGCATTCATACTGGAAATTCCGAAAGGGAAATTGTTACTTTATTTTATTTTCACAAAATGTATGTTATTAAACAAAGTATGGAACTTTCAGATTCTGTTCAGATAGCAACTCTCTTTCAAATTGAAGTAGCTTGCATGAAGTAAAGCCAGGAGAGATTGCGCACAAAGAGGATCGGGGGGAAGGAGTAGAGTCCGCGCGCAGCGACTCCATGTAGTTGTACAACAGCAGTAGTGGAGTGTCTACTTGAATGTGCACGTTGATTGTTTCGAGCGTCAAGGATATGCATTGCTATTTTTTTCCCCCCAAATAAGTGCTTCTATTTTCATAACAATTCGTCAGAATTTCTATATATGTCAGTATTACAAAATATTTTTAACTTAAACGATTTCTCATATGCTACTAATATAGACTAACGGTGCGAACACCGCAGGTTCGTTTTAGAAGCGACCATGTTTAAATAAAAGGCCTCATAATTTCTCCTACTGAAATTGGAGAGATTGCGCATTTGCTACTTAGGAGAGATGGCACATTGTTCCCATTTGTTTCCATACTAGGAGAGATTGCGCAGCTTATTGGTAAATTTGCATAAATTACAAATTACACGTAAAACATATAAATAATTCAATTTTGAATTAGTGTTTGAAAAACACATAATTATCGAAACTAAATTTGGCAATATATTAATTTGCTAGAAAAAATACTTGGAAAAAGGATGAGTGTACTGAATGTCCCGGAACTGTACCTGGAGAAAATATCGACCAGTGACTAGATTCAATGTATTACTTGTGCAGGTGGTTGCACGAAAGTTACACCATTTACAACAAAAAGTGCGTCGATTATGGACGATGAAAACTTCGGTCTGCAAACAAGAAAACTTTGAAATTGTGGAAATGAAAATGAACTAATTTTAAGTTAAACATGTCATCAAGTAACTTAATGTTATTTTGTAATCTTATCTGTGCTTGTTTTTGTTTCTGATTCTTTGATTCTTCTTTCTTTAATAAAAATATTTTAATTGTTCTTAAAATTCTTTCCTTTTCCTGATGTTTCACTCATTAAGTTTAAATATTCACTCCTAATACAATAACATTTATTTGCAAAAAATTACAACAATATCATTTAATTGTAATTATTATTGTTAACAATCTAATTGTAGTTATTATTAATAACAATCTCTCTTACCCATGTGCGCAATCACATCAACCCTGTAAGGACAGATTGCGCAAAATAGCTTTCTTGGTTTTATTACAACTATTCTATTAAATTACAGAATAACAACAAAATAGCAATGGAATTGCATAAAAGACAAATGAAGTCATAATTATTCATAGACACTTTATGAAAAAATTATTATTTAGACTTTTTTTATTGTTTTGTTGAATTGTGCAAGGACTCTCCTAATTTTACCTTACACATTTTTTTAAGAAGGGTATGAATCCTTAAGTTTCAAATTGAAGCAACGGCCATACATTATTTTGATGGTTTCTTTTTCTCACTACTTCTACGATTAAGTGAATTGAGGCACCATGCTGAAATATGACTATGGGTAAAATATAAAGGAGACATTAAAAAAAATTAAACTTATTGTCACGGGAATAATAATAAGTTGTTTAAGATCTATTTTTTTGCATCGTCTTAAAATTCTATTTAATCACTAGAATTATGAATAAACAAAAAGTACCAAGTGCGGTTGTACAAAGTATAATTAGAAAGCTTTCGCTGAATGAAAATATCAAACCTATTAAGAATGGAGACGGACTGATTGTACAAATTGGAAAATACATCCTATCGTGAACTCAAGTATGCAAATGGCACACATTTAAAAAAAAATACGGTAAAGAAGGTGAAACAAGGCGATTCATTGTGGAATACCACACAAAAAGTGAAACTGCTCCACTGAACCAAAAACCGACTAAATTCTCACTAATATCTTTTGCAATTCACGGAGTATTTTGTCCGTTGATTCACCCAGAAAAAGGAATTGATTAAAACTACAAAACATGTTTTGTTGAGTACATTTTGGTTGTTTTAGCAAAATTCAAATAAAATTGAACCATTTTACTTGAATTAACAAAACATTTTTTGCTGACGGTACAATTTTTTTTTTAGAATTGAAAAAAAAAAAAAATAAATAAAAATGTTGATTCAAACAAAATTTCCATTGACCTATATTTAAACAAAAAGTTTTGTTGGATCAACCAAATTTCTGTTGATTCAACAAAACTTTTTTCTGGGTGTTTTCTCTATCTATTTTCTTCGACCACTTTCTCTGGTTTTTTGTTCGTCCAACATACATATAATTTAGTATAGTAATGTTAATTTTTGAAGAATATTAATACTGCACGTTGGTCCTAAAAACGTTCCATTCACATCCAAATGTTCATCTTCTGCCGTATAATGCAATATCAGTGTAACAAAACAAAATTTCCCTGTAAATTCATGAATCAACAGCCTTATAGTCAGACTTTATCATCTGATTAACATTTATTTGTACCCCCCTTAGAGGAAAGAAAACATTAAAAGAAGAAATATTTTCATCAGATAGGCAAATCAAAAATTTTCTTTGCAGCATTCTAATGTCTACTATCTACTTGTACGCATTCTAATTCTTTTTTATTAAACAAGAATAATAATAAAAAAAACACCCAATATGTTATAGAAAGTACATTGCTGCTAAACAAAGCTATCTAGAAAAATAATATTGACATAATTTTGATAAATAACATTTAAAAAGTAATCTATTAAAATGTCGCTTTTATATTTGATTCAGGCTCTATACTGTTGAATCCAGACTTTGGGTAAACGGATGCATAGCTGCGGCGTCACAGGAATAAAATATATATATGTGGAAATACTGCTAAGCTGGAATAAAAGTTAGATGTGGGAGAGAATAGTTTCATTACAAAATTGTCCAAAGCACAATTTTATTTTGCAGTTGATTTGGTATCCAGGTTCGTGTTACAGGCAATAATCACTGAAGAGGAGGCGTACCAATTAGGTTAATGGTTAAACAGTCGAGATAAGAGTGATACAAATTGTTTCAAACATAGTTGCACTTTTTTATTTTGGCGTGCGGTTTTCGCTATCAGTCGCCAACATATACAATGAATTTGGCGATAATCATGCAAAGGAACAAAGTATTTTGGAGAATTAAGGGAGTAATTTTGAAAATGACAGACCGGCAGAAGATTCGTGGGAAGAGAGGGTTGTACAAATTTTTGTAATTACATGAAGTGCCAATCGAGCGAGGATTATTAACATAGAATGCATGAACGTTAGAATTTAGACAAAACTAAGTGCTAAATTTAGATGTTGGTTGCATATGAGAACTGAAAATTCGTTAGGAAAATGACGGCGTAGGAGGAAGTACAAAGAAAGCAGTTACTTTATCTTTCTTTTATTATTTATGTTCGCAAATGCCGGCTGGTGTGAAAAGGAAGAGAAAAAATGCAGTATGGGTGTGAATACATATTTCTTTTAATTCTGCAGGCTGAGAAATGAAACTGACATGACAAGAAAAATGCGTAATATAAATTAAGTGAAACTGCACTGAATTTTTATTCGGATATTAGAAATTAATAAGCAAAAATGGAGAAGGGTAGAATAAAGTTATTTTACTGTTAATAAAAAATAGGAAAAGTTACTCAAAGTAAATAATTTTGAAACAACAAAGGGGGAGGATTAATTTTAAAGAATAAGAGGATATGTAATGAGAAACGTCATTACATATCTCACCCCACGAACGAGAATGAAATTCAATCCTTAACCTAATAGCGAGAGAAAAATACCGTGTCTCTTTGCATGAAAATATATAAAAATACAATAATACAGTAATAAAAATGCAAAACAAACCTGTAATGAATCAACATGCAATACTGGCATCATAAGTATCATAACTATTTTGACCATTAAAATTTTAACCTCTGTATAATAATATTTTTTTTTATAGTTGCAACTTTTTATTTAACGAGGTTTTCTTTTTAACATGGATATCCTTTCTTTAATCATCCGGTACCGGGAAATTTATAACAGTCATTTTTTTATTTTCTTTAAGGACTTCAATATGGTCATAAAATAGAGAAGATTAAAGCAGACAAATTATCATTATTCTTCTAAAAAAAAAATGATTCCTTTGAATCTAAACTGATGCCAAAAATTTAAGTTCACAAAATAAACAAACACATACAATAATAAAACACATTACAAATGTATAAAAATGTAGAGGAAAAGGTTATATATATATATATTTAAGTATAAATTGTAATAATGAATAAGCATAATTAAATGAGCAAAAAAAAAATTATAGAAGAAAATATTTCGTGCATAGTACGGGACAGAAAAGAATGCATGTGGCAAACTAATAAAAAAATCTGCCCCAAATCTTGTCATGTGACAACTATAATGTCTCAAGCTTAAGTGCTTTACGTCCTCGGGAAAATATTGACGTAATGAGAGTTCATATTATGGTTGTTCTTGACAACGATATTAATTCCTTGCTCCACCTTGAAGACCAGAAGTGATCTCCAACAAGGAGTACTAGTCAATGTCTTGTATGAGTCCTTTTTTTTAAAAAAAAATGCTACACCAATTGATGAATGTCTCTCCGCACTACTAAGTTTGGGAGTATAGGGCACAAAATTCTGAGTTGACCTGAACTTCAGATGGTAATAATTAGTAAAAAAATAAAAATAGCTATATATTTATCTTATTTATCAAACTCAAAATACTATCCGAGAGTGTAGAGAGACAGTTTGCCATTATTATGGTGAAAATGCAAGTGCAAGTATGTCCTAAACTTAGCTTAGTGTAAAAAAAATGCATTTATTTATAATATTGAAAAGACAGAATAGAATTGACTTAGGTAATTGAAGTTAGGATTACTGTCATTGTGTGTGAAATTTTTGTATTGAAAACCTTTTGTGATTTTCAGAGTGACATATCAGTCTGTGAAAGAGATAAAACAAGCCTCTTTTTTTTTTAAACTAAACACAGTTAAAATGTTCAATATTAAGTAAAAATGTTTAAGACATGTATTCTTATGTGTAAGCATATAAATTTAAAAGTTAATTTGAAGTAAGATTAAAAAGGGATTGTTAATCTAATATTATTTGTAGAAGGAAATATATTATAAATTGTGTGATATATATATTTTACTATAAAACAACATAAGCAAATGAGAAAAAGTAAAGAGATATTATGTGGTAAAGCTTATTTTATATGTAAAGGAAAACAACACAAAAGAGTTTTTTTAGTCGTTTTTGTATCAAGACTAATGTCATAACTCTAACATGTAAGAAAAAAAAATGTGTATGACCCAACATATTATCTGAGTATTAATGTGTAGAAAGGTGCTGACTGGAATCTTTGTTTACCAACAAAGTGAGGGTGGCCTTAGAATGCCTTGAAATTACACAAAAAAAAATTGAGTGTGAAATTATTTTACAAAGATGAAAAAGAAAAAAAAATGTGTATACCTATTAAAATTAGACATATAGGAAGGGTAAAGGAAAGGAAAACTCAACGGTATGTGTGTACAAGACTCAGAATCTTTATGAAAAGATATCGAGTCACCAATGAACCAAGCACAATATGGCAAACGCTATGACATTATCCAAGAATGTGTCGTGTAATTGTGTCAATGAGAAAACTATGAACTAACCTATGAGTAAACAATGAGTAAAGGTTTCCGTATACACTAAAAAAACTAAAAGTACAATGAACTATAGGCAATGAGCGTTTTTTTTTTTTTTTTTGCATAAAAAAAAACGAAACAATGATCTATTCAATGAGTAACAATGAGTAACTATGAGCAGCAGTTTTCCGTGTATATAAGAACCCTAAAAAAACAATGAACTATATGTGTTAATGTTGCAATGAACTATATGTCTTAAAAAAACATATAAAAATACCGTTGACAATAAAAACTTTTGAGAAATAGAAATTCCAAGTGGATTTATTAAAGAATAAATTAAAATAGCAACGTGGAGTAAAGTAAGAGTATTTTTATGTTTCAATGCAAGTAGGTGTAAAAATGAAAAAAAATTAAAGTTAAAATAATATAAAAGTTTGTATGTTTGAGTGTAAATAGTAAATGAGCGAGGGGAAAAAATGCATATGTGTCTACATAACCAGTTAAAATTATCTTGTATGAGAAAAAAAAATGACTACCCGCATCAAGAAAATTACCATACAAAATAATGCATCATATCATTTAACCATTTCCGATCGTTAAAATAGGTAAATGAAGAGATGAACTAAACTGTACACAGAGATGTTTACAAAAAATTAAACTCTAAAAAAATATCTATAAATGAATACAAAGAAATGTAAAATGTACTGTTGTGTATAGACGTATGAAAAGAAATGTATACAAACTGGTATACATGTAGTTTCTGAGTTACAAGAAAAGAAAAAAAATTGTATGGAGTGTGTTTTTTTAGTGAGAGGGAAAAAATAAAGCATGTTATTAACTCTTTTTTTTAAATTAGCCTAAGTGTACTTGTAAATATGTTTCCGTTCTTCATCAATGTGTCGCTTTAGTGAAGGACAATCATGAGCAAATGCTGGGTGACAAATATCAAATTGAGTGTTGTTATTATTATTATTTGTAATGCAATTAATGCATTTTGGAGTGTTTGCACATTGAGGATCACAGTGTGGACCTGAGCAGACAGCACATGTGAAATCGTTACAACACCCTTTTGCAAGATGTTGATATATCTGACATCTAAAACAACGTTTAATGTCTATAAATGGTTTCACTGGGTAAAATTTTGACTGAATGGGAATCTCCTTACGATAGAGTAATTGTTTAGCACTTTCCGGAGAAATCTCCAAAATCCAATTAAAAGTATTTATGTAGTTGAGTTTGTATTTTTTTATAACTTGGATAAAAGGGACAGGTGACTGTAAAATGTCAGAAATTCCTATCAAAATATCAGGGATATTGTATTTTTCTGGTAACTTACAAATTATAATACGAGTTGGCTTAAGTTCCTGCACATTAGAAGGCTCGATAGACATATTTTGCAAAAATGTGGCAGTTTCTGTACATTTTGACTGACACTTTGTAATACTATTATGAGTTGTGGTAGGTTGGGAATCTTCGTGACATATTTCCTGAGATGCTACATTGTGTAAATGTCCGTCAACAAAAATTTCAGTTTGTGTGCATACATTATGCATAAATTTACGTTTTTCATTTTTAGGAAACCTTATCTTACCAATTTGTGTTTCTTCAGACTTGAGTTCATGTTTGTTTTTCAATGATAGTGTGTGAAGTCGTTCTAAGATTTTTCTGTTTACTGTTAATAAATTATCTTTCTCTTTCACTACATCATTATGTTCCTGTAAAACAAGTTTATAATTTTCTATGAGAAATTTAAACTGTACATTTATTTGATTTCTTAAAGTCAAGAATTCTGTAGACAAAGTAGGGTTATTAATCGAAGTGACAAGTTTGTCAAAAGCTTCAAAGTCAGTGAAAATAACTTCAGCGTTACGATTTAGTGTCTCTTCAAACAGATGGGGCCAAGAAATTTTGAAAAGGAATTTATCCAAGATAGAAATGGGTTCGTTGTTCTCAATTAAAGGAACCTGTCCATGTAACATTTGAATATCTTGAATAAATTTCTGTTTATTTTTATTTTTCCTAGGCATATTTCCGTTAAAAAGATAAACACAGTTCAATAATACTGAAATTAGCTATAAATAAAAAGAAATAAGTGAGAGAGAAGATGTATGCGAATAACTTTGTGCGAAAATGCCTTTTGAAAATACACAGTACATAAAATAACAATGGTTAACTGAAACAAATGCAATTCCCTTTTTTTTAATTATGAAAGAAGAATAAAATCCGAAATATGTGCAGAGAGTTTTTTTATTATTATTATTGAAGTAAAATAAAACCAAAATCGAAAAGTTAGCCTTTTTGATAAATACTATCGAAATGCATATGCGCGATCACCAAAAAGTATGTATTGTGTCAGATTACTTCATCAAAATTCAACCAAAATAAGATAACTTCACAAAACATTTATGCTTTAAGGCAAAAAAAAAAAAAAACCTATAATTTCACAAGAATACAAAAAATATATATATATATAGAAATGCAAATAATTTCTTTTTTTTATAAACGTACTTACCATCACCATCACTATTAAACACAAAAATCCTATCTGTACTCTTCAATTTGTTTTGATAAACATCAAAATTATGCAACCATATTTAGATACAATATAGAACTGATCTTCAGTATCTTTGATTATATTGGGGGTAAAAAAATGCAAACTAAAACTAATAATTAATTGAGGAGTTCTCAAAAAAGTAAAGGAGTACAAGGAAAAAAAAAAAACTAATTGTTACACGATACAAACCTTTGAAGGTAAACCAAAAAGGAAAATTACGTCTATTTTTTTTTTATAATGTAACTTCAATTTGCAAAATGACAACACATAAAAAATATATATATCTATATATACATATAGGATATTTCAAACTATTAAAAATGTCGCTTAAAATAGTATTTTAATAATATGAAAATGAAGAAAAGTAAAAAAGTGATTTAAATATTCTGTTAAAAATATTAACCAAATATTGATAATGGTTAAAAAAATCTTGAGCATGAAAAGAGAAGTATAGGGAAACAATGCATAATTATTTTAAAGCAACATTTTTAATTAGAAATTGGGAAAAGAATCCTTCTCTGTTTATGCTCTGAAAATCCTAAACTTTTATACGATGTTGAACGTTCAACTAATTTTATTTATTTACTTCTTTTTTTGCACTCAATCCATTATCTATCTGTTTATTTATTCGTTTAGTTATGAGAGAGAGAAAAAATATTGGATTTGGAGACACAAAGTGCCTCCTTTTTTGTTATTGTTTTCGTTATTCCTATGATTTATCTATACTTTCACAACTGTGTTACTTTCTTTGTTGGTTTATTTCATTCAGTGATACTAATATGTTCGTTTCATTCAACAGTTAGTATCATCCTGAGAAATTAGGATCCTAGAAGAACACAAACTTTGGAGGTGAAAATCTTTGCAGGTACAAAATTCACTTGCACACACAAGCACACAAATTACGTAGTTAAAGGAGAAAAAAAATATACCCCAATATTTCGTATACAAACACTTTGAAGGAAGTTTCTGTTTTCCTATTTATATAAACTGCTGTCGAACACAATCCGCGCGTACAAGTTGTCACATATCACTCATATGATTTAAAATCACACATGTCACTGAAAATCACTTAAGAAATTGTAAATATTCTTTCACAAAGCCACGCACATTGAAGTTAGAGAGATCCGCAAATTGGATCAACTATTGGACCTGCAATATTCCCAAAAAGAAGAGCGCGGAGCAAATTTTCGACGCACAGGGGAGTGAGCGGAAGCGGGAATAGGCCCGAGCGAAGAACCGGGCGAGCGATTTCTTTTTTTTTAATATCCCACATCAATAAGGAAGGCACACTGTTTGTTGTGATTCTTAGACGGAGCACAGAAAAAAAAAGCTGGCACATTAGTGGCGAAAAACAGGGCGAGCTGAGGAAGGAACCGTACTAACAGATGAGGCGGCGAGGGTGGGGTGTTTACGAAGTCAATCCGAACACGCGAAGATATTCTGCCGCTAACACATTGGAGAACTCTTGATTCCGCAGTCAGCAGGGATAAAAATGATCAGAACTTCAGTCACCGGTCTGGATATTCGGGTAGCAAAAACAGGAAGCTGACAATGTAATCCATATATAGTTCCCATAATCCACAGTCTTGTTATATATATATATATATATATATATATATTTAACTCGAAAGAAGAAGCAGTCATTTCATGGAACGGACAGTTTGTAAGAGATATCATTTTTTAGTCCTTGTATAAACATATTTGATCCGTCATATGATTAAATTAAAAATCCCTCCTCTCCAGTGACGAAAAAAATATTGCCTGTACCCTAGATGCACCAATTGTTTATACTGTGAAATCTGGATATTGGGTAAACGGATGTATAGCTGCGGCGTCACAGGAATAAAATATATATATGTGGAAATACTGCTAAGCTGGAATAAAAGTTAGATGTGGGAGAGAATAGTTTCATTACAAAATTGTCCAAAGCACAATTTTATTTTGCAGTTGATTTGGTATCCAGGTTCGTGTTACAGGCAATAATCACTGAAGAGGAAGCGTACCAATTAGGTTAATGGTTAAACAGTCGAGATAAGAGTGATACAAATTGTTTCAAACATAATTTGCACTTTTTTATTTTGGCGTGCGGTTTTCGTTATCAGTCGCCAACATATACAATGAATTTGGCGATAATCATGCAAAGGAACAAAGTATTTTGGAGAATTAAGGGAGTAATTTTGAAAATGACAGACCGGCAGAAGATTCGTGGGAAGAGAGGGTTGTACAAATTTTTGTAATTACATGAAGTGCCAATCGAGCGAGGATTATTAACATAGAATGCATGAACGTTAGAATTTAGACAAAACTAAGTGCTAAATTTAGATGTTGGTTGCATATGAGAACTGAAAATTCGTTAGGAAAATGACGGCGTAGGAGGAAGTACAAAGAAAGCAGTTACTTTATCTTTCTTTTATTATTTATGTTCGCAAATGCCGGCTGGTGTGAAAAGGAAGAGAAAAAATGCAGTATGGGTGTGAATACATATTTCTTTTAATTCTGCAGGCTGAGAAATGAAACTGACATGACAAGAAAAATGCGTAATATAAATTAAGTGAAACTGCACTGAATTTTTATTCGGATATTAGAAATTAATAAGCAAAAATGGAGAAGGGTAGAATAAAGTTATTTTACTGTTAATAAAAAATAGGAAAAGTTACTCAAAGTAAATAATTTTGAAACAACAAAGGGGGAGGATTAATTTTAAAGAATAAGAGGATATGTAATGAGAAACGTCATTACAGGCTCTTAATTCTTTAACTTTAAAAATGGCAAACAAGTTTTATCTTTAAGATAAAATATACTGGCTAACTGTTTTTAAAATTTTTACTCATTATTATTCATATTCACTCAACAGGGACATGGGGTAGGTCCTCTCATACTTTCGTTATAGTAACATTTTAAGATTTATGCTTAAAACTCTTGATTTCAATACTTTCTTTTTTTATCTGTTTAAGGTACCACAAAATTAAAAATGATTATAAACTAACAACATTATTTTAAAAAATTCGTTACCATTTTAAATTTACGACAGACTAATTAAAAAACAACCACATTTATTTATTTATTTTCTTTAATGTTTAGGTTTAGTTATTAGTGTTACAACATTTCAAAGAAACGTAAAAAGAAAATTATTTTATAACTACTTTAACGAAAATTTAAAACACCTCTTATAAAAAACTTGAATAGCATGATATTTTTGATAGTCTCTCTCTGCAAATATTTTGAAAAATCATGTTTCTCTCTCTCTAAAAAAATATTGTAAAAGTGATATATCTAGAATGGCATGCAAAGAAGCAGAAATCTTTTTTCATATTTTACACCCTTTCTGCAAGAAGTTTTCTTTAAAAAGAAAAGTAAAACAACGGAAAAAGCAGAAATAGATAAAACAATTTGTATTTTACTTTCGGTTTCGTAAAATGGTACACGGAAGACATTTTTACGCACTTTATGATCTCATGTTGCATAAAAAACTATATCATAAGACTTTACAAATATTATTTTCTCAGAAGCATAATTTTTATGCAGAATACCATAATCATTTATGTTCAAATGAGATGCTTAGTGTTTTCCAAAATATTTAGAGAAGGCTTTGTGAATTAAAGAAAACCTGCGCTTAAAGTAACTTAAAGAAGTCTTAATTAAATCTTAAAAAAGTCAATAAGCAAATCATATAAAATTACATTTTGAAATTTAAGTTCACTAAAATGTCTTTTAAAGTTAAAATTGCTGATTTTATTATTTTCTTAGTTAATCTGTTTAATATATTTGACGATGAACATAGAAGAAAAAAAGGGTTTTTTAAATTCATTACTGTTTTAAATTTATCTCAAGCTAAATAAAAAACCTCATGTCTTTTTTTATTTGAAAAGTTAAACTTTGAATTTTCGCATTAGTAGAGCAAATTTTCTAAAAAATAATAAAATGAAGATATTATATTACGACTTTAACAAAATTGGAAGAGAACTTTTCTAAATAGCTGGAAACATTTGTGTCATGCTTTCTGAACAAAAATAAATCTTTCTGAAAAATAATATATATCCACCTTTTCAATAATCTTTAAATATTTTTAAATCCATACTTTAAAAATGATATATCTGCATTGAAATGCAAGGCAGCAGAAATCTTTTTCCATACACTTCTGGGCGAAAGTTGCTCGGAAAACCCACGCAAACAAACTGATATAGCGGAACTGCATAAAAGATAGTTGTTGTACAGTTTTCCGCCTTCGTAAAATAGTACAAAAACAGTTAAAAACTTTTTTTCAGAAAATAAACGATATGATATTTCATTGACATCAATATAAAAAAAAATTAATTGTAAAATTTATCGCAAAATTGCATATAGTTACACAGCGCAAAATTGCATAAAATTAAGATGCTTATTACTACGTTATGTGTAAAAAAAATAATAATAATTTTCGTCTTTAAATAATATAGAGATTTTTTATTTTCTATTAATTATTACTGTCTTGGCGTTTTACAACAGTTTGAATATTGTTTATATTTTGCTTACAGAATGAGTTATAGATATTTAAATAATAGTAAATTAATAGAAAAATACTAGAATCACAAGTTTTGCCTTTTCTGAAAATAATATATGTATTTTTTATTATATTTTGCTTTAATGCAAAACATCATTAAGCAAAACGTTTTTCAGATAGATACATTGTGGAAAAACTCTAAAGAGATTCACAACAGCAATTAATTTCTGCTGGGGTAAATCCAGGTTAGATGCCCCACCGGGTTAGTTGTCCTAGTCACTGTATTTCAGCTGTTGGACGTGTGTCGGAGATAGTGACGTTCTTCGACTATCAGTTGTTATAAAAAAGCTTAGTAGACGAAGTTACAGAGATTTATTTCTTGAAATAAATGTTTTATCCTTCAAAGAAAGATATTTCTTTTATATTTTTCTCCCCTCACCCCCTAATTTAAATTACATAAGTTGACCCTTCCGTAGAATATATAAAATATTTTGAACTCATTCATTAAGAAACATAAAAATCTTACCCATTTAATTTGAGAATATTAAATTTGATTCTCGAATTAGTTTTTAGAGTTTGTACACCGAATATAAGAAGAGGGGTTGTGGTGGGTAATCCCTCTTAGATTACATTAAACAAGTCTGGTTTTCGTTATAATTATTCGATTGGCTTCAAATTCTGTGAAATGTTTATTCGTAGAATTGGGAATAGCAAATATCCATTGATGTGGCAGTGTAATGCAGGATTAGTATACAGAGCCTGTAAGCTTAATTAAAAACAATCGTAAACTTCATGTAAATCAGATGTTAAGTCAAATGCAAATCCAGATTTTGAAATATAAATTTCCTATACTTTTACGAATGGGGCATCTATCCCGATCAAGTGGGGTGTCTAACCCTGAGGTCCGGGATAAATGGCCAGAATCACTGATTAAGTTTTTTGATAAAATACTATTTTATATGGTATTTATATTAAAGTAAAATTTTTTATGATATTCTACATAAAGTCTGGAGTATATAGGTTACATGTGCACTACAAAAATCATTGCTATAAAAAACAAAACTGAAGGGAGGCTTAAGTAGGACAACTATTTCGGACTTACCTTATGATTATAGTTACATTATTTTCCTTTTCTTGTTTATGCAAGATAAGAATTGTCGAAACTTTTGAAGATTCGTCCGACTGTTGAAATATTTACTTGCGAATTTTTAAATATTGAGGCTATAGTTATAAAAGTAATTTGTTGCCTGATAAAATTTACGGTATAAAAATTTAGTTGAATTTGAAATTTAAGCTATTTCGCAAATGTTCGCTTTTTTTTTTGCTATTCTTACGTATATTTTGAGCCAAAAAATTAAATATTTAAAAATATACAAATATTTAATGTATTATTCAAAGTTTTCAGCCATACTCTACAATATAATGACAATGAGGGTCAATTTTGTTAAATGATAGAAACAAATCCTCCACAAAAACACGAAACAAATAGCAATGCTTGCAAGTATATGTCTTATCTCAAGAAAAAATATTTGTAGTTAAATATAAAAAAAAATAAATACACTGAATGTTACTGTAATTTAACAGGGTCACACTCCTAAAAACATATAAAACGATGTCACAGAATATTTATTAAAAAGTAATTACAATTTTAAATGTGTTATAATGGAAATACGGATTGGTAGAAGTCCAATACATGTATATAATTGAGTAATAAAGCATTAATATTTCATAAAAATAATGTGTTGACAGAGCCTGTCAAATCAAGTTCGTGAATTATCACTCCTTAGATTATACTACTTATTAATAGACCGGGAGGCGGCAGCACAAACAATCACCTCATCGAGTTCACGGCTAAAATTCAAGAATTAGGTAAAACTCGATTCACATATTGAAACGCAATCGGTCTGCCAAATCATATCTTAGTGGAAAACACATGAAAACCCGACTTTAGTGGTTGACTCGTAGGTTTACCATTGTGTTTTCCTGCACCCGGTTCTCCATGTTTTCATACTTTTGGGTGCAAGAAAACACAATGGTAAACCTACGAGTCAACCACTAAAATCGGGTTTTCTCGTGTTTTCCACCAAGATATGACTTGGCAGACCAATTGCGCTTTAATATGCGAATCGAGTTTTACCTAATTCTGGAATTTCAGACATGAACTCGATGAGGTGATTGTCTGTGCTGCCGCCTCCCGGTCTATAAGTCGTGGATATTAATATGAAATTTATTTTTCATGACACATTACTTATTTTCAATTCAGTGCATTGGAAATCTAATCACACATTTAATTACAAAAATGTGATATTATTTTCTTTATAGTTTATTTGATAATTAACCATTGTCGCAAACAATTTAGTCGTCATGACATGAAATGAATAACTTCTAAACAGCTCAAGAGATAGCAGAAAAAAAACAGTGTCAACTGGAAACTCGTTAATCGTTTTAAACGTAGAAATACATTGAAAGTGTTATCTAGACACACGGCAATGTGTCAGTCAAGTGCGTCTGACATACTAGTGTTACAGTGAATAGAATACATAGTGTGGAAACCGGCTCTCCCACTAATACAGGGGGGTTATAATATAAGTATCTCTATTTGGAGCTGTCTGTAGCTCGAAGGAATGATCCGAATGAAACCAAAATCGGTACACCTACTATTCGAGAAGGGGGTAAAAGAATGGAGCAATAAAAAAAATAATTGCAATAATCACCAACAGATGGCGCTACTGAGTATGAAATGTAATGTGTAATACAAGAACAAAAAATTAAGGTGTTAAACCGGATGACACACCTAATTTATTGAAAAATGTCACAGTGAACGTGGTTACGCTTTTGCTTGCCGGTGCCGATCATGTTCAGGTTCCACAAGGTCATTTTGCTGGAGGACACAATCCAGGCGGTGCACGACGTGCTCAACTGCGGAATGTAACGCATCAGGAGTGATGTTTTGCACATGTTGTGTTAGGCGGTGAAGTCAATGATTTTTGCGACACCTCCACGGTGTACAATATTACACATTACATTTCACATTCAAAAGCGCCATCTGTCGGCGATTATTGAAATCATTTTTTATTGTTCAATTCTTCTTCCCCCTTCTCGAATAGTAAGTGTACCGATTTTGGTTCCATTCCGGTTATTCCTTCAAGCTACAGACAGCTCCAAATAGAGATACTTATTTTATAACCACCCGGTATTTTTAAAAGTGCTAAAAAATTTTATCTGATAAATGTGCAACGATACTGTATGATAATAGGACGATCTCAGCGACATATGCTAGCTCTTTTCAACGTAAACATTGTATTGCAAAAATTTAGTAAATATCATGCATTTTGAACAGTTTTAAAAATAAGTTGATAATCAAGCAATGACATAAAATACGTTGCAGGATATCTTAAGAGCATAACTATATATCATCATTGCTAAATCACTTCAGTAATAAAACGGAAAAAAACGGATTTGTTTTCGAAAAAATGTGAAAATAAAAATCCGGACTGCTTTAGCTCAATGATAAAAATAACGAAATTTTTATTCAAAGAAATTTCTGAAACACTACTGCACATACACATATGAATTAGTTCCGCTGTTTTCATACGTGATACTGCAAATTGATGATTATTATTATTACTTGTAATTTATCAAAAAAATACTACGCTTGAATGTATTTTAAAAGTTGCATTTTATTATTATTTATTATTCTACATAGAGAAAATTGCAAGATATGTGTTAAATTACTTTAATGAAAAAGGAAGAGCAAAAAAAATACAAGAAGCAATTTTAAATATTAAAATTACATCGGAACAATTACTTTATTGATATGATAAAGTTATATTAGCTTTATATGTTTGCAAAATATTTTCGTGCATTTCAATTATTTGTGCATTTAAATGACAGGGATTTGTTTATTCAAGTACAGCGCCTAGAATACATAGTGTGGAAACCGGCTATCCCAGTAATGCTTTAAAAAGTTCTAAAAAATTATAGCCGATAAATGAGCAACGATAATAGGGCAATCGCAGCGACATCTGCTAGTTATTTTCAACGTAAAAATTGCATTGCAAAAATTTAATAAATATATGTATTTTGAACAGTTATAAGTTGATAATCAAGCAATGACAAAATAAGTTGCAGAATAACTTTTAAGTGGATAACTATATATCATTATTGCTAAATCGCCTCAGTGAAAATTAGAAAAAAAAAGGATTTGTGTTTACAAAAAATGTAAATCCAAGGAAACGTATTCAGAGAAATTTCTGAATTACTAATGCACGTATACATATGAATTAGTTCAGCTGTATGCATACATGATACTTCAAATTGATCATCATTAATATTACTTGTAATTTATCAAATAAATGCTACTCTTGAGTGTATTTGAAAAGTTGTATTGAAGAGATATAGCAGATGTCGGTGCGATCGACATCTTATCGTTCAGCATCGTTGTACATTTATCAAATTCAATTTTTAATGCTATTTTGTAGCCGTTTTCCACACTATTTATTCCAGGCGCTGTACTAGTGTGTTATATTACACGAACCCTTTCGAGATTAACCAGAAGTGATTGCGGTAACAAAGTGTTTTCAAGATGAATAGTGCTCCGAAGCTCCTGGAGAGTGCTAGTTAGGGGTTGTCGAGATTCAAGTCGGCGTACTGGTGCGTCCCACACATGTTCTATCGGATTTTAATCCGGAGGATATGCAGGCCACTCCATTCGCCGGATTTCTTCGCCCTCAAGAGAATCAATCACTAGTGCAGCACGATGAGGTCGTGCATTACTGCCTATTAAAAGGAAGTTATTACCGATAGCACACCTAAACAACTTGACATGAGGATCAAGAACCTCATTTCTGTATATTTCAGCATGCACAGTTGCACTGCTAAAAATGTGTAGGTCAATGCGGCCATTCAAAATCATTCCCGCCCATACCATGATTCCAGGACCTTTCTATCGATGCCTTTCACGGATGTTTGCAGCCTTATTGCATATGTTTTTCTCCCTCCATATGGTAACACGTCTGAAAGTACTCTTCAAACAAAATTGGGATTCATCGGTACAGAGAATTCGGCTCCAGTCCGTTGTACTCCAATGACGACGATCTCTGCACCACTTTAACCCTGAGCATTTCGTTGCCGAAGTTAGTGGAATACAAATGATGTGTTTCCTTGCATACAGCACTATTTTATGCAGTCTGTCACTCACAGTAAATCTTAATAGTCGAGTTCCTGTTGCTGCAGCAAACTCCCTTGCAATCTGAAATGACGTCAGTTGCTTGTTTCTTTTAGCAATCGTTGCCAAATGACGGTCCTTGCAGTGTGTTGGGGCAATTTTTTGACCTTGACCTGGTTTTCTCTACACATTACTAAAGTCTTTAAACCGTTTCTAGATTCTTGACATGGCGTTTTTGGCTATTTTTAAGTCTTTACAGACCTCTGTCAGTGTCTGCCCTGCTTCTATTCTCCCCATCGCACGCCATTTCTCACTATCAGTCAAATGTCTTCTGGATGAAATATTCCACCTACTACAAGCGAAACGTTAATGCAGCTACACGTAAAATCCTTGAAATTAGACTTCAAATCAACCGCGTGCACTCCTTTTCAACGTGCCGAAAGAACGTGCTGAAAAAATTTCATATTTGTCTGTAGCAAATGTTAATCCCATTGGACTACGTGATAACGCTAACAATGAGTTACCATCCAATCACATTTCATTGAAGTTCTTGCAATAGAATTAACATAAAACACCTTTTTATGGTTGTCCCTTTAATTTTTCTCGCCAGTGTAAAAATGTAAACAAAAGTGAGTCTTACCAGCGCAACACTAGATACCGGGTTTGCTCATTCATTCTCATGACGTCATAAATGGTGGTTGGCCGCGACCAGCGATTGTTACAAAGCGACGAAAGAACGGCCATCGTTTTGTGCCAATCGCTGTATGTCTTTCGTCGCGGCCAGCCACCATTTGTGACGTCATGAGAATGAATGAGCAAGCCCGGTATCTAGTGTAGCCCTGGATTTACCTATGATTCAAATAAATATTGATCATAGATGTGTGGCTACTATGGGTCTAGGTAGTCTAGCTGTAGACAAACTTGCGGTGTCTCGGATTCCCAATGTCAGTTATACGTGTTCTCTATCGATTGCTGCTGAGTATAAAGATACTCTACTGATTGCCGTTGAGTATAAAGGTAATGCTTGCAGGGGACTATCAAGTATCATTTCGATGTTGTTCGATAGCGACACGAGCTTTCAAACTGTTGCATACGGAGGGTTTTGAAGATGCAAATTCTTGCTATTCTTGTAGTTTCATTGGACGAATTTGAATATAAGTAATTACTGTCTGCTTACTTTTAAGTTTATATGCAGTGTGTCAAATAAATGTTATAATTAAGCAAAAGGTGTTGTTTTTAATTATAGTCTCAGCAATACTTTCTTTCACCAAACTAAAAACCTACATTAGTAACGGCTAAAAGTTAGCCGGGTTTTCTTGTTAGTGCTTCTATAAATTGTATACTAATTGTTTGATATTAATTGGATAGCTTCGTTATTTTATTTGTAAATATGAATCGGACTGTTGATTTATATTTTAATGAATTTGTAATGGAAAAACATAAAATTATGTCAATATGATTATTGTTGTTTCAGAAATAATAAAAATTTCGAATGAATACATTTAGTTTCAAAACGTACATTTAATACAGAAGTATTAAAATATAGATTTCTACCGCAAATTGACAGTCAAATATTTTGCTGTAGGATATTTAAATTCAATTGAATGTTGCCTGGTGAATAAAATAGTCACTTGTAAACACATTAAAAACCATTAAGTAAATTGTCTAAGTATATTGTAACTGTACAAAAAGTAATGATATCTAACAAAAACATAGCTGTGAAAAAAGAAAGCCAAGTTCTGTAAAAATAATTTTAATTTTAAGAAAAGAAGTGATATGTAAGTGCGTTTCAAGTTCAAATACAATTCAATCAACCTTACCTACTGACGTATTATAGCATTGTTTAAATTGTTTAAAAATAAAAATTATTGAAAGCATATTATTAATAAATCTAGAACATGGCAAGTTTTTGATAAATGTTATGCCTGTCATTGTCATGTCTTAATAAAATTATGATGATAATATTAATAAGAATGTCATTATAATAATTTTTAATATTGTTATTATTATAAACAATTGGCTCGTGTTAATGATTTAATTAAGAAATAAACACACAGATGCACTTCCGCTCGAATTTGGTTATCGATCTACAGACTCCACCCTTTTCTTATCCTTAAATACACACGGCTACTTAAATACCCTTAAATACACTTGGAGGCCTTAATGCATTATGTAAGAAGTTTTGATATAATAATGTCATTAATAAAAATAAATGACTCTTAGGTAAAAACTTGCAAGTTAAAGATTTATTATTAACTAGATGGAACCCGTCAAAATTTGACGGCAAAAAACTTGATAGTACCATAAAAATAAAATTCATAGCTGCTTTAAAATGTTTGAAACTTTTGCAGAATAATTCAAATAAATAAAAAACCCACTTTGAATTAAAGCTAGGTTGAAGAACAGCAATTGGCTAAGTTTCACTGGCACATGTACTCGCGGAATTTCTTTCATCTGACACATTTAGCGCTGTTGTGCAAGTAAATGGTAAGTGCCCCCTTGGGGAGGGGGACATGGCGGGATGGACCAAGGAGATGCATAACATGAATAAGCAGTCAAAGACCTTTCAAACGATATGTAACATGAGGGGTGTGTGCAAAATTTTAAAAAGTACCCCGTTGGGGGGGGGGGGTAAAGTAGGGGATGGACACGGAACATGCATAATATGATTAAGTGGTCACAGACCTTTCCAACGATATATAACATGAGGGGTTGTGTGCAAAATTTAGAAAAGTACCTCTTTGGGGGGGGAGGGCAAAGCGGGGAGATGGACATTGGAGATGCATAATATCATTAAGCGGTCACAGACCTTTCCAACAATATATGACATGAGGGTTGTCAACAAAATTTAGAAAATTGCCCCCCTTAAGGGGGGGGGGAAGTGGCGGGATGGACCCCGGAGATGCATAACATGAATAAGCAGTCAAAGACCTTTCCAACAATACGTAACATGAAGGGATTGTGCAAAATTTACAAAAGTACCCCCTTGGGGGGGGGGCAAAGTGGGGGGATGGACATCGGAGATGCATAATATGATTAAGCGGTCACAGACCTTTTTAACGATATATAACATGAGTGGTATGTGCAAAATTTAGAAAAGTGCCCCAATTGGCGGGGGGGGGGGGATGGACCACACAGATGCATAACATGAAAAGGCAGTCACAGGCCTTTCGAACGATATATCATATGAGTGGTGTCAACAAAGAAAATTCTCCGCCCCGTGTAGGCAAAACATACTCCCCCCCGCCGCCATAATTATTGATTTTTAAATTCGTTCGCACCTCTCTTCTCCCGCAAAATGTTGTGAATTTTAAAAACTCCACTTACGAATTTTTTTATACCAAAAGCACTTATGTCCGTCGACTGTATGCAGAGTTTTGTGCTTACAGACGCCAGACACAACAACACACACACACACAGACGTTTACCGACATTAATAGTATGGATCAGGGGTTCTCAAACTATGGTACGCGTACCAGTACTGGTACGTGAAGCTCTGGTTACTGGTACGCAGAAGTCCATTACTGGTACGTGAAATAAAATACAAAATGCAGCATATCATTATGGAATCGAAAACGGCTTGTCTTTATTAACTTGGATATTTTCAAAAAAATTTCGAACGCGATTTAAGATCTGTAAACGCTTTTTCTATTTTTTTCGTTACTAGAAATGTTTGTTATCGTAGACTTGCTGAAATTCGCACACAACGATTATGATACTATCAGTTTTCCTGAATTAAAAACACAATTATTAGATTTATATAGATCAAAGTTGAATTTTGTATAATAAAGACCTAATTTATGAATGAATGAAGTATTTTAATTAGCGGAAGAACTGTAGGTAAAGTCTGAAAGCTTGAAAGTAGGAGAAGCTTGTGTGAGTAGGTGGCATTAAAACAAAATAACGTTCTAAAGTGTAATTTATAACCCATTGTTCTTTTTGCACAAGAAAAGCTTCTTAGGAGGTGTTGAAATAAAAGTCTTATTTCAAACATAATTCATAAATTGATTCATTGTATTGATTGAAGTAGTTTTCTTCTCTTGTACAGAAAGTGTTATAGTTTCCTCCTATTTCATGAAAATCAGTTTTTAAGAGAGTAAAGTTAGTTATTTAAAATGGTTAAGAGAGTAAGATTATTTAAATCCAACAAAAACTGTGGTCATATGCAGTGCGGATTTGAGGTAAAGCATTGTACATCTGTATTGAGGGGATATATACATAAATGTATGAAGAAACTTACAAGTGTTTGCCTACTGAGCGACATTATTGTCGCATTTAAAGGTATGCAGATTATTAATACGATTGTATTGAATCTATGTTAAATGCGCTAACTAAGCTTTGGATAAGAAATTCGCAGGGCCGGATTAATGCAGAGGCCGATTAGGCCGTGGCCTAGGGCCCACCACTGATGGGAGGCCCAGAAATAAATAAAATTGTTTCCAAAAAGTTTATTAAAAATCCAGCTTTTTGCAATTATTTCCCCCAAGATCAAAAGAGATTTTGATTAACTTGATAACCATATCATAATATCTAAGGATAACCACCGAATACTCCCCCAAAATATTTATAGCTATTATCTTGGTTTGAGACTGGCTCCGAAAAGGTACTGGGCCTTGGGCTCCACATGACCTTAATCGGGCTCTGAAAATTCGTTTCTCATTTGAGACGCCCTGCCACTGTATCTGACGAGAGAGGAAATAAGTAAACTTATTCAGCTCTCATCTCCTGTAATGGATTACTGGAGTCCACATTCAAAAGAATGAAGGTAACAGAATTTTCGCTGACGAGAATATCAGAATACCGTCTACTATCGTCAAAGTCTGTTTGTGTTTAGCGCAACATATCTCTGTGAACGTTCTTTTCCACCCTTTGTTATATGAAAAACAAATACAGGAATAAACTAAACATCGAATCTGACTTATGACTAAAACTTCTTAATATTGAGCCAGACGTGAGGAAAGTTGTGCTTGATGAAACAAGCCCACCCTTTTCATTAGCCTACTACAACAGTATATGAATCAATGTGCGCCAATATGTTATTAAGTATTGTGACTTTTTTACTTTAGCAAAATACTGTATTTTGATATTGTATGCATTATTAAAATTTAATGATGATACTACTTTTTACTTGAATATTATTAAAAAGCAGTCAATTTAGAAACGTAATCATTAATTTCAAATGCAATAAAATCTGCTATGAAGGAAATACAAAAGAACGAAGAGATATTTCGTTTTAGACAGGTTTTTCTATATTATCTTTATGTTTGTTACCTGGTGGTACGCGAAAGTATGAACTTCGATTTAGTGGTACGTCGGTCTAAAAGTTTGAGAACCCCTGGTATAGATGATACTCAGTGCCTACACATTTCACCCTTTATAATTCAGCCAATGAGTTGACGGTTGTTCATTTCCAGAAACGAAACAATAATTCTTTAGGATGAATTTTGTTTGTTTGATACACCGTGGCAGAATGCGTGCAATGCAGCGACAGGCGTCACAAACTTTTTAGGGCACCTGCAGACTAAAAACATATAATCAATCTTCGCGGGAAAAAAATCCTAGATTTCGTCAAATGATCACGGAAAAAACACTAATTTCATCAAAGGATCATGTAAAACGTGAATTTTGTTAAAAGGCCACAGAAAAACGCGATTTACACAAAAGATGAGCAAATTTTGTCAAAGAATCGCAAAACAGGAAATTTCACCCAAAGATAGCGCTTTCTTGCCAAACTTCGTCTAAAAATTGCGGAATAAAATGTATTTTATCAAAAAATCGCTGGAAAACGCACATTTCGTTAAAGTATCGCGAGAAAAATGCGAATTTCTTCAAAGATTGCTGAAAAAACGCGAATTTCATCGAAAGATTGCTGAAAAAACATGAATCTTATCAACAGGCAGCAGAGAAAATATGATTATTATCAAAGCATTGCGAAAAAAGAAAATTTCTTCTAAGCATCACAGAACAACGCAAATTTCATAAAAGAATCGTGGAAAATAACGCAAATTTCGTGAAAAAAAAATCGCAGAAAAAACACAAATTTCGTCAAATTATCACTGAAAAAAAAAAAAACACGAATTACGTCATAGGATAGCTGAAAAATTATGAATCTCGACAAAAAAAAGATACAGAAAAAAAATGCGAATTTCATTAAAGAATCACGAAAAAAAATGCGAATTTTGTTAAAGGATTGCGCAAAGAATGTGAATTTTTTGAAAGGTTTGTGTGAAAAATCAAACTGTCTGTATTAAAAACAGAACACACACAAACATCTATACAAACCTCAATACACACAAACATATTATAGGCAGGGCTTGAAATTCAATTTTTCCAAAGACGGGAGTCTCCCTACCAACATTTTTAAATGGAGGGGAGTTGTAATGTTTGGGAGGGAGAAAAAAATCTTTAAACCCCACTATTCTTTTACGTGCTATTTAAAGAATTACATTAATGCAGACATGACAAAATACCATTGAAAAAATTAAGTCAACTGAGAATGATTATGTAAAATGTTTATTTTTATTATAAAAAAGGGAAGAAAGTTAAGTTTTATATATGCAGTGTATTTTTCAAGTTCCATTAAATGTGTTAGGGACCCTTAACAATTAGGTTGTTAAATAAATTTCTGACTTTAGATTTTACTTGATTGAGATTCACCGATCGATCGTGGAAAAGACGCAAAGTTCATCAATCTGTCGCGGAAAAAACGCTAAGTTCGTCGATCTGTCACCAAAAAACGCAAAGTTCGTTGATCAGTCGTGGGAAAAAAGCAAATTTCGTCGATCGATTGCAGAATAAACACAAAGTTCGTCGATCTGTCCCCAAAAAACGCAAGGTTCGTCGATCAGTCGTTTAAAAAACGCAATGTTCGTCTATCTGTCGCAGAAAAAAATGCAACGTTCGTTGATCTGTCGCGGAAAAAACGCAAAGTTCGTCGATCAGTTGCGGAAAAAAGCATATTTCGTCGATCGATTGCGGAATAAATGCAAAGTTCGTCGATCAGACAGGGAAGAAAGAAAAATTTCGTCGATCGATTGCGGAATAAACGCAAAGTTCGTCGATATGTCCCCAAAAAAACGCAAGGTTCGTCGATCAGTCGCTTAAAAAACGCAATGTTCGTCGATCTGTCGCAGAAAAAACTCAAAGTTCGTTGATCTGTCACGGAAAAAACCACAAAGTTCGTCGATCAGTCGCGGAAAAAACACAAAGTCCGTCAATCGGTTGCGGGGAAAAAAAATCACGAAATTTATCATTCGGTTGCAGGTAAATTAAATAATGCAAATTTCTCCAAAAATGCTGAAATTTTTTGGGCGGGAGGCTCCCGCTCATGATCTTTTTTGGGCTGATCTGAAATAATCTGAAATAATCTTTTTAATCTGAAATAATATACTGAACTTGAACTAACTTTTGAAAAATCGGGTTAACCCAAATCCAACTTGCAGAAATCTACACTCAGTCTGAAATCGACTCGAACCATAAAGACAGTTAACCCAACTTGCAACAAAAATAATTATTTTCTGTGAATTTTCTGATTTTTTCTTTTCTCAGAAATGCTGTAGTCATTTTGTCCCCCAATTTTGCCCTTTACAATTCAGCCAATGAGTGGAGGGGGCCAAAGGAGCGTTCCTTATCACAAACGAAAGATGAGATACGTTCGTTTGATGTCGTTGTTGAAAATTTATGGATTTCTATTATTAAAGTAATTTTTTCATTTTACAGTATTTATTTTCTTTTTGTGTTGTATGTATTTTGCTACTTTGAATTTTTTTAAACTAACCCTTTTTTTTTTTTTTTTTTTGGAGAGTGAGAGAGAGAGATTTAGTAATTTGGTGACACGAAGTTCAGCAAATTCTTAAAATCCCCAAATCGTTTCCAATGTAAACAATGAAATTTACAATTAAGTTGCAAGTGCAAAATTTTAGTTTTTTAAAATTTTCATGTCATTCTGTACACATTTTAATATGTCATTCTGATCATTATACATATTTAGTTATGCATTATTAATTATTTACTTGACCTTTACTTTTAATATTTAAAATATTTCAAACTTACAGCTAATGTAATTATTAAACCATTTGAAATACTGCATTCGAAAAATGAAATTTCAGCTTAGAAACTCGACAATTAAAAAATTTAAAGTAGAAAAGTACTTATGATATAAAAAGAAGAAAAAAAAATACACCAGAATTTATCTGTATTACGAAAGCGGGAGAAATGATTTTCTGTGCTATAAGAAAAGATATCCAAATAACTCAATCATGAACATAGAAATAGGTATCGGTTTTTATGTTCAGGTGCACTCAATCCAAACTTGAAACTTTTAAAACGGTCATTGAATGAATGAAATTCATCTCCGCCTTTCACATCCAGAAAACTTGCTGTGTCGCCAATTATGTTTATATTATATATATATATATATATATATATATAATAATTCAGGCACTTTTCTGTTATACGGACACCATTGTCGCCAAACATACATACATACATACATTTTGGCATAGTATCCGTATAACAGAAAAGTAGTACTAAAGTTCATGGTTTAAAATCACAATAAAATATCATGAAATTTATTGATTAGTTGTGGGAAAATATCGGGGAAATAATGTGTTTTTCGTGAATTTTTTGTTTTGTTAACAATGTGGTTAGAGAGACAGGGAGAAATCCAGAAAACTTGCTGTGTCGCCAATTATGTTTATATTTATATATATATATATATATATATATATATATATATATATATAATAATTCAGGCACTTTTCCGTTATACGTACACCATTGTCTCCAAACATACATACATACATTTACATACATACATACATTTTGGCATAGTGTCCGTATAACAGAAAAGTACTAAAGTTCATGGTTTAAAATCGCAATAAAATATCATGAAATTTATTGATTAGTTGTGGGAAAATATCGGGGAAATAATGTGTTTTTGTGAAATTTTTTGTTTTGTGTTGTTGTGTTTAATTGTAAGCATTCATTATAATTTTCAGTGCATTATTAAATTGAAATTTTTGTTTAAAATATGTAAACAAAACAGTGACCTGAAACCTGCACAATTTCTAATATAGATAGATAGATGCATGCATGTAGTACTTTTAATTATTTGGTAAAAATACTGTGTCACTGAGAAAACCTGAATTTAACCTAAAAGTAATTGTCGAGTGTTTAAGCTGAAATTTCATTTTACGAATACAGTATTTCAAATGTTTTAATAATTACATTTAGCTGTAAGTTTGAAATATTAAAAGTAAAGGCCAGGTAAATAATTAATAATGCATAAGTAAAAGTAATTGTCGAGTGTTTAAGCTGAAATTTCATTTTACGAATACAGTATTTCAAATGTTTTAATAGTTACATTCAGCTGTAAGTTTGAAATATTAAAAATAAAGGCCAAGTAAATAATTAATAATGCATAACTAAATATGTATAATGATGAGATTTTTTTTTCTTGAATTATTCAGTGGAACTCCTCTTATAAATGTACGCAAATAATTCACATCAAAATCTTAAAATAACAAAGTTTTCTTTCGTGTTTAGCTATGCTTAATAACCAAAAAAGCTTGATTAATACAAAAATTATTTGGTAAAAATACTGTGATCGTCGCTGAGAAAACCTGAATTTAATCATATCACACAGAATTACATATTAAAAGTTTAAAATTAGTTTGTTTACATCGGAAACGATTCGCGGAATTTCGTGCCACGAAATCTCTCTCTCTCTCAAAAAAAGGGTTAGTTATAAAAAATTCAAAGTAGTAAAATACATACGACTTAAAAAGAAAATAAATACGGTAAAATGAAAAAATACCTTAATAAAAGAAATCTATAAAGTTTCAACAACCGAACAACCAAATGGAACACATACGCTTCTAGAGAGAGGAAAAAGCCTTCACCTCATTGGCTGGAACATCGCGTCTGAAGATAGTAAAAGCCTCTAGCTGATTAGCTGAATGCTCGCGCATGCGTATAAATAGCATTTTTGCACGAAAAACTAAAAAGCAGGTTAGCTTTAAGTATACGGATAATACTTACATCTCGCTTCTTTTCTTGGCTTTTTTTTTTTTTTTTTTTACAGAACTTGACTCCATCTTTTAGGATTTCGTTCATCTCACGAAAACCTATTACTCCCGCTCCGTTGTCTGTCTGTTACAGAGCCATTCTCAAAAACTATGTAACTTACAGAGCTGAAACTTTGTGTATAAATCTGAATATCAGCTATAAAGAGCTCAAAATATTAAAATTTGAAAAAATTCGTATTATTTTAATAAATAGAGATAAAAAAAAACCAAAATTCTAACAGCCTTTTCTTATTAAATTTAAACATTTTTCGTTATAGCAGATGCCAAAAATTAAAAATCCACGAAGAAATTCTTTCTACAATAATTAATTTTCTATCAGACGATTTCCACGTAAAAAATAAAAAGGAAATAAAAAGTTTCACCAATTGAAAAAAAGATTAATATGAAATAAAATTGATTGACGTCATAGTGGTAATAAAACAGAAAGATTTCTCAATAATACAAGGAGTATGAGTATGTGTGTATGTACACAAAGCAGATTAATATCATGTCATTAAAGAATTAAAAGAAAATCTGGCGTCATATCGCAAGTTTAACGGATTTTTCAAATGTTTCAGAATAATACAAAGCGAGTATGAATATGAGTAATAGAGAATAGTAAATATATGAGTTTGGGGAACGTATTGAATTATGATAAAAACCCGATTATGGAAATATTCGCATATTTTAACATCTTGAAGGTGTACAACATGTTTAATTTTGAAATTATTTTGTTTTTAAATATCGCATTTAGTCCACATGACAGATATTATTATGACAGAATATAATAGCGGGCTTCACCCGCTATCGGGCTGGTTTAGAAATTCGAAAAAACGAGAAAAATAGACCGGTAAATTTTTACTTTATAAAAAACATGACTTTTTTTTTTTTTGGTTGCTAAATGAAATTTATTTGGATTTATTAAAGAAAGGATAAAGTGTTTTGAAAGGAATATTAAACGAAACCCTTTGAGCGATCTTCGATCCACACTTACCCACTTGTTCATAGTTATTTTTGATAGATATTTATAAACACTATGGACGTACACTATCAGCTCTGTGAATATATATATTTTTTAAACAAGGATTATATAATAGTAAAATTAAATATAATAAAGTGTAATTATAATATTAAACAAAAGTTAATTCAGCAGCACCATTCCATTCAGTCTAATTGTTTAGTGTTTTTCAAAGAACTTGCGAAAAAAAAGTCAGATATGCGGACATTTTTTTCGTAGTCATCATAATTACAACATAGCATCGATGTAATATAAAAACGCCGTTTTACTCATTTTTTTTCACATTCTCAGAAAATATTTGCATGATATTAGATAAGTTTGAAGCAATATTACACTATCTTTTCTAATCCTTAATTTGAAAAGAAAATTTTCAGAAAATTTAGCACTGAAAATTTACGTTCTGGGAGAATGGCTAAACAGAATTTGCTGTCAAATTTTGTATTAAAGCTTCCATAATGATCTGAAATGTATGTTGTGTATTCAAGTTATCGAACTAAACTTAAAATATTTTAAATGTTTGTAAATTCAAATTTTAATGTTTTTCGATAATAAAAAGTAATAAAAATTAAAAAAGTATCATTAAATGTGTTATTTTTTCCATAATTATGCTACCAATAGAATGAAAAATTCACATTGCGCTAGTAGTGTAATTTGATATTTCTTAATTCGCATTCCTTTAGCTTTTTCCTCAAAAGTTAACCTAACTTTTATTCATTCCTTCAGCCGTTCTACCAATTCATTAAGAAATGTTTGTGATGTATGTCTACATTCCTGGCATTTTTGCTACTGGATAAAGAACTGGAATATTTGTTAATATAAAACGCACTTATTTTATATTCCTTTAACGCTGTCTAAACAAAGATGTAATTACTTACTGTTTGACGCTAAAGTTTTGTGCCTTTTGGTAACTTATCGTATATTTAGTTTCATACTTCGATGTTACTTGATACTTCATCAATTGAAAACCACACATTTCCTTTTCTCTGGCTTATGTCTCCTTTGGAAACAAAATATTTCACTTTTATGTTCTTTAATGCAGTCTAAACAAAGATGTATTTACTTAATGTCTGACGCACATTTTTGGGACTTTTGATAACTTTAAATCTTATATTTAGCTTCACACTTCGATCTTGCTAGATACTTCATCAAATGAAAACAGCACAGTTACTTTTCGCTGTCTTATATCTCCTTTGAAAAAAAAAACATATATTTCACATGTTTTTAAAAGTTTGGTATGAGAAAGCTATAATGAAATTATGAGAATTTATCTAAAAAAATGTTATGATAGAATGACACGATGTAATATCGCACAGATTTTTTTCTTAAACATCGAAAACAATTTTAAGTATCTCATTTAGGTACTGAAATTTTTACACCGTCCATGTGTTTACTTTCGCGAACATGCTTAAAAAGCAGCAAAATTAGGTTTATTATTCAGGTATACCACACATGTTCCATTGTTTTAATACACATAGATAAAATTAGTAACAGTAAATGTATTTGTTAATTTCGTAGGTTTCTTCAAATGTGTCCCGAAAATTCGTATGATTTTTATTACATTTCATATAAAAAAGGCGTTTCATTGAAAGTAGCAATAAAATGAGAATGACTGGTAGAAAGTGACCCATTATATCTTTAAAGGAAGGGGTATATGTAAGTGTAGAAAATTGCTCTTTCTCCGTTGACAGACAATAGATGTTGTCTAAAAGATATTCAGAAGAGTAAAATAGTAAATATACAAATGTATGGAAGAATTTTATATTTGTAAAATAGCATCATTTCGAAATACTATAGAAATCGGGATAAATCAGTAAAACATTCGTTCGTTTATCGGGATAAATCAGTAAAACATTCTACTTCTGCGAACAATTTTGCGCAAGCCTTAACATGTTGAGAATCTTATTTTGCTATTTTAAAATAATATACACAAAAGTTTGAATTAGAATCATATTCATGTTGAAATTAAAACGGCAAATATGAAGGTAGATAAAATATACAAAATACGAAGATTATAGGATTATAGCAGGAGTTCTATATATATATATATATATATATATATTTACCACTCTTACAAATATGTGGTTTATTTCTGCAACATTTGCAATAGAAATCTACTATGAAGAATTTTGTTTAGAAACAATGGTATTCAAAAGGGAGACCAGTGGTACACCTATTATAGTTTTTTACTTTAAAAAGGAAAATATTACGAAGGTTTAATATGTATATTTGATATAAATTTATTTTTCTCTAGTGAGTGTGTATTCCCACATATGCATTTGTCATTTAGATAAAAAGAGCCACAATTCATATTTTAATATTTATATCAGATCATCTTTAGAATAACTTTTAAGAAAAAAGTTTAAAAAAAATTATAATTGCAATATTCAATTGTTTTCCATCTACATACTTTGAATATAGCTCAATATAAAATACAGACATATATTTTACTTAAAATATAACGGTACAATCTCAGTTTTTGTTTGCAAGAAATTTAAGGAAGTTGGCAGTTGATTATTTATCTTTAAATCAGTCTCTTTTATTATTAAATCAGTTATTAGTAAAAGCAGAGTTAATTCGAAAAAAAATCATCCCTAAAAACTGTTATAAAAATTCAATATAATTGTAGCAGATAAAAAACATAATGGTAATACAGGGTTTGGCGCAGTCACTTTTTTGCCGACCAGTATTACCCCAAAACAATCTTCGTGGTAGATTTCCCTTACAAATGGTGTAAAAATAATCTTCGTGGTAGATATCTCGTGCATGTGTTGTAGAAATCTAAAACGAAGATTACTATTAAAAAATATAGTAGCCAAAACATGACCTCGCCGACCCCTAATAATACAAAGTGACAAAAATACAATGTTAATAAATATAAGAAATTTTTTCTAAAACTCTAGAAAGTCATATCTTATAAATTTAGAAGACAAACCTTTTATGCTTTTTATTCTTTGAAAGAAAACAATTGTGCAAAACCGTTTTATCCTTGCCTGAATAACTACACTCTGCTGATGTCCTGATGTTGAGAAGAGATAATTAAATGCTCTAAGAACTGCAGCTATGACCTACAATGCATGAAGAGAAAGAAGATCATTTCAGTATACTAATCAGTTTATTATTCTTCACTATACTTCACTATACTAATAAAATAAGTTCCTTTAATGTTTAAACTGATTACTATTATTTACATTGATTTTCAAATTAATCAGATCAGACGCAGAGAAATTTAATTATCAACAGACATCTGGTATATACAGTATTCATTTCAACGATAACGAAGGAAAAGCTATTCCATACACAGATATGACAAAAAGTAAAATGGGGATCAGAATGAACGAACACAGAAGAGATATAAACTTAAATAAATCAACCACTGCAATAGCCAGATTAAACAACAAATCTCCAATTACAATAGACTTCAATAATGTTGAAAAATTAGCCAATTATAATAATTTAAACTACGCATTACAGAGGAAAACCATAGAAATATTTACATCAAATTCAGAAACATGCATTGATATGACCCACGAAAAAATAGGTAACAGATGACACCATATATTATTAGAATAAACAAAAATGGGGATTTTCAACAGATTGACTGCCAAAGCAGAAAACATAACATCAGTGACTGAAAATGCCCGAGAGCGACAGATGAAAATAATTTTACTGCTTTACAATTTTTAAGAGATTGACTAGTTTTGAGTAGTTTTAAAAGTATTTTTTAAGACTTTTAAACATGTACAATGCTTGTTTATGTGTTTGAAAATAAAATAATGTCTGTGAAAATGGGTAGTGCAAAGAATTATTATAATTATTTACATTTCATCAAAAATGACAGCCGAATAGAATATAAATTAAGTATTATATTCTAATAAAATTTAAACATATTGTTAATTTCAAATTTTGCCTTTGTAATCACGAAAGAAAGCATATTATGATTTAGGATTTCTTAAAAATTAACAGCAATTTTTAAAATGAATATTAATGACAACAGCTTAAACGGTTCATAAATGATCAAAGTTTGCATTCATTAATCTTTCTTCATTTTAATTATTATTGATGATTATGAAATCTGAAATAGTCCTAAATCTTTCTTTCCATATCGTGAAAATAAGAGTATTTTTTCTCCTTCTGAAATTCTGTGATTGCTTGCAATTATTCATATTGTGTTTCCCAGTCTCTTAAAAATAAAAAAAAGTAACAAAAAACAAATAAAGTAAATGCCAGATGTAGCAAATTATGATTTATAACACTGATTTTCCACTAATAAATGTAAGTTTTAAACAATAGTTTCACTAATTAAGTGTGTAAATCCAATTTTCCTAAATTATATATTTATTTCACATTCAAACGTTAAGTTTTATCAGAAAAAAATCTTTACTTAGTTATACAATTATAAATGTAATAGGATAATGTTGTGTTTAAACATGTCACATTTGTTTAACAACGAAGTCTTTATTGACTAATTCTTTTGATTAAGAAAAATTGTCTGTAAAGGCTTCCCTAAACTGTATTTTAAAGAAAATACATACATGTTAAAATGTTGAACATATTTCTTAATAAGCATGTTCGAAGTTTTTTAGCATCAACCTATAATAGCGTTACAAATTTTACAAATTATATCAAATGTTATAAAGTAGACGAAAGAGTAATTTTGTCACATATACAAGCACAACTTATGTATTTTCTGCTTTCAAAAATCTCAGAAAATAAAAATACTTATTAATTTTATTTTGTTCTGTCTCTGGAATTTAGTCCACCTGTTTGTTTTATGGATAGAACTCTGTCTACAAGACATAAGGTACTGGGTTCGAATTCCGACTCAGGCATGGATATTTAGAGTGAGTTGTAACTCACTTTAAACGAAGGTTGCGGTTCGTTTAGCCCTCGTGTGCAAAATATAAGATAATAGCAAACCGACTCATGGAATTAAATTTTTTCTGTGCAATATACACTGAATTTGACAAATATTTACTCTTTAATTATCGAAGTTATTACAACCTACTGGAAGCACTGTGTTTATTTTAAACTGTAGCTATTTAATTATATCATGCCTATATTTACAAATATACATATTGTTATATAATACAATAAAGGGGGCTTTCGTGGTCAAGTGGTTCAGGCACCACTCCGCTAATCGTTTGAGACCGTAGGAGTCAGACCGACGGGTTCAACTTTCGTCACCTCAATTACACACTGATTGTGGAAGTCCGGGCTGTCATTCTTCGGTGATGTAATTTCCTTGTGTCTATGCAGTCCTCATCAAGAAGATTTACGCAACTGTCGAAGCCATGTATGTGTTTCTGTGAATAAAATTAGGATCATTCGAGACAACAACCTGTGTAGTTATAAATCTCAAAGCAACACTCCTTCAAATGTCAAAATGTACAATAAAGCATTAATCACCACCCCGCCGTAACGAATTTTCGTCAAGTATCTTTGACCGTACACGACACATAATTTGATCTCTTGTCTGTGGGGAGAGAAAAGATTATCTAGGCGTGAGAAAAAAATAGTTACGGTGAAAAGTCTCAACTGCTATCCACAATTAGAAAATTAATAGTCAATCTGTGAATTAAATATGACTTTACAGCACGCTTTCATCAACCTCAATAAAAAATGTAAATTTCGTTTCTGTAGTATTGTGTTTTTTGAACGCGAGAGAACTAGGCATAATATAGTTGTTGCAAAATGAAAAGAAACCACCAGATAACACTAATCGCGTAGAACATTTTTGACTGACTGACTTTTGTTTACGTTTGTACATAGCTTTTCGTGTATTTGTTCTGTATCGTCATTAAGTGTGTCTATCGTCTCTTGAATAAAGAATCTTCATTAGTAAAAGATGTTTCTACCTTTAAAGAAGCTAATAGAACACAAACCAGAAAATTAGGTGAGACCAAACCTTTTATTAACTTTTATTGTCTTGTATGATTTAAGCAATTACGAATTCTGTTTTAATAGTCCTTCATCGGGTCAGGTAATTTGGTTTTACCGACATGACCCGAACCGCGACTCTGACCGGGTTACATTGAAACTAATTTTTTCGTAGCGGGTCGGGTTTATTTTAACTGTTTAGTCTTCAGGATGGTTTCAAGTTTGGTTTTGACTCTTTCGGGTCGGTTTCGGATTGATCCGATTTTTTAAAAGAAAGTCCTACATAATTTTCCGAAGGAAAGAAATTTTAATTTTACATAAAACTTTACATTTAATATTAATGAGTGTATATGTGTTCATTTTTATATAAAAAGGATAAAATTGATATTACTGATATAATTATTGACTATTTTTTGATAATTGTATTAAAATATAGATTACTTTTCTGTTGCGTTAGGGTTGAAGTGTTTCGTATTCGGTTCGGATAGGGTTTCAGTTTTAATTTAATCAACTTTTCGGGTTCGGGTTGTATACAACCCCACTAATGAGGCACAAAAAGGCAGACACAGAATAACTGTCTTAAATACTTTGCAATATCATTCAAAAGTGTTTAAAAATTATGAGATATCGATTTGAACATTAGAAGGACGTATTTTACTTTCAATACGGTCCCTGTGACGAATCGAAGATTTTATACGAATATTGAAATTGAAATTCCTCTTTGGCAAATATTAAGTAGCATGATACGATTTTATTTACTGTTTGTGCCAGCATGCTATGAATGACATTTTTTCATTTCATGTACATATCCAAGAAATACTTTCGTCTAAAGACGAATGAAAAATATTTCAACTTTCGTGTGTTATTTTTAGAATCAAAGATTTAGGAAAAATATTGAATAAATATTCATGGATGTATCTAGTAGTACAGTTGAGGATGGATAGAAAATTAACCAAATTTTCAAATTTTATGATAAACTTATAAGGTCTAGTTGCGGCTTGTCAAATAACAAAACTCGATTTTATTGACGCTCATTACATGTTAAGGTTTTTTATTTTATTTTTTCTCAATTATTTGCAGAGAAGTTTAAATCAATTTCTTCTTCGTGAACATTAGAATGCAGGGTTGAAATGCTTAGTAGCACTACTCTATACACAGTCATGATACATTTCAAATGTACATAGGTTAATTGTTTACTTGAAAGATAAAATTTCTGTATCATCATATTAATAATAATAATAATAAAATCTAAGTCGAAATCGTTACTGTACGTTGCTTGTAACATAACATTATTTTTTATATATATGATTAGTTCATAACATTTTTATTAAAACAAAAATATTTACAAAACGTTAAATCATCTGATTTCACACCTGATGGGGTAAAACCGCATGGGTGGGCTGATCGTTCAGTGAATGAAACACTTTTGACTTTTTTTTTTAAGAATCTATATAGTTTATTTTACAACTTAAAACAAGGCACTAAACTAATAGTATTTCATTTAGAACCTAATAATTTATTATTGAAGACAAAATGACAATTATTTCCATTCCAATTTCAGAAATTGTAGAAAAGAAGTCACATTTCAATCAGCTTTATAAAACTCATAATCACTTTTCTCAAAGTTGGCTTCTCTGCTTCTTCATCAAACATTATTTGCGAGCTCTTTAATTATTGTTTTCTAATATCCCCTTTTTATCTCGTGTCGAATATCCGGTTTTACACCAAGAGAAAGGGGGTCTCAAAGCTAGTCATAATATCGCACATATAAATGTTAGCAAAAGTTTCAGTGTAGGAAATAAATCCTTATTTAATATGCTACATACAAAATTATAATAAGTTTCAATGCTTTAAATATGTTCATATTTAAGAATTTTGAGCACTAGCAAACATTAAAACAAAATGTGATAAAATACACTTTCCAAGACAAAAACTTCGCAAAAGCCAGTATAGAGATACCACAATGTGTGCTTGTTCTTCTTGCCTACAACTAAGTAATTCAACCATTAACCGCTACAGAGCTGTTTAAATCGAGTAAAACAGAAATAGCCGATTTTTACCCGTCTATACAATCGAGCAAAGGAAGCCGAAACAAATCCTGTAAAACACAAGAAATATATTATGCATATTTTTTCGGGGCTTTAGCTGTATGGAATTCAAACATCTATTTCAAGTTCCATATTTATAAAAATTTTCTGCACATAGATCTGTTTTTTAGCATATGCGAAGCTGCCCATCTGTAAACACAAAACGTATTTGTTACATTTTTTAAACAAATGAGGGATCGAGAGAAAAAACGATGATAGTCCACTTTTGTGAATTTTGAGATAACAGTGCCATTTATTAGCCTGAAATGTGTACTACCATTTATCAACATTGCACCGAGACAAAAAATGGAGGTAGTTCTTTAAAAATCTCAGTTGAGAAAGAACGACGAGCATCTATGTGAATAAAATAAAGTAAGGTAAATCCAGGAGCGATGGCACGGTCGGAGAGATTGCACACATAGGGGCTCGGGTGGAAGGAGTAGAGTGAGCGCGCAGCTACTCCTGGTAGTTGTACAACAGCAGTAGTGAAGTGTCTACTTGAAAGTGCACGTTGATTGTTTTGAGCGTCTAAGATAAAGCATTGCTATTTTGTTTTGTTTTCATAAAGTAAGTTCTTGAATTTCCATAGCTATTTATCAGAATTTCTATACAATGTCAGTAGTACAAAATATTTTTAACTTAAACGATTTCTCATAAACTACTAATCTAAACTAACAATGTGAACATCAACGTAGTAGCGGCCATGTTTATATAAAAGGCCACGCAATCTCTCCTACCGAAATTGGAGAGTTTGCGCATCTGCTACTTATGAGAGATGGCGCATTGTTCCCCTTAGTTTCCATGATAGAAGAGATTACGCAGCTTATTGGTAAATTTGCATAAAAAATAAAAAATTGAAATGGACTAATTTTAAGTTAAACGTGTTATCAAGTAACCTAATGTTATTTTGTAATCTTATCTGGACTTGCTTTTCTGATTCTTTAATTTTTTTTCCTTTAATTAAAATTTTTTAATCGTTTTTAAAATCATTTCCTTTTTCTGATTCTTTAATCAGTAGGTTGAAATATTCACTCCTAATACTATAATATTTGTTCACAAAAACCTTGCAACAATGTCATTTAAGTGTATTTATTATTTAATTGTAGTTATTATTAGTAACAATCTGTCCTACCCATGTACGCAATCACACCAACCGTGTAAGGACAGATTGCGCAAAATAACTTTCTTGGTTTTATTACAACTGTTCTACTAAATTACAACATAAAAACAAAATAGCAAGGGAAATGCATAAAAAACAAATGAAGCAAATATTATACATAGATAGTTTAGCAAAAAATTAATATTTAGATTTTTTATTGTTATTCTTTTGAATTGTGCGCAGACTCTCCTAGTTTTACCTTACGATAATTAATTTTAATATATCTGCCACTATCTTTGTTATGTTCTCCGAATCTTCAAATGATAGTTGCAGACACTTATATCATGTTTCATTTTCAGCAGGAATTCTTAGTACCCAATTACCACAAACAATTTATTCATTTATTTGTATTAATTTGCTTATTGTTCATTAATTTATTTATTTCTTACTTTTGCATTTTATATCAATTAAAAATCAATCGCGATAAATCTTTATTTGAGAAAGTAAAACAGTTTAGGGCAATATTGAATGTTAATTATCAACTATCAAGACCTGAAAAAGACCTGGCCAGACAGGGCTGTAGTTCTTGGTCTCCTTAATTTAGGGTTTCTATACGAATATAACGTAAACGTAAAAAGTATATTATTCAAAATTGATCGTCTTTTGCCTGATAAGCAAAAAATTCTTCAATAAAAAATAGATGCAGGAAGAAAAAATATATAAAAAAAGAATGTATTGCAGATTCTATTTCGAGGCTTTGGAGGTATGGAATATTTATTTCGATTTTCATACTTATGAAGATTTTGTGCATTTATATCTGCTTTAGCGCAGGCGAACGTAACTCATCTGTAAACCTAAAATATATTTGTTTCTTATTTTAAAACAAACGCAAAATTCTGGAGACTGAGATCATGTTTAATTTTCTGAAAAAAAAATGCTTAGTACACAAGTGCATCAAAAAATGTATTCAATAATTTTATTCATTTATTTATTATTCAATAAATAACATATTCTTTTCTGATCATTTATTTTATAACGATTAAAAGCATTTTTCAGAAATCTTTACTTCAAGATGTAAAAAAAAATAAGGCCAGTGTTGATTGCCATATTAACTGGTGACGGGCGATTGATTGATTATTCTACAGTCGAAAACAATAGACATCCCATTAAATGCCAATCAAGATAGTCATGGATTCTTTCTCAAATCCTAGAATTGATTGTTTCACCGAGAGGGTCGAGCTTGAAAATTTCGGCCCACCTTTTCCAGAAATGTATTATGGCAATGGAGAACTTGCACGATTACGGGTCTTGGGACTTAGAATTTTTTTTTTTTTTTTTTTTTTTTTTATTCTCTCTCCAGTCTGGCAGGAGATTGAAGATTAAAATAACCAGAAAGTGTCTCACAATCTATTAGGACATCGAAGATGTATTTTTCCACAGTGATGAATTTCGGAACATTGGCAGAAGGAATTTTTCACAAATTTTCCATCGCCGCTCTCGTGGTGCGAACTAAACTGTATCTTGGAATTCATCAGAACCGTAAAAATGAAATATTGCATGATGAAGTTTCTGGAAACACAGAAAAGATACAATAAGATTTTTTTTTTAATTTGCCTGCATCTCCGTCGCTTTTGGGTGTAGAAAATATATCGTAGAATCTTTTAGAGCTTTAGAGATAAATTTTTCCGTAAAGATAGAATATAATGAAATAACAACAGATTTTTTTTTAATCTAACTTTTTCGGGGGGAGGGTAAAAGAATGCAAGACAATGTCTCAGAATATGTGAAGTCTTATATAAAACACTTTTCATGATAGCGGTTCTCAGAGCATTGGAAAGTTTTACTTGGATCGTTTTACTCCAACCGCAACAGAAAATGGCTATTTAAAGTGAACCAGAATCCGAGAAACATCTACCCGAAACAGAAAAATTGTGAAAAAATAGTTTACAATTACAACTTTAATAAGAATTTATTTTTATGTCAAAAATTACATATACATACCGGGAACAGTTTTGCGCGGGTCAGGTTCTATCTCCCACCCCGTCCCACGGAAATCACAAATTTTATTCCAATCCAACCCGCAACCCGATAAAAATCCGACAAAAATAATCGTTGACGCGCAACCCGACAAACGAATTTTCAACTGTCAGAAACTAAAGAAAATGTATTCACAATTTAATGCAGTTATGGAAACAAAATGTATAAACATATCAGTAATAACAATTTTATCTTTAATGTAGAAAAATAAAACGAGAAAATCTCACACACAAAAAAAATCATTAGTATGCAAATATTTTTCTTTCCGTCTGAAATATTATTCTAGACTTTTCAAAAATCGGCTCAACACAAATACGACCCGCAAATGTTAAAACTCACCGGAAATCGGCGTGAAACCGAAACAATTAGTAATCCTGACCTGGATATGACCCGAACAAATAAGATCAACGCCAACCCGACTCGACCCGCAGGTGAGAAAATTTGGTTACCCGACCCAATGCAGTCAGACTTTACAGTCAGACCTTACAGTCAGACTTTTCAAAGAATATCAAATTGTGTTCAGGACATCCCAAAAAGCGTAATTACACCAAAAAACGAAAATCGAAAGTTTTCACGATTCCAATTCTTTCTTCTTATTTGTGCTTCTGTACAAATAAGAAATAATAAGAATAAAAAAGTCAAATAAAAATAATAACTGAGAGTTTTTATATATATTTAAACTTGTTGTAATACGACATTTTCGCAATCCCTTCAAAAATTCTCCCATAGACTATTGTAATGAATATCAATATTAATATTAATAGTAGTGAAAATAAATATATTTGTCAGATTTCAGTAAATGACATTTTCGTTATATATTAATAAACCTGAATTTTTTCATTTGAATAAAAGTTTAAAATTTTTTTTAAACTTCAAAAAATGAAATCGAACCCAAAAGTGTTAAATACATCACATCTGAGCAAACGAATTTTCTTCAATAAAACATTCTTTTATAACAAAATAAACATGATTTGCGTTTTTTTTTTTTTTTTTCTTTTTTTTTTTTTTTTAAGATTTGGCATTTGGCATATAAAAACAAGAGTTTTTAGATAGTAAATTTTACGTAAATGGTTGTTTATGGTATTCTACAACATAAGTGGAACTTCACGTCAATGAATAATAATCATACACGGGAGAAAGCGAAAGAAAAAACAATCTGATGACTGTGACTGATTCTGACACTTTCAAAAATTGTCCAATTTCCAACAAGATTCATGATGTGATCAGATCGGATATAACAAGCGATTGGTTGGATGGAGTCATCTAGATACAATTGACACAATCGAAAATGTTCGAAATATTTAAATAATCAAGACAATCGATTAAAAAATCTGGTCATCGCCTAAAAAACACTAATAAGAACTACTAAAATTTTTAAAAGAAATTAATGTTATACTAGCTGGCTGACGCCCGCTAGCGGCCCCCTAATTACATTGGGGCCTCGAATTCATACGAATCTCTTAAAAAAACTGCCATAATATTTTGTTATCCCCAAGCTGATCTGTAAAGTAGGATTTTCTTGATTTTCTAATAAAGTTTCTTATTTTTCTTATTAGTAAAAATTTTCAATTTATTTCCCCTTCTTGAACAAATCGAAGTTGGGGTGGGGAGGTGGTGGGGGGGGGGGGTCTGCTGATCTGCGAAACCATATCTCTTTTTTTATCTGTTTTTAATGCATATCACGCCCCTATTTCATTCTTTCTTGGTTTCACTATGGAAATATTTCTGGCGCTGCACAGAGGAGTATTTCTAAAAAAAGCTGGACAAAAGTCGAAAAATGAAGTTCGTTAAAAACCGCAATACTTTATTTGTTTGTATAGCTTAGTAGTGGGTGCTTCACGTAAACACTATCTTAGGAATGTTCGGTAACACTACCCGTCGCGTTATCAGTCTGAACACAGCTGTCGTGCATCGCAGATGTCTCTTTTCACAGCGCTGTTGTGAGAAGCGCATAATTTAATTGCATTTATCGTTGTATACAGTAAAGATCTGAAAAAACCCTTTATGGCCAAAGAAATGGAAAGTATGTAGCTTAAATTACTGTATTTAGTTTTAGTTATAAATGAATATAATTATGAATAAAACTACATTGTTTTATCTTTAAAAATAAGTGTGATTTTTACTAGTTCTTTAAAATTATTAGTGATTTATAAATACGTTCCGCCCTTTTCCCGGCAAAACTTTTTGTTGGAATATAAAATTTAGATATTCCTTGTTATATTCATAAAATAAAATCTTGCCCCAATTTGCCCCATTTTTTTTTTATCCTTTTATAAAAAAAATGGTATCAGAAGATGACGATATTTTGAAAACGAAAAATCTTCATTTTTCTTTTAGAAACAGCGAACGAGCAGTGACAGCAAAAGATGTTTCAAGAAAGTTGCTGTTTGACTTGCTGCAAGATTGTTCTAATAAGAAAATAGATGAAAAATAATATTTCATGGAAAGCAAGTTATAGAAATGACGAAATGCCCACTAGATGAACAAGAATCAATAAAGCGTTCGTTAAGCCGTTTCAATTCGGATTTTAAAGAAACATGGGAGACTGCCAAATATGGTAAAAAGTTGCTTTCTTAAGGTAAATGAACATTGACTAACATTGGCTGAAGAAGTTGGCGACCAATAAAAGATTTTGTGGCAGAACCCTCTACCTTCCACTACAGGGTTCTGCAGGCCAATACGCATTCGTTTTGTTCATGAAACGAACTATATAATAATGAAGAAATTGAATACATTGAAAATCAAGTTAAAAATCTTAAGAAAACTGACATACCTACTACTAATGATAGTTTATATTATGTAAAACACACGCTGATACCTACTATGGTAGATGCGAAGGTTTGCAATGCTGCGACAAGTACTTCATCAACAATAAGATGCTACATATGTGGAGAAACTTCAAAAAAATTTAATACGTTGGAGAAGAAGAATCCTGAGAATCCTGATGTTTTTAGATTCGGTTTATCAATTCTTCATGCACGGATTCGATTTTTTAAATCACTTTTGCATTTGTCATATAAAATTTATTTTAAAAAGTGGCAAGCCAGAATCAATGAAGACAAAACTGTTGTGGGAGAAACAAAAAACGAATTCAAAACAGTTTCAAAGAAGAAATGGGTCTATTAGGTATTCCCAAGGCAGGTTTTGGCAACACGCAAAAGGGAAATGTATCAAGAAGATTTTTTGTGGACCCCAATACTGCTTCCCGAGTCACTGGAATAAATTTTGACCTCATAAAAGGGTTCAAAGTAATTTTAGAGGCACTGTCAAGTGGATATAGAATTGATGTTAAGAAATTTGAAAAATACACCGAAGAAACTCCAAAGCTTTATGTCGAATTATATGGGTGGCACCCAATGTCACCAACAGTACATAAAGTTTTAGTACATGGATCCACAGTAACTAAACATGCAATATTACCTATCGGCCAACTTTCGGAGGAGGCTGCTGAAGCTAGAAACAAACATTTCCGCCAATATAGGCAAATTTTTTCCTGAAGATTTTCTCGAGAGCAATATAATAAAGATGTTTTGAACAGACATTTACTAAATTCTGATCCTTTTATAAGTAGTTCAAGACCAAAGCCTAAGAAAAAAAAGCAAGCCATTTTCTAGCGAAACAATAGAACTATTACTCCCAGAAACACCATACGGACAACATCCAAAAAAAGAGGAAGATGAGGATGAAGATGAAACAAATGAAGATGAATCTGATAAGTTAAAGAAAAAACTTTTTATAAATATGCAAAAAAAAAAAAAAAAAAAAAAAAAAAAAATTGAATATTTCATTAAATATCATAAATTTTTATGCTGCATTGTTTTAAATATATACTTTACTTTTTAAAAAGCAAATATTTTTTCGTAAATTCGTAAAAAAAAAGTTATATGTTTTGTTAAAAAATTATATATAATGGCTCTAAATAGCTTTTCACAACATTTCAATTTGATATAGCTCACAAAATATTTTTGTCCACATTTTTCATAAAATACTCCTATGTGCGCTGATTAGTGTCATATTAGATAACATATCCTGTATTACGTTTTTTTTTTATTTAATTAAATTTGTAGGACGTTTTTCTTCAATATTCTTTTTAATATTTAATAACATAACACCTTCATTTCGACACCTTGCCTATAAAAATCGGCCATTCCTTTCCCATTTTTCTTTACCTTCGAACGATTTTCTTTTATAATGTGTTAATTATCACGCGGCCGATTTTTTAGGCTTCCCGGATATCCACTTTGGAGCAGTTTCTACCTCAGTCATTCCCGAGCGATCGGGAAGAAAGCGTGACCGTTTGACGTCACTCATGACACTCTTACCTGCCGATTCCATTCGCATTTTTTTACAGCAAGCTATATCGTGAAGGATTACGTCAATGGTTTAATATTTTAAACGTTTACGATGAAAGAATCTTTTGTGTTTAGAAAATCTTCAGAAGTGTTAACGTTTTTTATAATGATTATGTAACAATATTTGTCTGTACAGTGCAACAATACAAAATTAACAATAACAATGGACTCAGCAATGGTACGAAAAATACAAACGCCGAACAGATGAAGAAGTGAAGCGGCATCGCGGAACTGTTGATGACACTTTAATGCTTTTTGCATTGTTACTATATAGATGAATAAATTGTGCTATTATTTCTTATGAATTAAATGTTGTATTTAAGAAATTCTTGTGTATGTGTTTTTCTTTAAAAATTTAACAATTACGAAAAGATACATCCATAAATTTTGTCTGCTTTTGTATATTAAAAACTGTCTACTCCAAGATACTCATTTGTGATTCTGATTTTAAAAGTTTTTTAATAGGAATAACATTAGCTGTTTCCCTATTCAATATATTTATTATAGAATTTAAAGTAAAGAAAATACACATTTTTAAATTCATTTTAACCTTTTATGTATGGGTAAAAAATCCTTTGAGAAAAGGACGCTGGAGAAATATTTTGTTAAAAAAATAAATTATTTTACGAGGCTTTGGAAGTATGGAATTTATTTCGAGTTTCATATTTATGAAGGTTTTCTGCACATAAATCTGCTCTACCATATGCGAACGTTTCCTATCTGTAAACATAAAACGTATTTGTCTCTTATTTTAAAACAAATTCCTAATTCTAGTGACTCAGATCATGCCACATTTTAAAAAAAAAAGAATTCTTAACATCCAAATAGTGGAAAACATTTTATTCATTATTTTTTTTTCATTTGTTATTTATTAATAAACTTATTCTTTGCTTTCCATACTACGTGTATAACACTTCCGGATTGAACTCATCCGGATCCCGATAATCTTTCGTTAAAATCAGCGTTAAAATTAATAATAAGATCATTAATTAATTAAATTATCATCAAATTTTCAATTAAAAAATTACATTTTTCTTATTTTCAGTTTTGGTGGAAAATGTTAATACGTTAATTGATTTTGTAGATTATTTACTGTTTAACGAATATCTTTATGCCATGCTGTTCAAATGACTAAAGTTTTAGACTGAAGTTCGACATGCGTATTATTTTTAATTATAATGAATATTGTTAAACGCTATTAATTGAACAATAAAATTTTATATCCAATATTGTCCACTTCATTTCAGAGTAGATTTATTCTGCAAATAGTTTAATATTTATTCTGCTTTAATAGCTTCTCATGGAAACAGTTACCTTCAACTAATTCTGTAAGTGAAATCAAGTCTTTTCTGCTTCATTTTCAACTGAAATTTACTAAAGAGTAGACTTTTATTATTATTAAGGGAAACACGGAAATAGACTTCCGCTTTGACATTCACTTTATGGATTTTGAAAGACAAGGGCCGGTTTCAGTGATCTCAAAGCAATCCTTCTCTTTCATATGTAAATTAACGAGCGCTACAAAAGCTAGCAATATTTAGCTGTGTGTGCGTTCTTGCAAGACAATACATCTCTTCGCTATTCAACTAAAGGCAGCATAATTAACTGTTTCACATATTAGTTTTAGATGTAGTCAAAATAAAATGTATCTTACAGTTTCTGGTACTTTTAGTTGCAATCCGATGTAATTAATTTTAAGATCAAACCTTAAATTTATATTAAACGTTAGAACAAATTATTAAACGTATAAAATTCTCCTGTCATCACAATGTCTAAACTGCGATATCTCATAGAGAGGGATTTCGGTTTTAAATCTTAAAGCACAGTGGGTTGCTAAAAAAACGTGGAGACTCAAATATTTTTACATTATTAAAGTTTCGAGCTAGAATAAAACTATGGTAAAAATGGTAAAGTGATGAAGTTGAGTTTTTGTTTTCCTATTTAAAATACCAGAACATATTCATTTGTTTTTACTTTTCTCTGTTTCTGTATACATAAGAAAGAAGTTTCGGAATTGCGAAAATTATCGATTTTCCTTTTTTGATGTATATGCACGTTTTGGGATGTATGTTCTGAATACGATTTGACTCTATTTGGAAAATATCTATCTGCTTGTTTGTTAGTCTGTGTGTGACAAAATAATTATAGACTGCTTTCGAATTCTTTTGTGCAGCTTTGTTTATGATCTAGTCTACAGGATTTATACACACCACGTAATAGGTAACACTTTACTTAAACTTAAAAAGGATATCACAAATTTAAGTGTATTTGCACCGAGTGTAGCTCATACACAAAACTGCAACCAAATTATTTTGAGGGCCGAATTATTTTGTTGTACGATAAATCCTATACACACCACATTATATAGTACGCATATTATAATGCACCTCAGTAATGTATATCAATTTTATAATGTTTGAAATAGTGTAACCTCCTTAAACAATAAACTGCAATGCAATCAATTTTTCCCATTACACGTTTATGTAACGTAATTATTTTGTGTGACCCTGTAATTGAATGATAAGTGCTTTGCACGCCATATTCTATCAAAAGCATGTTTTATTGCGCCTCAGAAATGCATATCAATTTCATTATGTTTACTATAGTCTAACATTCTTAAAAAAAAAAAAAAAAAAAAAAAAAAAAAAAAAAAACGATTTTTCCTTATAGACATTAATGTAAGGGAATTGTTTTGAGTATACATGTATACAAACTATAAATGCTAAATGCTTCATTTTTGATAGAGAACTTGCTATAAGGAATCTAAATAACATATGTAAATTGCATGGCAATCCGAGTATTTTTACGAGAGATGGTGTATGGACAGACGGCGCGGCGGTAGATTGACGTCAGTCAAACCGAATTTATAAACATTTTTCAACTATGTTGGAAAATGTTAAAAATGGAAATAAAAAAAGAATGCTATAAATAAATCTAACGGCTTTTATTAAATTTCTGATTTTGAGTTCATATTTTGTTTTCAAACCTTTTTATTTTTACTAATCTCAATTACTATCTGAAAGAAAATGTTGTAACAAGATTACAAAAAGTTTTAACAAGTTAAATTATTAATAATGAAACCTTTCATAAATATATAATATTTTTACAAATTTTGTTTTAGCATTTTATTCAACACAGTTTTTATAATAAATCAGAAATGTTTCGTTCAGGTAAATTTTGCATACTTTTCTTAAATTCATTAAATGTATTTTGTATAATATTAAGATGTGATATTATCAGGGCTAATTGTGGGTTCATGAAAAAAAAAACTCAAATTTCGGCAAGAATTGTGCTAATTCTAGAAGAAAAGGATAGCCGTGGTGGGGGAGGGGGTGGATTTAATAAAAAAGATACTGTTTTAAATAAGGGAAGTCTTGCGTCCTGTTCACAAAACATATTTTGAGCTGGTTTGTTTAAGAGGCCCCTTTTATCGTGAAAACATACTGATTTGATCCCATTTTTAAATAATAGTGTTTAGTCAAACTTTCCATTTATCTGGTTTGTGATACTGGTGGTGGGTCCTTACCCACAATGCAATGTGATGTTTATTTTTTGGTCTTCCTTCGTCTTATGAGAAAATTTCACATAAGAAAGCACCAGAACTAGGATAATTAGTTAATAGACAATTTTGTCCTAAATACTTTACGAATAAACTTGGGTTTATACTTAATTTCGGAAATATATTAGAAGTTTTACAGAAAAGAAAAATTTAGGAGTATTTTTGAAATCTTAATAAAAATCAATTTATAACAATAGCGAAAACACAAAATACTCATGAATTTCGTGATTTTCTCACGATTGATGAACGAAATTCACGATATTTTCCCGTGACCGACTGACGAATTAATTTTTCTTTTTTCTAGGGATCGTTCGACGGCTTTTCTGATATTCTTTTTCATGAGCGACTGACCAATTTCGCGATAATTTCCCGTGAACGATTGCCGAGATTCGTGGTTTTGTCCCGTGACCGATAGACAAATTACGCGATTTTTTCCATGATCGACTGACGAATTTTGCGATTTTTTTCTCGTGAACGACGGAAGAAGTTCGTGATTATTTTTCTTACGATCGACTGACAAATTTCGCAATTTTTTTTCACGATCCGATTGACGAATTTCGCGATCTTTCCCTGCTACCGATTGACGAATTTTGCAGTTTTTTTCCGCGGCTTACTGGTGAGAATCGCGGGTTTATGTTCACTCGATTGAAAAATTTCCCTATTTTCAACCCAACCGACATTGTATAATATTATGATGATAATAATATCAATATGATAATAATATCAATATGTATAATATCGATATGATAATAATATCAATATGTATAATATCGATATGATAATAATATCAATATGTAGTCTAGAATAATAGTAGAACTTTTATAAAAAGTATTATTATTTTAAACTTTTAAACCTACGTTATTTATAGTGTCATATTTTCTAATTATCAATGAAATTCTAAATGCATATAGGGTCATCACGCATATAAAGTCACTTAACACTATATCAAGGCTATATTTATCTGAAATACAAAATATTATGAATTTCACGATTTTTTTTCAAGCAGCCGATTGACAAATTTCGCGATATTTACCCACGACCGATTGCGACTATTGCAACCGAATGACGAAATTTCGATTTTTTCCCGTGACCGATTAAAATTACTCAAGGGTCAATCAAAAAAATCGAAATTCCGGTATTGAGAATGAAAAAGTTGCAGGAATTCCGGTATTGAGAATAAAAAAGTACCGGAATTACGGTATATAACTGGAACAGAATCGTCCCTGTATTATTATTTTATTTTTATAAAGATACGAGTATACGAGTATAATCCTCATATACGAGTATAAATGTATTTTTAAAATATGCTTTAAATAAAATACCGTTGCAAAGTTTAATACGTTAAATATTTTTATATTTAAATTAGTTTTATTCCTATAAATTTATCTGCTATAAATGTGGAAAATAGAATGAAAATTTGTGGTACATAGCATTTATCTAATAAAATTTAATAGAGAATAATTTAAACATATTTACTCATATTTTAAATAAAATACATATTTTAAAACAAATCTTATGAAAATGGAAATACTTTTCAGAGTAAAAAAAAAAAAAAAAAAAAAGTTTCAAGTAGAATTTTAGTTTTTACAGAATACAAGAATTTGCTTAAATAGTATTAATTGTTATTTGCTTCAAAATTTAAACTTAAAATTTATTATTCAAAAGCGATATGATAATAATATCAATATGTAGTCTAGAATAATAGTAGAACTTTTATAAAAAGTATTATTATTTTAAACTTTTAAACCTACGTTATTTATAGTGTCATATTTTCTAATTATCAATGAAATTCTAAATGCATATAGGGTCATCACGCATATAAAGTCACTTAACACTATATCAAGGTTAAGGGGTCACACTATCCATTCACCAATGTATCCAGTGCAATTACATCATAAAATTGGCGAATTTATTTTTTTTTCTTTTTGCGAATGATTTGGCATATCATATTTTTGGCGCATGAGAAATAATTTTTTCATGACCATGATATTTTCAAATTTCTGGATTCATAAATATGCCGAAAAAAATGTAACATTTCATGCTCTTAGCCATTACGTAAAATATATGCCTTCTACTCAAGAACAATATCACAGTAAGAAGTTTAAACGACTTGTTTCTTATCTACAGTGAAGGTCACAGATAGTTCCATTTTGTTGAAATTTTTATTTACTGGTGTAAAAAAATAAATCGACTATGTTTACTGGTATTTTATGCAACTGAATAGTTTTCCTTTAAAGATACTTTTCATAAATAATTAATAATTTATTTATTTGCGCAGTTTTTAACTATCAAGTATTTGTTTGATTTGTTTTAAAATATATGTTTGGTCTAATTTTAATAATAGTGTAATATGAATAACAAAAAAAAAGTGTAAAAGTTGAAGGATGTCTCTCATACAATAATGATATTTTTAGATAATATCAATAAAATTTGGCTAATGATTTTTCAGCTTGGCTAAATGTTTGGCCAATAATGCAAAATTTCTAATGCGAGCCCATGTTTTACGCTAGTCATATATTAAAATATAAAACAGTAATTCTACATTTTGAAAATATCAACAGTCAAACTAATTTCAATCCTAGTGCAATTTCCGTAGTTCGATTCCTAGTGAGATCGCTGTAAAGTCTCTGTGCGATCTCTGTGCGATCTTCAATTCCTAGTGCGATCTCTCTAGTGCGCTTCACGATATTCACCTATTGAAATAAAGCAGCTATTCTACGTTTTGAAAATATCACCGTTAAGACTAATTTGATTTCATTTTATATAAAATGCTACCGGAAAATTTTAACAGAAACTTTAAAAGAAATTTAATACTCTAACAAGAAAGTATTCCTAAATTGTTCATTTGTCCAAATAAAATAACAATGCCATGTTTATTATACTACCAAAAAAATTCTTTACTTTGCCGTAATTATCAATTTGAAAAAAAAAATCAAATTGACAATATATTGTATTTTATTGTTTAATAGTTCTTGAGATACGTACATCCTAAAAGCTCTTATACGCTTAGGTACTTACTTTTTTGAGTAAGTTATTTCAGTTTTAAATTCCTAATACGCAGAAAAGTGATTAAATGATGTGGAAAATCAAATTCTTTATCATAATAAAAATAAAGATCTGGATATAATAATGTTTCATGTATATCGATCAAATAAGAATTAACGGTCAGGTTTCAGATTTCAGTACGCTCTTTTCAAGTTCATTTTCCAAACCATTTGAGAGAAATGTGCATCTATTAATGGATATTTAATAGCTATTATTCAGTTTTTGAGAAAGGTTTTGAATTTTTTTTAAAACGCTATCTTTAAATGCATATATTCCCTACATGAAAACATTTAATTTTTGTGGCTTTTACTGTTCTTATCTTAAAAAAGACAATTTTTTTAAAATTTAATGAAAAATAACTAATAAATTCTTTATTAAACTTAATTTTTTAACTTAAACAATATTTCAACGAATTATAAATGGTGGTAGAATTTTGAAGGTCAAATTTTTAACTTTTAAAAAATTCATCTATACTAATAAAACCATGTTTCGCTTTGTGTGTGTGTGTGTGTGTGTGTCTGACTGTCTGCGATCGCTAGCGAAATTTAGCGCACCTAGAAGTCGGAAAATTTAGGTGAGGATAGTCCAAGGCCTCTTCGGATGCACTTGTATCTCAGAATGTTTATATTTTAATAATTAACCAAGATATTAATTAAAAACTTATCAATAACTCATCTCTTTCTTTGCGAGCTGGCTTTCATCACTCGCCACATGCCCATAATCCAATTTAAGGCAGCAAACTTGAATAAAGAACCATTTGAATGAATGATGCGCTTTTTTTTGCAATTCTCTCTTAACTTGTATCGACAAAACCATTTGGTTTATTTAAAAACGAAAACCATATTCTGAAAGATCGCACTCTTACGTCTCAAATGCCGCAATCAATTTTCAGGAAGATTTTAAAAGCCTTAACAATGGTTAGTATTCATTTATCATTTCATTTAAGCATTTCATAAAGCATTTTTTTTTGTTACAAAGATAATTTTTAACATAAATAAACAGAAGCCATACATTTTCACTTTTATGTGTAACAGCGTTTGTTGTTCCTTGCAAATTATCTCAATCTTACAAACGTGTTTATCTTCAGGAAATTTCTAGAATAATCTCTTTATTTGGCATTTAATTTTTTTTCACTGATACATTTTAAAATTGATTTTAGTACCTCATTAAGAACAGATGGACAATTGTTGGACACTAATGTTTCTCTGTAAATAAAACAAAATAGTTGAACCTCGATTCATTGCTCGCGCACCTTTCGTTTTTCTACATTTATCATTTTAATTCATAAACCCCGGTATAATTGAAGCAAATTCGAAACGAAATTTTAAATGGGATCTTTCTGACAATTGAATAAAAAGTTAAATTTCTATTTTGTTTTTGAAATTTTCATGTATAACTTTTCTTTTCAATCTACAACATTACTTTTTCTATAAGAAAAAAAAATAAAGAATGAAGGAAATGAAAGAAATGACAGAGAATGCGTTATAACAACAAATCTGTTCGTTTCTTTCTAACTTCCATGAGAGAAACGTTGGATCTGGATTCTACTGTACTCAAAAAAGATTTCTAGATTCAAATTTTAACTATTTTTAAAATGCCATTTGTTTTATCATACTAATATACGTCTCTGTTTGTGTGCTCTCACTTCCCAGTCTATAATCTGATTTTAAATATTAAATTTATATGTTTTAATATGCGTATATATGCTGTATTTGGTCAGTACCAGAGCCATAAGAAATTCACTATTAACCCATTTTCTTTTATACCCTTCTTTGGTGGATTTATTAATTTTATAATGTTGGTAGTGCCTCATTTAGATATTTTAAATGTTTTTGAGGTTCAGTATGTTTAAGAAGACAATTTTAGATATACCCTTATTTAATGCCATGCGTAAAAGTTTCTTATATTTTATAACGAATAGAAATACAAAGTATTAAAAAATAGTGGAAAACGTTGTGTAAAACGCTAAAATACAGAAGAAGCCAGAAAATTTATAAAAGTTTTTCTAAGAGAAATAAAGGTGTTTAAATATCTTAAATATTTTTTTGTAGAATTATTCCGGTTTCTTTTTTTTTTTTTTTTTGAACTTTTGAATGGTATCTTTCTTACAGTTGAAAAAAAAGTTAAATTTTCATTTTATTTCTGAAATTTGCATGTATAAATTTTGTTTTCAATCTACAACATTACTTTTTCTAAAAAAGAATCAAATAAAGAATGACGAAAAGAAAAAAAAGTGACAGAGAATGTGTTAATAGCAAATATGGAATTGCCTCCTTCAAGAGAAAAATTGCCCCCCTGTGGAGCGTTCGCCGCATGTTGAGAACCACTGATTTAGAACTACGTAAGCATGCATATCTTAAAATTTAAAATTCCTGGAAGTGAATTCATTTCGTTATAAGCATTTTGTTAATATTTCTCTTTTTGTGTAACTCAATGTATATAGTTTTAAGTAAACTTTTAAGAAAATGAAAATTGGAACTTATTTTATGAAAGACTCACGATTGTAAATTGTAGAGCTGTCTGGAAACTGATTATTTATTTGATATAAAAAGATAACTATGCTAAAACGCGATTTTGCTTATAAGTAACATAAAAAAAAATTGTTCTTAAACAGGTCAAAATGAACAATATTATTTAAAACATTCATTTATAAAATAAGCACACTTTAAAATTAACTTAGGTTAATGAACAAAACTATTTAAAAAAAAAAGAAAATTAAGCTGAATTTAGAACGATTTAAGTAGCAGAATTGTCAAACATTCTTTTATATATATATATGATTAATTCATGGTGAAACTAAATGTGTTTTATATTCGATTTTTATTTTCATCCAAATACATTTATTAAAATTGTAGAAAATTTCAGGAATGTTAAAAAATAACGATATCGTTAAAAATGACTTGAACATTCTGTCATAAAATAAGTTTTAGAATATATTATTATTATAATGCGACACAAGAAATGTTGCAAGCACAATTGAAATTCTGAAAAAAACCCCTTATACCCAGTTCATTTTTTTGAAATATTGCAGAAATCTGTGTACTTGAATAGATGCGATGCGAACAACAAAGAGGGGACTAACAAATGATAAAACGATAAAACCAAAATAACATTTCTTATTATGAAACTTAGGAAAACTAAAAATGAAATCTGAACGTCAGAACATCATATATATTAGAAAATGTTTGCAATTTACCCAATTATATTACATGTTTGTTTAAAAAATAAAATAAATGAATGCTTTAAAAATTTTTCAAATAAAATTCAGTTTTGTTTTTATAAGGATTTAGGGGGCCCTGCATGCTCGCCAACCTACGCACAGACCCCCACGTGTTCTGAAAACCACCCCAATTTGCTCCTTAAAAAAAAAAAAATTACCCAATTCCGGAAGAGAATGATATTATCATGACCACTGACGATCTTCTGTACTCAGCTTGTCATTCATTTTCCTTGGTATGGGGAGATTTTTCGGTGCCCATGGTCGCATTCACCAATGTCGCGACAGCTGATGAATTACAGATTGAAAAATCAGCTTGTATAAAATGGTTAAGTAAACTATGTTGCTACCTCCAGGACATATATTTAGAGGAATTTTTCTTGTAGATGCTATAAAAAATCATTTTAAATATGACGTTTTAAATATATCGTTTTAAATATGACGTACTTTTCACCATTAAAGGTTTTTCGCACTTAACAATATCTAATTATTTTAAAGTGTTTTTTTTTAATATTCCCGTGTAAATATTTATTTTAATTTAAAAGACAGTGTTTAGAAACAATACTAGACAATGGTTTAAAATATGATGATTTAAATATATCGTTTTAAATATGACGTAATTTTCACCATTAAATGCTTGTCGCACGTAATAACTTAACCTTCCTTATTTAAAATTAACGTATAAATAATTTTTTTCAACTGAAAAGTGTTTGTAAATATTATTATTTGGGTTTTATAAAATCTAGTAAGAGTAATTAAAAACTTTATATTTCAAACTATGAATTAAATCTCTATTTATAGTAGAAAATTTTGAATAAAAAATTATAAAATGGGACACATAAAGAAATATTGGACATTACACACCACAATATAGTCAACTATGTGCCTGCAAAAGAGGGTTAAATTTCCATGCGCAGTTTTTAATCCTATAAAACATTTTGAACTAACTATTTTGACCAATTTCAACATTGAATAGCGATTAAAAACTTTCTTCTCTTTTAAAACCGCCTTCTTCAGCGTATTTACCATATATTTTTCCATAAACCAGCATTTTGCATGCTCTATATGCAGTAGTTTTAATTATTATGAGCTAAGAAATTGAAAAGTCCTAATAAATTCGATTATGTCAGTGGCGGCCGCAGCACTAGTTACTTTAAAAAAAATAGAGTTGCTTTAACATGCTCTACTTACATGTCCGGCTGATTTAAAATGGTACTCCTTTTTTAATATCGAAACGTTTACTATAACCATTTCAAATAATTTATTTATGACATTCATCTTATTTAATTGGTTTTTGAAGTCTTTTAACTTCACTATAAAATTTGTTCTCCGGTAAATTCAAATATTATCATATTTAAGAAGACAGCACCTTCATTTTGGTTAAATTCAAAAATAGTTGTCAATATTTTAAGAAACTTTCATAAAATATTTTTCACAAATTTGTTGTTTTATTCCAAAATCATTATATTATAATCAAATATTCTAGCATCATATAAATGTACACTGTATAAAAACACAAATTTTCTTAACATAGGAAAATATAATATAACCACGAACGAATGTATATAATAACTTCTTCCGAGTTACTTATGATTCCAAAAAGCATTCTGTATCTTTAGAAATCTCAGATACAAATATATTTTCGAGGTTTATAAAATAATTTATAAAAACAAAGTATCTTTTAATGCCATTGATTTTCAGAAAGGTTTCGAGTAGTTTTCATATGTCATTAATCAGTTTTATCAAACCAGAATATAAGGTAAAGCTAGGAGAGCCTGCGCACAATTCAAAAGAATAACAATAAAACATCTAAATATTATTTTTTTGCTAAACTATCCATGAATAATTTAGACTTCATTTGATTTTTATGCATTTCCATTTCTATTTTGTTGTTATGTTGTAATTTAATAGAACATTTGTAATAAAACCAAGAAAGTCAGATAAGATTACAAAATAACATTAAGTTACTTGATAACACGTTTAACTTAAAATTAGTCCATTTTAATTTTTCATTTTTTTAGGCAAATTTACCAATAAGCTGCGTAATCTCTCCTAGAATGGAAACTAATGGAAACAATGCACCATCTTTCCTAAGTCGCAGATGCGCAAACTCTCCAATTACGGTAGGAGAGATTGCGCGGCCTTTTATATAAACATGGCTGCTACTAAAACGAACAGTTGGTGTTCACATTGTTAGTCTAGATTAGTAGCTTATGAGAAGTCGTTTAAGTTAAAAATATTTTGTACTACTGACATCGTATAGAAATTCTGATGAATAACTATGAAAATTCAAGCACTTACTTTGGGAAAACAAAACAAAATAGCAATGCTTTATCTTAGACACTCAAAACAATCAACTTGAACTTTCAAGTAGACACTCCACTACTGCTGTTGTACAACTATCTGGAGTCACTGCGCCCTCACTCTACTCCTTCCCCCCGAACCTCTATGTGCGCAATCTCTCCGACCGCGCCATCTCTCCTGGCTTTACCTTAAGTTTTTTGGATGCTACCACTTCTCAAGTAAACATTTTTATGTTCAGCAAACATGTTTTACAAACAAATACAATAAAGTAACATAGTTAATATTAACATTAAAAATTAATATTATTTTGTTACCCTACATTCGCATGTGTAAATTCAATTACGAGCCTGAAAATGTTTAATTAAGAATTGGTAGCATCCTAAAAACGGATATTCCGGTTTGAAAAAACTAGTTAATACACTATAAAAACTACTCGGAAAAATTTCCGAAAACCAGTGACTGCCAAATAAACATAGTTTTTAAAAATGTATCTTTAAATATCGGAAACTTATTGGTTTCTGACGTTTCTAAAAATAAAGAACGCGTTTCAAAATCATAGGTAACTCGGAAGAGTTTATTATATATTTTAGTTCGTTTTGTTATATTATATTTTTGTGTAATAAGAAACATTTGTCTTTTTTTAACAGGGTTAAATTAAATAAAGGATCAGTGCCCATAAGCCGTAAATTTTTGGCCCATGAAATAAGACTAAAATTCAATTTTGTTATACTGACTTAATTATTTCACTTTTTGATATCAGAAGGTTTATCCTGTACGATTTCAACAATATTTTTTGCATTTTGTTCGGATTTATATAACTCACACAAGCTCAAAGTTCGTATTATTCGTAGTTTTTGATGAAAAATACGTAATTTCTCCTAATTTTACCTCAATTTTTTAATATATTTTTTTAATATTTTACTATGAGCGCAGTTTTGCAACACTTTTATTTTTACATATATTGTACATTTTGATGTATTTTATAATATATGTAAAGAAGAAAATGTTTCACGATTGCGCTCATATAAATAATTGAGGTAAAATTGGGAGAAATTAGCGTATTTTTCATCAAAAACTACGAATAATACGAACTTTGAGCGTGTGTAAGTCATATAAATCCAAACAAAATGCAAAAACTATTGTTGAAATCGTACAGGATAATCCTTCTAATATTAAAAAATGAAATAATTAAGTCAGTATAACAAAATCGAGTTTTAGTCTATTTCATGGGCCAAAAACACGGCTTATGGACCCTGATCCTTTGTTTAATTTATTTTGGTAATTTCATATCTTTTGTACGTTCCAAAAATTTCTAAGCTTTTTTTAGTCTTTTTATTTTATAATGTTATAAACTACATGCGATAGTAAATTATTGAAAGAAAAAAAACGGATTAATTTTATTTGAGTTAGGAATACAGAAGAAAATGCTTAAAATAAAACGACACCCAACTTCATTTTTTTATAGAAAATAACATATAGCATGTACAAAATTACGGTACTAAAAATTACTCATTATTATATGCCACTGCTGTCTATTAGTTCAACTCTTTATTTGTAGATGTGTGGTCATAGAGTAAGAGAAATCCAAAAATTCTAAATTCTAAGTGTTATCTGTTATTTTAATTGTCTTTTTCAATACTTATATTAATGACTAATACTGAAGTCTTATAAACAACAGATGTTGTTTTAATATGCCGCTTTCATTTAAACCACTTATAATTAATATCTTATAATTTTACTAAAGAAATAATTAAACATACGCAATTACGTGTTTTAAAATACAATAGAAATTTAATGTTATCTTAAAATTTATTTTCCTAATTATGCACATGTGATTTTTATAATCAATATATTTATTTTCAAATAAAAACGTCATTTTTCCTCTGCTATCAACCTATATGCTAGGTTTAACAACAGGTATTAGGTTAACTTTCCCATTATTGTCCTTATCATAAAAATAAAATGATAATAAAAATAAAATAAGTAGGAAAATTAGAAACATATGCAGAGTATGTCTTGTATGCATATTCTCATTTCTATTGCATGAGAAAACCATGTAAATTTTTAATAACACAAAACCAAATGAAACCAGAAATTTCATTAATAAAATATATGTGAATCCTGCCGAACGTCATAATAAAGTAGCGACAATTTATAGATATTGCTTTATGCTTTCAATAGTAAGATATGTCTAACAATAGCGTAACAATAAATGTTCTTTTTTAAAAGACAATAATCGCTACTTTAAACATGTTATACTTTACTTTTTAGTTGCGGTTAAATAAATATCAAATTTGAACTAATTTTATAAATAATTGCAATATATGTTAATAGTGGAAATTTATTTTTTATAATAAACAAAATATTATCCTTAGAAAATATCCGTTTCCAGATAACATAAGAACTTATAGGCAGTAGCACGTCAAGCGTGTCTAGCATTAAATATTTGTATTTATAATTCTAAACGTTGACAGAATTCCTATTTTACTAATATGATGCCCATGATATTCGCATATCTTCCTTTTGCCATAATATCATCAGAAGATTACTATATAAGCAAACTATATTCTGGTTAAAATTCCCTCATGCTTTCTCCTAGCATTTTACGCAGAACAATTTTTGTAATATTCTTAATGTGATGACGCTTAAATGACATTCCTTTGACAAAAAGAGCGTTATATGACGAAGTAATAATGCAGCCTAGATCAGAAGATATATATGTATTATATTAGTTTTAAACTTTGACAGTAATGTGTTGTTAATTAAATTCCTAAAGCTCAAAGCACGGAATAGTTTAATGATATAGTAAAACCTTATCTATGTTATTCATATAATTTCCAGTGGTTTTTTAAAAGACTTACTTTAAAAATAGGAATTGATTGACATTTTCAAAATATCATTTTGTGATAAATGTAGATAATATATCTTTCTTCAGAATGTTATATACACGTGATAAAAATGCCAGACGCAGACAAATCCTATATGCCTGAATATGCATAAAAATATTAAATTACAAAAATAGTCATAATAGCAAACTAATATTGATTACATTGCCTATGACCACATTGATAAAAAATACCGCCGAAATTGCTTAAAATGCGTTTTAAGAGACCGGCAAAAGTCGCGTATTGAGAGGGATAGTGTATTAAACAAGATTTGTATATTTTTGCAGGAAATAAACATATTTACAAGGCAAACTATCTAAATGAGCTTTAGATCTTTAACTTATATGTTTACAATCAAAACTTTTATCTTTTACATATATTTATATTAAAGTTTAACTGTACTGGTATTTATTGTTTGTTTTTATAAGACAGATTTGGATAATAACTGAAAAAAATATGGATTGAAGTAAGGGCATATTTTCGCTTAATCAAAAAAAAAAAAAAAAAAAAAAAAAAAAAAAAGATATTTTTTTCCGTTAAAATCTTTTTTTTTAACTGTAGCACAACACATTTATCAGAATCACAATTAGTATCTGTGATAATAAGTACTTTTATAATCAGCTCTTAAACTTTTTAATATTAATAAAAATTATACTTGTTGAGCATAAAAAAATTATACTTGTTTAGTTCAAAAAACTACCGTCAGTATCACTAAGCTTCTCAATACATAGAAAACTTGAAACGAATGTACAATTGCTGTCATATTTTTTTCCTTTTTTCTGCCTTCCTAAGTCTTTGTATGTTCAGTACCTGACTCTCTAATTAACAGTTGTCTATTGTGATCATCGATCGTCCATGATTGTGATGTAACCCACAACGCAGTTCGAGTGCATTGAGTTTTCTGTAGCATTGATCATCCAAAAAAATCTCTTCCGTTTCCTCTCTGCAGAAACCAGATAAGTACTTACGCAAAAAGTATATGACATACATTTAAAAACCCCACTAACACTAAATGCAATCCTCTCTTAACCATTATAATTTTAGAACATAACTGCGCATAATGTCGAAGGCATTTGAAACATCGGTTAATTTAGAAACATACGGAGGTTCATGTTCCTGTTCATCCTTATCTTAATATGAGATTCTCGTGGGACCATCAGCACAAGAAGATATCTTTTTTGCGTCTAATGTTACCTAAATTTCTGAGCTCTCTTTACTTGTCTTTTTGACTGTTCCATTTCCCAAACATGTTCACTCACGTCAATCCAATTTTGAGGCAGGGCGTGATCATCCAATTCCTCCGTTTGAGCACCAATTTTGTTTGTTGGTAAACCCGACATTTCAGAAAAAGTTTACAATTGCTTCGGATGCGACGCCATCTCAAACCCCGTTGAGGTAATGTACTGCATCGAGCAAATTTACAAATGACAGATGTGTGTTTTTTTTGTGTTCCATGGAACCACTGAACTAGACGCTTTCGGTAGTGTCGTATTAGAACTTTAACCCTTAGACTCCCAGTGGGACACAATGTCCCAGTGCAACTTCAAAAATTACCAGTGGAACACCCGTGTACCACCACCTCATCCTCCCCCTATTCATAAGAAAAATATACCTGGACTAGTACTGTGACTTTTAGTCCTTATTAAAACACTGATCTAAATTTGATTTAAAATATTCCACAAAAAAATGGTAGTCAAGGAGTTAATCCTGAACTAAATCCTGATCCATCGGCTGGCGCACACTCGTCAAATTCGATAGAGAAGACTTGACGCAGATTTCTTTTTATTTGTAGGCTGTTTAAATTATCACATAAACATACTTACCATCATGGATTTTCTTTGTATTTGTAAGTCGAAGTTGCGCATCGATAATACGAAAAGATCTCCAGTCATCTAAGCCACTAGCTTCCATATTCACTCTAAAAGTTTTCGAAGCAGTAGAGATTTACCAATTATTTTTTTGATTTACCAATCACTAGAAGCTTATTTTGTTCTCCCACCGTACATTTACTCTGACAAGCGCCATAATTCGATCTTTACTGAGTGCATTTCTCTTCTTTCAGAGCGAATATTTTGGCATATAGCAACAAAACTCCTGAAAACCTTCTCAGGAATTTGAAGTTATCCGAAATTCTTCCTGATACTAAAATGACACACTCAGACGTACCTGAAGAAGAGACTTTAATGATTTTCACAGGATTGAACTCCTGGGCACTTTCTACAGAGCAACCTCCTTGGATAACAGTCCTGAGGAACTACATCAGGATTCTGGAGTCAGTTAATGGGTGATTTTGACACTGTAATAACTTGATAAGTTTTATTAAATAAAAGTTAATTCGATTTGATCGGGTTAGATTTTTTAATTAGTTAAGATTATATTATTAATTATTCGATGTATTTTTTTTTCAAAGTGCATCAGATTATTGTTTAACTTTTAATTAATGTTATAACTTTTAGTTATTTTTTATTATGCAGACATATTTTTAATTTTTGAAATTTAATTAAACGGTAATTATTTTTAATTTGAAAATTGAATGTCACATTTCATACAATAATTTAATTAACAATCTTTGTAATATTATTTATATATAAATTTTAATTATTTATTAAATATTTTTTCTGATCTTTTAACAATTATCTTATATATTTATATATTTTTATTATTACTTTTCATTAATTAACGAAAATATTTAGATTTATTTAAATGATATACGTAATTAATTTCTATTATTTTAAAGTATACATTTGATTTATTAGTTTTTTCTCGTTGATCCTTTTAAAATTATCATAATATATTTTGTTTTCTTTATTATCCTTAATAAGTTAGTTTTATTTATTATTACAAGAAATTATAACAATTTTGTTACAAATACAGAATTTATCAACAGTTTAACATATATCTATATAATGATATATATTCATATTTTACATGTTAGGGATCAGAAATATCTGTTTATACATAAAAAATAGTTATGCTTTTTTCTATCAACGGACAAAGTTCTGTCATCGAACGGAGACAATTCTATGACGAATACCTAATAAAACACGACACTGACTGTGAACGCGTCTGGTGTTGAAGTTGTTCCCAGTTTCAAGCACAGCAGTGGAAACGTAGTTAAAAAATCCATCTCTTGCCGATGGCGTCTGCTTCCTTGACTGTGATTAGTTGCGCTCCCAGATAATTATTCCCAATAGCAGAAATGTGCCAATATGAACAATGCTGTTTTTTTTTAGATTTGTAATGTGTATATTTAATTGTAAAATAAATTAAATAAACTAATTTTAAGGATAACAGTTTTAAATATAATATAAGGGTTATTACGAATGAATCTTTGGGTTTTGATACGTTACTACGTGCGAACTAGGAAACGTATATGTTTCCATGATAATTCAAACGAGGGGACGTTAACTACAATTTCGCCCTGCGTATTTGTCCTGCGCGTGTGGTTGCCATGATTGCTGCGCGAACGTCATATTCAAAATGGCGACTGGACAGCAGAAAGCAACTGGGACACGATATCAACGGCCGCCACACTGGCACAAAGAGGTTCGTGACTACCGTAATCGACAACTCCCACAACGATGGATTGGTCGATGTGGCCAGGATGACAAGACACTGTTTTCATGGCCGCCCAGGTCGCCCGACCTTTCGCCGTGTGACTTTTTCGTTTGTGGATATGTTAAAGACTTTGTTTACGTACCACCGTTATCTACCACTTTGGCTGAGATGCGGAACCGCATCACGATTGCATTCGTGACCATCGGCGCGACCATGTTGAGTAATGTGTGGAGCGAACTGAACTATCGCCTTGACATCTGCCGTATCACTCAAGGAGCACATATTGAATATCTGTAGTATGGACGTCAATCTTGTATACGTTCGGTTTATTTTCATGTATAACTCATTGTTGTGACGAATTATGTTCCGAAATAAACGCTTTGGGAATCCGATGATTCTTTTGTAGATTCTTTTTAAATAAAAAATAGATGATTCTTTTTAAATAAAAAAAATATATAAAACAAATTTTAATGATAATAATACTTTCTGAACATTAAATTTCGTCGACTAATTAAAATTACGAATGGATTTTCAAGTACATTAAATGACCTTGAAATTTTTAAAATTCCTCCGATATATTATAGCGTATTTTATTTACTATATGAAAACAATGAGGACGATCAGAAATTTCATCAATGGTATTTGTCCAACGTTGTCACGTCTACAGCTGATTTTATCATCATTCTTCCAATTTTCGATGAAACTCTTGTCAATGTACCCTATGCACTTTTAAATATTTGCATTTTTAACTATTATATAACAATAAACTGACCTTTATCAAAAACGAAAAGAAAAAATCTTCGCCATTAGATTTACTCTGATTTAACTAAATGAATAGCTTTAAAGCCCCATCACCTTTTAGTACATAACTTTCTTAGACTGTCATGTGCAAATATATGTCAATCTGGAACACTCATTTGGATAGATAGAGCTAAAATGTTTTTCAAAATGCCCAAATTAACACATATAAAACAACACTTTAAATTCATTTCTCATTTATTTTTCGTCTCATTTAATGTATGATTGATGTTGCACATTTCTTACTTATTGAAGAAATAAAGCGTTTACATCAATCACATCTCAGATAAGTAAAATAAAACAGTTATTAATTAAAAATTAGGAATTTTTTATCATTCTTTAAATTTTAAACAAAACAGAAACATTAAAGATTTAAGTTGTATAATTATACATTTCGTGTAATTTTTCTGTATTTATCCGGCATTTATTTTTAATTTACACATCGAATTGCAAATTATTTACGTTTCATCGCAATATTTGATGCAAAAATTTAATAAACGTAACTTGTATTTATTTTATATTAAATTTATTTTGTATTTTTGTTCTAATATTTATTCTCTAATTTTTTTTAAATAACTTTTATAGGTATACATATAAGTAGTTATTTATTCTATACGGAATGTAATGAAATAGTAAAAAAGTTTATAACATTTTAACTATTTATGGTAAAACGTATTATAAATTAATGTATATAATAAATGAATTTTATTATGCAAATATATATTTTTTGTATTCCCTTTCTCATCCTATTTAAAGTTATGTTGTATTTCATATGTGATATTTCCATTTTAGCTTTTTACTGTATTTTTTATGACTAGATTTAAGGAAAAAATTATATGAAAAGAATTATTAATATAAAAGAAGGACTAAAGAAAGGTGAATGGAACTTATGTATTCCATCAATTCCGATCACGTAAAACACAATTCTCCACGCAACAAAATAGTCATTTTTGCGTAAAATAACATTCAGTGAAATAAATGCATTTCCTAATGAACCTTTGATGACTGCAGTTGATTTAACATCTAAATTGTCAAAAGAAAATGAGCGAGCGACTTTCAGATTCAGAACACGGCGATGAATGAAAGGCTTTCTTTAAGAATTGGCTTAATCAAAAGCAAAAAGTTTTAGAAATAGCTCAATAAATTCTACTTTATGGTAACAATTATATGGAAACACCATAATTTATTTTTGTAAATATTTTATTATTAACGATTTGCATACTAGAAAAATTATTTAATATAAAAAAAATTAAAGATATTTCTTTACATAAGCGATTTCGTTTATAAGGTAGTTATACGCATACAATAAATAATGATACGCACATAACTATTTACAGGTAAAGCACATGCTAGACTTTTTCGACCAAATGAATGGGTATGAAGTCTGCCAAACACCAGATGTGAATATGCAGGCAATGGATGTATTGATAGTATATGTTCTTTTCGTCGATATCCCCTAAAACTGCTATTAGAGTTAAACAAAAAGACAAAATCTCAATTTTGTACTTCTAAAGCACATACAACAATTCGTTACGCATCTACAATTTAAATCAGTTCTTCATCCAATTCCTCATTTAGCTCGTTGCAATGCCCAATAATCCATTCATACGAAGTATCCACACTGAACCTCATTAACTCATTGGAATGCGGACAAAAAGACCACTGACAAAAACCCCAGGGACAAAAACCCTACCGGACAAAAGCTCCACCGGACAAAACCCCCACCGGATAAAAGCTGCATCGGACAAAAACCCTTCTCTGCTGACTAAAAGCTCTATTTTGACCAAGTTTCTTCTACAAAAAGGATATCTAAACATTTAAAAAAATTTCAAGCATAATGTATTTAAGTCTGTCTAATGTTTCATCTTTAGTTTAATTTTATATCTCGTTTCTACAAGTATTAATATTTTTAAGATTATGCGGGTTTTGTTTTCAAAAATGTAATGAGTATTTTAATTCGTTCTCCTTCCATTCTCCGAGGAGGAAGTTTACAAGCTATTACATCCTTTCAGGCACAATTTTAGAAGATGCAAATTTTTAGTAAATAACATCATATACGGATGGTTTTGATGTTTTTTGTCCGTAGGAATTTTTTGTCCAGTGGTGTTTTTATCAGTGGAATTTTTGTTCATGGGGTTTTTTCATCGGATGTTTTGTCCTGGACTCATACCATTAGACTTTTGATTCCATTTTCGTATCAGGAAAAAATCGAAATAAAAAATCGCTATTTTTATTAAAATCACTTTCGTTAATTAAAATTATTTTTTCCATGTCAGCATTCATTATACGCATATTTTATCAAACAATCTTCAAATATTTTATCATACATTCAAAAATCATTAAAATATCCCACATTTCATTTTGCAGTAAATTATTGTTCTCTTCAGAAATACTATGAAATCGGGTAAAATGTAATACAGACTTTATACTTCAAAGAAGAAATAAAAAAAAGACATCAACACTGTTAGAACAACATGTTATCCAGTTTCTTATAAATACTTTTCCTAAACACCTATTACATTATCAACATCTCGGTACATAAGTAATATACATTTGCGTTTCCAGAAAGGCTTTAAATGTGATTGTTAAAGTCTTCGCAAAAACTTTCTTGGTGGCCATATGGGACTCCGTGGTGTCCATCTCAGAATCTGAATTTTCTTCGAATTTTGAGTTATGCCGCAATGGCACCAGAATGTTTGAATAAAATTTTGTTTTTATAATGTACGTGGAGAAAACTTTTATCTATTTTCATATAAATTTATTTGTAAATACTACAGTTATTCAACCATTTCAAATTTTTAGCAACACATGTACTTTTACCCTGAATGGGTAAATAAGCGTGAAATTATCTTGGATCATTTTGTCACATTTTTATCGCCATTGTTAAAATAAATAAGTCTGTGCTAATGATGTTCTTAGATCAAACTAATGATGCGCAAACAAATGTCGAACAAAATGGTGCCCAAAAAAGTTAAATTTGATAATAATTATACAGATAAAATTATTTCTGTTATAATAAATCACATTTTGTTTAACACGTGCTAACCTTCCGAAATAATAGAATTCTTTTCCCATGAATTAGCACACTAGATTTATTTTCCTGTGATGACGACGTTTAACTAATTGGGATTTTCAGATGAATTTGAACTGCTTTATTTCTTTTAAGGAATTTCATGAAATAGCTAGACAGTTTTTGTCCGTAAAAGTGCAAGTAGGCTGAATTTTGATTTGTATATTACTAAAAATAATGAAACATGAAAAACACATAACACATTCTACATCGAACGTACTACAACAAAAACTAATTAATAAAATACTAATACATTTTTATGCAATTTAGAAGATAAGCTAGATTTTGCATTAATGACAAATTAAACATTATTAAAATTAAGAGTCGTAATTTATTTTCTTTTTAGAATACACACTATTTAAATTAATCATACTTCAATGTACTATTTAAATGAATCATACTTCAATGTACTATTTAAATGAATCATACTTCAATACAATATTTAAATGAATCATACTTCAATACAATATTTAAATGAATCATACTTCAATACAATATTTAAATGAAACATACCTAATTTAAATTTTTATTAAATTAAGGGTGAATACCATAAACAAGAAAATCGCATTTTTATTTTGCTTCTTGGTAATTTATTGGAAGACATTGATTTATTTAATCAGTGTACCGTATAAACAATCTATGATACACTCTTTTGTATGTAACATTTTGGCACGTTACAATGGTGTCAAATATTGATTATGAATTTTTAGCACACGAACATGAAAATGTTCGCCATCTCTGTCTCATATAGTTTTTAGATGTTCTTATCTAGTTAGCTGATGTTCCATTAATGGCAAGTAAGAAATTACTAAAATAAAGATTCAGAATTATTTTTTTCTTTCTACAGTACACACTATTCTAATGAAATTATATACTATTTATTTATCTAATTATTTATCTGATTATTTATTTATCTAATCTATCTTATCTATCTATTTATTTATCTAATTATATACTATCATACACTAGATTAATTTTAACACAATTATTTCAAATTGGTAAATAAATCATACGAGTAGTAATTTTCCAACTGGACGAAAAATGTCCGGGCCAGGATTCGAACCTGGGATCGCTTGGCTGAAGCCGCCACGCTCTACCACTGAGCTATCCCGGTCGAATCTGGAGGGCATAATTCATCCAGTTAACCTTATAGATCAGAGAATCTGGTCCGATATTTTAATCAGCTCAACAGAAAAGATCGCAGGTAAAGGAACTCCAGTAAACGCTGGATACGTGATTACACTAGATTATTTTTACCAATTTGAAATAATTGTGTTAAAATTAATCTAGTGTAATCACGTATCCAGCGTTTACTGGAGTTCCTTTACCTGCGATCTTTTCTGTTGAGCTGATTAAAATATCAGACCAGATTCTCTGATCAATAAGGTTAACTGGATGAATTATGCCCTCCAGATTCGACCGGGATAGCTCAGTGGTAGAGTGTGGCGGCTTCAGCCAAGCGATCCCAGGTTCGAATCCTGGCCCGGACATTTTTCGTCCAGTTGGAAAATTACTACTCGTATCATACACTATTTTAATGAACTTAATTCAAAATTTTATTAAATTAAGCTAATTTCCATAAACAGAAAAGTTGCATTTTGATTTTTCTTCTTTGTTATTACACACTTTCTTTTGACTTACATTTATGTATGTATGTGGCAGTCAAATTTTGACACATTTTTTTACCCATTTCCTGTTGACATAACGCTTTGACATTTGGAATATATATGTATTCCCACAGGCAATACGTAATTTGGACATTACTGTTTAAAAATTCGATCTCTAAGAGGGGGGGGGGGAGGGTCAACGTCAGCCCAAAACTTGCATTTTCCTCATAGAAATTATGTTACGATTGTTTAATTGAAAAAATAGCTCCATTGTTTTAACTTACATTTCTGTATGTATGTGGCAGTCAAATCTTAACTCATTTTTTCCCCACTTACTTTTGACGTAAAGCTTTGAAATTTAGAATACATATGTATTGCTGATGGCAATATACAAATTGCACATTATTTTTTAAAAATTCGATCCCTAAGGGGTGGGGTTGTGGGGGGGGGGGTCAACGTCGGTCCAAAACTTGCATTTTCCCATACCTTGCACATTCATCCATTTTCACAACATTGTTGCCCGCATCATTATGACGTTAGTATTGAGCGACGCGCACATTTGTGCTTTATAATATAAGTTGACACTTTTGTGAATTTTAATGAAAGTATATATTTTTTTAATTTCCATTTAATTTAATGCAAGACATTGATTGATTTAACCAGTGTTCCGTATAAACTATCAATGATAAACTATTTTTTATGTAACATTCTGACACGTCACAATGGTGTTATAGATATTCATTGTGAATTTTCGTCACACTCACGCAAACATGTTCGCCACTCTTCTCTTATATCATATACTATTTTAGATATTTTTAATAGCAAGTTTCATTTTGTTAGTATTACGAAATAAATTTAACAAGATTTCGTACAGTATTGCATCATTTTATTATCTTTTAAAAATTAAAATATACGAAAAGTTCGTTTGAAATTATTTTTTTAAGTTACGTATAGATAGATCAGGTTAATTTGTTAACAATTGTGGTATGACTCGATATTTGAATTTTGAGATAAACAATATCAGTTATTAGATTTTTCAAATAAATTCTAGTACAAAAATTACTCTCGTAAAACTATTCTTGTAATTCTAGTAAGAACATATTCTAGATAAGTTATGTCTCATTTACTTATCAATAAAATAATTTTGATATACTATGCTAAATAGTCTACAATTGCGATTTTCTTCAATCTTTATACTTTGAAAGAAAATAATAAAGGTTAGTTATGTTATCAAAGAAATTAAATATGAAATACGATTGCAATAAATCAGTTTCATTTTGTTATAATACATAAATAAGACAGAAATTTAATAAAGCTTCGTACAACATTGTATATTTTTATTCTCTTTCAAAACACAAAATATCGGATAAATTATTTTACCTCACATTTCAAGTTAAATAATTTGACATAAAAGAGTAAAATAAAATATTATTTTTTAAATGATTGCCCAGATATATCTAATCGTATCATTTGTCTTCTATTACGGTCTATTTGAGTTGACACATAAGCGAACAAGGTTTTTTTTTTTTTATATATAAGTATACATACTGGTTATCAATCACATCGTGCAGACAAGATAAGCGTGAAAAACTTTGGATTCGCTTTTGTTAGATGATCGATATTGGGAAATTTTTCTCTCTTATAATGATGTAGGTTTTTTTTTCTTTTAACTACATAATATTTTACTTTATTTTTCATTGATGGTAACTAAAAATTGTATTTTATTGTCGTTAAATCTTTAAATCTGGCGTGTAATAAGTAACTGAAGAAAAATATCCGGTTTTTAAAATTACTTTACAATTTTATCATTTGACTGCCAATTTAAAATTTCAATATCTGTAATTATTTTGTAATGAATTCTTTATATTTCCCTATAGTATAAGTAATATCCCTATAGTAGAAGCAATAAATTAAAACATTCTTCTATTTTATGTTTTACAGACAGTTAATTTTTAAGAGTTAATTTTATCAGAGATATCGCCATTGACCATGGTTTCCCCGCTCATCACGCACAGAAAATTATAGAAAAATTCAATGGCCATTTAATTCAGCATCCTGTCCCTAGCAATAATAAACCAAACTATCGGAAATTCCAATATATACCTATTATATTTCAAAGGATTAAAAGGGCCCTCCGTAAATACAATATCCATCTTATTGCTGTCCCTCCCAGAAAATTGGTTGACTTAGTTTCATATAAATTAGATCCTATCCCCCCTGATCAATTCGCAGGTGTTTATGAAATCCCCATTAGCTTAAATAATAATAGTATAATATTTTACATTGGTATGACTAAAAGAAAGTTTTTGGAAAGATTAAAAGAGCATAAAAACGACATAAAATTTGGAAAGTTATCCACTGCACTCTCCCGGTTTTAAGCTAAAAATAATGATATTGTAATTAATTTCGATAAAGCAAGAATTATCCATAGGTTCAATAACCCATTTAAAGCCGCCATTAGGGAATCATTGGAAATTAAAATTAGAAAAGATTGTATTTGTAATGATAACTTTTCTTTCAGCATACCTGGTTTATGGGATACATTTTTAACCCCTTTTTAATTCATTGTTTTGTTTTTCGCTCTTTGGCAACAGAGAGTGCCCGTTTATTTTATTTAAATTTTTCCATATTGTTGATTTCAATCTTCTCGTGTCGAAAATTAAAAGATCAGTAGTCGTTTGTGTTGTTCCTCTTCCCCGATGATGGCTTTAAGTTTGAAGCCGAAACATGTAGGATTTTAGCTCTTTTATGAGTTTAAAACAATTTTTACACTGATTTTAGCAACTAATAAGCACAATTTGTGCAATTTGTGTTTTTAAAATAGTTAATTTTTATTCTAAATATATGTTTTTGAAAAAACCAAGCATCATCTACCTCTAACTAATTGAAGATAACAAGGGTATCTATTATTATTATTCGTATATTATTAAAATATTATTCATTGAAAATAACAAGAGTGAAAATAACAATAAAACTAAATATTAAATCTACTATTTATGTTTAGGAAATATCTTTCGGAAATATTTTTAAGTGACAACTCAATCATGGGAGGAAAGCATTGCTGGTTTCATACGTATCGTGCGTACATGGGATCATACGTGGGTACTGCGGATTCATTTTTGTATGACATTCATCTGAAAAATAAATTAAATTCTAACAACTTTTAAATCAAACTAATAGATTTCATAAGTTTTAAGAGTGCGATTTTGCACGTTTTCAAGAAATTCAAAAGTTAATAAAATCTGGCATGTTTTTTTTTGTGTATTTTAACTAAAAGAGATTTTTAGCTCACTGGCTATCAAAGCCTGAGAGCTAATGTGCCCGCCCGTTCTGTATGTACGTATGTATGTATGTATGTATGTATGTATGTACGTAACGCGATAACTCGTGATAGAATTATCCGTTTTGCTTCAAATTTTGTTTACAGGTTCATTCTAATAAGGCGCTTCCCTGATTAGTTTTGGGAGTTCATTGGTTAAGTATAAAGGGGGGAAAGAGGGGGCTAACTCCCCCTTTATTTAGATAAATGGGTTTTTCATGCAGAAGTATCCGTTTTTTTTCCAATTTTCGTATATAGGTTCATTGTGATAAGGTGATTCCCTGATTATTTTTGGGAGTTCATTAGTTAAGTATAAAAGGGGGGGACGGGGGGCTAACCCCCTTAATTTAGATAAATGGGTTTTTCATGCAGAATTATCCGATTTTCTTCAAATTTTGTATATAGGCTCATTGTGATAAGGCACTTTCCTGATTATTTTTGGGGGTTCATTGGTTAAGTATAAAGGGGGGAAACGGGGGGCTACCCCCCCCCCCTTAATTTAGATAAATGTGATTTTCATGCAGAATTATCCAATTTTCTTCAAATTTTGTACATAGGCTCATTGTGATAAGGAACTTCCCTGATTAGTTTTGGGGGTTCATTGGATAAGTACAAAGGGGGAAACGGGGGCTACCCCCCCCCTTAATTTTTTTTCGAGGGGCTTATTTCAAATTCTTTGAAATAAGAGTATAATATACAATTAGTGTGAATAGCCTGTGAGCTCAATGCCCTCAGTTTAACTGGGCAGTTTTATTTTTTATTTTTTAAATCTGAAACATAAACACTTTTTATTATCGTATCATGTAATTGTACTCTTAAGTATTATCTTTTTTTACGAAACAATATTATTTATGTCAGTGCCTCTAACATTCTACCTTGGAATAATAAAAAAAAAAAATCTGAATTTGTTTACTATGTAATTGAACGGAAATAATTTTACTTAAATACCATTCTATTTTTTTTTTAAATAAAAACTTGGAATTATTTAAATAACGAATCAGATTAATAGTTTGGATCAGCCATACTCAACCTTTTTTCCGCGCGGGCCGCAAACATAAGTTTGCTTCGTTAGGCGGGCCGCAGCACACTATACTTATACTGTTATATGCACACTATACACTATACTGTTTAATGTAAAAAAATGTAGTTAAAATAGAAACATACCAAAGTAGCTTAAGAAAGCGGTGCAACAAAATATAATTGGCTTACTATAGTATATACTTATTATATACCTTCAGCTATATAATGAGTATAAAATAAGATAATAAAATACTGAAATTTTTCTAAATTCTAAAGTTTACCAAAGAAAAAAGAAAAACATATATTATTTAATAAATTCGACTTTTCTCAATACAAAAGTTTCATACCTTTTTAATGTGAAAATATAAATATAGTTTATATTTAATTAATTTGAAATAGTATTTGATTAGTGGTGAAGATTAAAACATATATACATCTCTGTCATGCAAATAGAACTATGTAAGAAGGCTTTCACTAAGCAAATGATGTACTTTTAAATTATAAATTACTAGAAAGATTTTGTCTTCCCATTAAAACATATAAAACAACGATAAAGATCTTAAATACCGTTCTTCTCTTTTATAATTATGGATTAATGATTGCGTTCTTGGGCCGCAAATAAAAGGTCGTCGGGCCACATACTGCCCGCGGGCCGCAGGTTGAGTATGGCTGGTTTGGATGGATAATAGAATGGATAATAGTTCACTGAGAAATTAAAACTCTTCTTTTATTATCTATTTCTAATAAATATTGTACTATATGTACATAATTTTAGATTTCAAGCGAACGATTGGTTTTATTTTTAGGCCAGAAAATTTTGGATCTACAATTGTATCTTCGAACCACATGAGTCATTATAATGGAAGATTCTTCATCAATAACTTTTACTATCAATTTTGCATTAAATATTTATTTTATCTATTTTATATATTCAAAATTGTTGTTTCAAAGAAGGTATAAATGTTATAAGATATGTGTAAATATATACGATAAGTGCAAATATGTAAAATGTATTCATGTAAACATGTAAGTAAAGAAAAGTATATACGTAAATATGGAGATAATGTATTAAGTATATAATATTTAACCTGGCGGTAATTTAAAAAATAATAAGTATTTATTAGTCCTAAAATTGTTGTGCATAAATAGAATCTACAAAAAATAATAGCAATCTGCTTTATTCATGTTTTAATTTCCTTTAATAGACTACAATAATAAAATATGCTACTACTCTTCATTATTCTAATTTTTATAATACCTTCTCATTTCAGTTTATTCTGAGAAGATAAAACAAAAATATTTCGTACCGAATACTCTTTATAAACACTAAACAGAAAATGGCATCGACAAAATTTATGGCTTTAAATTTCTTCCGAAATTTAGTTGATCGTAAGAAACATTTCTCTTTCTGTGAAAAGCGTGATCGTTTCATAAAATGTTCATTTTTTAACTTTATTGTAAGCAATATTTTTGGCACGTTTTCATCAATATTTCTTATAGAAAATGACTTCCTTGCCATTTTCGCATTTGTATAAAATATCGATTTTTTTCAAACATCAAAATTGTTCTCTAAAGTATTTTTCATTTTTATATCGCTTTTCAGAGCATTGGCATATTGTTTTTCAAGCTATATCTGCAGTTCGATTCAGTGCATTCTAAATTTATTTGTCTTTAAGAACATAAAACTTTCCTTCTTTACGCATCGTTTTAACGATTTTGCTTACTAATTTAGAGAGACATATAAAGTTTACATTCTTTAAGATAATGATTATAAATATAATTTTTAGTTCCAATCAATTTCTATAGCTTTGGTCTCAAAACAAAATTTATCTTTTTTACATGTTGTTTTTGAAGTTGTAAGGTCATTGGACCTAAATGAGACTCGGTATCCATAGTTTTGTCGCATTTAGGTATATTTGGCCTTTTATTAAATAAATAAATAACTTATTAAGCATAAAATGATTGAATAGTGTACGTTTATTTCAAAACTAACTTGTCTTATAGCATTTGAATCATACAGGGTGATTTATAAGTAAGTATTCAAATTTCAGATGCTGTAAAACAAAAACGATTAAAAGCACATTTCTCAAATGCAAGCCGTGAGATTGGTGTATTCATAAAGTTTTCTCCCTTTGCCGTGCGAAGTGATATAGGCAATAGCTATCGTATCACGTGAATATCAGTAGAAATGGCTGCGTCTGCAGTGGAGAAGGCATTTTGTGTTCTTGAATTGAGCAAAAAGGAACATGTCTCCTTTGTGCAACGGCATTTTCGAACACGATTTGGAAAAGAACCTCTGACCAGAAAATCTATTATAGTTGGTTTAAAGTTTTTGAAACTACGGTCTGCTTGTGCAAAGTGGGCAGAAATAGATAACGGATTGATTTCACAAACAGCCCGTAGTTTGAAATTTTTTAAACCAATCATAAATGGATTTTCTGGTTAGAGGTTCTTTTCCAAATCGTGTTCGAAAATGACATTGCACAATGATTAGAGATTCCGTTTTTCTCAATTCAAGAACACAAAATGCTTTCTCCACTGCAGACGCAGCCATTTCTAACGATATCGCATGACACGCTAGCTATCGCCTATAAGTCACTTCGCACGGCAGTGGGGAAAAAAAACTTTATGAGTACATCTACCTTACGGCTTGTATTTGGGGAACATGCCTTAAATCGTTCCTCTTTCACAGCATCTGTAAGTTGTATACTTACTTACGAATCACCCTGTATAAGCAAACAATACACGATTGTTGCATTTAGGTAATTTTTGTCGCATTTACAATGCCATAAATCAGATACCACAGTGCCTAAATGTGACTATGCATTTTATGTATGTCAGTTTATTTTTAAATATGCATTTAATTGCTATCACATTTTAATATACTTTATAAAGAGTTGAAATATATAAAATCAAAATTTGAAACACATATTATTGAACTAAGTAAAATGTTAATAACTTAAGTAGAAAAATAACTTTAAGATACATATTATTGAATATATTATAATTTTATAATAAATACTTTAATAGTCATATTTAAACCCTTTTAACTTTGATTATGCAAAAAAAAAAAAAAAAAAAAAAAAAAAAAAAAGAAGTAACTAATGACAAATACAACATAAATTTTACCAAAACAGTATTTATTACTGTATACTTTAAGAAAAGATTTTGTTTTTCAGCTTATCTTTAACTCATGTTTGATTTGCATCTTCCGTGAAGGCCTCTATTTTTTTCTTTTTGTTTTCTGAAAGTATGGATCTAGATGATAATTTTGAGGTTTAGGATTATTCATATGTCCAGTTTTTGCTGTACCTTTACTCCAGATCATTTTAGTTACTGACTTCGAGTTTTTGCTTAAATTTGTCATTGTAATGCTGTGTTTGCTTTTTTAAGTTTTAATTGTTCTTTCTTTTCCAAATAATGTCTTTGTTTTTGCTTTTTCACTCCACTATCCTCTTTTATTTTTATTTTTTCATATATATATATATATATATATATATATATATATATATATATATATGTCATATATGACTAGATTTTGATTTGTTCGTGGAACTGTTTTTAAAAAACAGCTTTCAAAAGCATGAGATGGATTAGCTTCAAGAAAATATATTTGTAATTGTGATGCTGTTTGTACTCCGGACTATTCTTGAATAGAATCTAACCTGCTTTTGCCCGTTAGTTTTTTAAAATATACTTTCGTTGATTGCAAAAATTCAAAATCTTCATCACTCATATTTGTATCCAATGTTAAATTTGTTCGAACAGACAAATCACACATAGTTGGAGAAGTTGTATCTTTACCTTCATTGTGCTCAAATTGAAAACTTGTTCTGGCAAAATAGTCAGAATTAGTTGTTAACTTCTCATTCGCCATCGTTATTAAATTATCGTTAACATCAAAATCAGGAGAAATATCGTCCCTCTTATCAAGAAGATCATCATTAATAGTTAATTCATTAAAAAAAATCATTCTTAAAATCAATTTATGGACAAGGAACATGTCAATGACAAATCGTCGCTAGTGGCTAAACTTACATCAGCGAAATCATTAGTGGAAATGTCTGGCCATATAAGTACTTAATTCAATCATCTTTCAGAATTTGTAATTGTTTATAGCGCTGATAAGAATTGGGATAGAAAGATGATTCTGGAACAGCACACAGATTGAATGGAAAAAATGCAATTATTTTAAATTCTAGTTTAAATTTAACTGATTTCAATCTGCGGAAGAATGTTCAGAGCTTGAATAATATAAGAGTATTTAATGTTCTAGTAATCATCTGTCATTATTCGTCGCTTAAAAACGCCGTTATTTTTATGTCATATTTTTCATTAAAAATTTTAAAGCATTTATTTTTTTTATTTTGAACATTTGAAACACATATTTAAGTACCCATCCAAAGAAAAATACTAATGTATGATCATGTAGAAATTCCTAATTTAGTAATTCAACAAAGTTTAATTAATTACAATTTCTGCCTTAAACATAATTTTAATACAATATATGAAAATATCACACAAACTTACCTCAGTAATTCTCCTAAAAGTTTCTGCCCATTTAACGGATTAAGTTCGTCGCTAACAGGTCTCTGAAAGAAATCGGCAACCAAAATGCGTTGAATATTTTAGAACTCTATAGAACTTAAATTTGAAAAATTGTTGCTTTCTTACTTCTTCCATTTCAGGTAGATAAAATAGCCGTTGCAGGCCTTGATGTCGATAAAGTTATTTGATCTTCAAAGTTAAAAATGCGATAATTTGCCGCATTTAGGGAGCTATGTGTCCGCTTGACAATGAACGATGTGTATTGAAGTAGTATTTTTCCAAAGACAGCGATTTAAATGCAGTAAATATTTCGCGTTTTATTCGTGAAGTTTGGATGTTTTATTATATAGCATTTATATTCGATTCTTGTGTTAAGATTTTAAGTACTAGAACATTCTCCCATTTATGGATCGTCACATTTAGCCCCAATGATCGTACCTGTAATTCGATTTCTAAAACATTGCTTTTATTAAATAAATGTATTAAAAGTAAAAATAATCCTTCGTTACATGTCATTTTTATTCATTTATTTACTACCTTACCGATACACAATGTACGTTGTAAAGTTAAGTCACTAATTAAAAGCAGAATAATGAAATCATGACATTCTAAGACATAATTGTAAATCCAAAATGATATGCCATAAAAATAGAGGAAATCGACCGGCTTTAAATTTATAATTATGCAGGTGAAGTACCATATTTTTTGAAAAATAGACCATAAAATAATTAATATAATTTTCTCATTGGGTTTTTTCAATGAATCCCGTTGTGAAATACTTACAATTTAAGAAAATGCAATCATTTAATGTTCATTAAAAAAAAAAATTCTAAATTCTAGTTACATAAAATATCGAATGGCGTTTAAATGTAATTATTTATGCACCCATACCATACTGAGTAAATTCAGAAAATAGGTTTGTGTGGAATAAAAATTCGTCGACATTGATCTTAGAGGCGTTGTTATAACATATATATATTCCTCCATGAAAAAAAAAATACCTAAGATTGCAATTACATGATCTAATAGAAAAAAGTGACTAGATTTCATATCTTTTTAACTTTTTAATGTGCGTTTTTTGTTTATTTCTATTAGTTCAGAAATTTGACTCCCTCTTTTTAAAAAGACTTTTAAGATAGAATTTTCTTGAAAATGGATTTTAATTTCTTTTCTATGTGGGTTTACACATAAAAATTATGGAAAAAATAAATATAATGCGGCAACCTAAAGAAGAAAAAAACCCAAATTCTCCGAAATTACCCACAGTATGTTTTCATTTACATATGGATAATTTCTACATGATATTTTATTCTATAAGGTTGTTATAGGACAGGAAATTTGAGTACTTCCAAATAGTAATGTTTACCTTATTTAATAAACGACTTTTGCAATTTAAATACGCCGAATATTACTATTTGAAAATAGAGGTAATCAAATTCCTGTAAACATTGTTCAATTTCTACAACAGCTGCAGTTGCTTTGTGTTTGTTCACGTAAGTAATTATTTGTATTAGGGTAAATTAAAATTTACTGTATGAACTGGTGCTTAGGCTAATAAAATCACAATGCAAAACGCATCTATAGATATAAGGAAACACACTGATATGACACAAATATGAAAATTATAAAGGTAAAAAAAATGAGAAACGGAGGTTAAGGGGTAAGAACCTCCCCCCGACCCCCCGACACCCTCTGAAAAAGACAAATTTTTATCTTTTAAAAATTTTACAAGACTCACAAATCCAAGAACATTAACGCTTGAAATCGTGTTTAATGCGACAGTCCTTAAAATTTATATTTCTAAATTCGCCTGGAAATTTTATATGAATTATAAATCTTATAAATATTAAGAAAATATTTATATGCAATTCTATTTTAGAAATTATATAAAGTGCGATGAAAATAAAAATATAAGTTGAACACCTGACATTAAATCCCACAATCTGAAAATTTACTAGTTAAAAATTGTTAGTGCTGAGCAAACGAATAGCACTACAAAAGAAGCTTCTACAAACGAATAGCTTTCTGTTTGAAAAATATATTAAAATTACTTCAGTATAAACCTCAGGGCAGATGAATATATATAGGATTATTGTCAAAATTTCCCTATAACGGCCGATAACATAACTCGTATTTAATGAAAGAATCATTCTGATATTTCATATCATTATTACTATTATATATAGTTTCTAATATGTCTAAAGCTATTAAGAGGGTAAGTTATTTAGCTAGTAATTTTATTAATTCGTAAATTGAGACACAGATGGTTAGTATATAATATTGCACCGATTAATGACCCAAATACGTTGTCAGTCGAACATGAAATTGACCGGGGTTATTGAGCGATTCTAAAGACATAATCGGAGTTATCCTAACCACTCATGTTAATAATACATATAATGTTTGAGGCATCTTGTTATGAGCTTCAAGAGAATTTGATATCTGGCAATCTATCAGGCTGCAGACTAATACACTGCCCCTTTGGAGATTAAATCTTATTTCCACTCTAACAAACATGTTAATATTCAAAATTAGATTACATGGAATGTCGGTTTCATATGTTTTTCGTGTTTTAAAAGAACATAAATTATGTATAATGTATAATACATATATTATTGAACCGATTTACGGCAATATACTGACACCAAAATGTTATTTTTTCGGATTTGCGATACTTCAGATATTTTTAAAAGATATTTTAACATAAAACATGTGTTGACACTTAATATTTAATACTAATACAATAAAAAGCTTAATATATATATATATATATATATATATATATATATATGTGTGTATATATACAGGGTGTCTCAAAAGGTCGTTTACAAACTTAACATGCTGGTCTGTCATATCATGATAAACAAGTTTTACATAGGAACTTGTGTTCGAAAATGCAAACTGCGACCGCTAGAGGGCGATTTTCATGTCACCGATAATACCAGCCCAAACTTTTACGGCGAAACGTTGTTGACGTGCATGGACACGTGTACACCTTGGGTTTCATGCACCCATATGTGCATGTTGTGCAGGTTCAGGACCTGTGTAAAACAGGATTCATCCAAAAACAAAATCCACGATGGAAAATCCGGCTGTGCGACCCGCTGTTGCAAATACCAGCGTGCGAATGCAAGGCGTTGGGGATAATCGTCAACGCACAATGCCTGTACTCTTTGTAAATGGTAAGGATGTTACGTCTCCTCATGCAGTATGCGCATAATGCTAGAACGATGCACACCCAAGATGCGTTCGCTTGCTCGTAGATTTGTTTGCGGGTTTCTGTCAAATTCCAGTAACACGGTTTCATCTACGACAGGTGTGTGTGTAGTGCGTTCTCGAAAGATGTGGCTATGTACTTGGAAAGCTCCTGCTGCACGCAATCTGCGGTGCAATTGTCCGAACAAAACATGACTTGGCTGACGTCTGCTTGGGAAGCACTCAAGGTACATCAGTACCACGACTCGTGCATTTCCAGCCTTATACATAATGCATATCGGCCAATTTTGCGTTACTAAACCGATTCATCCTTTTCCTGCAACGTCCTCGCCTGAAATGATTACGCTTCCACTCTCTCGTAAGCCTGCGCTCATCGCCCTCTAACGGTCGCAGTTTGCATTTTCAAACACAAGTTCCTATGTAAATCTTGTTTATCATGATATGACAGACCAGCATGTTAAGTTTGTAAACGACCTTTTGAGACACCCTGTAATATTGTATTTATTTTAATCTGTTTGCTCTAAAAACTATTAAAACAGGAATCTTTTATATAACGGATATCTGCCCAAATTGGAATGTTTCAGTGACCCCGAGAAAGCAACTTTCACTTTTAATTACCTTTTTGTGATGGAAAATGCTCAACACGAAGCTTTTTCTTTATCAATTCATCTTTCGTAAACACAATCAGCCAAAATGGAAAAAATCGTTTTATTAGAAAAAATTTTTTGGAAATCACCTGAAAGAAATTCATTCCGGATATATATATGCTCCATCACCAAAAGTGGACAGATCAACTGTAGATCATTAAAAATGTCCAGAAATGAGGTAGATGGGTTTATTCTGCGTCTCATCTCTATGTTATTACAATTTTCTAACTATAAATAGATGTTTTGTTTTTTACTTTACTAACTAGATGTTATATTCAACTAACTAGATCTTAAAAGTCAATGCTGTACCTAAAGTGTTAGTGGCCCGCGATGTAGGATTTTGTCAGAGCTGAACAAAGGATTTCAGCGCCCCTAGGACATCATTCCATAAAGGAACACTTCTCTGGGATGTCCATCGAAACAAAACAAATTTTATAGAGATATATGCACACAAACAAAAATAAAATATATTAAATAGATGCATTTACTGATACACGCTTCCCTCTATATGTCACAATAAGTTTCTTCAATTTGTACGAATAATTTACAATAAATCTATAAAAACGAAAAACATCAGAATTCAAGCACCGCCATTTAATATGATACTTAATATTATAATTATATTTAAGAAGATATTTGAAAACTGTGGAAAACTGAAAGAAATATGTCAGTTGTTGACGTGATTATCACACACAAAAAAAAGTTAAATAAAAAAAATATGATTGGGATGCACAGTAGCCAAATAGAAAATTGCAATTCCTATTTTTGGATTATAATTTTATTCCATAAACATCCAACAACCAAAAAACAATTCTTGCAGAATTGTCTGTAAGAGTCCTAAATTTTAGTGGCCACAGGTTATCTTAAAAAATATCGCACAAAGTAGGAACAAAGAAAAGGATAGAAAATACAGCATTAAACATACGGGTAAACAATATTATATAATATCTCTTTAATGTTAGGAGAGAGATTAAAAGACTGGAATATGATGAAAATCAATTTTTCATTCGTCTGTTATACAGTTATAGTAACCCTAAATATAGCGGCCCTGGGCGATCTCGCATTTGGTGAACACTAAGCACGGCCCTGCTAGTAGTAGAATATATCACACAACGCTTTTAAAAAATGAAAATACATCTTTAGTGTTTACTTCAATGATCATTGCCGATTGTAAAATCACCTGTTAGCTGAAGGAAATTTAAATATATGGTTTATCTTTATCTAAAACATCTCATTAGTAACAAACTAATATTGGCCCAATATTATGCCAATATTGCATTCATTGAAAATATTCTCCGTGTACTGCCACTATTGAGATTAATATTTTGGAAATGTTTACAAGCATTGAAAGTGTTGGAGAAATTTTTAATATTTTGGAAATGTTTAAAAGCATTGCCAGTCTTGCAGACATTTTCCATAGTGGAAATATTTGCAACAAAACGACGATAATTTATAAATATTGCTTTCATGCGCTTTTCGTTGACCACATGCAAACACCTCAACAGTCGAGCAATATACATTTGATGTATATGATGATATATTATATTATGATATAATATGATAATATGATATAGCAATATACATGATAGTTTTTAGCCGACATTTAAATATTTAGCTAAGATATAGCCAATATTGGACAAATATGGTTAGCAGGGATTTATCATAATTCTAATTTCACCATCAAAAGTTGACCCGCGATGCCAACGTAATTCAGTATTCTCAACTTTAAATATTCTTAAAAGACAATAAACCTTGAAAATTTTGATTTAGAGTTTTAAAAATTTATTCCTTTTTAATAAAACTAAAAATTTACCAAATAATTAAAAAAAAAAAAAAAACAATACATCGGAAAAATGCGTCAACTTTCTGACGATGAAATTTTTTTTTATACTTGTACAAAGTAATAAACAATCCTGTTCTTAAAATTTTCATTAGGTTAAGATGAGATTTCGTGGTCTGTGATGGGTAAAAATGTCTCGACAGAGAATAAGCATAGCTGCATTAAAAAAAAATTTCATTAATGAATGGAAATTGTTACTGCCAATCGATTGCCAGTACAATCTCTTGTATTTTTATGGAATTTGTTTGCTTGGTGAAAATTGATAATTTAGACTTTTGACACTGTGGCCTATCAAGAATATTTGCTATTTTCTGACACATTCACGAAAGTCCTTTCATCGGAAAAATCGTGCTAGCAATTCGATTGCCATTACATATTCTGTGTTTTCACGGAATTCGTTTGCTTATTAAAAACTGCTAATTTAACTAGATTTTTAATTGTCTATCAAGGATATGCGCAACTTTTTGACACATTCATAAAAGTGGGGAAAATCGTACTAGGAATTCAATTGCCATTACATATTCTGTATTTTTACAGAATTTGTTTACTTAGTGACAATTTCTAATTTTAATATACATTTAATAGTGCTGCCTATCAAGGATATTGAGTACTTTATGGCACATTCACGAAAGTATTTTCATCGAGAAATTGGTATTCGCATTTTGATTACCACTACATTTGCCACTGTATTTTTACGATACTTTTTGATGATGTAAGGTGGATTTATAACGAAATCGTCTTCCTTCCGCTTATGAAAGAAAAATTTAAATATGTTTTCTATGTATAGAAATTAACAAAACTTTAAATATGTATATATATATATATATATATATATATATATGTGTGTGTGTGTGTGTGTGTGTGTGTGTGTGTGTGTGTGTGTGTGTGCGTGCGTGTGTGCGTGTGTTTTATGTAAAGCATTGAGTGGGCGCACCCTTCTCTAAGGAATCGGAAGATACCAAGAAATGTTTGAAGTTTTAGCCTAATTACAGCACCTCATCATTGAACTCTTGCACGCATATTTTCAAAAGTGAAAGAATTAAAAAAACTTAATTATGATTACAAGAATTTAATTTCTACGATTTTGAAAGACCGTTGTTGAAAGGGGGGTTACAGTGTCGTAAATATAAGATTGTTGGGGTGGAATATGCCAAGGTTCCTGAATTTTAAAGTCCCTCACCGAGTCACAGAAAAATTTATGGAAAATTTACTACATTTAGAAAATTATTATTTTCCGTGTTTAAATTAACTAGAAACAGCGGCAAATTTCCTTACTAAAAAATAGACAAAAGAAAAAAAATCATAAAAAAAAACAATTATACGAGGCTAATCTGTATTACGTGCATAGCTCTCACCTTGTCCTAGAAGACTTAGATGTTCCTGCCTTTGCATTATTTGTACAGTTCTATTACTGTGGGAAAATTTTTCAATAAAGAAATATGGATGCAGTAATTTTCGTCGTTATTTTGAAATATATCAAACATTCTGCTTTTCATTGGCAAATAACCTGTAAAGTACGCTTTAAAAAATATTTTTTACAACATTATTCTATTAACTCAACACAGACAGTGTATATAAATTTTATTTACCTATACTATAAAGTATGGGCTTCTGAAAGATGAGCGGGAGGACGTTTAAAATTTAGTTATGCATTATTCCGGTGAACGTACAAACGCCACTAAAAGGATACCATGTAATTATTCCGTCTAAACATAGATTTCTTCGATCCTGCCCTTCTCGATTTGAGCAATACTCACTTTATACAGTCGTAAACATAGAAGAACAAGATGCTTTTTAGCAAACGCTTGTTTTAACTTTGCTAATATTTTCACAATCAGGGCATAAATAAACATTTGTTTCTCCCTTTTTAATCGAATATTTGTCCTTTATTTAAAAAATTCGGGAAAAAAAATTCTGATCATACTTTTTTTTCTAACATTGATTATTCAATATTTCCTTTAGTAGAAATATGTGTATCAATCCTTCAGTTTACTCGCAGTTAAACGTGAACCAATATATTTATTATGTCGTTTACATTAAAATTTCATATTTTAATATTGAATAAAACAAATTCCTTTTTCAAACGGTATAAAGAGAATTTGCTTTAAATTTAATAAAAATGTAATCTGCTAGGACTTGTCTAAAATTAAAATGTCCCTGGTATGATATTTTGACTTAGCAAGTTTAACTTTGTTTATTTTTATAATGGAATAATAGAATATTTTCAAGCTAAAAGCTCAAATGTTAATGGAGTTTTTGACAAATAGACTATAAAGAAATCAGTTAACAGGCTAATATAACATTCCCTGGCTTTATTTAAAATTATTTTCAATATATTTTTAACGCAATAAGGTCATTTGCATTTCATGTGCTATTGTAACACTTGTATGTGTAATAGAGAAAAAAATGAGTAAAACAGCGTTCCGTATCTAAATATACATGCTAATTGCATAAATTTTAAATATTAAAACGTAATGCAAATAATTTGACTGTGCTATAAAATTCTGTTTATTATTTTATAAGTATTTTCTGATAATAGTTGCGTTTTATCCAAAATGTAAATATTTCTTTCAAACTTCTGCAATGATGCCGCAAACATGAATTTATTAGACTGTTCAACGAGGAATCTATTCTTCATGAAGCAAGTAGTAATTTGTATGTTTCAGGAATACTAAATATGAATTACACCATTAACAAATCCATCACTTGTATATGTTGAAAACCAAATAAATAAAAAGGCTTATTTTGAAACATTTTTAACTGAATTGCATATTAATTTTGCCATTAGAATTAAGTAATAAAATGAATAATTTTATGAACACTTACATAGCTAAATAGTAAGATTATAATATGGAAAAGGTACAATGTTACTTATTTTTATTTTTATAAAATTAAAAACAAAAAATTATATAAATGTAAATAAAATTTAGTTTGAAGATACACGAATGTATTATAAACAAAATTACCAAACTAAAATATATTTCTCCTCTCTCGTAACATATTCAATTAAGGTAATAATTCACAATATGTGCTTGTAGATTAAACACAGTTAAAATGATAATGTATTGTTATCATAATTGATATATACACAAATGCCCATTAAAGAAAAGGTAACAACTTTTTTTCCTTTTCTGAGCGTTTATAATCTGTAAGATTCACGCATTTTGTATGGACAAAGTGAGAACTTTGTTATGTAATGTTATCATAATTGCTTTTTAAACAAATGTTTGTTACACTGTAAAAAATATAGATATTTTTTAATATGCGAAAATATATTGTAACGACAAATAAAAATAGACAATAACTTCTTCACAGTTATCCATGGTTTTGAAAATCGTTTATTATCAGTAGAAACTTCAGAAAACAGTATATTTTCGAGATTTAAGGATTCATTTATAAAATCAAAGGATATTTATCTGCTACTGATTTTTCGGAAACGTTTCTGTTAGTTTCTATAGTGTATTTATCAGTTTGTAAAACCGGAATACTGTTTTTTAGGATGCTATTAATTGTTAATTAAACTTTTTCAGCTGCGTAATGAAATATGGGCAAGAGTAACAAAATAATATTAATTTTAATGTTAATGTTAATGCTGTAAATTTATCATGTTTGCCTGTAAAACATGTTTGTTGAACATGAAAGTGTCTACTGTAGAGCTGATAGCATCTTGAAAACCTATATTCTGGTTTGAGAAAACTTATTAACACATTATAAAAACTGCTCGGAAACATATTGGAAAATCGGTGGCAGCAATAGAAAATGTGATTTTTATAAATTCGTCTTTAAATCGCGAAACTGTACTTGTATCTGAGTTTCTAATGATAAAGAATGCTTTCCGAAATTATGAGTAACCTGCATGGAGTTGTTGCATATTTTACTAGATTAAGAGACATCTGCCTTTTAAAAAAAGTTCTTATAGTCGAAAAATTGCAAGTAAAGTTTGTTAAAATGGAAGGGTGATAGAAAATGTTTAACGACATTTCCTTTTCTAGCGCCTTAACACTAGAACGCCTGAAATCTTACTACCCCCTGAAACGCCGGCCAGGTGTCATTTTGACACTGGTCGATAAGTAAGCAAAAATTTCAAAGAAAATGTACATTTTAATATTCTTTTTACAAATACATATATTGTACACCTTAATACTATTATATCTGTAAAATAGGGATAATTTTACAAGATTATATGAAAATATATATTGTACACACAAATAATATTATATATTTAAAATGAGAATAATTTTGAAAGATTATATGAAAATATGTATTGTACACACAAATAATATTACATCTGTAAAATAATAATTTTTCAAGATGATATGAAAAAATATATGTTACGCACAAATAAAATTATATCTGTAAAATAAGAAAACTATTGCAAGATGATATGAACACATACATGGTACACACGAATAATTATTATATCTGTAAAATGAGAATATTTTTTCAAGATGATATAAAAATATGAACAAGAGAAATAACTACTTACATTACTTATATCACTCACAGTCAATACGTCGACTATAGCTGACATATTTTGTGCATTTGCCGCATGTCATTCTTTTACAAGAGGAACACATTTTATTTGTCACATTTCCATGACATTTTTTAACCTCGCATTTCCTACTCTTAGAAGGATTTTCAGTTCGCAGTTCATCTTCATGGCTACTGCGTCTTTTAGCAGATTTTGCAATATATTCTGCTCGTAATTCTTCAGCTAATGTTTGTATAAAAGTGCGCCTTGATATTTTTTCCCCTGTCACTTGTTTGAAAATAATCCATGAGTTTATGGCAGCAAAGTCTAACGTATTGTAGAATGTGTGAATTGGCCATCTTCTTGATCCTGCTTTGACTGAATATTGCCTTGCCATTTGGTCAACAATATCTACGCCACATTTCGTTTCATTATAAAAACTGACAGTTTCAGGTGTTTTCTTTGAATTATTGGCAATTGCAATGTTTGAATGCATAGAACTCAAGATTATCCCATTTTTTTTCCTTTTTACATTGGTAAACTGTAAGTGTTGTACCCGATTCTTCATTTTTCAATATTTTTGTTTAATATAACACTTCTTTTACTGACAATCTGGAATTTCTCGTCTGGACCTATTTACCGTGCCTACTAAACTCGTTCGTCTTTCCTTTAGTTTCTTAGCGAACTCAAGAGAAGTAAAAAATTGTCAACTGTGACATTTCTTCCCATATTTTTAAAGGGTTTTATTAGTTTTAAAACTACATACTCAGAAAGTCTCTGACTTTGATCTCGTTCTTCATTTTTTCTTAGGTAGGGAAATGCGTTCAAAATATACTTACTTTTTAAATCTGCAGCTATCCAAATTTTTTGTCCGTATTTATCAGGTTTTGATGCTATAAACCGAGTAAATGGACAACGAGTCTTACTAGGAAATAATTGTTCATCAATTGTTATATTCTGGCCTGGCTTGTAACAGCTTGTGCAGTTTTCAATAAAGCGATTCCATACTTCCGAAGACATTGCGAATTTATCCTGCTGAGTTCGATTACGACGAGTTGATTTGATATCAAATCTCAAAAATCTTGATATTTCACAAAACTTGTCTCTGGACATGGTTTATTTGCAAAAATTTATACCCCATGAAGTAGACCATAATGAATGAAGTTTCAGGTTACTAGCTCTTGAAACTACACGTGCATATAAAATCGAAATGTAAGCAAAAAGTTCCTGTTTTGAAAGAGACCAAACATCATTTTCTAATACTAGACGAGCTTCTATGTTTGTGCATTTTATTATATGCTCTAAAACCGTTCTGTCTATAAAAAGCAACCAAGCACTCAAAACACTGTGATTATTCACATTTCTTTTTGCATAACTAGTTGCACCACTATTTTCTAGCAAAATATTTTGGATTGCTAATCTACCGGTTGCACTTCCTGAACCACATTCTTTCCACTGAGAGCCATCGCGAGCAACAAATTCTTTCTGATTTCCAGAATCATCAATTTCAACATCCTCATCGCTTTCCGATTCAGATGATATAACAGGAATAAAATTTTCATCATCCGATTCATCATACATGTCGGATAATTCTCCACCTTTTGATTCATTATCTGACAATTCTCTCAGAAGCGCGGTAATTTTTTCCGTAGTAAGCCCTCTCTTACGAGACATTTTAAATTTTACTCATAGAAATTAACAAGAACGAAAGAAAAGCTCAGAAAAATTCTTCTAATCATAACTCACAAGTAACCGCGCATGCACTATCTTTGTGAGAAATGAAATCTAAGCGGCAGATAGTGTTGCAGCTGACACAAATCACGTGATGACCAGATGTAAAAAAAAAAGAAAACATTACAGGACTCTCTTGTTTTACACAATGAACGCACAGAAGAACAAAATTTAAAATAGGGGAAGTGAAATTATTGCGGTGTCCAATTGACACCAAACCGGCGTTATAGGTAAATCTATCTGTAAACTAAGTTTGAATAAACCGAGTTCGCCAAAAAATTTTATGCGAGTTCTACCTACATATTTAATAAAAGTCGGGCGAAATAAAAAGGTTCTTTCAAAATTTACAGATTTTAGAAAGAAACTTTCATGCTTCGGTGTCGAAATGACACCGTCCGGCGTTCTAGTGTTAAAGTGTATAAAGATTGATTGATTGATTGATTGATTTAAGACGGCCGATTATCTACTCGAGGAATATAGGCCCTAGAGGGAATGCCCTCCATGGGGGTCTTTCTAAAATCTATAAAGAAACACGCAATGTGTACCTGTACATTGAGAAACAGAAAGTTCGTTAACATGTGTTTAACAGTGCTACTGTACGAGTAATTCTAAAAAAATATCAAGTATCTATTGACAGAAAAGATACAGTTTTTGCGAGTTCAAAGACATGAGCCACAAATTTACAATGTAAAAAGCACACAAATTCAACTACCATAACATGGACAGGAGGACAAGTAACATGGACAGGTAAGTGATAGGAAAACACCGAGAAATAGCTATCACTGCGCAAGGGAGAGAAAAGGGGTGCCAGTCATGTCATTAATCAAGGAATATATATATTTATGGATATAAGAAGCCTCGTACACATCCAGATTATAAAACAAATTGCATTTTTGAATAAAATGTCTAAAATTAATCAGAAATCCAATTAAAATAAGCAATCTACATATCCAGTCCCTCAGATTCTGTTACCATGTATATAATGAAATGCTTCTAATTATGTTATCCATAGAATGTACTTAACTTTTTATAATAGGTGCAGTATGACCATGCGTTAACTTGACTGCTTAAACTATCTGTTTTCAATTAATGCTGATTTACAATAAAAATGATATATCATATCAAATATTGTATATAAATGCTGAGTAAAAATAGAAACCTTTGAAACTTATGTCTTTAAGTTTAAGAAAAAAGATAATTGCTCATAAAAATCTCTCCCTTTTTCTGTGAAATGCGTGATCGTTTCTTAAACTCTTCATTTTTAAAACTTTGCAGTAAGCCATATTTTTGGCACGTTTTCATCAAGGTTTCTTAAAGAAAATGTCTTTCTTTTCATTTTCACATTTGTATAAAATATCGAAAAACATTTTTCTTTACAACGGAGTTATTCTTTGAAGTACTATTTTGTGCTTTTATATTTCTTTTTAATGCACCCATACATCATTTTTCGCGTGGTAACTGATGCCCGAATATTACAGTTTGTTTTATCTCTGATCGTAAATCTTTCTTTCTGACAAAATATTTTTATGCATTTATCTACGATCATACATGGTTTAAAGATTATTCAACTGATTGTGTTCAAGTTAATAATTGACTTGAACAGAAAAAGACTGTCGCAATTTTATCAAACATTATTTTATTTTATTGATGAAGGTACGTGGTAAAGATAAAATACTAAGATTCAAATTAGCCTAGAACATATTCACTATTACTTTTTAATATTTAATATTATTTTATTTATTAATTTAAATAACAATAATAATAATGATGATATTTTATTTTAAATTTAAATTTTAATAAGCTTTTCTGACAGAGCATAGTACCGCATGTTCACTTTTTAAAAGTTTATAAGAAGAAAATAAATGAAAAAAATTCACAACAAAAAGCTTTTGCTTCAATTTTCTCGAAGCTCAATTTTTATTATTTACCATCTTTTTCCATCCAGGTCGTCTACTATGGAACATTATAATTAATTTCCTTCTATGACATAATTATCATGAAAGGTCGCAAAATTGAACCAGAATAACGATATCAATTAAAATTTACCATTTTTAAATTTTATTTTAACAAAACTATAACTTTCAAAAAATGTTTCATGAATAAAAGAAATAAAACTATTATATTCACTAGAATTTATATTAAGTTCCACGCAAACAAACATTTAATGCATTTATAACATAGCAAACCTTTTCTCCGTTGACACATAATGTACCTGGTTAGAATATGTAAAATATTATAAAAAAAATTCCGTAAACTTAAAGTTTAAGTAAGAAATGCAATACACAAATAAAAATGCATTTTTTTTTAAATGTTATACAAGTACGATATCAAGAGATATTTTCAAATACTTTAAAACTGATCAAATAATGAAATGTGTTTGCAGGCATAAATTTTTGCTGTGCCTTTGAATATATATCTGAAATTTCAGAATTAAATGCGCAAAATTTAGAAAAAAATAAGATTTTCATTAATTGGCATGCACCTTTTAATGACTCATACTGTTCTTTTATGTAAGAACGAAATCATTTTTACTGTTGCTGAAGCTTAAAGATTTCTTTTTATGTGATAAGTTGCTGGAAATAGGATTTTCTTGTTAACGTAGTACATATTCGTCTTAAAACGTCGAATTTTTCAATGAAATTTCTTAACTCAAGTTTTATTTAGGCCAGAAACAAGGGTTCAATTGTTTTTCTCACACTCCATAATATAGATGTGATGTCACAGCTAAGGATGGAAGATAAGGGTGCTGATTAAAAGAAAAGTGTACGGGTTCCGATAAGAAATTATCTTACGCAAGATTATCTGTAACGCTTCGTGAGGATACACCGAAAAGCCCAAAATAGATATAACGGCTGTTATTTCTGATGATATAAACGTACTTCCAATTACAAACCTTATACTAATAAAGTATTGCTTTAAGATATGGCATTTGTTTTACAAAGGTTTTTATACTTATTTAAAACCGATATTTTATTTTTATACCTTCCTTTTTTTCAATGACTTATATTTCAAAAACTTTTGCTCTGTGTCTAAGAAGGACGTTGAAAAAAAACTATTATTTTGAAACCAAAACTGATCCAGTTATAATACTTGAATTTTATGATTTTTCAATATTCCCTAGTAGCAGTAAAAAAAAGGAAAGACGCGTCTTTAGTGCCAGAAAACACCGAGGGAGGTAATGTCACAACTAATGATGAAGATGAAAGTTGCTAATGTAGAGAGAAGAATATGGGAATTGAAAATAATATATTACGTATGATTATATGTAATGTTTACTGTGATATATACCAATAAAAAGTACATATTTACATGTGCATTGTACATGTACCAAACTATTTAGGAGCTTACATGAATGGATGCATGCATGAACATGTATATGCATACACTTATATGGACATACATGACTCCGCACACGTAATAATACGCTCAGCATACGTAAATACACACTCCAAATAGAGAAGTAATATTTTAGTCAGTTTACGACTCTGGGACTTTTGACCACTTGTTATGTCAACTTGTTATTACAGGCTGTACTATTACTGCTAAACCCTCCTATTTTTGAGTACCAGTGAATTTAAATATTAAATTTATATTATAACCAAAATCCTACGATGAAATAGAAGAAAATTACTATTCAGAAATAGTGGTACTTAAAAATAGGAAAATTTGACATTATGCTTGATATGACACATTACTTGATAAATGTGATTAATTACTACAAAAACCTGACTGATAAAAATAACAAAAAAGAATGTAAAACACAAAGTTATACCAAAACATAAAATAATTTTTAATTAAAAATGTTATAAAATATGAGTTAAATTTTAATTATTCCTAGGTGGTTTAAATTTCATTTGGTGTAATAAAATTGGTCATTAATACAAAATTAGGATTTTTTGGAAACAATTTATGTTTAATTGAACAAAAAACTATTAAAAATTATCTGCGTATAAATAATTAAACTTGATCACATATCAAGTTCAATTATATATTACAGTCTCCATAGGACAAATGTGTGAATGCATTATAAACTGCATTTAAAAAAAATTTATTCCATACTATATTTATAAAGTGAAACAAAACAATATTAATAAATATTATGCAATCCTTTGACACATTATTTAAAATTTATCTGTCTATACAAAATATTTAATACAATAAACTAATCTATATTCTTTTGAAATTTTCATTCAGTTTTTATAGCGGTGATATATTTTTATTTTGAGAAAAAATAATAAATTATGAATTATACAGTCTATCTAATATTAATATTTCCTAAAAATAATCGGAAAAGGAACACAATGTAATAATTTCAAAGAAACAGCTGTTTATAACATACGTCACTTTTTATCTATTTATACCCTATAGTCAAACTTACATGAGTTGTAAAAAATAAAAATAAAGTTACTGTTTCATGCGTTATAAAAGAATATTTAATCATAATTCATTTATTCATTTTTATACATAAAATTTGTTGCTTTACGCTTTTCAAATTTCTTGCATTATTTTTTCTTTGATGGAACACTTCTCGAACACCGGTAGACATTAAGAAAAATTCCATGACAGAATGAATAAAAAACAAAGCAATATCCTGCGCCACGCATACATTAAAAAAAAGTTTTGAAAACTTCCAGAATACTTTTACGAAACTTCATATTTTGATATATGAAAGGAGATATCTAAATAAACAACTAAAACAAATACACAAATTACCGCTCATAGTAGGTGAGGTAAATATAAAATCTGAAAATTTTATACACACCATAGAATATGCTAAAATGTAAATCATCTATAAAATGCATAAGATAGTTAAATTCACTTTAAGAAGTTATCTCGCATAGACGGTAATTTATTCCAAATCTTTTGGGTAAAATGGTAATGGATGCTGATTTTTTATGCAGCCGTGTATATTATCTTCAATATCCATGCATGCCACGAAATGTACTAAAATTTAATTCAGCTTATAAATGCATAATACCACAGAAAACACACTTTCAGCATTTTTTGCTCATAGACCGTAAAGTATCCCAATTCTCCTGTGTGTCACTGTAAACAAGCTATAAATGCCACTCACTATACATTTTATACAAAGCATAAAGTAGTGCACCTCAGTAAAGCAAAAAAATTCAATTACATTTCAAGTCGTGTAACACCATTAAAATGCCTTGCAAACAATTCCCCCACCCCATAGCGAATAAATTAACATAATTATTTTGTGTATCCCTGTAAAGGAATGAAACATTTTGCATACTCCATTATGAATAAAGACCCTCCTACAGCAAACCTCAACAGCATATATTGATGTTGTAGTTATCCAAGTATAGTGGCGAAAGCTAGAGAACGGATAGAAATCCAGAAAAAGAGACGAACGGAAAGTCATAAGCAGTTTTCAACTATGCTGGAAAACGTTTCAACTATTCTGGAAGACATTTAAAAGATAGAAAATATATGTAAAACGCTTAGAGAAAGCTGCATGTGAAATTGTGACAGTTAATAGCGGTTTATAGTTGAGTGATTCGATGGCAATGTCCTGGCCTTCCAGCTAGATGTCTTCGACTGGAGTTTCAAAAATTCAAAATATACAGAAAAAAAATAGGAAAATAAAAACTTTAAAACAATGAAAAAATGTTTTAATAGACTGTTTACATGTTCCGGCTTCATCGAAACCATTATTAAAACAAATGAAAACATTCTGTAACTGCACAGTCTATGATGTAATGATTTGAAACACCAGTTTTCAACTATGCTGGAAAACGTTTCAACTATTCTGGAAAACATTTAAAAGACAGAAAATATATGTAAAACGATTAGAAAAAGATGCACGTGAAGTTGTGAAAGTTAATAGCGGTTTATGGTTGAGTGATGCGATGGCAATGTTCTGGCGTTCCAGCAAGATGTCTTCGACTGGAGTTTCGAAAATTCAAAATTAACAGAAAGAAAATAATAAAAGAAAAACTGTAAAAGAAAAAGTTTTAATACACTGTTTACATGTTCCGGCTCCATCGAAGCAAATATTAAAAGAAATAATAACATTCTATAATTGTGCAGTCTATGATGTAATGATTTGAAACACCAGTTTTGAACTATGCTGAAAAACGTTTCAATTATTCTGGAATACATTTAAAAGACAGAAAATATATGTAAAACGCTTAGAGAAAGATGCAAGTGAAATTGTGAAAGTAAATAGCGGTTTATAGTTCAGTGATGCGATGGCAAGGTTCTAGCCTTCCAGCTAGATGTCTTCGACTGCAGTTCCAAATATTCAAAATCAACAGAAAGGATAGAGTAAAAGAAAAACTGTAAAAGAAAAAGTTTTAATACACTGTTTACATGTTCCGACTCCATCGAAGCGATTATTAAAACAAATAAGAACATTCTAAAACTGCACATTCTACGATGTAATGATTTGAAACGCTATAATTTAATTTTTCATGAACTCTTTCAGATTACGCACGTTACTTTTTATATTTTTACTTGAATGTTTATTTCCCTATTCCTAATCATTCAGTAACTCGACCCATAATTTTGGTAAGTTAAAGAATGCTGCATCGTTACATATTGTATTTTTCATATATATTTACATTTTTAATATCATCAGCATAGAGCTGATATTATAAGTATAATAGAAAAACTACAGCCCTAACAAGATTATAGCAATAAGAAACCATCCAAATAAATTTCAATGAAAGTAAGATATTTTCCCCTCCAATCTATACTATACATCCATTATAAGAGAAACCATAGAGAAAAAACTTGCAAGTAAAAATATAACAATAACGTGCGTAATCTGCACGAGTACGTGAAAATTTTAATGATGGCTTTTCAAATCATTACAACATAGATCGTGCAATTTTAGACTATTCTTATTAGTTTTGATAATGGCTTCCATGGAGCCGAAACTTTTAGGTAGTCTATTAAAATATTTTTTATTTACTGCTTTAAAGTTTTATTTTATACTTTTTAGCAATTAAATGTTGCAGAAATAAAACTATTTTATAATGTGAAAGTTTCCTTTATAAAATGTTTGTGTAGACTGTGTTCTGCGGTGTTTAAGTTATAAAAAATTTTGCTGATGTAAGGAAACAAGATACTACAGAAGCCAGAGTAGTAGTGCTTATACACTTTATAAGGAATCTACGCGTCCGCATTTTCTAGGTGATAGATTTTGCAGTAAAAAGTATTCTTTTTTAAATTTTGCACTTATTTTTATATTTTAAGAGGGTACACCAGTTAAAAGTTTAATAAGCTTTGTGACGTACCCTTCCGGCCAGTGCACTTGATCATGACACGAAATTTAACAAACAACAAAAATATTTTATAAAGTAATAAAAAGGATATTTGGCAGTGAAACGTACAGATTTTGCTAAAATAGATGCGAATTAAATAAGCTCAAATCACTAACACTGAGAGGAAAATGCTTTTTTCAAATATTCACTAAATTCAGACACTCAACTCAAATCATGCCTCATTGATAGTTCTGCAGGAACCGAAGAAAAACTCTTAAACTGACTATAGAATATCACTCGATTCACTAAAATATCAATATAGAAATCTCATTATAACACTCTAAAAGAGAACACCGTGGATTCCAACACACTTCTGTTTTTAATGACATCACTCAACTTCTTAGCACGCTTTTTCCCACTAAGAACGGGGTGCATCAAAATCCATCGAATCTCAATTCTACGGAAGTTCATAAATATACACATACACCTAACTATCAAATCATTCCAAGAAATTACCAGTAATATCACATTCCCTAATATTCAGACATATTTTGCGAGACGTAAAGAAATGACAAAATAGATAGCTCATTCACGCTCAATTGTTAGAATTCCGGACTACACGATCGCATGCAAAATTCCAAATCTCACTCGACCACAGATACCTTCATAAAACAGTACCTAGGCATTATGCGACAGCTTCAGTGTATGGAATTTTTAAATTCTCAAAAAAAAAAACATCGAGGAAATTACCTATGAGCATTAAGGGGACACAGAGCGACTAGGTGGAGGCCATTTTGCGAAAAATGACGAAAATTATAAATTTTCCAATTTTTGCTTAAAATGAATTTAGCCAAAAAAGGCTTTTACTGCATCCATTTCCCTTTAAATTATTAATAGTTGCAATATTTTCATATATTTTTCCGTTTTTTTTCTTTTATATATATATATATATATATATATATACTTCACGTAACACTTCACGTAAATGATCATCAAATGAACTGACACTCTAGTGCTATTATCCATGATTTAAATGCGCGAGTTGTAAATATTTTGGATCGCGAGATTTGGCAAAGAGCCAGTTTTCTAATTTTTGTTAAGAAGCAAGGATATAAAATGAATATAGCCGGTAAAAGCATTATCAGGCCTAGTTGAATTATTGTAAGGTAAATATATGGTATAGGTTTGACCAAAAGTGTAAAGAAATTACACATAAAGTATTGTAGAATTATATTTTTAGAACTGTATTAAAGTTCGTATTTTGTTGTTCATCAATTATTTGTTCATATAATTCCAGTAAAGCGATTATTTACATATTATTAACTGACCAAAATGCTACAATTTCAACATATGTTTTTCAATTGACTCGATTTTTTTGAGTGAGTATGGTGAGTATTGTGCATTGAATGGTGCATTTCATAAAATTAACAGTCACATTCTCGGTAATGTAACTATTTTATTTTTTATTATAACAATGTTAAGTAAATAGTCATTTTTACTGTGTTTTTACATAAGGTAAAGCCAGGAGAGATGGTGCGGACGGAGAGATTGCGCACATAGAGGTTCAGGGGAAAGGAGTAGAGTGAGAGCGCAGCGACTCCAGATAGTTGTACAACAACAGTAGTGGAGTGTCTACTTGAAAGTGCACGTTGATTGCTTTGAGCGTCTAAGATAAAGTATTGCTATTTTGTTTTGTTTTCCCAAAGTAAGTGCTTGAATTTTCATAGCTATTTATCAGAATTTCTATACAATGTCAATAGTACGAAATATTTTAAACTTAAACGATTTCTAATAAGCTACTAATCTAGACTGACAATGTGAACATCAACGATTCGCTTTAGTAGCGGCAATGTTTAAATAAAAGGCAGCTCAATCTCTCCTACCGAAATTGGAGAGTTTCCGCATCTGCTACTTAGGAGAGATGGCGCATTGTTCCCATTATTTTCCACGCTAGGAGAGATTACGCAGCTTATTGGTAAATTTGCATAAAAATGAAAATGGACTAATTTTAAGTTAAACGTGTTAGTAAGTTACATAATTTTATTTTGTAATCTTATCTGGACTTGCTTTTTCTGATACTTTAATTTTTTTCCCTTTAATTAAAATTTTTTAATCGTTTTTAAAATTATTTCTTTTTTTTTTATTCTTTAAGCATTAGGTTGAAATATTCACTCCCAATACAATAAAATTTGTTCACAAAAACCTTACAGCAGTGTCATTTAAGTGTAATTATTATTGTTAACAATTTAACTGTAGTTATTATTAGTAACAATCTCTCCTACCCATGTGCGCAATCACACTTACCCTGTAAGGACAGATTGCGCAAAATAACTTTCTTGGTTTTATTACAACTGCTCTATTAAATTGCAACATAACAACAAAATAGCAATGGAAATGCATAAAAAACAAATGAAGTCAAAATTATTCATGAATAGTTCAGCAAAAAATTAACATTTAGATTTTTTATTGCTATTCTTTTGAATTGTGCGCAGACTCTCCTAGCTTTACCTTATGTTATGAAATTTTTTTTTCTTCAACTAATCAACTTTTGGCAATTCTATTCCTCACAATTACAGACCACACGTGTAAAAAAAGTATAAAACAAAAATTGTAAGAGAAGTGAGATTTTCAAATTTTCTTACTTTTTTTAAATAATTATTTTCAATTTTTACCCTAAAAATTGGACTTTTTCTTATTTAAATAATTTTTCAACCTATACCGTTTAACAATGTGTCAACAAGTTATTGCAAAATAAATAAATAAATAGTATAAAGGATACAAAATACCTTTAAGAAGTTTATTTATTATAAATCATAAATTGAATATATAAGCTTTTATCTAAGAGCATTTTTAATTTAAAAATAAAATTTATCATACACCAAAAACGCAATTTTCAAAAATAGAAAGTTTCTTTGTACAAAGTGTTTATTTTTAATGTTTTATACATAAACAATGCGTATATTTATTTAACACAGCAAAGTACTACAAACGTTAATGTTAATCCAAATTAAGCTTTTAGTAGGGTACTTACAACTTAATTGAATGCGTTTCTAGGATATAGTAGGATTTAAAACCTTGCTCAAATGGGTAATAAGTAGTTTATGAAATGGTAAAGATTCGTTTATTACCACCAATCTACGAAGCTTTCCTGTGAATTAACTAATTCAATTCCTCTATAGAAATCCATTATTATTAATACTATACGTGGAATAACATTTTTACATTTTTTTGCAATATTTATGTTCGTTGATACATTCTTGAATAATTATTTTCTATTTTCTATTATTAAAAATGAAAAATATATGTTTTATACCAGTAATTACAATCATATTTTATTCTTCTCTTTTTAGGAGTACAAAATGGAGCATTTTTTCACACACAAATCCTTCTGTTATTCGGATATTTCGGAAAAGAAAAAGAAAAAAAGAATGAAAAATCATGCGTCAAGCATGTAACACTTATGTAACACTTTCCAACACTTCCAAAATATATTTTTAATTCCTTACCGTTTAATAAGGTGAAATTTGGTAAACGCAAAACATATTTTAAAACCCAATTTCAGGAATTACCAATAATATTCGGAAAAATATCCGAAATCTTTTGTGTATCCCTGTATATAGATTTGTATAGATCTATAGATTTGTATATATACTACATAGAATGCGATTTTAGTTCTGTTAGGAAACGCGTAGCAAAGTTTAAATTCCCCTTCTGGAATTTCCATCCATAAACTGAATGTACTCGAGTACTTTTGTGCTGCCCAGTATATGATTTGTAGAATTTATACACACCAAGTAATAGACAAAGAATGATTTAAATTTAAAAACGTGTTTAGCAACTGAAAAAGCACTTTCAGCAAATATTGTTAACAGGCAGTACCGAATTCTTTTGTGTGTCCCTGTAAATGAACGATGAATGCTATACACAAAATATTCTACAGTAAGCCTCTTGTAATGCACCTTAGTGATATATATCAATTTTAATTTGTTTGAAATAGTGAAACATTATTAAAATAAACCGAAACCGTTTTTCTCCATATACCGTAATGTAACAAAATTATTTTGAGTGGCCATGTAAAGGAACTATAAGTGATATGCACATCGTATTATATAGTGAGCCTCTTCCAGTGTACCTCAGTGAAATATATCAATTTCAATAAATTTGAAATTCTGTAACATTATTAAAATAACCCTCAAATGATATTTCCCCATAGATCGACCCCACGACCATTACGAAAATAAAGGTCGTTAATTTTCGTAAGGGAATTCTTTTGAGTGCCACTGAAAAAAAAAACTGTACGTGCTGCATACTTTATTTTCAATACCGAACATGTCATAGTAAACCTCAATAACATATAGCAATAGCATGACAATCCGAATATATATGTACGCGAGTTAGAACATGGACCAGATGGCAGACAGATGGCAGACAGACAGACAGACAGACAAACCGAATTCATAAACATTTTTCAACTATGTTCGAAAGTGTTAAATAGAAACAATAATAGACTTAGGAATGTTACATAGATTGATATAAATAGATACATAGTTGTTAATAAAAGAAGAGAAGGAAAAATATAAACAAGTGCTATATATGTATTAGAAAGCAAAAACATATCCTTGAGTAACGCTGACATAATATTTACGTTGGCAACAGCTGACCAATAAATTTTTCCATTACTGAAATTCTTTTTTAACTTTTAAACGTCGCACAATATTCATTTTCACACTGTCAAACATGAAAAAAAAATTGTCCTTCCAAATAATAACTGTTAGAAAACTGTATATGAATTTACTGATGTTTTATGGTTGTTAATATAATTTTCAAGTATGATTTTTTTTTCAAATCTAACTCTATCGCGTTCAGCCTCATTACGAAAGGTTAACCCGTTTTCACTTAAAACAATGTAAAGAGTTCAGAGTTCAGTTCCCGACTAATAATCCATACCGAAATTGAAACGTCATTAATAAAGAACGAAAGAAAGAAAGTAATTTTAATAAAACACAAATTTAGCAGGCATGTAGTCAAATTTCTCGCTTAACCCCTTCGGCCCTGATTTTTTTTTTCAATTTTGGGAAAAAATAACTGTTATACTAACAAAATTAAAAATAGCTATCGGAATCACAGAAGTTAGGGTTTAATGAAAGTTAACGAATGCCTTCTTTGCCAAAACCTCAGAAATGTAGTTATTTTGCGTGTTTTTCATATAACAATAGTCTAAGGAAGAATTTTTGAAGACGTTTGGAAAATGTCGTATTACAACTAAATTAAACAAGCCTAAAAATTTAGTAATAATTTTTATCTTTTATCACAAATTACCAATTCGGAAAAGGATTCCCAAATTTTAATTTAAAGAGTGAAACGTATGTTTTAATTAAAAGAAATGCCAACGGCTTGCTAATAATTATGAAAATTATTATTATTATTGTTATTATTATTATTACTAAATGCTAAACATAAGTGAAGTCGTAATAGGAAATGTAGAGATTCATACTATCACTATTAGGTGCTGGAATTCATAAAAACAATGTTTAAGACAAAATAATACTCAATAAAAGATATGTCCTATTAGTAGGACGTCAGTTCCGAAGGTGTTAAACCACTCAGATAATCAGAATCATAAAGACTGATGTAAGTTGGGAAGTCTTTGGCGAATTTTTCGACTATTAATTCCTAGCACGCGGCTAATACGAAAGTACCGCTTATATTAAATTACAAAACTTTATATTTCCTTTAAATGCTAAAAGGTGTAAATCAACAACATAATAAATACACAGTAAAATAACTTTTATTAGGTTGTTTGACATGTTTCGGGTCACTCCAGGCCATTTTCAGAAACAAATGAGAATATTCCATAATTTCACGGTCTTTGAAGTTATTATGTTATTATTTAAAATGCTATCATTTAATTTTCATGTTTTTTTTTTTTTTTGACAGTGCAATTATGGAATATTCTCATTTGTTTTTGATAATGTCTCGGAGTGAGCCGAAACATGTCAAACAACCTAATAAAAGTTATTTTACTGTGTATTTATTATGTTATTAATTTACACCTTTCAGCATTTAAAAGACATATATTATTACAAGGTGTTATAATTTATGATGTTGTTACAAAACTTTATTTGAATAAATTATTGATATTTTTCATATAAAAATGTTCGTAAGTGTTGTTCCTGGGCAATCTATAAATATTGAATTATATTAAAATCTAAATTATATTAAATGTAAAAAATCTAATACAGTTTTCCAAAAAGAAAATAAATGGTTTTCACTTACATTCTGTAATCCGGGAAGCCTGGATCGGTTTTGTATTCCTTCAGATAACAAAACAGGTGTTTATATGTGGTTTAAACAATTAATAGTATTTTCTGTTCTGAAGGGATATTAATAAAGCATAGCAAACTTGCAAATATCTGTTGTGTTATTTCTTTTCAAATGCTTGATTCAAATAAAATTTATAAAAGTCATTGTAAAACTGAGAAATTTAACTTATTAATACCATATATTCTACGTGACTTTTGCTAAATCTGACATAAAAAAGGGATAATAACGGAGAATATTACAGGTTTTTTACTTTTTTTCATGTGATATACCTTACCTGAATGAAATTTATATTCCTTCATGCAACAAAATTGTTGTTTATATATAGGTTGCACATAGGGTTTTTTGTAGGGTTTTTAATTTTTTTTCATATGATATACCTTACCTGAATGGCATTTATATTCCTTCATGCAACAAAATTGTTGTTTATATATGGGTTCAACATAGGGTTTTTAATAGGGTTTTTAATTTTTTTTTTCATATGATATACCTTACCTAAATGAAATGTATATTCCTTCATGCAACAAATTTGTTGTTTATATATGGGTTGCACATAATGTCGGACAAGTAAGTCGGTATACACAGAGGCTGTTCGTACATTTTTCAGACGAGTTTGTTTTGGTGTAAAAAAATCTTCTAAATAGAGAAATTATTTTTCTTAGCTAATATGTATTGAAAGTGTAAATTACCGACTGACAACTGAAATCTTTCTTTATATACACAATGGCACTTTTAAAGAACCGATGGCTGGAAGGCTATATTTCTGCACTTTCCGAAGAGAATTATTCGTCGTATTCCGTTATTATAATACGCTGTAGGCATGGATTTTTTATATATATAGCCACAGTAGGTAATATTGTCAATAAGACAAGGGAAAAAAGTTAATGTCTTGCTTCAAGTGGGAAAAATTGTTCCAAATAAGTAAACAAGTACCAAAAAGAGATCTTCGCATATTGCTAAGGTAAGATATTTTATGGTAAAAGAAAATCCCCTAAGTCAAAGGACTGTTGCTAAATTGTTAAAATACTCAGTGTTAACTATTAAAAAAATAATGAACTCCGATTTGAAAAATCTTAAAACATTGTTCAATGTATCTAAATAAGGTTTTAGCAAAGGATTTATGATTGTTACTGACTTTACATATAACGGCAGATTAAAAATAAAGAGAGTGGACGAAAATTTTTAGATCAACTCCACATATTATCAGAAGCATATTTATTCCCAATCTTCTAACATAATGATTATCTATTTACCCAAAATGCCATCAAACTGTTGAATGCATTAAGATAAAGCAAGCAGCCACACATAACAATCCACTGTTAATTTCCTGAAAATAATGGAACGAGAAATGGGTATTAGGGCCATACCGTACATAATTGTTCCTAAATATGACGATTTCTAAATGCGACCATGTTCTTGTACGTAAACTCTTAACGCAAAAATCGTATTTAAATGCTATACAATGAAACATCCGAATTTCAGTAACAAAACGTGAAACATTTCTCTATGTTTAAAACGTTTTCTGTAAACAAATGTCCCATTACAATAAACACTGTTCATTACAAAGCGCCCCCATATTCCCTAAATGAGACGAAAAAAATCCCGAAAATGGTTCACGGTTTTTTACTTTTAACTTTGAAGGTCAAGCATCCATATGGACGTCAAGAGTTACAACGTCTGTTTCATTTACTTAAAGTGTGATCTCGGGAAAAGGCGACAAGTTTTCAACAAAAACCTCAAAAATATTCTACGCATTTTGATGTATGTTCCTTCAGAGACCTATTATCGACAAACTGAATATCCTAAATGTGGAGAGATTTTAAGGGAAATTGATTGAGGTAAGTTTATGTGGAATTTTGATATATTGTTTAAAAAGTATGTTTAAATTAGATAATTATTTAATTAAGCTGTGTTGAGTTAATAAATTATGGATTTCAAAATGATAATTGAATAGTGTTTTTCTTTGACCGGGTACTTAAATACATGTTACAAATGATTAAAATAGAAAAACAAATACATGTCTTTAAAATTTGTAATAACAAATATCATTTCCCCATTCAATCGGCGTGCTGTTACAGATTCATCTTTATATTCCAATGTCATTCAGCGCTGTAAAAATTTACAAAATCAGAAATATGAATTAAATGAATTAAATAATTCTGTACCAATCATACCCACCAATGACTTGGCTGATAAGAATTTAGTTGTTAACAAAGATTTGTGCACTGACCTGTTTCCTGCCAATAAATCAATTTTTATTGGTGATTTTCATCTTAATGAATCGAGTATTAATGATGATCTTCCCACTAAAGATTACAATGTGTTTCTGATTTTTAAATTAGATATGATTTAATAAAGATAGCTAATGAGGACTTAACAACTACTACTGACTGTTCTGCAAGCACAATCTTTTAAATTGAGTGCCATGAGGGTAATAATTTAACTTCTCCAATAATGGTTGACGTGTCTGTTCAAACAAATTTTACATTGCATAGAAAAATAGGTAAGAAAGAATTTGAATGCTTGCAAACAATGAATGGGCATATTTTAAAAAACAAACTTTCAAAACCAGATCAGACTATTTAAGAACAGCCTGGTGTGCAACTATTAATAACACTCCCAAATATACCTTACTAAATCTAATCTATCTCATGTTTTTGAAAGGTGTTTGTTAAAAACAATTTCACCAACAAATCAAAATTTAGCCAAAAAGCAAAAAGCAGTAGGATCAAACTTGGTTGAATGCTTAACAACTAAAGTATATTTGAAAAACATAAAAAAAGACAATAAAGAGAAAGAGCAAAAAACAAAGATAAACACTGGAAGAGATTACAGCTTAAAAAAGAAAAACAGCATTTAAAAAAAATTGGCAAAAACTCGAAGTCAGTCCCTGAAACAATCTGGAAGTAAACGTGAAGCAGAAACAGAAGTTACGAATAAGCCGAAAACTCAAACTTTTCTAGATCCATATCAAACAAAAGAAACAAAAAGAAAAGTTAAGGCCTACACGGAAGATGAAGATTCGTTAAAACTTGTTGTATCAGTTATTCATTATTTACTTCTTATTTTTTCCATGTTCAAATTTAAAAGTGTATAAAGTATGAATACTGAAGTATGCATTATTTATTTATAACAAATTCAAAATTATGTATCTCAAAGTTATATTTTTATTATTTAAGTTATTATTCAATAAAGTTATTAATATATTAAATAGTTCAATAATAAGCTATTCAATTTTCAATTTTATGTATTTCACCTTTTTAATGAGTATTTACAAATGTTCTAGCAGTTAAATGAATATTTTAAAACGAACAGACATGTATAAAACGTGTTGTCACATTTAGGACTTTGGAAGTCTCATTTAGGTTTTAACATCCTTAAATAAGACAAAAATTACCTCAATGCGACAGTCGTATATTGTTGGCAGATAATGATTCAGTTTCTACAAAACAAGTTAGTTTTGAACTAAAAAGACAAGATTTAATAATTTTCAGCTTAATAAAATGTATATTTATTTAATAAAATACCATATTGCCCTAAATGCGACTGAACTTAGGAAATCACGTCAGATTTAGGCACAATGTTTTTAACTGCCAAATCTCCCGATGGATTTGTGCGGTTGTGGACTTTTAAAAAGCACGTTATCCAAACGTGACTACAACCCTTCATGGAATTTGGAAAGCTGTTCAAGAAGACATTGCCAAAATACCTCTTTGAAAACTACAAAAAACGTTATTGTCACGGAAATTACGGTGTAGAAAGGTAGTTCAGAATAAGTATTACCAAAGTGAATATTTAAAACATAAGTATTTTATGTAAAACAATTCTGTAAGTACCAGGAAAATCGTTTAAAAAAATGTGTAAACACCCTCTGTAGATAATAATCATGTTTGTCAAATACATTTTTAATGTATAAACATTTAATTTCACAGTAAAGGAAAATACAATAAACGGTTGCTTTATATTTATTCTTTATTACCTCAACTATCGGTTTAGCACGAAAACATCGGTTTAAACCTCTAATCGGTCAAATCTCTGCCAACCTTCAACTCTCCGTTCAACTTCCACTTGTGTAACCCCAGTTTAGCAAATCTAACCGCCGGTTAATATTTCGAATTCATCGATAACTTCAGAGCCGCGCTTATTCGACCTTGGGTTAGTCAACCTAAGATTGAAATGTGTATATCTGATTGGCCAAAGGGATCACATGACGTAGCAATCGCGTTCATGCGTTTTGTCCTCCCATGCGGCAGTTTTCAATAAATACACTATTCGATAAATAAAATTACAAATAAATTACGAATTACCATTTTGATTTGATGGTTTTATTCGTTCGCAAAATTAAGCCCAAAGATTAGAAAAACTGTTACAGTCATAAGGCGTTCTTTTTTACAAAAATTTGTCTTACTATAAAATTCTTTTAAAAAGTTACTTGATTAATGAAAAATACATATTTTTTTTATCTATAAGTTTAAAAAACAATTTTAGGATCAAGCTAACAGTAAAAAGTAGAATAAAAGTAACTAACAAACTAGGTTTATTTCTATTGCAAGAATATTGTATAAAAATACATTTTCATATATTTATTTCTAGTATATATTTTTTATTTAATTACGTAATTGATTACAGATACAATTAAATTATCTTGGATAAAATTGCAAGTCTGGTAGCATTTACTCCTTATACGAAATGAAGAAGGTTTTTTTTTTTTTAATTCCATGTGTAGATTATTATAATAGTTTTTTTTAATTCCTTGTATAGTAATTTTAGAAGATGTTTGAAGAATTCTTGTGAAGTGCGAATTTTTTCAAGAAATCCTTTGAAAATATTTCTTTCAAACAAAAATAATTATTTTCAACTAAACAGTTAGTTCAAATTATTTATCTATTACAAATGGATAAACATATGCGATACTTTAACAGAAAATTCCTTCTTCTATGATTTTATGCTTTAAACAAATATGAAGTGTAAGCGTAAATCTGAAATGCAAGAAAAACTACTTTCCTTTTAATTATTCTTAAAAAAAAAAAAAAAAAAAAAGACTTTGAATCATACATACAAAATTTGTGGTTCCAAATACATTTATTTGTTTTTATTCGTATTCAGTAGATGGCGTTACCAAATACCAAAAATTCACAGTAGCTATCTTACGCCTTGAAAGCTTTGTCACAAATCACTATAATCTTGACTTCACAGTGTTAAAATATCCAAAAAGGGCTAAGAATTTAAAGTAACACATACTTTCATATTAATTTATTTTACAATTAACATTTCGCTTGATATTGCATCACAAATAGCGATGGCTACAAAATAAACTTCAAAGCACAGTTCAAAGCGACCGCCATCTTTGCTTGAACTGCACATGCGCACGTCGACAAACCCGAGCTCGAAAGAAAAGTTCAGTTTGTCAATTTGAGTTTCGTTTTTAGATCCCATTTCGCCTGGTTGAATTAGAAGTGAATTGGATTTCAGGTACAACAGACAGTTAAGGTCTATCTTGCGAATTGAATTTGACGGAGAATTACCGGGTTATGGTCCTCATTAACCTGATCAGACCTAATCGCGCGACTGTACAATTAATTTATTGGGGAATACCGTTTGAATGCCTGCCCGAAGATTTCGTGCTTATCTGGCAGTTGAGGTAGGACATGTATAATAGTGTAATTTAAGAATACTTTTAACATGTAGATTTTATTGCACCAGGTGACACAAAAAAATACAAAAACTTATGAAATGCGGTTATGTGAAGCACAGCAGAAAAGAGACCATGAAATAGGGACCACCTTGTCATTTAGAAAACATTTGTCAATAACGTTCTTTCGTCATAAATGTACTTTGCAACTGCTTGTGTTTTTAAACGTTTCCCCTTTGATGGCATATTGTATGGTCAAACATACTAAAACTCATGTAAACAAAAACTGCATTTTGTGTATTATATTTTCATAAGATGTTTTATTTAAAAAATATAAAGTGACAAAAACCGGCTGCTCACCTTTTCACTGATCCATGATTACTGAATGTTGACATGGTCTTTAGTTCAAGATCCGCAGTGCTATCAACTGTATATGGCTGCATCAAACATTTCCATAGTTTTCCTATTCCTTGAAAGTTTTATAAGCATATTATAAAACAGATTTTTTTTATTTAAATTTTACATATATATTTTTTGAATGCGTTAATGAAAATCTGAACATTTTTAATGTAGAATTTTTCGATTTTACTTCTAGTTTCTCATTTATTCTTAAGTACTGGATATTATTACACATCATAATTCTATTAATTTCAGTGGAGGTAAATTTCATCAAAATTTAAATGTATTTCCAAATTTATCTGTCTACGATTCATATTCATTTAATACAGTTAAGAAAGTTAATTTATATAATGCAGTGAATACAAACATGACTCATTTAAATATTCTATTATATTTGATTGAAAAGTACGCCTTATAAAGATCAATTGATATTCAGATTCGTTATATTTCAAATGATATATGATACAATTTTATAATGATATAAACTATTTATTAGCAGTCTTTTTATTAAAAAATAAATAAATATGTATTTTGACGTATTTTATCAACGTATCATTTTTAAGGAAAATTCCTTTTCACCCTGGGCCTAGAGACTGTTAGATAACCCATTTATTCTCATTTTCCTTAATGAGAAAACTTTATAAAACAGGATCTACATAATCTCTATGAGTCATAGATTTGAGAAAATAATTCTCTTCATTTCCATGTTTATATTCATGAAAGAGTGTTTGAAATTACTTTCATTTCCATTATTTTAATGAATGAATTTAACTAATGTTTTTTTACAAATGAATGCGATAAGCCAGACTTTCATAATTTGCATAAATATTGCATTCTTTAGTAATGCTCATTTTTGAATGAATTTTCTGGTTAGTCAAATATATCATCAAATACTATGATGAATTCCCATTAATGTAGTCTTTTTTATGGATGGTCAAATAATCCAGACTGTGCTGTATTTCCAATATTATCTTCTACTGATTCATATTCATTTAATACATTTAAGAACGTTAATTTATTTGATGCACTGAATACTAAATGAATCATTTAAATACCCCATAATATTTGTATGAAAAGTATGCCTTCATAAGCACAGAGATTATTGAGATTCATTTGATTTCAAATGATAATATTATATTACATGCTTATCATATATTTATTATAAACGTCTCTTTATTCAAAACCTAAAGAGTATTTAAGAGTATTTTATGTACATATCAATTGTAACGAAATTAAATGTGAAATGTTTCTAAAAAAGTTTTTGTACGCAAAAATGTACACAATTGACTCAAAATACTTCGCAAAAAGTTTTCTTTATCACCCAATCTTAAGACTGTTATACAGAACATTTATTCTAATTTTTTAACTATAATACGTTGTAAAAGAGGATCAACATAATCTTAAAGACTTTAAGAGTTAAGAAAATCATATACAAAATTTACATATTGACATAACACATAGGCTGATAAGTTCCCAGTCTAATAAAGAAAACACAACTCTGGTGTGTAGTGGTGGATCCAGGTTTCGTCCATGGTTACGTATCAACGCAAAAAGTCTGTTTTATTGCCACGAAAAAGCTCAAAACAGTGCTCAGAATCATCTACTCGTTGTTGTTTTTGGTCAAAAGCCAACATAAGCGGCACCCACTTTGACAACAGCTTTTTCATAGACAAATGTTCATTCAAAATAAAACCTACACGTTCCTTGGATATCTTCAGAGCCTGAGCTATCTCCAGCAACCTCACTTTACAGTTCCCCAAAACGATTTTGTGGACTTTTTTTATGTTTTCCGGAGTAAGCACCTCTTTTGGGCGACCAGAGCGTGGTGCATCACTGTTGCCCGTACGACCACGTTTAAATTCCGCAAACCAGTCAATAATGGTTGATTTACCTGGTGCAGTGTCCGGATAACGCTTATCAAGCCAAGCTTTTGTTTGAACGGTGTTTTTTCCCATCAACTTACAATTCCTGAAATTCTTGTTTACCCATATTTTGTTTATCAACAAAGTCGTTCAACTAAAACCACTCTAACTTTTTATCCACACGGAAAATCGTCATGAGTTACTAAAAAAAGCATAGGTTCGGCGATTTCAACACCATCTGTGTGCCAGACCGGGAACCTATCAGCCGATGTGTTATATTAAAAATTGTTCAACGTAAAAAAAATGTTATTTGAGTTACAAATTCAAGCGCAAAGGAGAAACACGTTACTTACTGTATATACAGGGTGTTTCACTACCAGACCGACAAACTTCCAGGAGGTGTAGGGGACACAGAGACGACTCGGAATCATATAGCAATGCAGGGTCGAAAATCCCATAGCTGCGAGCTATGGTTCAAAGAAGCAGAGAAAAAGATCAGAAACAGAAACACATTAATGGGACAGAAAACATTTTATTGAAAGGTTGTACTACAGAAGATGTTTGGAATTATGACCAAAAGTCGTCAGGCAGGCTTGACAGCGGCGCTGCATGGATCCCTTTACGTTCTGGAAGATTCCTGGCGTGACGCGTATCCTCCTGGCAGTTACAGATATTCGATCGGCGAGGTCTTCAACTGAAGAAACGGGGATCTCGCGCACCAAACTCTTCATTTGACCCCAGAAGAAGAAGACGACTGCTGGTCGTAATTTCGAACATCTTCTGTAGTACAACCTTTCAATAAAATGTTTTATGTCCCATTAATATGTTGCTGTTTCTGTTCTTTTTCTCTGCTTCTTTGAACCATAGCTCGCAACTACGGCATTTTCGAACTTGCATTACTATGTGATTCCGAGTCGTCTATGCGGCCTCTACAGCTCCTGCAAGTTTGTCGGTCCGGTAGTGAAACACCCTGTATTAACACATACCTCCATTTTAGAACATTTGTCAGTTTTTTCGGTTCATATCATCGCATTCTCCTAATTTACACACTTTTTTTTTAATGTTCACTTTCAACAACCCTTGATTTTTTACACTTCAGCGATCAATTTTAAAGTCATACCTGTAATTATTTGTACTATAAACCTGAAGATAGATATACCTGTAATAAAACGTTATTTTTACTTACTTATTTAAGCATAAGAGTTAAAAACTGCACCTCCAACATTACTGCATCTATTACCTTCTTCGATGCATGTCAACCTAAGAACATTCCCTAATCCTTGATCTTCTGTTCTTTGGAGGCATCACTATTTTCAAGCCAACTTTAAAAAATATAGATATACATGAAAAATAAAGTTAATTTTAGATTATAAAGTAAAGCATAAAAAAGAAAGAAAAACTTACCTGATATAAAAATACATACCTCCGAAATCTTGTTCACCCATCAGTACCTTCGAAGCATGTCATACGCATTTTCTTTTTTGACGTTGTTTTCTTCATTAATTGTTCACTCTTCTGTTCCCTTTATATTTTGCAGTTTGGAGGGATAACTATTTACAAGATATATTTCAAAAATAGATAAACACGTAATATACAAATTGAAGGATACAACAAATAAAGTTCACTTACCGTAAATACGCACCTCTGATTTTTGTGCATTCATCAGAAACTTTTATGTTTCTCATTTCCATGTTCTTAATTTACACAATTTTCTTCCGTCTGTGTGAATTGTTTGTCAATATGAGACTTCTGACTATGGGAGGTATACATTTTCTCTTAGCACATATTAAAAAAGAATATACATGAAACTAATGAATATTTATATGGCTGATAAAGTGATACACACCGAATATTTTTGAGCACCCATCAGTTTCTTCGAATCAGTTTTCTTCTAATGTTTCTACAAATTTTCATCACTTTTATTTTATTTTTTAAACGTTTGTTTACTATTTTGAATCCTTTGTTTCCTGCACTTTGGAGGGATATACAATTCCTTTTTTACACCGTTTCCTTCATTAACTGTCGAATTTTCTGCATCCCTGATTTCTGTGCACTGAAGGAGTAGCTACTTTCAAGCCATCTTTCTAAAATAGGTATAAATGTAATAAAACGTTATTTTAGTTTCAAAATCGAGCTTCAAAAGCAATTCATATTCTTACCAAATAAAGTTATAAATACCTCCGATTTGTGTGCATCTATCTATTTCCTCTAAGGATATGGACGTGATATTCCTTCCTTACACAGTTTTACTCAGTGATGGTTACCTCCACTGCATAATTGAACTTCTGCACATCCGAGGGATAAATATTTTGAAGTCATCCTTTCAAAAATGGTTATACATGAAATAAAAAGTTATTTTAGTTATAAATTCAAGCCCAAAAGAAAAACATTTTACTTGCTGTAAATAATAATACTTACCTCAGAGTATTTTGCATTCATCAGTTTTTTCGATTCATGTGACCGTTTCTACCTTTTCCACTCTGTTTCCATTAGAAATTGTTCAGTTTTCTTCATTCTTGATCTTTCGAATTTCGGAGGAATACCTGTTTTCAAGTCATCTTTCAGAAAAGATATACCTGAAACAAAACATTTTTTTAGTTACACATCCAACCAAAAGAAAGACATATTTTACTTATCCAATACAATATTATATACCTCCGAATTAAGTTTATCCGTTACTTTCTTCTATACATGTTTTAAAAAATAACCTCCTTTAAATAGTTTTCTTCTGTCGCTAAGAACATTCCTGAAACCTTGATCTTCTGCACTTTGGAGGGATAACTATTTTCAAGATATCTTTCATAAATAAAAAAACCTGAAATAAAATTTACATTTTCGGTTTCAAATATAAGGATATAAGAAAAAAATGCTTACCGGATACAACAATACATAACTCTGAATTTTTGTTACCCAGCAGATCGTTTGATGCATATCATCCAAATTTTCTTTTTCATGCTGTTTCCTTCAATAATTTTTCCCTTTTCTCCACACTTGATCTCCTGTGCTTCGAAGGAATAACTATTTTCAACTAATCTTTCAAATACAGATATACCTGAAATAAAATGTTATTTTAAATTTCAATCTTAAGCATAAAATGAAAATTCCATACATACTGAATATAGTAATACATACCTTCCGTTTGTTTGCAACTATCTGTTTCCTCTAAGGATGTAGACCTCATTTTCCTTCTTTACACAGCATCTATTTGTTTCTTGGTAGACGGGCGACCGCATTTTTTTCATTTACACAGTTTCCTTCGGTGACTCTTAATATTTCTGCATAATTGATCATCCAAACTTTTTAGGGATAACTATTTTCAAGTCATCTTTCAAAAGTAGATGTCCCTGAAACGAAAAAGTTTTTTTAGTTACACATTCAATGACAAGAAAGACGAACTTTACTTACAAAATATAGTATTACATACGTCCAATTTTAGTGTATCCGTTACTTTCTAAGACGCATGTTTTACAAATTTTAAACATTTAAAATGTTTGTTTATTTTGTCTCTAATAACATTACTGAATACTTGATCTTCTGAACTTTGGGGAGGATAACTATTTTCAAGCACATTTTCAAAAATAGCTATACATGAAATAATATGTTCATTTTTTTAAAAAATTTAAACATAGAAAAAAAAATACTTACCGCAAAAAAATAACACATACCTCCGACAAATTATTACCCTTACTGTTCAGTCCAAGCATATCATCCAAATTTCATTTTTTACGCTGTTTCCTTCAATAATTGTTCACTTTTCTCCATCTTTGAACTTCTGAACTTTGGGGAGAGAACTATTTTCAAGACATCTTTCAGAAATAGATATACCTGAAATAAAATATTAATTTTAGTTAAGAAATTTAAGCATAGAAAAGAAAAAAAATTACCGGATATAATAATACATACCTCCGACTTTTTATTCACACAGCAGTTGCTTCGAAGCATATCATCCAAATGTTCTTTTTTACAGTTTCCTTCATAAATTGTGCACTATTCTCCATCCTTGATCTTCTCCACTTCGAAATATAACTATATTCAAATAATCTTTCAAAAATAAATATACCTGAAATAAAATGTTATTTTATATTTCAATTTTAAGCATAAAATGTAAATTACTTACCTAACGGAAAGAGTAATACATACCTCCGATATGTTTGAATCTGAATCCTCTAAGTATGTGGACCTCATTTTCCAATTTACACAGCATCTATATCTTTCTTGGTAGACTGGTGACCACATTTTTGTGATTTACACAGTTTCCTTCGGTAACTCTTAACATTTCTGCATAATTGATTATCTGAACTTTTGAGGGATAACTATTTTAAAGTCTTCTTCCAAAAGTAAAATACCTGAAACAAAAAGTAATTTTAGTTACACATTCAATGACAAAAAAAAAAAAAAACTTTACTTACAAAATAAATTATTACATACGTCCAATTCTGTTGTATCCGTTACTGTTTCCGATGCATGTTTTACAAATTTTAAACTCCTAAAATGTTTTTCCTGTCGCTAATAATATTACTGAATCCTTGAACTTCTGCACTTGTGAGGGATAACTACTTCAAGCCATTTTTCAAAAATAGCTATATCTGAAATATTATGTTACTTTTATTTTTAAAATTTAAACATAGAAAAAAATACTTACCGCATATAATCACACATACGTCCTACTTTTTATTCAACCAGCATTTCCCTCCAAGCTTATAATACAAATTTACTTTTTTACACTGTTTCCTTCAATAATTATTCACATTTCTCCATCTTTGAACTTCTGCACTTCGGGGAGATAACTATTTTCAAGACATCTTTCAAAAAAAGATATACCTGAAATAAAATATTAATTTAAGTTAAGAAATTTAAGCATAAAAAAGAAGAAAAAATTACCGGATATAATAATACATACTTCCGAATTTTTACTCACCGAGTAGTTTCTTCGAAGCATATAATTCAAATATTATTTTTTACACTGTTTCCTTCATTAATTGTTAAATTTTCTCCATCCTTGATTTTCTGCACTTCGGAGGGATAACTATTTTCAAGTCATCTTTCAAAAATAGATATACCTGAAATAAAATGTTATTTTAATTATCAATTTTAAGCATAAAATATAAATCATTTACTTACCGAATATAGTAATACATACCTCCGATTGATTTGTTTGCATCTATCTGATTCCTCTAAGGATGGGGACCCCATTTTCCTATTTTACACAGCATCTATATGTTTCTTGATAGACTGGCAACCGCATTTTTCTCATTTACACAGTTTCCTTCGGTGAATCTTAACATTTCTGCATAATTGATCTTCCGAACTTTTGAGGGATAACTATTTTCAAGTCATCTTTCAAAAGTACATATACCTGAAACAAAAAAGTTTTTTTAGTTGCACATTCAATGACAAGAAAACAAACTTTACTTATAAAATATAGCATTAGTTACCGCCAATTTAGTGTATCCGTTACTTTCTAAGATGAATGTATTACAAATTTTAAACATTTAAATGTTTGTTTATTTTGTCTCTAATAACATTACTGAATACTTGATCTTCTGCATTTTTTTTTTTTTTTTTTTTTGGTAGGGGGATAACTATTTTCAAGATATCTTTCATAAATAGAAAACCTGAAATAAAATTTATATTTTGGGTTTCAAATTTAAGCATAAAAGAAAAAAAAATTACTTACCGGATACAAATATACCTCTGAATTTTTGTCACCCAGCAAATCCTTTGAAGCATATCATCCAAATTTACTTTTTCATGCTGTTTCCTTCATTATTTTTCCCTTTTCTCCACACTTGATCTTCTGCACTTCGAAGGGATATCTATTTTCAACGAATCTTTCAAAAATAGATATACCTGAAATAAAATGTTATTTTAAATTTCAATCTTAAACATAAAATGTAAATTCTACACATATTGAATATACTAATACATATCTCCCATTTGTTTGCCACTATCTGATGATTCTAAGAATGTAGACCTCATTTTCCTTCTTGTCCATTTGTTTCTTGGTAGACTGGCGACCGCATTTACTTAATTTACACAGTTTCCTTCGGTGACTCTTAATATTTATGCATAATTGATCTTCCGAACTTCTGAGGGATAACGATTTTCAAGTCATCTTTCAAAAATAGAAATACCTGAAATGAAATGTTATTTTAAATATCAATTTTAAGCATTTGTTTAAGCGATTTGTTTAAGCGATTTAAGCGCAATTTTAAGCGATTTGTTTGCATCTATCTGATTCCTCTAAGGATGTAGACCACATTTTCCTATTTTACACAGCATTTATATGTTTCTTGATAGACTGGTGACCGCATTTTTCTGATTTACACTGTTTCATTCGGTGACTCTTAACATTTCTGCATAATTGATCTTCCGAACTTTTGAGGGATAACTATTTTCAAGTCATCTTTTAAAGGTAGATATACCTGAAACAAAAGAGTTTTTTTAGTTACACATTCATTGACAAGAAAGTCAAATTTTACTTCCAAAATATAGTATTACATACCTCCAATTTTAGTGTGTCCGTTACTTACTAAGATGCAAGTTTTACAAATTTTTAACATTTAAAATGTTTGTTTATTCTGTCTCTAATAACATTACTGAATACTTTATCTTCTGCACTTTGGGGAGGGGGGATAACTATTTTCAAGTTATCTTTCAAAAATGGGTATACATGAAATAATATGTTCATTTTATTTTACAAATTTAAGTATAGAAAAATATATACTTACTGCAAATAATAACACATACTCCCGACTTTTTATTACACCTACAGTTCCTTCCAAGCTTATCATCCAAATTTCCTTTTTTACGCTGTTTCCTTCAATAATTGTTCACTTTTCTCCATTTTTGATCTTCTGCACCTTCGAGGGGATAACTAAATTCAAGCCATTTTTCAAAAATAGATATACCTCAAATAAAATGTTCATTTTAGGTAACAAATCTAAGCATAGAAAAAAAAATTCCGGATATAATAATACATACCTCCGATTTTTTATTCACCCAGTAGTTTCTTCAAAACATATCATCCAAATATTCTTTTTTACACAGTTTCCTTCATTAATTGTGCACTTTTCTCCATCCTTGATGTTCTGCACTTCGGAGGGGTAACTTTTTTCAAATAATCTTTCAAAAATACATATACCTGAAATAAAATGTTATTTTAAATTTTAATTTTAAGCATAAAATGTAAATTACTTACCAAACGAATAGAGTAATACATACCTCCGATCTGTTTGCATCTCTCTGATTCCTCTAAGGATGTGGACCTTATTTTCCAATTTTACGTAGCATCTATATCTTTCTTGATAGACTTGCGACCACATTTTTTTTAATTTATACAGTTTCCTTCGGTGACTCTTAAAATTTCTGCATAATTGATCTTCTGAACTTTTGAGGGGTACTAAATATTTTCAAGTCATCATTCAAAGATAAAATACATGAAACAAAAAGCAATTTTAGTTACACGTTAAATGACAAGAAAGACAACCTTTACTTATAAAATGAAGTATTACATACGTCCAATTTTATTGTATCCGTTACTTTCTCCAATGCTTTACAAATTTTAAACTTTTAAAATGTTTATTCTGTCAATAATAAAATTACTGAATCCTTGATCTTCTGCACTTTGGAGTGATAACTATCTTCAAGCCATTTTTCAAAATTAACTGAAATAATATGTTAATTTTATTTTTCAAATTTAAACATATAAAAAATTACTTACCGCATATAATAACACCTACTTCCGACTTTATATTTAACTTCGGGGGGATAACTATTTTCGAGATATCTTCCAAAAATAGATATACCTAAAATAAAATATTAATTTTAGTTAAGGAATTTAAGCATAGTAAAGAAAAAAAAATTACCGGTTATAATAATACAAGCCTCCGATTTTTATTCAGCCAGCAGTTTCTTGGAAGCATATAATTCAAATATTATTTTTTACACTGTTTCCTTCATTAATTGTTCACTTCTCTCCATCCTTGATTTTCTGCACTTCGGTTGCTTCTCTGTCCTTTATTGGTTGTTTTCACTTTTCTTCTTAGTCTGTCTAGCGCCGGCGATTTTGGTTCTACAGGTACCGTTCCAACGCTTTTTATGGTTTTCACTGTATATCACATTCCAATAAAAAAAAGTAGGTGTTGCCATTTGAAATTTTCGAAATTTTGTCACTGTAACCGTAACTGTTAGAATTTAACTGTTGTTTTTCACATGATTCTTGAGCGCATATCTCAAAATATTTTAGGCCACAGTTTCATTCAGTTTCTGTGCGAACGGTATGATAGTTAGGGGCTCATATATCGGGATAGTTTTTTTTTATCATCACCCTGTAGAATTACATACCGCCGATTTTAGTGTATCCGTTACTTTCTTCCATGCATCTTTTACAAATTTTCAACCTTTAAAATGTTTTTTCTGTCGCTAAGAGCATTACTGAAAACTTGATCTTCTGCACTTTGGAGGAACAACTATTTTTAAGACATCTTGCAAATATAGATATAACCTGAAATAAAATGTAAATTTTAGGTTTCAAATTGATGCATAAAAGAAAAAGTTACTTACGGGATATAAAAATACATACCTCCGACTTTTTGTTCACCCACGACTTCTTTCGAAGCATATCATCCAATTTTTTTTTTTACACTGTTTCCTTCAATAACTGTTCACTTTTCTCCATCTATGATCTTCTGCACTTCGGAGGGATAACTATTTTCAAACCATCGTTAAAAAATAGCTATACCGGAAATAAAACGTTATTTTAGTTTCAAAATACAGCATAAAAGACAATAATTTTTCGTTCCAAATATAGTAATATATACCTCCGATTTGTTAGAATCCATCTGATTCCTTTAAGCATTTCGACCTCATTGTCCTTCTTTACAGTGTTTTATTCAGTGACTTTTACCGCTTCTGCATAATAGATGTTCTGCACTTCAAAGGGATAACTATTTTCTAGTCATCTTTCAAAAATATTTATTCCTGAAATAAAAAGTTATTTTAGTTACGAATTCAAGCCCAAAAGAAAAATATTTACCTGCTATAAATAGTAATATTTACATCAAAGTATTTCGCATTCATCGGATTTTCTGATTCATCTGACCATTTCTTCCTCTCATACACTGTTTTCTACAGAAATTGTTCAGTTCTGTCAATTCTTTATATTCTGCATTTTGGAGGTTTAACTATTTTCAATCCATCATTCAAAAATAGATATACCTGAAATAAAATGTTAATTTTAGGTTACAAATTGAAACATAAAAGAGAAAAAATTACTTACAGGAAATAATAATATATACCTACAACTTTTCGTTCACACAGCAGGTCTTTCAAAGCCCGTCATCCGAATTTTTATTGTTACATTTTTTCATTAATTACATTTTCACTTTTCACCATCCTTGATCTTCTGTACTTCGGAAGGATAACTATTTTTAAGTTAACTTTCAAAAATACATATAACTGAAATAAAACCTTATTTTAAATTTAAATTTCAAGTATAAGATGAAAATATTTACATCTTATACTTGCTAATTATAATAATAATAATTATAATTATAATAATTATAATTATAATAATTATAATTATAATAATTACCGATTATTTCATACCTCGGATTTTCGTGCATTATCTGATTCTTCAAAGTATGGCGAACACATTTTCCTCATTTAGACAGTTTCCTTAGGTGACTTTTAACTTTTCTACAGAATTGATCATTTGAACTTCGTAGGGATTACTATTTTCCAGTCATCTTTCAAAAGCAGATACACCTGAAAAAAAATTTTTAGTCGCACATTCAACCAAAAGAAGGACAAATTTTAATTACCCACTATAGTATTATATACCTCCGATTTTATTGCATCCGTTACTTTCTTCAATACATGTTTTAAATAAATATCCTCTCTTAAATTGTTTTCTTCTGTCGCTAAGAACATTCCTGAAACCTTGATCTTCTGCACATTGGAGGGATAACTATTCAAAAATATAAAATATCTTTCAAAAATATAAAAACCTGTAATAAAATTTAAATTTTAGGTTTCAAATTTAAGCATAAAAGAAAATAAATTACTTATCGGATACAATAATATATACTTCCTTTTTTTTTTTGTTCAGCCAGCAGTTCCTTCGAAGCATGTCATCCAAATTTTCTTTTTCACACTGTTTCCTTCATTAATTTCTCCCTTTTCTTCATACTTGATCTTCTGCACTTCAGAGTGATAACTATTATCAAGTGATCTTTCAAAAATTTAAATACCTGAAATAAAATGCTATTATGACATAAATGAAACATTTTACTTACTCAATATAGTATTACATATATACCTCCGATTTTAGAGTATACGTTACATTCTTCCTTGCATATTTTGCAAATTTTCAATATTTAAAATGTTTCTTCTGTCACTAATAACATTACTGAATCCTTGAACTTCTACACCTTGGTGGGCAAACTATTTTTAAGCCATATTTCAAAAATAGGTATAACTGAAATAAAATGTTAATTTTAGGTTACAAATTTAATCACAAAACAGCAAAAATTACTTACCGGATATAATAATACATACCATCGACTTTTTATTAACCCAGCAGTTCTTTCGAAGCGCATTATCCAATTTTTTTTTACACTGTTTCCTTCATTCATTGTTTACTTTTCTCCATCTTTGATCTTTTGCACTTCGGAGGGATAACTATTTTCAAGCCATCTTTCTAAAATAGATATACCTGAAATAAAATGTTAATTTTATTTTACAAATTTAAGCATAGAAAATAAAAAATACTTATCAGATATAATAACACATACATACCTCCAAATTCTTATTAACTCAGCAGTTCATTCAAAGGATATTATCCATTTTTTTTTCTTTTACACTGTTTCCTTCATTCATTGTTCACACTTCTCCATCTTTGATCTTCTGCACTTCTGAGGGATAACTATTTTCAAGCCATCTTTCTAAAATAGATATACCTGAAATAAAATGTTAATTTTATTTTACAAATTTAAGCATAGAAAATAAAAAATACTTATCAGATATAATAACACATACATACCTCCAAATTCTTATTAACTCAGTAGTTCATTCAAAGGATATTATCCATTTTTTTTTCTTTTACACTGTTTCCTTCATTCATTGTTCACACTTCTCCATCTTTGATCTTCTGCACTTCTGAGGGATAACTATTTTCAAGCCATCTTTCTAAAATAGATATACCTGAAATAAAATGTTAATTTTATTTTACAAATTTAAGCATAGAAATTAAAAAATACTTATCAGATATAATAATACATACATACCTCCAAATTCTTATTAACTCAGCAGTTCCTTCAAAGCACATTAGCCTTTTTTTTTTTTTTTTACACTGTTTCCTTCATTCATTGTTCACACTTCTCCATCTTTGATCTTCTGCACTTCTGAGGGATAACTATTTTCAAGCCATCTTTCTAAAATAGATATACCTGAAATAAAATGTTAATTTTATTTTACAAATTTAAGCATAGAAAATAAAAAATACTTATCAGATATAATAACACATACATACCTCCAAATTCTTATTAACTCAGCAGTTCATTCAAAGGATATTATCCATTTTTTTTCTTTTACACTGTTTCCATCATTCATTGTTCACACTTCTCCATCTTTGATCTTCTGCACTTCTGAGGGATAACTATTTTCAAGCCATCTTTCTAAAATAGATATACCTGAAATAAAATGTTAATTTTATTTTACAAATTTAAGCATAGAAAATAAAAAATACTTATCAGATATAATAATACATACATACCTCCAAATTCTTATTAACTCAGCAGTTCCTTCAAAGCACATTAGCCTTTTTTTTTTCTTTTACACTGTTTCCTTCATTCATTGTTCACACTTCTCCTTCTTTGATCTTCTGCACTTCTGAGGGATAACTATTTTCAAGCCATCTTTCTAAAATAGATATACCTGAAATAAAATGTTAATTTTATTTTACAAATTTAAGCATAGAAAATAAAAAATACTTATCAGATATAATAACACATACATACCTCCAAATTCTTATTAACTCAGCAGTTCATTCAAAGGATATTATCCATTTTTTTTTCTTTTACACTGTTTCCTTCATTCATTGTTCACACTTCTCCATCTTTGATCTTCTGCACTTCTGAGGGATAACTATTTTCAAGCCATCTTTCTAAAATAGATATACCTGAAATAAAATGTTAATTTTATTTTAAAAATTTAAGCATAGAAAATAAAAAATACTTATCAGATATAATAATACATACATACCTCCAAATTCTTATTAACACAGCAGTTCATTCAAAGGATATTATCCCTTTTTTTTCTTTTACACTGTTTCCTTCATTCATTGTTCACACTTCTCCATCTTTGATCTTCTGCACTTCTGAGGGATAACTATTTTCAAGCCATCTTTCTAAAATAGATATACCTGAAATAAAATGTTAATTTTATTTTACAAATTTAAGCATAGAAAATAAAAAATACTTATCAGATATAATAATACATATATACCTCTAAATTCTTATTAACACAGCAGTTCATTCAAAGGATATTATCCATTTTTTTTCTTTTACACTGTTTACTTCATTCATTGTTCACACTTCTCCATCTTTGATCTTCTGCACTTCTGAGGGATAACTATTTTCAAGCCATCTTTCTAAAATAGATATACCTGAAATAAAATGTTAATTTTATTTTACAAATTTAAGCATAGAAAATAAAAAATACTTATCAGATATAATAACACATACATACCTCCAAATTCTTATTAACTCAGCAGTTCATTCAAAGGATATTATCCATTTTTTTTTCTTTTACACTGTTTCCTTCATTCATTGTTCACACTTCTCCATCTTTGATCTTCTGCACTTCTGAGGGATAACTATTTTCAAGCCATCTTTCTAAAATAGATATACCTGAAATAAAATGTTAATTTTATTTTACAAATTTAAGCATAGAAAATAAAAAATACTTATCAGATATAATAATACATACATACCTCCAAATTCTTATTAACTCAGCAGTTCCTTCAAAGCACATTAGCCTTTTTTTTTCTTTTACACTGTTTCCTTCATTCAATGTTCACACTTCTCCATCTTTGATCTTCTGCACTTCTGAGGGATAACTATTTTCAAGCCATCTTTCTAAAATAGATATACCTGAAATAAAATGTTAATTTTATTTTACAAATTTAAGCATAGAAAATAAAAATACTTATCAGATATAATAACACATACATACCTCCAAATTCTTATTAACTCAGCAGTTCCTTCAAAGGATATTGTCCATTCTTTTTTTCTTTTAAACTGTTTCCTTCATTCATTGTTCACACTTCTCCATCTTTGATCTTTTGCACTTCTGAGGGATAACTATTTTCAAGCCATCTTTCTAAAATAGATATACCTGAAATAAAATGTTAATTTTATTTTACAAATTTAAGCATAGAAAATAAAAAATACTTATCAGATATAATAACACATACATACCTCCAAATTCTTATTAACACAGCAGTTCATTCAAAGGATATTATCCATTTTTTTTTCTTTTACACTGTTTCCTTCATTCATTGTTCACACTTCTCCATCTTTACTCTTCTGCACTTCTGAGGGATAACTATTTTCAAGCCATCTTTCTAAAATAGATATACCTGAAATAAAATGTTAATTTTATTTTAAAAATTTAAGCATAGAAAATAAAAAATACTTATCAGATATAATAACACATACATACCTCCAAATTCTTATTAACTCAGCAGTTCATTCAAAGGATATTATCCATTTTTTTTCTTTTACACTGTTTCCTTCATTCATTGTTCACACTTCTCCATCTTTGATCTTCTGCACTTCTGAGGGATAACTATTTTCAAGCCATCTTTCTAAAATAGATATACCTGAAATAAAATGTTAATTTTATTTTACAAATTTAAGCATAGAAAATAAAAAATACTTATCAGATATAATAATACATACATACCTCCAAATTCTTATTAACTCAGCAGTTCCTTCAAAGCACATTAGCCTTTTTTTTTCTTTTACACTGTTTCCTTCATTCAATGTTCACACTTCTCCATCTTTGATCTTCTGCACTTCTGAGGGATAACTATTTTCAAGCCATCTTTCTAAAATAGATATACCTGAAATAAAATGTTAATTTTATTTTACAAATTTAAGCATAGAAAATAAAAAATACTTATCAGATATAATAATACATACATACCTCCAAAGTCTTATTAACTCAGCAGTTTCTTCAAAGCACATTAGCCTTTTTTTTCTTTTACACTGTTTCCTTCATTCATTGTTCACACTTCTCCATCTTTGATCTTCTGCACTTCTGAGGGATAACTATTTTCAAGCCATCTTTCTAAAATAGATATACCTGAAATAAAATGTTAATTTTATTTTACAAATTTAAGCATAGAAAATAAAAAATACTTATCAGATATAATAACACATACATACCTCCAAATTCTTATTAACTCAGCAGTTCATTCAAAGGATATTATCCATTTTTTTTCTTTTACACTGTTTCCTTCATTCATTGTTCACACTTCTCCATCTTTGATCTTCTGCACTTCTGAGGGATAACTATTTTCAAGCCATCTTTCTAAAATAGATATACCTGAAATAAAATGTTAATTTTATTTTACAAATTTAAGCATAGAAAATAAAAATACTTATCAGATATAATAACACATACATACCTCCAAATTCTTATTAACTCAGCAGTTCCTTCAAAGGATATTGTCCATTCTTTTTTTCTTTTAAACTGTTTCCTTCATTCATTGTTCACACTTCTCCATCTTTGATCTTTTGCACTTCGGAGGGATAACTATTTTCAAGCCATCTTTCTAAAATAGATATACCTGAAATAAAATGTTAATTTTATTTTACAAATTTAAACATAGAAAATAAAAAATACTTATCAGATATAATAATACATACATACCTCCAAATTCTTATTAACTCAGCAGTTCATTCAAAGCACATTAGCCTTTTTTTCCTTTTGCACTGTTTCCTTCATTCATTGTTCACACTTCTCCATCTTTGATCTTTTGCACTTCGGAGGGATAACTATTTTCAAGCCATCTTTCTTAAATATATATACCTGAAATAAAATGTTAATTTTATTTTACAAATTTAAGCATAGAAAATAAAAAATACTTATCAGATATAATAATACATACATACCTCCAAATTCTCATTAACTCAGCAGTTCATTCAAAGGATATTATCCATTTTTTTTCTTTTACACTGTTTCCTTCATTCATTGTTCACACTTCTCCATCTTTGATCTTCTGCACTTCTGAGGGATAACTATTTTCAAGCCATCTTTCTAAAATAGATATACCTGAAATAAAATGTTAATTTTATTTTACAAATTTAAGCATAGAAAATAAAAAATACTTATCAGATATAATAATACATACATACCTCCAAATTCTTATTAACTCAGCAGTTCATTCAAAGGATATTATCCATTTTTTTTCTTTTACACTGTTTCCTTCATTCAATGTTCACACTTCTCCATCTTTGATCTTCTGCACTTCTGAGGGATAACTATTTTCAAGCCATCTTTCTAAAATAGATATACCTGAAATAAAATGTTAATTTTATTTTACAAATTTAAGCATAGAAAATAAAAAATACTTATCAGATATAATAATACATACATACCTCCAAATTCTTATTAACTCAGCAGTTTCTTCAAAGCACATTAGCCTTTTTTTTTCTTTTACACTGTTTCCTTCATTCATTGTTCACACTTCTCCATCTTTGATCTTCTGCACTTCTGAGGGATAACTATTTTCAAGCCATCTTTCTAAAATAGATATACCTGAAATAAAATGTTAATTTTATTTTACAAATTTAAGCATAGAAAATAAAAAATACTTATCAGATATAATAACACATACATACCTCCAAATTCTTATTAACTCAGCAGTTCATTCAAAGGATATTATCCATTTTTTTTTCTTTTACACTGTTTCCTTCATTCATTGTTCACACTTCTCCATCTTTGATCTTCTGCACTTCTGAGGGATAACTATTTTCAAGCCATCTTTCTAAAATAGATATACCTGAAATAAAATGTTAATTTTATTTTACAAATTTAAGCATAGAAAATAAAAATACTTATCAGATATAATAACACATACATACCTCCAAATTCTTATTAACTCAGCAGTTCCTTCAAAGGATATTGTCCATTCTTTTTTTCTTTTAAACTGTTTCCTTCATTCATTGTTCACACTTCTCCATCTTTGATCTTTTGCACTTCGGAGGGATAACTATTTTCAAGCCATCTTTCTAAAATAGATGTACCTGAAATAAAATGTTAATTTTATTTTACAAATTTAAGCATAGAAAATAAAAAATACTTATCAGATATAATAATACATACATACCTCCAAATTCTTATTAACTCAGCAGTTCATTCAAAGCACATTAGCCTTTTTTTCCTTTTGCACTGTTTCCTTCATTCATTGTTCACACTTCTCCATCTTTGATCTTTTGCACTTCGGAGGGATAACTATTTTCAAGCCATCTTTCTTAAATATATATACCTGAAATAAAATGTTAATTTTATTTTACAAATTTAAGCATAGAAAATAAAAAATACTTATCAGATATAATAATACATACATACCTCCAAATTCTCATTAACTCAGCAGTTCATTCAAAGGATATTATCCATTTTTTTTCTTTTACACTGTTTCCTTCATTCATTGTTCACACTTCTCCATCTTTGATCTTCTGCACTTCTGAGGGATAACTATTTTCAAGCCATCTTTCTAAAACAGATATACCTGAAATAAAATGTTAATTTTATTTTACAAATTTAAGCATAGAAAATAAAAAATACTTATCTGATATAATAATACATACATACCTCCAAATTCTTATTAACTCAGCAGTTCATTCAAAGCACATTAGCCTTTTTTTTTCTTTTACACTGTTTCCTTCATTCATTGTTCACACTTCTCCATCTTTGATCTTCTGCACTTCTGAGGGATAACTATTTTCAAGCCATCTTTCTAAAATAGATATACCTGAAATAAAATGTTAATTTTATTTTACAAATTTAAGCATAGAAAATAAAAAATACTTATCAGATATAATAACACATACATACCTCCAAATTCTTATTAACTCAGTAGTTCATTCAAAGGATATTATCCATTTTTTTTTCTTTTACACTGTTTCCTTCATTCATTGTTCACACTTCTCCATCTTTGATCTTCTGCACTTCTGAGGGATAACTATTTTCAAGCCATCTTTCTAAAATAGATATACCTGAAATAAAATGTTAATTTTATTTTACAAATTTAAGCATAGAAATTAAAAAATACTTATCAGATATAATAATACATACATACCTCCAAATTCTTATTAACTCAGCAGTTCCTTCAAAGCACATTAGCCTTTTTTTTTTTTTTTTACACTGTTTCCATCATTCATTGTTCACACTTCTCCATCTTTGATCTTCTGCACTTCTGAGGGATAACTATTTTCAAGCCATCTTTCTAAAATAGATATACCTGAAATAAAATGTTAATTTTATTTTACAAATTTAAGCATAGAAAATAAAAAATACTTATCAGATATAATAATACATACATACCTCCAAATTCTTATTAACTCAGCAGTTCCTTCAAAGCACATTAGCCTTTTTTTTTTCTTTTACACTGTTTCCTTCATTCATTGTTCACACTTCTCCTTCTTTGATCTTCTGCACTTCTGAGGGATAACTATTTTCAAGCCATCTTTCTAAAATAGATATACCTGAAATAAAATGTTAATTTTATTTTACAAATTTAAGCATAGAAAATAAAAAATACTTATCAGATATAATAACACATACATACCTCCAAATTCTTATTAACTCAGCAGTTCATTCAAAGGATATTATCCATTTTTTTTTCTTTTACACTGTTTCCTTCATTCATTGTTCACACTTCTCCATCTTTGATCTTCTGCACTTCTGAGGGATAACTATTTTCAAGCCATCTTTCTAAAATAGATATACCTGAAATAAAATGTTAATTTTATTTTAAAAATGTAAGCATAGAAAATAAAAAATACTTATCAGATATAATAATACATACATACCTCCAAATTCTTATTAACACAGCAGTTCATTCAAAGGATATTATCCCTTTTTTTTCTTTTACACTGTTTCCTTCATTCATTGTTCACACTTCTCCATCTTTGATCTTCTGCACTTCTGAGGGATAACTATTTTCAAGCCATCTTTCTAAAATAGATATACCTGAAATAAAATGTTAATTTTATTTTACAAATTTAAGCATAGAAAATAAAAAATACTTATCAGATATAATAATACATATATACCTCTAAATTCTTATTAACACAGCAGTTCATTCAAAGGATATTATCCATTTTTTTTCTTTTACACTGTTTACTTCATTCATTGTTCACACTTCTCCATCTTTGATCTTCTGCACTTCTGAGGGATAACTATTTTCAAGCCATCTTTCTAAAATAGATATACCTGAAATAAAATGTTAATTTTATTTTACAAATTTAAGCATAGAAAATAAAAAATACTTATCAGATATAATAACACATACATACCTCCAAATTCTTATTAACTCAGCAGTTCATTCAAAGGATATTATCCATTTTTTTTCTTTTACACTGTTTCCTTCATTCATTGTTCACACTTCTCCATCTTTGATCTTCTGCACTTCTGAGGGATAACTATTTTCAAGCCATCTTTCTAAAATAGATATACCTGAAATAAAATGTTAATTTTATTTTACAAATTTAAGCATAGAAAATAAAAAATACTTATCAGATATAATAATACATACATACCTCCAAATTCTTATTAACTCAGCAGTTCCTTCAAAGCACATTAGCCTTTTTTTTTCTTTTACACTGTTTCCTTCATTCAATGTTCACACTTCTCCATCTTTGATCTTCTGCACTTCTGAGGGATAACTATTTTCAAGCCATCTTTCTAAAATAGATATACCTGAAATAAAATGTTAATTTTATTTTACAAATTTAAGCATAGAAAATAAAAATACTTATCAGATATAATAACACATACATACCTCCAAATTCTTATTAACTCAGCAGTTCCTTCAAAGGATATTGTCCATTCTTTTTTTCTTTTAAACTGTTTCCTTCATTCATTGTTCACACTTCTCCATCTTTGATCTTTTGCACTTCTGAGGGATAACTATTTTCAAGCCATCTTTCTAAAATAGATATACCTGAAATAAAATGTTAATTTTATTTTACAAATTTAAGCATAGAAAATAAAAAATACTTATCAGATATAATAACACATACATACCTCCAAATTCTTATTAACACAGCAGTTCATTCAAAGGATATTATCCATTTTTTTTTCTTTTACACTGTTTCCTTCATTCATTGTTCACACTTCTCCATCTTTACTCTTCTGCACTTCTGAGGGATAACTATTTTCAAGCCATCTTTCTAAAATAGATATACCTGAAATAAAATGTTAATTTTATTTTACAAATTTAAGCATAGAAAATAAAAAATACTTATCAGATATAATAACACATACATACCTCCAAATTCTTATTAACTCAGCAGTTCATTCAAAGGATATTATCCATTTTTTTTCTTTTACACTGTTTCCTTCATTCATTGTTCACACTTCTCCATCTTTGATCTTCTGCACTTCTGAGGGATAACTATTTTCAAGCCATCTTTCTAAAATAGATATACCTGAAATAAAATGTTAATTTTATTTTACAAATTTAAGCATAGAAAATAAAAAATACTTATCAGATATAATAATACATACATACCTCCAAATTCTTATTAACTCAGCAGTTCCTTCAAAGCACATTAGCCTTTTTTTTTCTTTTACACTGTTTCCTTCATTCAATGTTCACACTTCTCCATCTTTGATCTTCTGCACTTCTGAGGGATAACTATTTTCAAGCCATCTTTCTAAAATAGATATACCTGAAATAAAATGTTAATTTTATTTTACAAATTTAAGCATAGAAAATAAAAAATACTTATCAGATATAATAATACATACATACCTCCAAAGTCTTATTAACTCAGCAGTTTCTTCAAAGCACATTAGCCTTTTTTTTCTTTTACACTGTTTCCTTCATTCATTGTTCACACTTCTCCATCTTTGATCTTCTGCACTTCTGAGGGATAACTATTTTCAAGCCATCTTTCTAAAATAGATATACCTGAAATAAAATGTTAATTTTATTTTACAAATTTAAGCATAGAAAATAAAAAATACTTATCAGATATAATAACACATACATACCTCCAAATTCTTATTAACTCAGCAGTTCATTCAAAGGATATTATCCATTTTTTTTTCTTTTACACTGTTTCCTTCATTCATTGTTCACACTTCTCCATCTTTGATCTTCTGCACTTCTGAGGGATAACTATTTTCAAGCCATCTTTCTAAAATAGATATACCTGAAATAAAATGTTAATTTTATTTTACAAATTTAAGCATAGAAAATAAAAATACTTATCAGATATAATAACACATACATACCTCCAAATTCTTATTAACTCAGCAGTTCCTTCAAAGGATATTGTCCATTCTTTTTTTCTTTTAAACTGTTTCCTTCATTCATTGTTCACACTTCTCCATCTTTGATCTTTTGCACTTCGGAGGGATAACTATTTTCAAGCCATCTTTCTAAAATAGATATACCTGAAATAAAATGTTAATTTTATTTTACAAATTTAAACATAGAAAATAAAAAATACTTATCAGATATAATAATACATACATACCTCCAAATTCTTATTAACTCAGCAGTTCATTCAAAGCACATTAGCCTTTTTTTCCTTTTGCACTGTTTCCTTCATTCATTGTTCACACTTCTCCATCTTTGATCTTTTGCACTTCGGAGGGATAACTATTTTCAAGCCATCTTTCTTAAATATATATACCTGAAATAAAATGTTAATTTTATTTTACAAATTTAAGCATAGAAAATAAAAAATACATATCAGATATAATAATACATACATACCTCCAAATTCTCATTAACTCAGCAGTTCATTCAAAGGATATTATCCATTTTTTTTCTTTTACACTGTTTCCTTCATTCATTGTTCACACTTCTCCATCTTTGATCTTCTGCACTTCTGAGGGATAACTATTTTCAAGCCATCTTTCTAAAATAGATATACCTGAAATAAAATGTTAATTTTATTTTACAAATTTAAGCATAGAAAATAAAAAATACTTATCAGATATAATAACACATACATACCTCCAAATTCTTATTAACTCAGCAGTTCATTCAAAGGATATTATCCATTTTTTTTCTTTTACACTGTTTCCTTCATTCATTGTTCACACTTCTCCATCTTTGATCTTCTGCACTTCTGAGGGATAACTATTTTCAAGCCATCTTTCTAAAATAGATATACCTGAAATAAAATGTTAATTTTATTTTACAAATTTAAGCATAGAAAATAAAAAATACTTATCAGATATAATAATACATACATACCTCCAAATTCTTATTAACTCAGCAGTTCCTTCAAAGCACATTAGCCTTTTTTTTTCTTTTACACTGTTTCCTTCATTCAATGTTCACACTTCTCCATCTTTGATCTTCTGCACTTCTGAGGGATAACTATTTTCAAGCCATCTTTCTAAAATAGATATACCTGAAATAAAATGTTAATTTTATTTTACAAATTTAAGCATAGAAAATAAAAATACTTATCAGATATAATAACACATACATACCTCCAAATTCTTATTAACTCAGCAGTTCCTTCAAAGGATATTGTCCATTCTTTTTTTCTTTTAAACTGTTTCCTTCATTCATTGTTCACACTTCTCCATCTTTGATCTTTTGCACTTCTGAGGGATAACTATTTTCAAGCCATCTTTCTAAAATAGATATACCTGAAATAAAATGTTAATTTTATTTTACAAATTTAAGCATAGAAAATAAAAAATACTTATCAGATATAATAACACATACATACCTCCAAATTCTTATTAACACAGCAGTTCATTCAAAGGATATTATCCATTTTTTTTTCTTTTACACTGTTTCCTTCATTCATTGTTCACACTTCTCCATCTTTACTCTTCTGCACTTCTGAGGGATAACTATTTTCAAGCCATCTTTCTAAAATAGATATACCTGAAATAAAATGTTAATTTTATTTTACAAATTTAAGCATAGAAAATAAAAAATACTTATCAGATATAATAACACATACATACCTCCAAATTCTTATTAACTCAGCAGTTCATTCAAAGGATATTATCCATTTTTTTTCTTTTACACTGTTTCCTTCATTCATTGTTCACACTTCTCCATCTTTGATCTTCTGCACTTCTGAGGGATAACTATTTTCAAGCCATCTTTCTAAAATAGATATACCTGAAATAAAATGTTAATTTTATTTTACAAATTTAAGCATAGAAAATAAAAAATACTTATCAGATATAATAATACATACATACCTCCAAATTCTTATTAACTCAGCAGTTCCTTCAAAGCACATTAGCCTTTTTTTTTCTTTTACACTGTTTCCTTCATTCAATGTTCACACTTCTCCATCTTTGATCTTCTGCACTTCTGAGGGATAACTATTTTCAAGCCATCTTTCTAAAATAGATATACCTGAAATAAAATGTTAATTTTATTTTACAAATTTAAGCATAGAAAATAAAAAATACTTATCAGATATAATAATACATACATACCTCCAAAGTCTTATTAACTCAGCAGTTTCTTCAAAGCACATTAGCCTTTTTTTTCTTTTACACTGTTTCCTTCATTCATTGTTCACACTTCTCCATCTTTGATCTTCTGCACTTCTGAGGGATAACTATTTTCAAGCCATCTTTCTAAAATAGATATACCTGAAATAAAATGTTAATTTTATTTTACAAATTTAAGCATAGAAAATAAAAAATACTTATCAGATATAATAACACATACATACCTCCAAATTCTTATTAACTCAGCAGTTCATTCAAAGGATATTATCCATTTTTTTTTCTTTTACACTGTTTCCTTCATTCATTGTTCACACTTCTCCATCTTTGATCTTCTGCACTTCTGAGGGATAACTATTTTCAAGCCATCTTTCTAAAATAGATATACCTGAAATAAAATGTTAATTTTATTTTACAAATTTAAGCATAGAAAATAAAAATACTTATCAGATATAATAACACATACATACCTCCAAATTCTTATTAACTCAGCAGTTCCTTCAAAGGATATTGTCCATTCTTTTTTTCTTTTAAACTGTTTCCTTCATTCATTGTTCACACTTCTCCATCTTTGATCTTTTGCACTTCGGAGGGATAACTATTTTCAAGCCATCTTTCTAAAATAGATATACCTGAAATAAAATGTTAATTTTATTTTACAAATTTAAACATAGAAAATAAAAAATACTTATCAGATATAATAATACATACATACCTCCAAATTCTTATTAACTCAGCAGTTCATTCAAAGCACATTAGCCTTTTTTTCCTTTTGCACTGTTTCCTTCATTCATTGTTCACACTTCTCCATCTTTGATCTTTTGCACTTCGGAGGGATAACTATTTTCAAGCCATCTTTCTTAAATATATATACCTGAAATAAAATGTTAATTTTATTTTACAAATTTAAGCATAGAAAATAAAAAATACATATCAGATATAATAATACATACATACCTCCAAATTCTCATTAACTCAGCAGTTCATTCAAAGGATATTATCCATTTTTTTTCTTTTACACTGTTTCCTTCATTCATTGTTCACACTTCTCCATCTTTGATCTTCTGCACTTCTGAGGGATAACTATTTTCAAGCCATCTTTCTAAAATAGATATACCTGAAATAAAATGTTAATTTTATTTTACAAATTTAAGCATAGAAAATAAAAAATACTTATCAGATATAATAATACATACATACCTCCAAATTCTTATTAACTCAGCAGTTCATTCAAAGGATATTATCCATTTTTTTTCTTTTACACTGTTTCCTTCATTCAATGTTCACACTTCTCCATCTTTGATCTTCTGCACTTCTGAGGGATAACTATTTTCAAGCCATCTTTCTAAAATAGATATACCTGAAATAAAATGTTAATTTTATTTTACAAATTTAAGCATAGAAAATAAAAAATACTTATCAGATATAATAATACATACATACCTCCAAAGTCTTATTAACTCAGCAGTTTCTTCAAAGCACATTAGCCTTTTTTTTTCTTTTACACTGTTTCCTTCATTCATTGTTCACACTTCTCCATCTTTGATCTTCTGCACTTCTGAGGGATAACTATTTTCAAGCCATCTTTCTAAAATAGATATACCTGAAATAAAATGTTAATTTTATTTTACAAATTTAAGCATAGAAAATAAAAAATACTTATCAGATATAATAACACATACATACCTCCAAATTCTTATTAACTCAGCAGTTCATTCAAAGGATATTATCCATTTTTTTTTCTTTTACACTGTTTCCTTCATTCATTGTTCACACTTCTCCATCTTTGATCTTCTGCACTTCTGAGGGATAACTATTTTCAAGCCATCTTTCTAAAATAGATATACCTGAAATAAAATGTTAATTTTATTTTACAAATTTAAGCATAGAAAATAAAAATACTTATCAGATATAATAACACATACATACCTCCAAATTCTTATTAACTCAGCAGTTCCTTCAAAGGATATTGTTCATTCTTTTTTTCTTTTAAACTGTTTCCTTCATTCATTGTTCACACTTCTCCATCTTTGATCTTTTGCACTTCGGAGGGATAACTATTTTCAAGCCATCTTTCTAAAATAGATATACCTGAAATAAAATGTTAATTTTATTTTACAAATTTAAGCATAGAAAATAAAAAATACTTATCAGATATAATAATACATACATACCTCCAAATTCTTATTAACTCAGCAGTTAATTCAAAGCACATTAGCCTTTTTTTCCTTTTGCACTGTTTCCTTCATTCATTGTTCACACTTCTCCATCTTTGATCTTTTGCACTTCGGAGGGATAACTATTTTCAAGCCATCTTTCTTAAATATATATACCTGAAATAAAATGTTAATTTTATTTTACAAATTTAAGCATAGAAAATAAAAAATACTTATCAGATATAATAATACATACATACCTCCAAATTCTCATTAACTCAGCAGTTCATTCAAAGGATATTATCCATTTTTTTTCTTTTACACTGTTTCCTTCATTCATTGTTCACACTTCTCCATCTTTGATCTTCTGCACTTCTGAGGGATAACTATTTTCAAGCCATCTTTCTAAAACAGATATACCTGAAATAAAATGTTAATTTTATTTTACAAATTTAAGCATAGAAAATAAAAAATACTTATCTGATATAATAATACATACATACCTCCAAATTCTTATTAACTCAGCAGTTCATTCAAAGCACATTAGCCTTTTTTTTTCTTTTACACTGTTTCCTTCATTCATTGTTCACACTTCTCCATCTTTGATCTTTTGCACTTCGGAGGGATAACTATTTTCAAGCCATCTTTCTAAAATAGATATACCTGAAATAAAATGTTAATTTTATTTTACAAATTTAAGCATAGAAAATAAAAAATACTTATCAGATATAATAATACATACATACCTCCAAATTCTTATTAACTCAGCAGTTTCTTCAAAGCACATTAGCCTTTTTTTTTCTTTTACACTGTTTCCTTCATTCATTGTTCACACTTCTCCATCTTTGATCTACTGCACTTCTGAGGGATAACTATTTTCAAGCCATCTTTCTAAAATAGATATACCTGAAATAAAATGTTAATTTTATTTTACAAATTTAAGCATAGAAAATAAAAAATACTTATCAGATATAATAACACATACATACTTCCAAATTCTTATTAACTCAGCAGTTCATTCAAAGGATATTATCCATTTTTTTTTCTTTTACACTGTTTCCTTCATTCATTGTTCACACTTCTCCATCTTTGATCTTCTGCACTTCTGAGGGATAACTATTTTCAAGCCATCTTTCTAAAATAGATATACCTGAAATAAAATGTTAATTTTATTTTACAAATTTAAGCATAGAAAATAAAAAATACTTATCAGATATAATAACACATACATACCTCCAAATTCTTATTAACTCAGTAGTTCATTCAAAGGATATTATCCATTTTTTTTCTTTTACACTGTTTCCTTCATTCATTGTTCACACTTCTCCATCTTTGATCTTTTGCACTTCGGAGGGATAACTATTTTCAAGCCATCTTTCTTAAATATATATACCTGAAATAAAATGTTAATTTTATTTTACAAATTTAAGCATAGAAAATAAAAAATACTTATCAGATATAATAATACATACATACCTCCAAATTCTCATTAACTCAGCAGTTCATTCAAAGGATATTATCCATTTTTTTTCTTTTACAATGTTTCCTTCATTTATTGTTCACACTTCTCCATCTTTGATCTTCTGCACTTCTGAGGGATAACTATTTTCAAGCCATCTTTCTAAAATAGATATACCTGAAATAAAATGTTAATTTTATTTTACAAATTTAAGCATAGAAAATAAAAAATACTTATCTGATATAATAATACATACATACCTCCAAATTCTTATTAACTCAGCAGTTCATTCAAAGCACATTAGCCTTTTTTTTTCTTTTACACTGTTTCCTTCATTCATTGTTCACACTTCTCCATCTTTGATCTTTTGCACTTCGGAGGGATAACTATTTTCAAGCCATCTTTCTAAAATAGATATACCTGAAATAAAATGTTAATTTTATTTTACAAATTTAAGCATAGAAAATAAAAAATACTTATCAGATATAATAATACATACATACCTCCAAATTCTTATTAACTCAGCAGTTTCTTCAAAGCACATTAGCCTTTTTTTTCTTTTACACTGTTTCCTTCATTCATTGTTCACACTTCTCCATCTTTGATCTTCTGCACTTCTGAGGGATAACTATTTTCAAGCCATCTTTCTAAAATAGATATACCTGAAATAAAATGTTAATTTTATTTTACAAATTTAAGCATAGAAAATAAAAAATACTTATCAGATATAATAACACATACATACCTCCAAATCCTTATTAACTCAGCAGTTCATTCAAAGGATATTATCCATTTTTTTTTCTTTTACACTGTTTCCTTCATTCATTGTTCACACTTCTCCATCTTTGATCTTCTGCACTTCTGAGGGATAACTATTTTCAAGCCATCTTTCTAAAATAGATATACCTGAAATAAAATGTTAATTTTATTTTACAAATTTAAGCATAGAAAATAAAAAATACTTATCAGATATAATAACACATACATACCTCCAAATTCTTATTAACTCAGTAGTTCATTCAAAGGATATTATCCATTTTTTTTTCTTTTACACAGTTTCCTTCATTCATTGTTCACACTTCTCCATCTTTGATCTTCTGCACTTCTGAGGGATAACTATTTTCAAGCCATCTTTCTAAAATAGATATACCTGAAATAAAATGTTAATTTTATTTTACAAATTTAAGCATAGAAATTAAAAAATACTTATCAGATATAATAATACATACATACCTCCAAATTCTTATTAACTCAGCAGTTCCTTCAAAGCACATTAGCCTTTTTTTTTTTTTTACACTGTTTCCTTCATTCATTGTTCACACTTCTCCATCTTTGATCTTCTGCACTTCTGAGGGATAACTATTTTCAAGCCATCTTTCTAAAATAGATATACCTGAAATAAAATGTTAATTTTATTTTACAAATTTAAGCATAGAAAATAAAAAATACTTATCAGATATAATAACACATACATACCTCCAAATTCTTATTAACTCAGTAGTTCATTCAAAGGATATTATCCATTCTTTTTTTCTTTTAAACTGTTTCCTTCATTCATTGTTCACACTTCTCCATCTTTGATCTTTTGCACTTCGGAGGGATAACTATTTTCAAGCCATCTTTCTAAAATAGATATACCTGAAATAAAATGTTAATTTTATTTTACAAATTTAAACATAGAAAATAAAAAATACTTATCAGATATAATAATACATACATACCTCCAAATTCTTATTAACTCAGCAGTTCATTCAAAGCACATTAGCCTTTTTTTCCTTTTGCACTGTTTCCTTCATTCATTGTTCACACTTCTCCATCTTTGATCTTTTGCACTTCGGAGGGATAACTATTTTCAAGCCATCTTTCTTAAATATATATACCTGAAATAAAATGTTAATTTTATTTTACAAATTTAAGCATAGAAAATAAAAAATACATATCAGATATAATAATACATACATACCTCCAAATTCTCATTAACTCAGCAGTTCATTCAAAGGATATTATCCATTTTTTTTCTTTTACACTGTTTCCTTCATTCATTGTTCACACTTCTCCATCTTTGATCTTCTGCACTTCTGAGGGATAACTATTTTCAAGCCATCTTTCTAAAACAGATATACCTGAAATAAAATGTTAATTTTATTTTACAAATTTAAGCATAGAAAATAAAAAATACTTATCTGATATAATAATACATACATACCTCCAAATTCTTATTAACTCAGCAGTTCATTCAAAGCACATTAGCCTTTTTTTTTCTTTTACACTGTTTCCTTCATTCATTGTTCACACTTCTCCATCTTTGATCTTTTGCACTTCGGAGGGATAACTATTTTCAAGCCATCTTTCTAAAATAGATATACCTGAAATAAAATGTTAATTTTATTTTACAAATTTAAGCATATAAAATAAAAAATACTTATCAGATATAATAATACATACATACCTCCAAATTCTTATTAACTCAGCAGTTTCTTCAAAGCACATTAGCCTTTTTTTTTCTTTTACACTGTTTCCTTCATTCATTGTTCACACTTCTCCATCTTTGATCTACTGCACTTCTGAGGGATAACTATTTTCAAGCCATCTTTCTAAAATAGATATACCTGAAATAAAATGTTAATTTTATTTTACAAATTTAAGCATAGAAAATAAAAAATACTTATCAGATATAATAACACATACATACTTCCAAATTCTTATTAACTCAGCAGTTCATTCAAAGGATATTATCCATTTTTTTTTCTTTTACACTGTTTCCTTCATTCATTGTTCACACTTCTCCATCTTTGATCTTCTGCACTTCTGAGGGATAACTATTTTCAAGCCATCTTTCTAAAATAGATATACCTGAAATAAAATGTTAATTTTATTTTACAAATTTAAGCATAGAAAATAAAAAATACTTATCAGATATAATAACACATACATACCTCCAAATTCTTATTAACTCAGTAGTTCATTCAAAGGATATTATCCATTTTTTTTCTTTTACACTGTTTCCTTCATTCATTGTTCACACTTCTCCATCTTTGATCTTTTGCACTTCGGAGGGATAACTATTTTCAAGCCATCTTTCTTAAATATATATACCTGAAATAAAATGTTAATTTTATTTTACAAATTTAAGCATAGAAAATAAAAAATACTTATCAGATATAATAATACATACATACCTCCAAATTCTCATTAAGTCAGCAGTTCATTCAAAGGATATTATCCATTTTTTTTCTTTTACAATGTTTCCTTCATTTATTGTTCACACTTCTCCATCTTTGATCTTCTGCACTTCTGAGGGATAACTATTTTCAAGCCATCTTTCTAAAATAGATATACCTGAAATAAAATGTTAATTTTATTTTACAAATTTAAGCATAGAAAATAAAAAATACTTATCTGATATAATAATACATACATACCTCCAAATTCTTATTAACTCAGCAGTTCATTCAAAGCACATTAGCCTTTTTTTTTCTTTTACACTGTTTCCTTCATTCATTGTTCACACTTCTCCATCTTTGATCTTTTGCACTTCGGAGGGATAACTATTTTCAAGCCATCTTTCTAAAATAGATATACCTGAAATAAAATGTTAATTTTATTTTACAAATTTAAGCATAGAAAATAAAAAATACTTATCAGATATAATAATACATACATACCTCCAAATTCTTATTAACTCAGCAGTTTCTTCAAAGCACATTAGCCTTTTTTTTCTTTTACACTGTTTCCTTCATTCATTGTTCACACTTCTCCATCTTTGATCTTCTGCACTTCTGAGGGATAACTATTTTCAAGCCATCTTTCTAAAATAGATATACCTGAAATAAAATGTTAATTTTATTTTACAAATTTAAGCATAGAAAATAAAAAATACTTATCAGATATAATAACACATACATACCTCCAAATCCTTATTAACTCAGCAGTTCATTCAAAGGATATTATCCATTTTTTTTTCTTTTACACTGTTTCCTTCATTCATTGTTCACACTTCTCCATCTTTGATCTTCTGCACTTCTGAGGGATAACTATTTTCAAGCCATCTTTCTAAAATAGATATACCTGAAATAAAATGTTAATTTTATTTTACAAATTTAAGCATAGAAAATAAAAAATACTTATCAGATATAATAACACATACATACCTCCAAATTCTTATTAACTCAGTAGTTCATTCAAAGGATATTATCCATTTTTTTTTCTTTTACACAGTTTCCTTCATTCATTGTTCACACTTCTCCATCTTTGATCTTCTGCACTTCTGAGGGATAACTATTTTCAAGCCATCTTTCTAAAATAGATATACCTGAAATAAAATGTTAATTTTATTTTACAAATTTAAGCATAGAAATTAAAAAATACTTATCAGATATAATAATACATACATACCTCCAAATTCTTATTAACTCAGCAGTTCCTTCAAAGCACATTAGCCTTTTTTTTTTTTTTACACTGTTTCCTTCATTCATTGTTCACACTTCTCCATCTTTGATCTTCTGCACTTCTGAGGGATAACTATTTTCAAGCCATCTTTCTAAAATAGATATACCTGAAATAAAATGTTAATTTTATTTTACAAATTTAAGCATAGAAAATAAAAAATACTTATCAGATATAATAACACATACATACCTCCAAATTCTTATTAACTCAGTAGTTCATTCAAAGGATATTATCCATTCTTTTTTTCTTTTAAACTGTTTCCTTCATTCATTGTTCACACTTCTCCATCTTTGATCTTTTGCACTTCGGAGGGATAACTATTTTCAAGCCATCTTTCTAAAATAGATATACCTGAAATAAAATGTTAATTTTATTTTACAAATTTAAACATAGAAAATAAAAAATACTTATCAGATATAATAATACATACATACCTCCAAATTCTTATTAACTCAGCAGTTCATTCAAAGCACATTAGCCTTTTTTTCCTTTTGCACTGTTTCCTTCATTCATTGTTCACACTTCTCCATCTTTGATCTTTTGCACTTCGGAGGGATAACTATTTTCAAGCCATCTTTCTTAAATATATATACCTGAAATAAAATGTTAATTTTATTTTACAAATTTAAGCATAGAAAATAAAAAATACATATCAGATATAATAATACATACATACCTCCAAATTCTCATTAACTCAGCAGTTCATTCAAAGGATATTATCCATTTTTTTTCTTTTACACTGTTTCCTTCATTCATTGTTCACACTTCTCCATCTTTGATCTTCTGCACTTCTGAGGGATAACTATTTTCAAGCCATCTTTCTAAAATAGATATACCTGAAATAAAATGTTAATTTTATTTTACAAATTTAAGCATAGAAAATAAAAAATACTTATCAGATATAATAATACATACATACCTCCAAATTCTTATTAACTCAGCAGTTCATTCAAAGGATATTATCCATTTTTTTTCTTTTACACTGTTTCCTTCATTCAATGTTCACACTTCTCCATCTTTGATCTTCTGCACTTCTGAGGGATAACTATTTTCAAGCCATCTTTCTAAAATAGATATACCTGAAATAAAATGTTAATTTTATTTTACAAATTTAAGCATAGAAAATAAAAAATACTTATCAGATATAATAATACATACATACCTCCAAAGTCTTATTAACTCAGCAGTTTCTTCAAAGCACATTAGCCTTTTTTTTTCTTTTACACTGTTTCCTTCATTCATTGTTCACACTTCTCCATCTTTGATCTTCTGCACTTCTGAGGGATAACTATTTTCAAGCCATCTTTCTAAAATAGATATACCTGAAATAAAATGTTAATTTTATTTTACAAATTTAAGCATAGAAAATAAAAAATACTTATCAGATATAATAACACATACATACCTCCAAATTCTTATTAACTCAGCAGTTCATTCAAAGGATATTATCCATTTTTTTTTCTTTTACACTGTTTCCTTCATTCATTGTTCACACTTCTCCATCTTTGATCTTCTGCACTTCTGAGGGATAACTATTTTCAAGCCATCTTTCTAAAATAGATATACCTGAAATAAAATGTTAATTTTATTTTACAAATTTAAGCATAGAAAATAAAAATACTTATCAGATATAATAACACATACATACCTCCAAATTCTTATTAACTCAGCAGTTCCTTCAAAGGATATTGTTCATTCTTTTTTTCTTTTAAACTGTTTCCTTCATTCATTGTTCACACTTCTCCATCTTTGATCTTTTGCACTTCGGAGGGATAACTATTTTCAAGCCATCTTTCTAAAATAGATATACCTGAAATAAAATGTTAATTTTATTTTACAAATTTAAGCATAGAAAATAAAAAATACTTATCAGATATAATAATACATACATACCTCCAAATTCTTATTAACTCAGCAGTTAATTCAAAGCACATTAGCCTTTTTTTCCTTTTGCACTGTTTCCTTCATTCATTGTTCACACTTCTCCATCTTTGATCTTTTGCACTTCGGAGGGATAACTATTTTCAAGCCATCTTTCTTAAATATATATACCTGAAATAAAATGTTAATTTTATTTTACAAATTTAAGCATAGAAAATAAAAAATACTTATCAGATATAATAATACATACATACCTCCAAATTCTCATTAACTCAGCAGTTCATTCAAAGGATATTATCCATTTTTTTTCTTTTACACTGTTTCCTTCATTCATTGTTCACACTTCTCCATCTTTGATCTTCTGCACTTCTGAGGGATAACTATTTTCAAGCCATCTTTCTAAAACAGATATACCTGAAATAAAATGTTAATTTTATTTTACAAATTTAAGCATAGAAAATAAAAAATACTTATCTGATATAATAATACATACATACCTCCAAATTCTTATTAACTCAGCAGTTCATTCAAAGCACATTAGCCTTTTTTTTTCTTTTACACTGTTTCCTTCATTCATTGTTCACACTTCTCCATCTTTGATCTTTTGCACTTCGGAGGGATAACTATTTTCAAGCCATCTTTCTAAAATAGATATACCTGAAATAAAATGTTAATTTTATTTTACAAATTTAAGCATAGAAAATAAAAAATACTTATCAGATATAATAATACATACATACCTCCAAATTCTTATTAACTCAGCAGTTTCTTCAAAGCACATTAGCCTTTTTTTTTCTTTTACACTGTTTCCTTCATTCATTGTTCACACTTCTCCATCTTTGATCTACTGCACTTCTGAGGGATAACTATTTTCAAGCCATCTTTCTAAAATAGATATACCTGAAATAAAATGTTAATTTTATTTTACAAATTTAAGCATAGAAAATAAAAAATACTTATCAGATATAATAACACATACATACTTCCAAATTCTTATTAACTCAGCAGTTCATTCAAAGGATATTATCCATTTTTTTTTCTTTTACACTGTTTCCTTCATTCATTGTTCACACTTCTCCATCTTTGATCTTCTGCACTTCTGAGGGATAACTATTTTCAAGCCATCTTTCTAAAATAGATATACCTGAAATAAAATGTTAATTTTATTTTACAAATTTAAGCATAGAAAATAAAAAATACTTATCAGATATAATAACACATACATACCTCCAAATTCTTATTAACTCAGTAGTTCATTCAAAGGATATTATCCATTTTTTTTCTTTTACACTGTTTCCTTCATTCATTGTTCACACTTCTCCATCTTTGATCTTTTGCACTTCGGAGGGATAACTATTTTCAAGCCATCTTTCTTAAATATATATACCTGAAATAAAATGTTAATTTTATTTTACAAATTTAAGCATAGAAAATAAAAAATACTTATCAGATATAATAATACATACATACCTCCAAATTCTCATTAACTCAGCAGTTCATTCAAAGGATATTATCCATTTTTTTTCTTTTACAATGTTTCCTTCATTTATTGTTCACACTTCTCCATCTTTGATCTTCTGCACTTCTGAGGGATAACTATTTTCAAGCCATCTTTCTAAAATAGATATACCTGAAATAAAATGTTAATTTTATTTTACAAATTTAAGCATAGAAAATAAAAAATACTTATCTGATATAATAATACATACATACCTCCAAATTCTTATTAACTCAGCAGTTCATTCAAAGCACATTAGCCTTTTTTTTTCTTTTACACTGTTTCCTTCATTCATTGTTCACACTTCTCCATCTTTGATCTTTTGCACTTCGGAGGGATAACTATTTTCAAGCCATCTTTCTAAAATAGATATACCTGAAATAAAATGTTAATTTTATTTTACAAATTTAAGCATAGAAAATAAAAAATACTTATCAGATATAATAATACATACATACCTCCAAATTCTTATTAACTCAGCAGTTTCTTCAAAGCACATTAGCCTTTTTTTTCTTTTACACTGTTTCCTTCATTCATTGTTCACACTTCTCCATCTTTGATCTTCTGCACTTCTGAGGGATAACTATTTTCAAGCCATCTTTCTAAAATAGATATACCTGAAATAAAATGTTAATTTTATTTTACAAATTTAAGCATAGAAAATAAAAAATACTTATCAGATATAATAACACATACATACCTCCAAATCCTTATTAACTCAGCAGTTCATTCAAAGGATATTATCCATTTTTTTTTCTTTTACACTGTTTCCTTCATTCATTGTTCACACTTCTCCATCTTTGATCTTCTGCACTTCTGAGGGATAACTATTTTCAAGCCATCTTTCTAAAATAGATATACCTGAAATAAAATGTTAATTTTATTTTACAAATTTAAGCATAGAAAATAAAAAATACTTATCAGATATAATAACACATACATACCTCCAAATTCTTATTAACTCAGTAGTTCATTCAAAGGATATTATCCATTTTTTTTTCTTTTACACAGTTTCCTTCATTCATTGTTCACACTTCTCCATCTTTGATCTTCTGCACTTCTGAGGGATAACTATTTTCAAGCCATCTTTCTAAAATAGATATACCTGAAATAAAATGTTAATTTTATTTTACAAATTTAAGCATAGAAATTAAAAAATACTTATCAGATATAATAATACATACATACCTCCAAATTCTTATTAACTCAGCAGTTCCTTCAAAGCACATTAGCCTTTTTTTTTTTTTTACACTGTTTCCTTCATTCATTGTTCACACTTCTCCATCTTTGATCTTCTGCACTTCTGAGGGATAACTATTTTCAAGCCATCTTTCTAAAATAGATATACCTGAAATAAAATGTTAATTTTATTTTACAAATTTAAGCATAGAAAATAAAAATACTTATCAGATATAATAACACATACATACCTCCAAATTCTTATTAACTCAGCAGTTCCTTCAAAGGATATTGTCCATTCTTTTTTTCTTTTAAACTGTTTCCTTCATTCATTGTTCACACTTCTCCATCTTTGATCTTTTGCACTTCGGAGGGATAACTATTTTCAAGCCATCTTTCTAAAATAGATATACCTGAAATAAAATGTTAATTTTATTTTACAAATTTAAGCATAGAAAATAAAAAATACTTATCAGATATAATAATACATACATACCTCCAAATTCTTATTAACTCAGCAGTTCATTCAAAGCACATTAGCCTTTTTTTCCTTTTGCACTGTTTCCTTCATTCATTGTTCACACTTCTCCATCTTTGATCTTTTGCACTTCGGAGGGATAACTATTTTCAAGCCATCTTTCTTAAATATATATACCTGAAATAAAATGTTAATTTTATTTTACAAATTTAAGCATAGAAAATAAAAAATACTTATCAGATATAATAATACATACATACCTCCAAATTCTCATTAACTCAGCAGTTCATTCAAAGGATATTATCCATTTTTTTTCTTTTACACTGTTTCCTTCATTCATTGTTCACACTTCTCCATCTTGGATCTTCTGCACTTCTGAGGGATAACTATTTTCAAGCCATCTTTCTAAAATAGATATACCTGAAATAAAATGTTAATTTTATTTTACAAATTTAAGCATAGAAAATAAAAAATACTTATCTGATATAATAATACATACATACCTCCAAATTCTTATTAACTCAGCAGTTCATTCAAAGCACATTAGCCTTTTTTTTTCTTTTACACTGTTTCCTTCATTCATTGTTCACACTTCTCCATCTTTGATCTTTTGCACTTCGGAGGGATAACTATTTTCAAGCCATCTTTCTAAAATAGATATACCTGAAATAAAATGTTAATTTTATTTTACAAATTTAAGCATAGAAAATAAAAAATACTTATCAGATATAATAATACATACATACCTCCAAATTCTTATTAACTCAGCAGTTTCTTCAAAGCACATTAGCCTTTTTTTTTCTTTTACACTGTTTCCTTCATTCATTGTTCACACTTCTCCATCTTTGATCTACTGCACTTCTGAGGGATAACTATTTTCAAGCCATCTTTCTAAAATAGATATACCTGAAATAAAATGTTAATTTTATTTTACAAATTTAAGCATAGAAAATAAAAAATACTTATCAGATATAATAACACATACATACTTCCAAATTCTTATTAACTCAGCAGTTCATTCAAAGGATATTATCCATTTTTTTTTCTTTTACACTGTTTCCTTCATTCATTGTTCACACTTCTCCATCTTTGATCTTCTGCACTTCTGAGGGATAACTATTTTCAAGCCATCTTTCTAAAATAGATATACCTGAAATAAAATGTTAATTTTATTTTACAAATTTAAGCATAGAAAATAAAAAATACTTATCAGATATAATAACACATACATACCTCCAAATTCTTATTAACTCAGTAGTTCATTCAAAGGATATTATCCATTTTTTTTCTTTTACACTGTTTCCTTCATTCATTGTTCACACTTCTCCATCTTTGATCTTTTGCACTTCGGAGGGATAACTATTTTCAAGCCATCTTTCTTAAATATATATACCTGAAATAAAATGTTAATTTTATTTTACAAATTTAAGCATAGAAAATAAAAAATACTTATCAGATATAATAATACATACATACCTCCAAATTCTCATTAACTCAGCAGTTCATTCAAAGGATATTATCCATTTTTTTTCTTTTACAATGTTTCCTTCATTTATTGTTCACACTTCTCCATCTTTGATCTTCTGCACTTCTGAGGGATAACTATTTTCAAGCCATCTTTCTAAAATAGATATACCTGAAATAAAATGTTAATTTTATTTTACAAATTTAAGCATAGAAAATAAAAAATACTTATCTGATATAATAATACATACATACCTCCAAATTCTTATTAACTCAGCAGTTCATTCAAAGCACATTAGCCTTTTTTTTTCTTTTACACTGTTTCCTTCATTCATTGTTCACACTTCTCCATCTTTGATCTTTTGCACTTCGGAGGGATAACTATTTTCAAGCCATCTTTCTAAAATAGATATACCTGAAATAAAATGTTAATTTTATTTTACAAATTTAAGCATAGAAAATAAAAAATACTTATCAGATATAATAATACATACATACCTCCAAATTCTTATTAACTCAGCAGTTTCTTCAAAGCACATTAGCCTTTTTTTTCTTTTACACTGTTTCCTTCATTCATTGTTCACACTTCTCCATCTTTGATCTTCTGCACTTCTGAGGGATAACTATTTTCAAGCCATCTTTCTAAAATAGATATACCTGAAATAAAATGTTAATTTTATTTTACAAATTTAAGCATAGAAAATAAAAAATACTTATCAGATATAATAACACATACATACCTCCAAATCCTTATTAACTCAGCAGTTCATTCAAAGGATATTATCCATTTTTTTTTCTTTTACACTGTTTCCTTCATTCATTGTTCACACTTCTCCATCTTTGATCTTCTGCACTTCTGAGGGATAACTATTTTCAAGCCATCTTTCTAAAATAGATATACCTGAAATAAAATGTTAATTTTATTTTACAAATTTAAGCATAGAAAATAAAAAATACTTATCAGATATAATAACACATACATACCTCCAAATTCTTATTAACTCAGTAGTTCATTCAAAGGATATTATCCATTTTTTTTTCTTTTACACAGTTTCCTTCATTCATTGTTCACACTTCTCCATCTTTGATCTTCTGCACTTCTGAGGGATAACTATTTTCAAGCCATCTTTCTAAAATAGATATACCTGAAATAAAATGTTAATTTTATTTTACAAATTTAAGCATAGAAATTAAAAAATACTTATCAGATATAATAATACATACATACCTCCAAATTCTTATTAACTCAGCAGTTCCTTCAAAGCACATTAGCCTTTTTTTTTTTTTTACACTGTTTCCTTCATTCATTGTTCACACTTCTCCATCTTTGATCTTCTGCACTTCTGAGGGATAACTATTTTCAAGCCATCTTTCTAAAATAGATATACCTGAAATAAAATGTTAATTTTATTTTACAAATTTAAGCATAGAAAATAAAAATACTTATCAGATATAATAACACATACATACCTCCAAATTCTTATTAACTCAGCAGTTCCTTCAAAGGATATTGTCCATTCTTTTTTTCTTTTAAACTGTTTCCTTCATTCATTGTTCACACTTCTCCATCTTTGATCTTTTGCACTTCGGAGGGATAACTATTTTCAAGCCATCTTTCTAAAATAGATATACCTGAAATAAAATGTTAATTTTATTTTACAAATTTAAGCATAGAAAATAAAAAATACTTATCAGATATAATAATACATACATACCTCCAAATTCTTATTAACTCAGCAGTTCATTCAAAGCACATTAGCCTTTTTTTCCTTTTGCACTGTTTCCTTCATTCATTGTTCACACTTCTCCATCTTTGATCTTTTGCACTTCGGAGGGATAACTATTTTCAAGCCATCTTTCTTAAATATATATACCTGAAATAAAATGTTAATTTTATTTTACAAATTTAAGCATAGAAAATAAAAAATACTTATCAGATATAATAATACATACATACCTCCAAATTCTCATTAACTCAGCAGTTCATTCAAAGGATATTATCCATTTTTTTTCTTTTACACTGTTTCCTTCATTCATTGTTCACACTTCTCCATCTTGGATCTTCTGCACTTCTGAGGGATAACTATTTTCAAGCCATCTTTCTAAAATAGATATACCTGAAATAAAATGTTAATTTTATTTTACAAATTTAAGCATAGAAAATAAAAAATACTTATCTGATATAATAATACATACATACCTCCAAATTCTTATTAACTCAGCAGTTCATTCAAAGCACATTAGCCTTTTTTTTTCTTTTACACTGTTTCCTTCATTCATTGTTCACACTTCTCCATCTTTGATCTTTTGCACTTCGGAGGGATAACTATTTTCAAGCCATCTTTCTAAAATAGATATACCTGAAATAAAATGTTAATTTTATTTTACAAATTTAAGCATAGAAAATAAAAAATACTTATCAGATATAATAATACATACATACCTCCAAATTCTTATTAACTCAGCAGTTTCTTCAAAGCACATTAGCCTTTTTTTTTCTTTTACACTGTTTCCTTCATTCATTGTTCACACTTCTCCATCTTTGATCTACTGCACTTCTGAGGGATAACTATTTTCAAGCCATCTTTCTAAAATAGATATACCTGAAATAAAATGTTAATTTTATTTTACAAATTTAAGCATAGAAAATAAAAAATACTTATCAGATATAATAACACATACATACTTCCAAATTCTTATTAACTCAGCAGTTCATTCAAAGGATATTATCCATTTTTTTTTCTTTTACACTGTTTCCTTCATTCATTGTTCACACTTCTCCATCTTTGATCTTCTGCACTTCTGAGGGATAACTATTTTCAAGCCATCTTTCTAAAATAGATATACCTGAAATAAAATGTTAATTTTATTTTACAAATTTAAGCATAGAAAATAAAAAATACTTATCAGATATAATAACACATACATACCTCCAAATTCTTATTAACTCAGTAGTTCATTCAAAGGATATTATCCATTTTTTTTCTTTTACACTGTTTCCTTCATTCATTGTTCACACTTCTCCATCTTTGATCTTTTGCACTTCGGAGGGATAACTATTTTCAAGCCATCTTTCTTAAATATATATACCTGAAATAAAATGTTAATTTTATTTTACAAATTTAAGCATAGAAAATAAAAAATACTTATCAGATATAATAATACATACATACCTCCAAATTCTCATTAACTCAGCAGTTCATTCAAAGGATATTATCCATTTTTTTTCTTTTACAATGTTTCCTTCATTTATTGTTCACACTTCTCCATCTTTGATCTTCTGCACTTCTGAGGGATAACTATTTTCAAGCCATCTTTCTAAAATAGATATACCTGAAATAAAATGTTAATTTTATTTTACAAATTTAAGCATAGAAAATAAAAAATACTTATCTGATATAATAATACATACATACCTCCAAATTCTTATTAACTCAGCAGTTCATTCAAAGCACATTAGCCTTTTTTTTTCTTTTACACTGTTTCCTTCATTCATTGTTCACACTTCTCCATCTTTGATCTTTTGCACTTCGGAGGGATAACTATTTTCAAGCCATCTTTCTAAAATAGATATACCTGAAATAAAATGTTAATTTTATTTTACAAATTTAAGCATAGAAAATAAAAAATACTTATCAGATATAATAATACATACATACCTCCAAATTCTTATTAACTCAGCAGTTTCATCAAAGCACATTAGCCTTTTTTTTTCTTTTACACTGTTTCCTTCATTCATTGTTCACACTTCTCCATCTTTGATCTTCTGCACTTCTGAGGGATAACTATTTTCAAGCCATCTTTCTAAAATAGATATACCTGAAATAAAATGTTAATTTTATTTTACAAATTTAAGCATAGAAAATAAAAAATACTTATCAGATATAATAACACATACATACCTCCAAATTCTTATTAACTCAGCAGTTCATTCAAAGGATATTATCCATTTTTTTTTCTTTTACACTGTTTCCTTCATTCATTGTTCACACTTCTCCATCTTTGATCTTCTGCACTTCTGAGGGATAACTATTTTCAAGCCATCTTTCTAAAATAGATATACCTGAAATAAAATGTTAATTTTATTTTACAAATTTAAGCATAGAAAATAAAAAATACTTATCAGATATAATAACACATACATACCTCCAAATTCTTATTAACTCAGTAGTTCATTCAAAGGATATTATCCATTTTTTTTTCTTTTACACTGTTTCCTTCATTCATTGTTCACACTTCTCCATCTTTGATCTTCTGCACTTCTGAGGGATAACTATTTTCAAGCCATCTTTCTAAAATAGATATACCTGAAATAAAATGTTAATTTTATTTTACAAATTTAAGCATAGAAATTAAAAAATACTTATCAGATATAATAATACATACATACCTCCAAATTCTTATTAACTCAGCAGTTCCTCCAAAGCACATTAGCCTTTTTTTTTTTTTTACACTGTTTCCTTCATTCATTGTTCACACTTCTCCATCTTTGATCTTCTGCACTTCTGAGGGATAACTATTTTCAAGCCATCTTTCTAAAATAGATATACCTGAAATAAAATGTTAATTTTATTTTACAAATTTAAGCATAGAAAATAAAACACTTATCAGATATAATAACACATACATACCTCCAAATTCTTATTAACTCAGCAGTTCATTCAAAGGATATTATCCATTTTTTTTCTTTTACACTGTTTCCATCATTCATTGTTCACACTTCTCCATCTTTGATCTTCTGCACTTCTGAGGGATAACTATTTTCAAGCCATCTTTCTAAAATAGATATACCTGAAATAAAATGTTAATTTTATTTTACAAATTTAAGCATAGAAAATAAAAAATACTTATCAGATATAATAATACATACATACCTCCAAATTCTTATTAACTCAGCAGTTCCTTCAAAGCACATTAGCCTTTTTTTTTCTTTTACACTGTTTCCTTCATTCATTGTTCACACTTCTCCTTCTTTGATCTTCTGCACTTCTGAGGGATAACTATTTTCAAGCCATCTTTCTAAAATAGATATACCTGAAATAAAATGTTAATTTTATTTTACAAATTTAAGCATAGAAAATAAAAAATACTTATCAGATATAATAACACATACATACCTCCAAATTCTTATTAACTCAGCAGTTCATTCAAAGGATATTATCCATTTTTTTTTCTTTTACACTGTTTCCTTCATTCATTGTTCACACTTCTCCATCTTTGATCTTTTGCACTTCGGAGGGATAACTATTTTCAAGCCATCTTTCTTAAATATATATACCTGAAATAAAATGTTAATTTTATTTTACAAATTTAAGCATAGAAAATAAAAAATACTTATCAGATATAATAATACATACATACCTCCAAATTCTCATTAACTCAGCAGTTCATTCAAAGGATATTATCCATTTTTTTTCTTTTACACTGTTTCCTTCATTCATTGTTCACACTTCTCCATCTTGGATCTTCTGCACTTCTGAGGGATAACTATTTTCAAGCCATCTTTCTAAAATAGATATACCTGAAATAAAATGTTAATTTTATTTTACAAATTTAAGCATAGAAAATAAAAAATACTTATCTGATATAATAATACATACATACCTCCAAATTCTTATTAACTCAGCAGTTCATTCAAAGCACATTAGCCTTTTTTTTTCTTTTACACTGTTTCCTTCATTCATTGTTCACACTTCTCCATCTTTGATCTTTTGCACTTCGGAGGGATAACTATTTTCAAGCCATCTTTCTAAAATAGATATACCTGAAATAAAATGTTAATTTTATTTTACAAATTTAAGCATAGAAAATAAAAAATACTTATCAGATATAATAATACATACATACCTCCAAATTCTTATTAACTCAGCAGTTTCTTCAAAGCACATTAGCCTTTTTTTTTCTTTTACACTGTTTCCTTCATTCATTGTTCACACTTCTCCATCTTTGATCTACTGCACTTCTGAGGGATAACTATTTTCAAGCCATCTTTCTAAAATAGATATACCTGAAATAAAATGTTAATTTTATTTTACAAATTTAAGCATAGAAAATAAAAAATACTTATCAGATATAATAACACATACATACTTCCAAATTCTTATTAACTCAGCAGTTCATTCAAAGGATATTATCCATTTTTTTTTCTTTTACACTGTTTCCTTCATTCATTGTTCACACTTCTCCATCTTTGATCTTCTGCACTTCTGAGGGATAACTATTTTCAAGCCATCTTTCTAAAATAGATATACCTGAAATAAAATGTTAATTTTATTTTACAAATTTAAGCATAGAAAATAAAAAATACTTATCAGATATAATAACACATACATACCTCCAAATTCTTATTAACTCAGTAGTTCATTCAAAGGATATTATCCATTTTTTTTCTTTTACACTGTTTCCTTCATTCATTGTTCACACTTCTCCATCTTTGATCTTTTGCACTTCGGAGGGATAACTATTTTCAAGCCATCTTTCTTAAATATATATACCTGAAATAAAATGTTAATTTTATTTTACAAATTTAAGCATAGAAAATAAAAAATACTTATCAGATATAATAATACATACATACCTCCAAATTCTCATTAACTCAGCAGTTCATTCAAAGGATATTATCCATTTTTTTTCTTTTACAATGTTTCCTTCATTTATTGTTCACACTTCTCCATCTTTGATCTTCTGCACTTCTGAGGGATAACTATTTTCAAGCCATCTTTCTAAAATAGATATACCTGAAATAAAATGTTAATTTTATTTTACAAATTTAAGCATAGAAAATAAAAAATACTTATCTGATATAATAATACATACATACCTCCAAATTCTTATTAACTCAGCAGTTCATTCAAAGCACATTAGCCTTTTTTTTTCTTTTACACTGTTTCCTTCATTCATTGTTCACACTTCTCCATCTTTGATCTTTTGCACTTCGGAGGGATAACTATTTTCAAGCCATCTTTCTAAAATAGATATACCTGAAATAAAATGTTAATTTTATTTTACAAATTTAAGCATAGAAAATAAAAAATACTTATCAGATATAATAATACATACATACCTCCAAATTCTTATTAACTCAGCAGTTTCATCAAAGCACATTAGCCTTTTTTTTTCTTTTACACTGTTTCCTTCATTCATTGTTCACACTTCTCCATCTTTGATCTTCTGCACTTCTGAGGGATAACTATTTTCAAGCCATCTTTCTAAAATAGATATACCTGAAATAAAATGTTAATTTTATTTTACAAATTTAAGCATAGAAAATAAAAAATACTTATCAGATATAATAACACATACATACCTCCAAATTCTTATTAACTCAGCAGTTCATTCAAAGGATATTATCCATTTTTTTTTCTTTTACACTGTTTCCTTCATTCATTGTTCACACTTCTCCATCTTTGATCTTCTGCACTTCTGAGGGATAACTATTTTCAAGCCATCTTTCTAAAATAGATATACCTGAAATAAAATGTTAATTTTATTTTACAAATTTAAGCATAGAAAATAAAAAATACTTATCAGATATAATAACACATACATACCTCCAAATTCTTATTAACTCAGTAGTTCATTCAAAGGATATTATCCATTTTTTTTTCTTTTACACTGTTTCCTTCATTCATTGTTCACACTTCTCCATCTTTGATCTTCTGCACTTCTGAGGGATAACTATTTTCAAGCCATCTTTCTAAAATAGATATACCTGAAATAAAATGTTAATTTTATTTTACAAATTTAAGCATAGAAATTAAAAAATACTTATCAGATATAATAATACATACATACCTCCAAATTCTTATTAACTCAGCAGTTCCTCCAAAGCACATTAGCCTTTTTTTTTTTTTTACACTGTTTCCTTCATTCATTGTTCACACTTCTCCATCTTTGATCTTCTGCACTTCTGAGGGATAACTATTTTCAAGCCATCTTTCTAAAATAGATATACCTGAAATAAAATGTTAATTTTATTTTACAAATTTAAGCATAGAAAATAAAAAATACTTATCAGATATAATAACACATACATACCTCCAAATTCTTATTAACTCAGCAGTTCATTCAAAGGATATTATCCATTTTTTTTCTTTTACACTGTTTCCATCATTCATTGTTCACACTTCTCCATCTTTGATCTTCTGCACTTCTGAGGGATAACTATTTTCAAGCCATCTTTCTAAAATAGATATACCTGAAATAAAATGTTAATTTTATTTTACAAATTTAAGCATAGAAAATAAAAAATACTTATCAGATATAATAATACATACATACCTCCAAATTCTTATTAACTCAGCAGTTCCTTCAAAGCACATTAGCCTTTTTTTTTCTTTTACACTGTTTCCTTCATTCATTGTTCACACTTCTCCTTCTTTGATCTTCTGCACTTCTGAGGGATAACTATTTTCAAGCCATCTTTCTAAAATAGATATACCTGAAATAAAATGTTAATTTTATTTTACAAATTTAAGCATAGAAAATAAAAAATACTTATCAGATATAATAACACATACATACCTCCAAATTCTTATTAACTCAGCAGTTCATTCAAAGGATATTATCCATTTTTTTTTCTTTTACACTGTTTCCTTCATTCATTGTTCACACTTCTCCATCTTTGATCTTCTGCACTTCTGAGGGATAACTATTTTCAAGCCATCTTTCTAAAATAGATATACCTGAAATAAAATGTTAATTTTATTTTAAAAATTTAAGCATAGAAAATAAAAAATACTTATCAGATATAATAATACATACATACCTCCAAATTCTTATTAACACAGCAGTTCATTCAAAGGATATTATCCCTTTTTTTTCTTTTACACTGTTTCCTTCATTCATTGTTCACACTTCTCCATCTTTGATCTTCTGCACTTCTGAGGGATAACTATTTTCAAGCCATCTTTCTAAAATAGATATACCTGAAATAAAATGTTAATTTTATTTTACAAATTTAAGCATAGAAAATAAAAAATACTTATCAGATATAATAATACATATATACCTCTAAATTCTTATTAACACAGCAGTTCATTCAAAGGATATTATCCATTTTTTTTCTTTTACACTGTTTACTTCATTCATTGTTCACACTTCTCCATCTTTGATCATCTGCACTTCTGAGGGATAACTATTTTCAAGCTATCTTTCTAAAATAGATATACCTGAAATAAAATGTTAATTTTATTTTACAAATTTAAGCATAGAAAATAAAAAATACTTATCAGATATAATAACACATACATACCTCCAAATTCTTATTAACTCAGCAGTTCATTCAAAGGATATTATCCATTTTTTTTCTTTTACACTGTTTCCTTCATTCATTGTTCACACTTCTCCATCTTTGATCTTCTGCACTTCTGAGGGATAACTATTTTCAAGCCATCTTTCTAAAATAGATATACCTGAAATAAAATGTTAATTTTATTTTACAAATTTAAGCATAGAAAATAAAAAATACTTATCAGATATAATAACACATACATACCTCCAAATTCTTATTAACTCAGTAGTTCATTCAAAGGATATTATCCATTTTTTTTTCTTTTACACTGTTTCCTTCATTCATTGTTCACACTTCTCCATCTTTGATCTTCTGCATTTCTGAGGGATAACTATTTTCAAGCCATCTTTCTAAAATAGATATACCTGAAATAAAATGTTAATTTTATTTTACAAATTTAAGCATAGAAATTAAAAAATACTTATCAGATATAATAATACATACATACCTCCAAATTCTTATTAACTCAGCAGTTCCTTCAAAGCACATTAGCCTTTTTTTTTTTTTACACTGTTTCCTTCATTCATTGTTCACACTTCTCCATCTTTGATCTTCTGCACTTCTGAGGGATAACTATTTTCAAGCCATCTTTCTAAAATAGATATACCTGAAATAAAATGTTAATTTTATTTTACAAATTTAAGCATAGAAAATAAAAAATACTTATCAGATATAATAACACATACATACCTCCAAATTCTTATTAACTCAGCAGTTCATTCAAAGGATATTATCCATTTTTTTTCTTTTACACTGTTTCCATCATTCATTGTTCACACTTCTCCATCTTTGATCTTCTGCACTTCTGAGGGATAACTATTTTCAAGCCATCTTTCTAAAATAGATATACCTGAAATAAAATGTTAATTTTATTTTACAAATTTAAGCATAGAAAATAAAAAATACTTATCAGATATAATAATACATACATACCTCCAAATTCTTATTAACTCAGCAGTTCATTCAAAGCACATTAGCCTTTTTTTCCTTTTGCACTGTTTCCTTCATTCATTGTTCACACTTCTCCATCTTTGATCTTTTGCACTTCGGAGGGATAACTATTTTCAAGCCATCTTTCTTAAATATATATACCTGAAATAAAATGTTAATTTTATTTTACAAATTTAAGCATAGAAAATAAAAAATACTTATCAGATATAATAATACATACATACCTCCAAATTCTCATTAACTCAGCAGTTCATTCAAAGGATATTATCCATTTTTTTTCTTTTACAATGTTTCCTTCATTTATTGTTCACACTTCTCCATCTTTGATCTTCTGCACTTCTGAGGGATAACTATTTTCAAGCCATCTTTCTAAAATAGATATACCTGAAATAAAATGTTAATTTTATTTTACAAATTTAAGCATAGAAAATAAAAAATACTTATCTGATATAATAATACATACATACCTCCAAATTCTTATTAACTCAGCAGTTCATTCAAAGCACATTAGCCTTTTTTTTTCTTTTACACTGTTTCCTTCATTCATTGTTCACACTTCTCCATCTTTGATCTTTTGCACTTCGGAGGGATAACTATTTTCAAGCCATCTTTCTAAAATAGATATACCTGAAATAAAATGTTAATTTTATTTTACAAATTTAAGCATAGAAAATAAAAAATACTTATCAGATATAATAATACATACATACCTCCAAATTCTTATTAACTCAGCAGTTTCTTCAAAGCACATTAGCCTTTTTTTTTTCTTTTACACTGTTTCCTTCATTCATTGTTCACACTTCTCCATCTTTGATCTTCTGCACTTCTGAGGGATAACTATTTTCAAGCCATCTTTCTAAAATAGATATTCCTGAAATAAAATGTTAATTTTATTTTACAAATTTAAGCATAGAAAATAAAAAATACTTATCAGATATAATAACACATACATACCTCCAAATTCTTATTAACTCAGTAGTTCATTCAAAGGATATTATCCATTTTTTTTTCTTTTACACTGTTTCCTTCATTCATTGTTCACACTTCTCCATCTTTGATCTTCTGCACTTCTGAGGGATAACTATTTTCAAGCCATCTTTCTAAAATAGATATACCTGAAATAAAATGTTAATTTTATTTTACAAATTTAAGCATAGAAATTAAAAAATACTTATCAGATATAATAATACATACATACCTCCAAATTCTTATTAACTCAGCAGTTCCTTCAAAGCACATTAGCCTTTTTTTTTTTTTACACTGTTTCCTTCATTCATTGTTCACACTTCTCCATCTTTGATCTTCTGCACTTCTGAGGGATAACTATTTTCAAGCCATCTTTCTAAAATAGATATACCTGAAATAAAATGTTAATTTTATTTTACAAATTTAAGCATAGAAAATAAAAAATACTTATCTGATATAATAATACATACATACCTCCAAATTCTTATTAACTCAGCAGTTCATTCAAAGCACATTAGCCTTTTTTTTTCTTTTACACTGTTTCCTTCATTCATTGTTCACACTTCTCCATCTTTGATCTTTTGCACTTCGGAGGGATAACTATTTTCAAGCCATCTTTCTAAAATAGATATACCTGAAATAAAATGTTAATTTTATTTTACAAATTTAAGCATAGAAAATAAAAAATACTTATCAGATATAATAATACATACATACCTCCAAATTCTTATTAACTCAGCAGTTTCTTCAAAGCACATTAGCCTTTTTTTTTCTTTTACACTGTTTCCTTCATTCATTGTTCACACTTCTCCATCTTTGATCTTCTGCACTTCTGAGGGATAACTATTTTCAAGCCATCTTTCTAAAATAGATATACCTGAAATAAAATGTTAATTTTATTTTACAAATTTAAGCATAGAAAATAAAAAATACTTATCAGATATAATAACACATACATACCTCCAAATTCTTATTAACTCAGTAGTTCATTCAAAGGATATTATCCATTTTTTTTTATTTTACACTGTTTCCTTCATTCATTGTTCACACTTCTCCATCTTTGATCTTCTGCACTTCTGAGGGATAACTATTTTCAAGCCATCTTTCTAAAATAGATATACCTGAAATAAAATGTTAATTTTATTTTACAAATTTAAGCATAGAAATTAAAAAATACTTATCAGATATAATAATACATACATACCTCCAAATTCTTATTAACTCAGCAGTTCCTTCAAAGCACATTAGCCTTTTTTTTTTTTTACACTGTTTCCTTCATTCATTGTTCACACTTCTCCATCTTTGATCTTCTGCACTTCTGAGGGATAACTATTTTCAAGCCATCTTTCTAAAATAGATATACCTGAAATAAAATGTTAATTTTATTTTACAAATTTAAGCATAGAAAATAAAAAATACTTATCAGATATAATAACACATACATACCTCCAAATTCTTATTAACTCAGCAGTTCATTCAAAGGATATTATCCATTTTTTTTCTTTTACACTGTTTCCATCATTCATTGTTCACACTTCTCCATCTTTGATCTTCTGCACTTCTGAGGGATAACTATTTTCAAGCCATCTTTCTAAAATAGATATACCTGAAATAAAATGTTAATTTTATTTTACAAATTTAAGCATAGAAAATAAAAAATACTTATCAGATATAATAATACATACATACCTCCAAATTCTTATTAACTCAGCAGTTCCTTCAAAGCACATTAGCCTTTTTTTTTTCTTTTACACTGTTTCCTTCATTCATTGTTCACACTTCTCCTTCTTTGATCTTCTGCACTTCTGAGGGATAACTATTTTCAAGCCATCTTTCTAAAATAGATATACCTGAAATAAAATGTTAATTTTATTTTACAAATTTAAGCATAGAAAATAAAAAATACTTATCAGATATAGTAACACATACATACCTCCAAATTCTTATTAACTCAGCAGTTCATTCAAAGGATATTATCCATTTTTTTTCTTTTACACTGTTTCCTTCATTCATTGTTCACACTTCTCCATCTTTGATCTACTGCACTTCTGAGGGATAACTATTTTCAAGCCATCTTTCTAAAATAGATATACCTGAAATAAAATGTTAATTTTATTTTACAAATTTAAGCATAGAAAATAAAAAATACTTATCAGATATAATAACACATACATACTTCCAAATTCTTATTAACTCAGCAGTTCATTCAAAGGATATTATCCATTTTTTTTTCTTTTACACTGTTTCCTTCATTCATTGTTCACACTTCTCCATCTTTGATCTTCTGCACTTCTGAGGGATAACTATTTTCAAGCCATCTTTCTAAAATAGATATACCTGAAATAAAATGTTAATTTTATTTTACAAATTTAAGCATAGAAAATAAAAAATACTTATCAGATATAATAACACATACATACCTCCAAATTCTTATTAACTCAGTAGTTCATTCAAAGGATATTATCCATTTTTTTTCTTTTACAATGTTTCCTTCATTCATTGTTCACACTTCTCCATCTTTGATCTTCTGCACTTCTGAGGGATAACTATTTTCAAGCCATCTTTCTAAAATAGATATACCTGAAATAAAATGTTAATTTTATTTTACAAATTTAAGCATAGAAATTAAAAAATACTTATCAGATATAATAATACATACATACCTCCAAATTCTTATTAACTCAGCAGTTCATTCAAAGCACATTAGCCTTTTTTTCCTTTTGCACTGTTTCCTTCATTCATTGTTCACACTTCTCCATCTTTGATCTTTTGCACTTCGGAGGGATAACTATTTTCAAGCCATCTTTCTTAAATATATATACCTGAAATAAAATGTTAATTTTATTTTACAAATTTAAGCATAGAAAATAAAAAATACTTATCAGATATAATAATACATACATACCTCCAAATTCGCATTAACTCAGCAGTTCATTCAAAGGATATTATCCATTTTTTTTCTTTTACAATGTTTCCTTCATTTATTGTTCACACTTCTCCATCTTTGATCTTCTGCACTTCTGAGGGATAACTATTTTCAAGCCATCTTTCTAAAATAGATATACCTGAAATAAAATGTTAATTTTATTTTACAAATTTAAGCATAGAAAATAAAAAATACTTATCTGATATAATAATACATACATACCTCCAAATTCTTATTAACTCAGCAGTTCATTCAAAGCACATTAGCCTTTTTTTTTCTTTTACACTGTTTCCTTCATTCATTGTTCACACTTCTCCATCTTTGATCTTTTGCACTTCGGAGGGATAACTATTTTCAAGCCATCTTTCTAAAATAGATATACCTGAAATAAAATGTTAATTTTATTTTACAAATTTAAGCATAGAAAATAAAAAATACTTATCAGATATAATAATACATACATACCTCCAAATTCTTATTAACTCAGCAGTTTCTTCAAAGCACATTAGCCTTTTTTTTTTCTTTTACACTGTTTCCTTCATTCATTGTTCACACTTCTCCATCTTTGATCTTCTGCACTTCTGAGGGATAACTATTTTCAAGCCATCTTTCTAAAATAGATATACCTGAAATAAAATGTTAATTTTATTTTACAAATTTAAGCATAGAAAATAAAAAATACTTATCAGATATAATAACACATACATACCTCCAAATTCTTATTAACTCAGCAGTTCATTCAAAGGATATTATCCATTTTTTTTTCTTTTACACTTTTTCCTTCATTCATTGTTCACACTTCTCCATCTTTGATCTTCTGCACTTCTGAGGGATAACTATTTTCAAGCCATCTTTCTAAAATAGATATACCTGAAATAAAATGTTAATTTTATTTTACAAATTTAAGCATAGAAAATAAAAAATACTTATCAGATATAATAACACATACATACCTCCAAATTCTTATTAACTCAGTAGTTCATTCAAAGGATATTATCCATTTTTTTTTATTTTACACTGTTTCCTTCATTCATTGTTCACACTTCTCCATCTTTGATCTTCTGCACTTCTGAGGGATAACTATTTTCAAGCCATCTTTCTAAAATAGATATACCTGAAATAAAATGTTAATTTTATTTTACAAATTTAAGCATAGAAATTAAAAAATACTTATCAGATATAATAATACATACATACCTCCAAATTCTTATTAACTCAGCAGTTCCTTCAAAGCACATTAGCCTTTTTTTTTTTTTACACTGTTTCCTTCATTCATTGTTCACACTTCTCCATCTTTGATCTTCTGCACTTCTGAGGGATAACTATTTTCAAGCCATCTTTCTAAAATAGATATACCTGAAATAAAATGTTAATTTTATTTTACAAATTTAAGCATAGAAAATAAAAAATACTTATCAGATATAATAACACATACATACCTCCAAATTCTTATTAACTCAGCAGTTCATTCAAAGGATATTATCCATTTTTTTTCTTTTACACTGTTTCCATCATTCATTGTTCACACTTCTCCATCTTTGATCTTCTGCACTTCTGAGGGATAACTATTTTCAAGCCATCTTTCTAAAATAGATATACCTGAAATAAAATGTTAATTTTATTTTACAAATTTAAGCATAGAAAATAAAAAATACTTATCAGATATAATAATACATACATACCTCCAAATTCTTATTAACTCAGCAGTTCCTTCAAAGCACATTAGCCTTTTTTTTTTCTTTTACACTGTTTCCTTCATTCATTGTTCACACTTCTCCTTCTTTGATCTTCTGCACTTCTGAGGGATAACTATTTTCAAGCCATCTTTCTAAAATAGATATACCTGAAATAAAATGTTAATTTTATTTTACAAATTTAAGCATAGAAAATAAAAAATACTTATCAGATATAGTAACACATACATACCTCCAAATTCTTATTAACTCAGCAGTTCATTCAAAGGATATTATCCATTTTTTTTCTTTTACACTGTTTCCTTCATTCATTGTTCACACTTCTCCATCTTTGATCTACTGCACTTCTGAGGGATAACTATTTTCAAGCCATCTTTCTAAAATAGATATACCTGAAATAAAATGTTAATTTTATTTTACAAATTTAAGCATAGAAAATAAAAAATACTTATCAGATATAATAACACATACATACTTCCAAATTCTTATTAACTCAGCAGTTCATTCAAAGGATATTATCCATTTTTTTTTCTTTTACACTGTTTCCTTCATTCATTGTTCACACTTCTCCATCTTTGATCTTCTGCACTTCTGAGGGATAACTATTTTCAAGCCATCTTTCTAAAATAGATATACCTGAAATAAAATGTTAATTTTATTTTACAAATTTAAGCATAGAAAATAAAAAATACTTATCAGATATAATAACACATACATACCTCCAAATTCTTATTAACTCAGTAGTTCATTCAAAGGATATTATCCATTTTTTTTCTTTTACAATGTTTCCTTCATTCATTGTTCACACTTCTCCATCTTTGATCTTCTGCACTTCTGAGGGATAACTATTTTCAAGCCATCTTTCTAAAATAGATATACCTGAAATAAAATGTTAATTTTATTTTACAAATTTAAGCATAGAAATTAAAAAATACTTATCAGATATAATAATACATACATACCTCCAAATTCTTATTAACTCAGCAGTTCATTCAAAGCACATTAGCCTTTTTTTCCTTTTGCACTGTTTCCTTCATTCATTGTTCACACTTCTCCATCTTTGATCTTTTGCACTTCGGAGGGATAACTATTTTCAAGCCATCTTTCTTAAATATATATACCTGAAATAAAATGTTAATTTTATTTTACAAATTTAAGCATAGAAAATAAAAAATACTTATCAGATATAATAATACATACATACCTCCAAATTCGCATTAACTCAGCAGTTCATTCAAAGGATATTATCCATTTTTTTTCTTTTACAATGTTTCCTTCATTTATTGTTCACACTTCTCCATCTTTGATCTTCTGCACTTCTGAGGGATAACTATTTTCAAGCCATCTTTCTAAAATAGATATACCTGAAATAAAATGTTAATTTTATTTTACAAATTTAAGCATAGAAAATAAAAAATACTTATCTGATATAATAATACATACATACCTCCAAATTCTTATTAACTCAGCAGTTCATTCAAAGCACATTAGCCTTTTTTTTTCTTTTACACTGTTTCCTTCATTCATTGTTCACACTTCTCCATCTTTGATCTTTTGCACTTCGGAGGGATAACTATTTTCAAGCCATCTTTCTAAAATAGATATACCTGAAATAAAATGTTAATTTTATTTTACAAATTTAAGCATAGAAAATAAAAAATACTTATCAGATATAATAATACATACATACCTCCAAATTCTTATTAACTCAGCAGTTTCTTCAAAGCACATTAGCCTTTTTTTTTTCTTTTACACTGTTTCCTTCATTCATTGTTCACACTTCTCCATCTTTGATCTTCTGCACTTCTGAGGGATAACTATTTTCAAGCCATCTTTCTAAAATAGATATACCTGAAATAAAATGTTAATTTTATTTTACAAATTTAAGCATAGAAAATAAAAAATACTTATCAGATATAATAACACATACATACCTCCAAATTCTTATTAACTCAGCAGTTCATTCAAAGGATATTATCCATTTTTTTTTCTTTTACACTTTTTCCTTCATTCATTGTTCACACTTCTCCATCTTTGATCTTCTGCACTTCTGAGGGATAACTATTTTCAAGCCATCTTTCTAAAATAGATATACCTGAAATAAAATGTTAATTTTATTTTACAAATTTAAGCATAGAAAATAAAAAATACTTATCAGATATAATAACACATACATACCTCCAAATTCTTATTAACTCAGTAGTTCATTCAAAGGATATTATCCATTTTTTTTTCTTTTACACTGTTTCCTTCATTCATTGTTCACACTTCTCCATCTTTGATCTTCTGCACTTCTGAGGGATAACTATTTTCAAGCCATCTTTCTAAAATAGATATACCTGAAATAAAATGTTAATTTTATTTTACAAATTTAAGCATAGAAATTAAAAAATACTTATCAGATATAATAATACATACATACCTCCAAATTCTTATTAACTCAGCAGTTCCTTCAAAGCACATTAGCCTTTTTTTTTTTTTTTACACTGTTTCCTTCATTCATTGTTCACAATTCTCCATCTTTGATCTTCTGCACTTCTGAGGGATAACTATTTTCAAGCCATCTTTCTAAAATAGATATACCTGAAATAAAATGTTAATTTTATTTTACAAATTTAAGCATAGAAAATAAAAAATACTTATCAAATATAATAACACATACATACCTCCAAATTCTTATTAACTCAGCAGTTCATTCAAAGGATATTATCCATTTTTTTTCTTTTACACTGTTTCCATCATTCATTGTTCACACTTCTCCATCTTTGATCTTCTGCACTTCTGAGGGATAACTATTTTCAAGCCATCTTTCTAAAATAGATATACCTGAAATAAAATGTTAATTTTATTTTACAAATTTAAGCATAGAAAATAAAAAATACTTATCTGATATAATAATACATACATACCTCCAAATTCTTATTAACTCAGCAGTTCATTCAAAGCACATTAGCCTTTTTTTTTCTTTTACACTGTTTCCTTCATTCATTGTTCACACTTCTCAATCTTTGATCTTTTGCACTTCGGAGGGATAACTATTTTCAAGCCATCTTTCTAAAATAGATATACCTGAAATAAAATGTTAATTTTATTTTACAAATTTAAGCATAGAAAATAAAAAATACTTATCAGATATAATAATACATACATACCTCCAAATTCTTATTAACTCAGCAGTTTCTTCAAAGCACATTAGCCTTTTTTTTTCTTTTACACTGTTTCCTTCATTCATTGTTCACACTTCTCCATCTTTGATCTTCTGCACTTCTGAGGGATAACTATTTTCAAGCCATCTTTCTAAAATAGATATACCTGAAATAAAATGTTAATTTTATTTTACAAATTTAAGCATAGAAAATAAAAAATACTTATCAGATATAATAACACATACATACCTCCAAATTCTTATTAACTCAGCAGTTCATTCAAAGGATATTATCCATTTTTTTTTCTTTTACACTGTTTCCTTCATTCATTGTTCACACTTCTCCATCTTTGATCTTCTGCACTTCTGAGGGATAACTATTTTCAAGCCATCTTTCTAAAATAGATATACCTGAAATAAAATGTTAATTTTATTTTACAAATTTAAGCATAGAAAATAAAAAATACTTATCAGATATAATAACACATACATACCTCCAAATTCTTATTAACTCAGTAGTTCATTCAAAGGATATTATCCATTTTTTTTTCTTTTACACTGTTTCCTTCATTCATTGTTCACACTTCTCCATCTTTGATCTTCTGCACTTCTGAGGGATAACTATTTTCAAGCCATCTTTCTAAAATAGATATACCTGAAATAAAATGTTAATTTTATTTTACAAATTTAAGCATAGAAAATAAAAAATACTTATCAGATATAATAACACATACATACCTCCAAATTCTTATTAACTCAGTAGTTCATTCAAAGGATATTATCCATTTTTTTTTCTTTTACACTGTTTCCTTCATTCATTGTTCACACTTCTCCATCTTTGATCTTCTGCACTTCTGAGGGATAACTATTTTCAAGCCATCTTTCTAAAATAGATATACCTGAAATAAAATGTTAATTTTATTTTACAAATTTAAGCATAGAAATTAAAAAATACTTATCAGATATAATAATACATACATACCTCCAAATTCTTATTAACTCAGCAGTTCCTTCAAAGCACATTAGCCTTTTTTTTTTTTTACACTGTTTCCTTCATTCATTGTTCACAATTCTCCATCTTTGATCTTCTGCACTTCTGAGGGATAACTATTTTCAAGCCATCTTTCTAAAATAGATATACCTGAAATAAAATGTTAATTTTATTTTACAAATTTAAGCATAGAAAATAAAAAATACTTATCAAATATAATAACACATACATACCTCCAAATTCTTATTAACTCAGCAGTTCATTCAAAGGATATTATCCATTTTTTTTCTTTTACACTGTTTCCATCATTCATTGTTCACACTTCTCCATCTTTGATCTTCTGCACTTCTGAGGGATAACTATTTTCAAGCCATCTTTCTAAAATAGATATACCTGAAATAAAATGTTAATTTTATTTTACAAATTTAAGCATAGAAAATAAAAAATACTTATCAGATATAATAATACATACATACCTCCAAATTCTTATTAACTCAGCAGTTCCTTCAAAGCACATTAGCCTTTTTTTTTTCTTTTACACTGTTTCCTTCATTCATTGTTCACACTTCTCCTTCTTTGATCTTCTGCACTTCTGAGGGATAACTATTTTCAAGCCATCTTTCTAAAATAGATATACCTGAAATAAAATGTTAATTTTATTTTACAAATTTAAGCATAGAAAATAAAAAATACTTATCAGATATAATAACACATACATACCTCCAAATTCTTATTAACTCAGCAGTTCAGTCAAAGGATATTATCCATTTTTTTTTCTTTTACACTGTTTCCTTCATTCATTGTTCACACTTCTCCATCTTTGATCTTCTGCACTTCTGAGGGATAACTATTTTCAAGCCATCTTTCTAAAATAGATATACCTGAAATAAAATGTTAATTTTATTTTAAAAATTTAAGCATAGAAAATAAAAAATACTTATCAGATATAATAATACATACATACCTCCAAATTCTTATTAACACAGCAGTTCATTCAAAGGAGATTATCCCTTTTTTTTCTTTTACACTGTTTCCTTCATTCATTGTTCACACTTCTCCATCTTTGATCTTCTGCACTTCTGAGGGATAACTATTTTCAAGCCATCTTTCTAAAATAGATATACCTGAAATAAAATGTTAATTTTATTTTACAAATTTAAGCATAGAAAATAAAAAATACTTATCAGATATAATAATACATATATACCTCTAAATTCTTATTAACACAGCAGTTCATTCAAAGGATATTATCCATTTTTTTTCTTTTACACTGTTTACTTCATTCATTGTTCACACTTCTCCATCTTTGATCTTCTGCACTTCTGAGGGATAACTATTTTCAAGCCATCTTTCTAAAATAGATATACCTGAAATAAAATGTTAATTTTATTTTACAAATTTAAGCATAGAAAATAAAAAATACTTATCAGATATAATAACACATACATACCTCCAAATTCTTATTAACTCAGCAGTTCATTCAAAGGATATTATCCATTTTTTTTCTTTTACACTGTTTCCTTCATTCATTGTTCACACTTCTCCATCTTTGATCTTCTGCACTTCTGAGGGATAACTATTTTCAAGCCATCTTTCTAAAATAGATATACCTGAAATAAAATGTTAATTTTATTTTACAAATTTAAGCATAGAAAATAAAAAATACTTATCAGATATAATAACACATACATACCTCCAAATTCTTATTAACTCAGTAGTTCATTCAAAGGATATTATCCATTTTTTTTTCTTTTACACTGTTTCCTTCATTCATTGTTCACACTTCTCCATCTTTGATCTTCTGCACTTCTGAGGGATAACTATTTTCAAGCCATCTTTCTAAAATAGATATACCTGAAATAAAATGTTAATTTTATTTTACAAATTTAAGCATAGAAATTAAAAAATACTTATCAGATATAATAATACATACATACCTCCAAATTCTTATTAACTCAGCAGTTCCTTCAAAGCACATTAGCCTTTTTTTTTTTTTACACTGTTTCCTTCATTCATTGTTCACACTTCTCCATCTTTGATCTTCTGCACTTCTGAGGGATAACTATTTTCAAGCCATCTTTCTAAAATAGATATACCTGAAATAAAATGTTAATTTTATTTTACAAATTTAAGCATAGAAAATAAAAAATACTTATCAGATATAATAACACATACATACCTCCAAATTCTTATTAACTCAGCAGTTCATTCAAAGGATATTATCCATTTTTTTTCTTTTACACTGTTTCCATCATTCATTGTTCACACTTCTCCATCTTTGATCTTCTGCACTTCTGAGGGATAACTATTTTCAAGCCATCTTTCTAAAATAGATATACCTGAAATAAAATGTTAATTTTATTTTACAAATTTAAGCATAGAAAATAAAAAATACTTATCAGATATAATAATACATACATACCTCCAAATTCTTATTAACTCTGCAGTTCCTTCAAAGCACATTAGCCTTTTTTTTTTCTTTTACACTGTTTCCTTCATTCATTGTTCACACTTCTCCTTCTTTGATCTTCTGCACTTCTGAGGGATAACTATTTTCAAGCCATCTTTCTAAAATAGATATACCTGAAATAAAATGTTAATTTTATTTTACAAATTTAAGCATAGAAAATAAAAAATACTTATCAGATATAATAACAAATACATACCTCCAAATTCTTATTAACTCAGCAGTTCATTCAAAGGATATTATCCATTTTTTTTTCTTTTACACTGTTTCCTTCATTCATTGTTCACACTTCTCCATCTTTGATCTTCTGCACTTCTGAGGGATAACTATTTTCAAGCCATCTTTCTAAAATAGATATACCTGAAATAAAATGTTAATTTTATTTTAAAAATTTAAGCATAGAAAATAAAAAATACTTATCAGATATAATAATACATACATTCCTCCAAATTCTTATTAACACAGCAGTTCATTCAAAGGATATTATCCCTTTTTTTTCTTTTACACTGTTTCCTTCATTCATTGTTCACACTTCTCCATCTTTGATCTTCTGCACTTCTGAGGGATAACTATTTTCAAGCCATCTTTCTAAAATAGATATACCTGAAATAAAATGTTAATTTTATTTTACAAATTTAAGCATAGAAAATAAAAAATACTTATCAGATATAATAACACATATATACCTCTAAATTCTTATTAACACAGCAGTCCATTCAAAGGATATTATCCATTTTTTTTCTTTTACACTGTTTACTTCATTCATTGTTCACACTTCTCCATCTTTGATCTTCTGCACTTCTGAGGGATAACTATTTTCAAGCCATCTTTCTAAAATAGATATACCTGAAATAAAATGTTAATTTTATTTTACAAATTTAAGCATAGAAAATAAAAAATACTTATCAGATATAATAACACATACATACCTCCAAATTCTTATTAACTCAGCAGTTCATTCAAAGGATATTATCCATTTTTTTTCTTTTACACTGTTTCCTTCATTCATTGTTCACACTTCTCCATCTTTGATCTTCTGCACTTCTGAGGGATAACTATTTTCAAGCCATCTTTCTAAAATAGATATACCTGAAATAAAATGTTAATTTTATTTTACAAATTTAAGCATAGAAAATAAAAAATACTTATCAGATATAATAACACATATATACCTCTAAATTCTTATTAACACAGCAGTTCATTCAAAGGATATTATCCATTTTTTTTCTTTTACACTGTTTACTTCATTCATTGTTCACACTTCTCCATCTTTGATCTTCTGCACTTCTGAGGGATAACTATTTTCAAGCCATCTTTCTAAAATAGATATACCTGAAATAAAATGTTAATTTTATTTTACAAATTTAAGCATAGAAAATAAAAAATACTTATCAGATATAATAACACATATATACCTCTAAATTCTTATTAACACAGCAGTTCATTCAAAGGATATTATCCATTTTTTTTCTTTTACACTGTTTACTTCATTCATTGTTCACACTTCTCCATCTTTGATCTTCTGCACTTCTGAGGGATAACTATTTTCAAGCCATCTTTCTAAAATAGATATACCTGAAATAAAATGTTAATTTTATTTTACAAATTTAAGCATAGAAAATAAAAAATACTTATCAGATATAATAATACATACATACCTCCAAATTCTTATTAACACAGCAGTTCATTCAAAGGATATTATCCCTTTTTTTTCTTTTACACTGTTTCCTTCATTCATTGTTCACACTTCTCCATCTTTGATCTTCTGCACTTCTGAGGGATAACTATTTTCAAGCCATCTTTCTAAAATAGATATACCTGAAATAAAATGTTAATTTTATTTTACAAATTTAAGCATAGAAAATAAAAAATACTTATCAGATATAATAACACATATATACCTCTAAATTCTTATTAACACAGCAGTTCATTCAAAGGATATTATCCATTTTTTTTCTTTTACACTGTTTACTTCATTCATTGTTCACACTTCTCCATCTTTGATCTTCTGCACTTCTGAGGGATAACTATTTTCAAGCCATCTTTCTAAAATAGATATACCTGAAATAAAATGTTAATTTTATTTTACAAATTTAAGCATAGAAAATAAAAAATACTTATCAGATATAATAACACATACATACCTCCAAATTCTTATTAACTCAGCAGTTCATTCAAAGGATATTATCCATTTTTTTTCTTTTACACTGTTTCCTTCATTCATTGTTCACACTTCTCCATCTTTGATCTTCTGCACTTCTGAGGGATAACTATTTTCAAGCCATCTTTCTAAAATAGATATACCTGAAATAAAATGTTAATTTTATTTTACAAATTTAAGCATAGAAAATAAAAAATACTTATCAGATATAATAATACATACATACCTCCAAATTCTTATTAACTCAGCAGTTCCTTCAAAGCACATTAGCCTTTTTTTTTCTTTTACACTGTTTCCTTCATTCAATGTTCACACTTCTCCATCTTTGATCTTCTGCACTTCTGAGGGATAACTATTTTCAAGCCATCTTTCTAAAATAGATATACCTGAAATAAAATGTTAATTTTATTTTACAAATTTAAGCATAGAAAATAAAAAATACTTATCAGATATAATAATACATACATACCTCCAAATTCTTATTAACTCAGCAGTTTCTTCAAAGCACATTAGCCTTTTTTTTCTTTTACACTGTTTCCTTCATTCATTGTTCACACTTCTCCATCTTTGATCTTCTGCACTTCTGAGGGATAACTATTTTCAAGCCATCTTTCTAAAATAGATATACCTGAAATAAAATGTTAATTTTATTTTACAAATTTAAGCATAGAAAATAAAAAATACTTATCAGATATAATAACACATACATACCTCCAAATTCTTATTAACTCAGCAGTTCATTCAAAGGATATTATCCATTTTTTTTTCTTTTACACTGTTTCCTTCATTCATTGTTCACACTTCTCCATCTTTGATCTTCTACACTTCTGAGGGATAACTATTTTCAAGCCATCTTTCTAAAATAGATATACCTGAAATAAAATGTTAATTTTATTTTACAAATTTAAGCATAGAAAATAAAAAATACTTATCAGATATAATAATACATACATACCTCCAAATTCTTATTAACACAGCAGTTCATTCAAAGGATATTATCCCTTTTTTTTCTTTTACACTGTTTCCTTCATTCATTGTTCACACTTCTCCATCTTTGATCTTCTGCACTTCTGAGGGATAACTATTTTCAAGCCATCTTTCTAAAATAGATATACCTGAAATAAAATGTTAATTTTATTTTACAAATTTAAGCATAGAAAATAAAAAATACTTATCAGATATAATAACACATATATACCTCTAAATTCTTATTAACACAGCAGTTCATTCAAAGGATATTATCCATTTTTTTTCTTTTACACTGTTTACTTCATTCATTGTTCACACTTCTCCATCTTTGATCTTCTGCACTTCTGAGGGATAACTATTTTCAAGCCATCTTTCTAAAATAGATATACCTGAAATAAAATGTTAATTTTATTTTACAAATTTAAGCATAGAAAATAAAAAATACTTATCAGATATAATAACACATACATACCTCCAAATTCTTATTAACTCAGCAGTTCATTCAAAGGATATTATCCATTTTTTTTCTTTTACACTGTTTCCTTCATTCATTGTTCACACTTCTCCATCTTTGATCTTCTGCACTTCTGAGGGATAACTATTTTCAAGCCATCTTTCTAAAATAGATATACCTGAAATAAAATGTTAATTTTATTTTACAAATTTAAGCATAGAAAATAAAAAATACTTATCAGATATAATAATACATACATACCTCCAAATTCTTATTAACTCAGCAGTTCCTTCAAAGCACATTAGCCTTTTTTTTTCTTTTACACTGTTTCCTTCATTCAATGTTCACACTTCTCCATCTTTGATCTTCTGCACTTCTGAGGGATAACTATTTTCAAGCCATCTTTCTAAAATAGATATACCTGAAATAAAATGTTAATTTTATTTTACAAATTTAAGCATAGAAAATAAAAAATACTTATCAGATATAATAATACATACATACCTCCAAATTCTTATTAACTCAGCAGTTTCTTCAAAGCACATTAGCCTTTTTTTTCTTTTACACTGTTTCCTTCATTCATTGTTCACACTTCTCCATCTTTGATCTTCTGCACTTCTGAGGGATAACTATTTTCAAGCCATCTTTCTAAAATAGATATACCTGAAATAAAATGTTAATTTTATTTTACAAATTTAAGCATAGAAAATAAAAAATACTTATCAGATATAATAACACATACATACCTCCAAATTCTTATTAACTCAGCAGTTCATTCAAAGGATATTATCCATTTTTTTTTCTTTTACACTGTTTCCTTCATTCATTGTTCACACTTCTCCATCTTTGATCTTCTACACTTCTGAGGGATAACTATTTTCAAGCCATCTTTCTAAAATAGATATACCTGAAATAAAATGTTAATTTTATTTTACAAATTTAAGCATAGAAAATAAAAATACTTATCAGATATAATAACACATACATACCTCCAAATTCTTATTAACTCAGCAGTTCATTCAAAGGATATTATCCATTTTTTTTCTTTTACACTGTTTCCTTCATTCATTGTTCACACTTCTCCATCTTTGATCTTCTGCACTTCTGAGGGATAACTATTTTCAAGCCATCTTTCTAAAATAGATATACCTGAAATAAAATGTTAATTTTATTTTACAAATTTAAGCATAGAAAATAAAAAATACTTATCAGATATAATAACACATACATACCTCCAAATTCTTATTAACTCAGCAGTTCATTCAAAGGATATTATCCATTTTTTTTTCTTTTACACTGTTTCCTTCATTCATTGTTCACACTTCTCCATCTTTGATCTTCTGCACTTCTGAGGGATAACTATTTTCAAGCCATCTTTCTAAAATAGATATACCTGAAATGAAATGTTAATTTTATTTTAAAAATTTAAGCATAGAAAATAAAAAATACTTATCAGATATAATAATACATACATACCTCCAAATTCTTATTAACACAGCAGTTCATTCAAAGGATATTATCCCTTTTTTTTTCTTTTACACTGTTTCCTTCATTCATTGTTCACACTTCTCCATCTTTGATCTTCTGCACTTCTGAGGGATAACTATTTTCAAGCCATCTTTCTAAAATAGATATACCTGAAATAAAATGTTAATTTTATTTTACAAATTTAAGCATAGAAAATAAAAAATACTTATCAGATATAATAATACATATATACCTCTAAATTCTTATTAACACAGCAGTTCATTCAAAGGATATTATCCATTTTTTTTTCTTTTACACTGTTTACTTCATTCATTGTTCACACTTCTCCATCTTTGATCTTCTGCACTTCTGAGGGATAACTATTTTCAAGCCATCTTTCTAAAATAGATATACCTGAAATAAAATGTTAATTTTATTTTACAAATTTAAGCATAGAAAATAAAAAATACTTATCAGATATAATAACACATACATACCTCCAAATTCTTATTAACTCAGTAGTTCATTCAAAGGATATTATCCATTTTTTTTCTTTTACACTGTTTCCTTCATTCATTGTTCACACTTCTCCATCTTTGATCTTCTGCACTTCTGAGGGATAACTATTTTCAAGCCATCTTTCTAAAATAGATATACCTGAAATAAAATGTTAATTTTATTTTACAAATTTAAGCATAGAAATTAAAAAATACTTATCAGATATAATAATACATACATACCTCCAAATTCTTATTAACTCAGCAGTTCATTCAAAGCACATTAGCCTTTTTTTCCTTTTGCACTGTTTCCTTCATTCATTGTTCACACTTCTCCATCTTTGATCTTTTGCACTTCGGAGGGATAACTATTTTCAAGCCATCTTTCTTAAATATATATACCTGAAATAAAATGTTAATTTTATTTTACAAATTTAAGCATAGAAAATAAAAAATACTTATCAGATATAATAATACATACATACCTCCAAATTCGCATTAACTCAGCAGTTCATTCAAAGGATATTATCCATTTTTTTTCTTTTACAATGTTTCCTTCATTTATTGTTCACACTTCTCCATCTTTGATCTTCTGCACTTCTGAGGGATAACTATTTTCAAGCCATCTTTCTAAAATAGATATACCTGAAATAAAATGTTAATTTTATTTTACAAATTTAAGCATAGAAAATAAAAAATACTTATCTGATATAATAAAACATACATACCTCCAAATTCTTATTAACTCAGCAGTTCATTCAAAGCACATTAGCCTTTTTTTTTCTTTTACACTGTTTCCTTCATTCATTGTTCACACTTCTCCATCTTTGATCTTTTGCACTTCGGAGGGATAACTATTTTCAAGCCATCTTTCTAAAATAGATATACCTGAAATAAAATGTTAATTTTATTTTACAAATTTAAGCATAGAAAATAAAAAATACTTATCAGATATAATAATACATACATACCTCCAAATTCTTATTAACTCAGCAGTTTCTTCAAAGCACATTAGCCTTTTTTTTTTCTTTTACACTGTTTCCTTCATTCATTGTTCACACTTCTCCATCTTTGATCTTCTGCACTTCTGAGGGATAACTATTTTCAAGCCATCTTTCTAAAATAGATATACCTGAAATAAAATGTTAATTTTATTTTACAAATTTAAGCATAGAAAATAAAAAATACTTATCAGATATAATAACACATACATACCTCCAAATTCTTATTAACTCAGCAGTTCATTCAAAGGATATTATCCATTTTTTTTTCTTTTACACTTTTTCCTTCATTCATTGTTCACACTTCTCCATCTTTGATCTTCTGCACTTCTGAGGGATAACTATTTTCAAGCCATCTTTCTAAAATAGATATACCTGAAATAAAATGTTAATTTTATTTTACAAATTTAAGCATAGAAAATAAAAAATACTTATCAGATATAATAACACATACATACCTCCAAATTCTTATTAACTCAGTAGTTCATTCAAAGGATATTATCCATTTTTTTTTCTTTTACACTGTTTCCTTCATTCATTGTTCACACTTCTCCATCTTTGATCTTCTGCACTTCTGAGGGATAACTATTTTCAAGCCATCTTTCTAAAATAGATATACCTGAAATAAAATGTTAATTTTATTTTACAAATTTAAGCATAGAAAATAAAAAATACTTATCTGATATAATAATACATACATACCTCCAAATTCTTATTAACTCAGCAGTTCATTCAAAGCACATTAGCCTTTTTTTTTCTTTTACACTGTTTCCTTCATTCATTGTTCACACTTCTCAATCTTTGATCTTTTGCACTTCGGAGGGATAACTATTTTCAAGCCATCTTTCTAAAATAGATATACCTGAAATAAAATGTTAATTTTATTTTACAAATTTAAGCATAGAAAATAAAAAATACTTATCAGATATAATAATACATACATACCTCCAAATTCTTATTAACTCAGCAGTTTCTTCAAAGCACATTAGCCTTTTTTTTTCTTTTACACTGTTTCCTTCATTCATTGTTCACACTTCTCCATCTTTGATCTTCTGCACTTCTGAGGGATAACTATTTTCAAGCCATCTTTCTAAAATAGATATACCTGAAATAAAATGTTAATTTTATTTTACAAATTTAAGCATAGAAAATAAAAAATACTTATCAGATATAATAACACATACATACCTCCAAATTCTTATTAACTCAGCAGTTCATTCAAAGGATATTATCCATTTTTTTTTCTTTTACACTGTTTCCTTCATTCATTGTTCACACTTCTCCATCTTTGATCTTCTGCACTTCTGAGGGATAACTATTTTCAAGCCATCTTTCTAAAATAGATATACCTGAAATAAAATGTTAATTTTATTTTACAAATTTAAGCATAGAAAATAAAAAATACTTATCAGATATAATAACACATACATACCTCCAAATTCTTATTAACTCAGTAGTTCATTCAAAGGATATTATCCATTTTTTTTTCTTTTACACTGTTTCCTTCATTCATTGTTCACACTTCTCCATCTTTGATCTTCTGCACTTCTGAGGGATAACTATTTTCAAGCCATCTTTCTAAAATAGATATACCTGAAATAAAATGTTAATTTTATTTTACAAATTTAAGCATAGAAATTAAAAAATACTTATCAGATATAATAATACATACATACCTCCAAATTCTTATTAACTCAGCAGTTCCTTCAAAGCACATTAGCCTTTTTTTTTTTTTTTACACTGTTTCCTTCATTCATTGTTCACAATTCTCCATCTTTGATCTTCTGCACTTCTGAGGGATAACTATTTTCAAGCCATCTTTCTAAAATAGATATACCTGAAATAAAATGTTAATTTTATTTTACAAATTTAAGCATAGAAAATAAAAAATACTTATCAAATATAATAACACATACATACCTCCAAATTCTTATTAACTCAGCAGTTCATTCAAAGGATATTATCCATTTTTTTTCTTTTACACTGTTTCCATCATTCATTGTTCACACTTCTCCATCTTTGATCTTCTGCACTTCTGAGGGATAACTATTTTCAAGCCATCTTTCTAAAATAGATATACCTGAAATAAAATGTTAATTTTATTTTACAAATTTAAGCATAGAAAATAAAAAATACTTATCAGATATAATAATACATACATACCTCCAAATTCTTATTAACTCAGCAGTTCCTTCAAAGCACATTAGCCTTTTTTTTTTCTTTTACACTGTTTCCTTCATTCATTGTTCACACTTCTCCTTCTTTGATCTTCTGCACTTCTGAGGGATAACTATTTTCAAGCCATCTTTCTAAAATAGATATACCTGAAATAAAATGTTAATTTTATTTTACAAATTTAAGCATAGAAAATAAAAAATACTTATCAGATATAATAACACATACATACCTCCAAATTCTTATTAACTCAGCAGTTCAGTCAAAGGATATTATCCATTTTTTTTTCTTTTACACTGTTTCCTTCATTCATTGTTCACACTTCTCCATCTTTGATCTTCTGCACTTCTGAGGGATAACTATTTTCAAGCCATCTTTCTAAAATAGATATACCTGAAATAAAATGTTAATTTTATTTTAAAAATTTAAGCATAGAAAATAAAAAATACTTATCAGATATAATAATACATACATACCTCCAAATTCTTATTAACACAGCAGTTCATTCAAAGGAGATTATCCCTTTTTTTTCTTTTACACTGTTTCCTTCATTCATTGTTCACACTTCTCCATCTTTGATCTTCTGCACTTCTGAGGGATAACTATTTTCAAGCCATCTTTCTAAAATAGATATACCTGAAATAAAATGTTAATTTTATTTTACAAATTTAAGCATAGAAAATAAAAAATACTTATCAGATATAATAATACATATATACCTCTAAATTCTTATTAACACAGCAGTTCATTCAAAGGATATTATCCATTTTTTTTCTTTTACACTGTTTACTTCATTCATTGTTCACACTTCTCCATCTTTGATCTTCTGCACTTCTGAGGGATAACTATTTTCAAGCCATCTTTCTAAAATAGATATACCTGAAATAAAATGTTAATTTTATTTTACAAATTTAAGCATAGAAAATAAAAAATACTTATCAGATATAATAACACATACATACCTCCAAATTCTTATTAACTCAGCAGTTCATTCAAAGGATATTATCCATTTTTTTTCTTTTACACTGTTTCCTTCATTCATTGTTCACACTTCTCCATCTTTGATCTTCTGCACTTCTGAGGGATAACTATTTTCAAGCCATCTTTCTAAAATAGATATACCTGAAATAAAATGTTAATTTTATTTTACAAATTTAAGCATAGAAAATAAAAAATACTTATCAGATATAATAACACATACATACCTCCAAATTCTTATTAACTCAGTAGTTCATTCAAAGGATATTATCCATTTTTTTTTCTTTTACACTGTTTCCTTCATTCATTGTTCACACTTCTCCATCTTTGATCTTCTGCACTTCTGAGGGATAACTATTTTCAAGCCATCTTTCTAAAATAGATATACCTGAAATAAAATGTTAATTTTATTTTACAAATTTAAGCATAGAAATTAAAAAATACTTATCAGATATAATAATACATACATACCTCCAAATTCTTATTAACTCTGCAGTTCCTTCAAAGCACATTAGCCTTTTTTTTTTCTTTTACACTGTTTCCTTCATTCATTGTTCACACTTCTCCTTCTTTGATCTTCTGCACTTCTGAGGGATAACTATTTTCAAGCCATCTTTCTAAAATAGATATACCTGAAATAAAATGTTAATTTTATTTTACAAATTTAAGCATAGAAAATAAAAAATACTTATCAGATATAATAACAAATACATACCTCCAAATTCTTATTAACTCAGCAGTTCATTCAAAGGATATTATCCATTTTTTTTTCTTTTACACTGTTTCCTTCATTCATTGTTCACACTTCTCCATCTTTGATCTTCTGCACTTCTGAGGGATAACTATTTTCAAGCCATCTTTCTAAAATAGATATACCTGAAATAAAATGTTAATTTTATTTTAAAAATTTAAGCATAGAAAATAAAAAATACTTATCAGATATAATAATACATACATTCCTCCAAATTCTTATTAACACAGCAGTTCATTCAAAGGATATTATCCCTTTTTTTTCTTTTACACTGTTTCCTTCATTCATTGTTCACACTTCTCCATCTTTGATCTTCTGCACTTCTGAGGGATAACTATTTTCAAGCCATCTTTCTAAAATAGATATACCTGAAATAAAATGTTAATTTTATTTTACAAATTTAAGCATAGAAAATAAAAAATACTTATCAGATATAATAACACATATATACCTCTAAATTCTTATTAACACAGCAGTTCATTCAAAGGATATTATCCATTTTTTTTCTTTTACACTGTTTACTTCATTCATTGTTCACACTTCTCCATCTTTGATCTTCTGCACTTCTGAGGGATAACTATTTTCAAGCCATCTTTCTAAAATAGATATACCTGAAATAAAATGTTAATTTTATTTTACAAATTTAAGCATAGAAAATAAAAAATACTTATCAGATATAATAACACATACATACCTCCAAATTCTTATTAACTCAGCAGTTCATTCAAAGGATATTATCCATTTTTTTTCTTTTACACTGTTTCCTTCATTCATTGTTCACACTTCTCCATCTTTGATCTTCTGCACTTCTGAGGGATAACTATTTTCAAGCCATCTTTCTAAAATAGATATACCTGAAATAAAATGTTAATTTTATTTTACAAATTTAAGCATAGAAAATAAAAAATACTTATCAGATATAATAACACATATATACCTCTAAATTCTTATTAACACAGCAGTTCATTCAAAGGATATTATCCATTTTTTTTCTTTTACACTGTTTACTTCATTCATTGTTCACACTTCTCCATCTTTGATCTTCTGCACTTCTGAGGGATAACTATTTTCAAGCCATCTTTCTAAAATAGATATACCTGAAATAAAATGTTAATTTTATTTTACAAATTTAAGCATAGAAAATAAAAAATACTTATCAGATATAATAACACATATATACCTCTAAATTCTTATTAACACAGCAGTTCATTCAAAGGATATTATCCATTTTTTTTCTTTTACACTGTTTACTTCATTCATTGTTCACACTTCTCCATCTTTGATCTTCTGCACTTCTGAGGGATAACTATTTTCAAGCCATCTTTCTAAAATAGATATACCTGAAATAAAATGTTAATTTTATTTTACAAATTTAAGCATAGAAAATAAAAAATACTTATCAGATATAATAATACATACATACCTCCAAATTCTTATTAACACAGCAGTTCATTCAAAGGATATTATCCCTTTTTTTTCTTTTACACTGTTTCCTTCATTCATTGTTCACACTTCTCCATCTTTGATCTTCTGCACTTCTGAGGGATAACTATTTTCAAGCCATCTTTCTAAAATAGATATACCTGAAATAAAATGTTAATTTTATTTTACAAATTTAAGCATAGAAAATAAAAAATACTTATCAGATATAATAACACATACATACCTCCAAATTCTTATTAACTCAGCAGTTCATTCAAAGGATATTATCCATTTTTTTTCTTTTACACTGTTTCCTTCATTCATTGTTCACACTTCTCCATCTTTGATCTTCTGCACTTCTGAGGGATAACTATTTTCAAGCCATCTTTCTAAAATAGATATACCTGAAATAAAATGTTAATTTTATTTTACAAATTTAAGCATAGAAAATAAAAAATACTTATCAGATATAATAATACATACATACCTCCAAATTCTTATTAACTCAGCAGTTCCTTCAAAGCACATTAGCCTTTTTTTTTCTTTTACACTGTTTCCTTCATTCAATGTTCACACTTCTCCATCTTTGATCTTCTGCACTTCTGAGGGATAACTATTTTCAAGCCATCTTTCTAAAATAGATATACCTGAAATAAAATGTTAATTTTATTTTACAAATTTAAGCATAGAAAATAAAAAATACTTATCAGATATAATAATACATACATACCTCCAAATTCTTATTAACTCAGCAGTTTCTTCAAAGCACATTAGCCTTTTTTTTCTTTTACACTGTTTCCTTCATTCATTGTTCACACTTCTCCATCTTTGATCTTCTGCACTTCTGAGGGATAACTATTTTCAAGCCATCTTTCTAAAATAGATATACCTGAAATAAAATGTTAATTTTATTTTACAAATTTAAGCATAGAAAATAAAAAATACTTATCAGATATAATAACACATACATACCTCCAAATTCTTATTAACTCAGCAGTTCATTCAAAGGATATTATCCATTTTTTTTTCTTTTACACTGTTTCCTTCATTCATTGTTCACACTTCTCCATCTTTGATCTTCTACACTTCTGAGGGATAACTATTTTCAAGCCATCTTTCTAAAATAGATATACCTGAAATAAAATGTTAATTTTATTTTACAAATTTAAGCATAGAAAATAAAAATACTTATCAGATATAATAACACATACATACCTCCAAATTCTTATTAACTCAGCAGTTCATTCAAAGGATATTATCCATTTTTTTTCTTTTACACTGTTTCCTTCATTCATTGTTCACACTTCTCCATCTTTGATCTTCTGCACTTCTGAGGGATAACTATTTTCAAGCCATCTTTCTAAAATAGATATACCTGAAATAAAATGTTAATTTTATTTTACAAATTTAAGCATAGAAAATAAAAAATACTTATCAGATATAATAACACATACATACCTCCAAATTCTTATTAACTCAGCAGTTCAGTCAAAGGATATTATCCATTTTTTTTCTTTTACACTGTTTCCTTCATTCATTGTTCACACTTCTCCATCTTTGATCTTCTGCACTTCTGAGGGATAACTATTTTCAAGCCATCTTTCTAAAATAGATATACCTGAAATAAAATGTTAATTTTATTTTACAAATTTAAGCATAGAAAATAAAAAATACTTATCAGATATAATAACACATACATACCTCCAAATTCTTATTAACACAGCAGTTCATTCAAAGGATATTATCCATTTTTTTTCTTTTACACTGTTTACTTCATTCATTGTTCACACTTCTCCATCTTTGATCTTCTGCACTTCTGAGGGATAACTATTTTCAAGCCATCTTTCTAAAATAGATATACCTGAAATAAAATGTTAATTTTATTTTACAAATTTAAGCATAGAAAATAAAAAATACTTATCAGATATAATAACACATATATACCTCTAAATTCTTATTAACACAGCAGTTCATTCAAAGGATATTATCCATTTTTTTTCTTTTACACTGTTTACTTCATTCATTGTTCACACTTCTCCATCTTTGATCTTCTGCACTTCTGAGGGATAACTATTTTCAAGCCATCTTTCTAAAATAGATATACCTGAAATAAAATGTTAATTTTATTTTACAAATTTAAGCATAGAAAATAAAAAATACTTATCAGATATAATAATACATACATACCTCCAAATTCTTATTAACACAGCAGTTCATTCAAAGGATATTATCCCTTTTTTTTCTTTTACACTGTTTCCTTCATTCATTGTTCACACTTCTCCATCTTTGATCTTCTGCACTTCTGAGGGATAACTATTTTCAAGCCATCTTTCTAAAATAGATATACCTGAAATAAAATGTTAATTTTATTTTACAAATTTAAGCATAGAAAATAAAAAATACTTATCAGATATAATAACACATACATACCTCCAAATTCTTATTAACTCAGCAGTTCATTCAAAGGATATTATCCATTTTTTTTCTTTTACACTGTTTCCTTCATTCATTGTTCACACTTCTCCATCTTTGATCTTCTGCACTTCTGAGGGATAACTATTTTCAAGCCATCTTTCTAAAATAGATATACCTGAAATAAAATGTTAATTTTATTTTACAAATTTAAGCATAGAAAATAAAAAATACTTATCAGATATAATAATACATACATACCTCCAAATTCTTATTAACTCAGCAGTTCCTTCAAAGCACATTAGCCTTTTTTTTTCTTTTACACTGTTTCCTTCATTCAATGTTCACACTTCTCCATCTTTGATCTTCTGCACTTCTGAGGGATAACTATTTTCAAGCCATCTTTCTAAAATAGATATACCTGAAATAAAATGTTAATTTTATTTTACAAATTTAAGCATAGAAAATAAAAAATACTTATCAGATATAATAATACATACATACCTCCAAATTCTTATTAACTCAGCAGTTTCTTCAAAGCACATTAGCCTTTTTTTTCTTTTACACTGTTTCCTTCATTCATTGTTCACACTTCTCCATCTTTGATCTTCTGCACTTCTGAGGGATAACTATTTTCAAGCCATCTTTCTAAAATAGATATACCTGAAATAAAATGTTAATTTTATTTTACAAATTTAAGCATAGAAAATAAAAAATACTTATCAGATATAATAACACATACATACCTCCAAATTCTTATTAACTCAGCAGTTCATTCAAAGGATATTATCCATTTTTTTTTCTTTTACACTGTTTCCTTCATTCATTGTTCACACTTCTCCATCTTTGATCTTCTACACTTCTGAGGGATAACTATTTTCAAGCCATCTTTCTAAAATAGATATACCTGAAATAAAATGTTAATTTTATTTTACAAATTTAAGCATAGAAAATAAAAATACTTATCAGATATAATAACACATACATACCTCCAAATTCTTATTAACTCAGCAGTTCATTCAAAGGATATTATCCATTTTTTTTCTTTTACACTGTTTCCTTCATTCATTGTTCACACTTCTCCATCTTTGATCTTCTGCACTTCTGAGGGATAACTATTTTCAAGCCATCTTTCTAAAATAGATATACCTGAAATAAAATGTTAATTTTATTTTACAAATTTAAGCATAGAAAATAAAAAATACTTATCAGATATAATAACACATACATACCTCCAAATTCTTATTAACTCAGCAGTTCATTCAAAGGATATTATCCATTTTTTTTTCTTTTACACTGTTTCCTTCATTCATTGTTCACACTTCTCCATCTTTGATCTTCTGCACTTCTGAGGGATAACTATTTTCAAGCCATCTTTCTAAAATAGATATACCTGAAATGAAATGTTAATTTTATTTTAAAAATTTAAGCATAGAAAATAAAAAATACTTATCAGATATAATAATACATACATACCTCCAAATTCTTATTAACACAGCAGTTCATTCAAAGGATATTATCCCTTTTTTTTTCTTTTACACTGTTTCCTTCATTCATTGTTCACACTTCTCCATCTTTGATCTTCTGCACTTCTGAGGGATAACTATTTTCAAGCCATCTTTCTAAAATAGATATACCTGAAATAAAATGTTAATTTTATTTTACAAATTTAAGCATAGAAAATAAAAAATACTTATCAGATATAATAATACATATATACCTCTAAATTCTTATTAACACAGCAGTTCATTCAAAGGATATTATCCATTTTTTTTTCTTTTACACTGTTTACTTCATTCATTGTTCACACTTCTCCATCTTTGATCTTCTGCACTTCTGAGGGATAACTATTTTCAAGCCATCTTTCTAAAATAGATATACCTGAAATAAAATGTTAATTTTATTTTACAAATTTAAGCATAGAAAATAAAAAATACTTATCAGATATAATAACACATACATACCTCCAAATTCTTATTAACTCAGCAGTTCATTCAAAGGATATTATCCATTTTTTTTCTTTTACACTGTTTCCTTCATTCATTGTTCACACTTCTCCATCTTTGATCTTCTGCACTTCTGAGGGATAACTATTTTCAAGCCATCTTTCTAAAATAGATATACCTGAAATAAAATGTTAATTTTATTTTACAAATTTAAGCATAGAAAATAAAAAATACTTATCAGATATAATAATACATACATACCTCCAAATTCTTATTAACTCAGCAGTTCCTTCAAAGCACATTAGCCTTTTTTTTTTCTTTTACACTGTTTCCTTCATTCAATGTTCACACTTCTCCATCTTTGATCTTCTGCACTTCTGAGGGATAACTATTTTCAAGCCATCTTTCTAATATAGATATACCTGAAATAAAATGTTAATTTTATTTTACAAATTTAAGCATAGAAAATAAAAAATACTTATCAGATATAATAATACATACATACCTCCAAATTCTTATTAACTCAGCAGTTTCTTCAAAGCACATTAGCCTTTTTTTTCTTTTACACTGTTTCCTTCATTCATTGTTCACACTTCTCCATCTTTGATCTTCTGCACTTCTGAGGGATAACTATTTTCAAGCCATCTTTCTAAAATAGATATACCTGAAATAAAATGTTAATTTTATTTTAAAAATTTAAGCATAGAAAATAAAAAATACTTATCAGATATAATAACACATACATACCTCCAAATTCTTATTAACTCAGCAGTTCATTCAAAGGATATTATCCATTTTTTTTTCTTTTACACTGTTTCCTTCATTCATTGTTCACACTTCTCCATCTTTGATCTTCTGCACTTCTGAGGGATAACTATTTTCAAGCCATCTTTCTAAAATAGATATACCTGAAATAAAATGTTAATTTTATTTTACAAATTTAAGCATAGAAAATAAAAATACTTATCAGATATAATAACACATACATACCTCCAAATTCTTATTAACTCAGCAGTTCATTCAAAGGATATTATCCATTTTTTTTCTTTTACACTGTTTCCTTCATTCATTGTTCACACTTCTCCATCTTTGATCTTCTGCACTTCTGAGGGATAACTATTTTCAAGCCATCTTTCTAAAATAGATATACCTGAAATAAAATGTTAATTTTATTTTACAAATTTAAGCATAGAAATTAAAAAATACTTATCAGATATAATAATACATACATACCTCCAAATTCTTATTAACTCAGCAGTTCCTTCAAAGCACATTAGCCTTTTTTTTTTTTTTACACTGTTTCCTTCATTCATTGTTCACACTTCTCCTTCTTTGATCTTCTGCACTTCTGAGGGATAACTATTTTCAAGCCATCTTTCTAAAATAGATATACCTGAAATAAAATGTTAATTTTATTTTACAAATTTAAGCATAGAAAATAAAAAATACTTATCAGATATAATAACACATACATACCTCCAAATTCTTATTAACTCAGCAGTTCATTCAAAGGATATTATCCATTTTTTTTTCTTTTACACTGTTTCCTTCATTCATTGTTCACACTTCTCTATCTTTGATCTTCTGCACTTCTGAGGGATAACTATTTTCAAGCCATCTTTCTAAAATAGATATACCTGAAATAAAATGTTAATTTTATTTTAAAAATTTAAGCATAGAAAATAAAAAATACTTATCAGATATAATAATACATACATACCTCCAAATTCTTATTAACACAGCAGTTCATTCAAAGGATATTATCCCTTTTTTTTCTTTTACACTGTTTCCTTCATTCATTGTTCACACTTCTCCATCTTTGATCTTCTGCACTTCTGAGGGATAACTATTTTCAAGCCATCTTTCTAAAATAGATATACCTGAAATAAAATGTTAATTTTATTTTAAAAATTTAAGCATAGAAAATAAAAAATACTTATCAGATATAATAATACATACATACCTCCAAATTCTTATTAACACAGCAGTTCATTCAAAGGATATTATCCCTTTTTTTTTCTTTTACACTGTTTCCTTCATTCATTGTTCACACTTCTCCATCTTTGATCTTCTGCACTTCTGAGGGATAACTATTTTCAAGCCATCTTTCTAAAATAGATATACCTGAAATAAAATGTTAATTTTATTTTACAAATTTAAGCATAGAAAATAAAAAATACTTATCAGATATAATAATACATATATACCTCTAAATTCTTATTAACACAGCAGTTCATTCAAAGGATATTATCCATTTTTTTTCTTTTACACTGTTTACTTCATTCATTGTTCACACTTCTCCATCTTTGATCTTCTGCACTTCTGAGGGATAACTATTTTCAAGCCATCTTTCTAAAATAGATATACCTGAAATAAAATGTTAATTTTATTTTACAAATTTAAGCATAGAAAATAAAAAATACTTATCAGATATAATAACACATACATACCTCCAAATTCTTATTAACTCAGCAGTTCATTCAAAGGATATTATCCATTTTTTTTCTTTTACACTGTTTCCTTCATTCATTGTTCACACTTCTCCATCTTTGATCTTCTGCACTTCTGAGGGATAACTATTTTCAAGCCATCTTTCTAAAATAGATATACCTGAAATAAAATGTTAATTTTATTTTACAAATTTAAGCATAGAAAATAAAAAATACTTATCAGATATAATAATACATACATACCTCCAAATTCTTATTAACTCAGCAGTTCCTTCAAAGCACATTAGCCTTTTTTTTTTCTTTTACACTGTTTCCTTCATTCAATGTTCACACTTCTCCATCTTTGATCTTCTGCACTTCTGAGGGATAACTATTTTCAAGCCATCTTTCTAATATAGATATACCTGAAATAAAATGTTAATTTTATTTTACAAATTTAAGCATAGAAAATAAAAAATACTTATCAGATATAATAATACATACATACCTCCAAATTCTTATTAACTCAGCAGTTTCTTCAAAGCACATTAGCCTTTTTTTTCTTTTACACTGTTTCCTTCATTCATTGTTCACACTTCTCCATCTTTGATCTTCTGCACTTCTGAGGGATAACTATTTTCAAGCCATCTTTCTAAAATAGATATACCTGAAATAAAATGTTAATTTTATTTTACAAATTTAAGCATAGAAAATAAAAAATACTTATCAGATATAATAACACATACATACCTCCAAATTCTTATTAACTCAGCAGTTCATTCAAAGGATATTATCCATTTTTTTTTCTTTTACACTGTTTCCTTCATTCATTGTTCACACTTCTCCATCTTTGATCTTCTGCACTTCTGAGGGATAACAATTTTCAAGCCATCTTTCTAAAATAGATATACCTGAAATAAAATGTTAATTTTATTTTACAAATTTAAGCATAGAAAATAAAAATACTTATCAGATATAATAACACATACATACCTCCAAATTCTTATTAACTCAGCAGTTCATTCAAAGGATATTATCCATTTTTTTTCTTTTACACTGTTTCCTTCATTCATTGTTCACACTTCTCCATCTTTGATCTTCTGCACTTCTGAGGGATAACTATTTTCAAGCCATCTTTCTAAAATAGATATACCTGAAATAAAATGTTAATTTTATTTTACAAATTTAAGCATAGAAATTAAAAAATACTTATCAGATATAATAATACATACATACCTCCAAATTCTTATTAACTCAGCAGTTCCTTCAAAGCACATTAGCCTTTTTTTTTTTTTTTTTAACACTGTTTCCTTCATTCATTGTTCACACTTCTCCATCTTTGATCTTCTGCACTTCTGAGGGATAACTATTTTCAAGCCATCTTTCTAAAATAGATATACCTGAAATAAAATGTTAATTTTATTTTACAAATTTAAGAATAGAAAATAAAAAATACTTATCAGATATAATAACACATACATACCTCCAAATTCTTATTAACTCAGCAGTTCATTCAAAGGATATTATCCATTTTTTTTCTTTTACACTGTTTCCATCATTCATTGTTCACACTTCTCCATCTTTGATCTTCTGCACTTCTGAGGGATAACTATTTTCAAGCCATCTTTCTAAAATAGATATACCTGAAATAAAATGTTAATTTTATTTTACAAATTTAAGCATAGAAAATAAAAAATACTTATCAGATATAATAATACATACATACCTCCAAATTCTTATTAACTCAGCAGTTCCTTCAAAGCACATTAGCCTTTTTTTTTTCTTTTACACTGTTTCCTTCATTCATTGTTCACACTTCTCCTTCTTTGATCTTCTGCACTTCTGAGGGATAACTATTTTCAAGCCATCTTTCTAAAATAGATATACCTGAAATAAAATGTTAATTTTATTTTACAAATTTAAGCATAGAAAATAAAAAATACTTATCAGATATAATAACACATACATACCTCCAAATTCTTATTAACTCAGCAGTTCATTCAAAGGATATTATCCATTTTTTTTTCTTTTACACTGTTTCCTTCATTCATTGTTCACACTTCTCTATCTTTGATCTTCTGCACTTCTGAGGGATAACTATTTTCAAGCCATCTTTCTAAAATAGATATACCTGAAATAAAATGTTAATTTTATTTTAAAAATTTAAGCATAGAAAATAAAAAATACTTATCAGATATAATAATACATACATACCTCCAAATTCTTATTAACACAGCAGTTCATTCAAAGGATATTATCCCTTTTTTTTCTTTTACACTGTTTCCTTCATTCATTGTTCACACTTCTCCATCTTTGATCTTCTGCACTTCTGAGGGATAACTATTTTCAAGCCATCTTTCTAAAATAGATATACCTGAAATAAAATGTTAATTTTATTTTACAAATTTAAGCATAGAAAATAAAAAATACTTATCAGATATAATAATACATACATACCTCCAAATTCTTATTAACACAGCAGTTCATTCAAAGGATATTATCCCTTTTTTTTCTTTTACACTGTTTCCTTCATTCATTGTTCACACTTCTCCATCTTTGATCTTCTGCACTTCTGAGGGATAACTATTTTCAAGCCATCTTTCTAAAATAGATATACCTGAAATAAAATGTTAATTTTATTTTACAAATTTAAGCATAGAAAATAAAAAATACTTATCAGATATAATAATACATATATACCTCTAAATTCTTATTAACACAGCAGTTCATTCAAAGGATATTATCCATTTTTTTTCTTTTACACTGTTTACTTCATTCATTGTTCACACTTCTCCATCTTTGATCTTCTGCACTTCTGAGGGATAACTATTTTCAAGCCATCTTTCTAAAATAGATATACCTGAAATAAAATGTTAATTTTATTTTACAAATTTAAGCATAGAAAATAAAAAATACTTATCAGATATAATAACACATACATACCTCCAAATTCTTATTAACTCAGCAGTTCATTCAAAGGATATTATCCATTTTTTTTCTTTTACACTGTTTCCTTCATTCATTGTTCACACTTCTCCATCTTTGATCTTCTGCACTTCTGAGGGATTACTATTTTCAAGCCATCTTTCTAAAATAGATATACCTGAAATAAAATGTTAATTTTATTTTACAAATTTAAGCATAGAAAATAAAAAATACTTATCAGATATAATAACACATACATACCTCCAAATTCTTATTAACTCAGCAGTTCATTCAAAGGATATTATCCATTTTTTTTTCTTTTACACTGTTTCCTTCATTCATTGTTCACACTTCTCTATCTTTGATCTTCTGCACTTCTGAGGGATAACTATTTTCAAGCCATCTTTCTAAAATAGATATACCTGAAATAAAATGTTAATTTTATTTTAAAAATTTAAGCATAGAAAATAAAAAATACTTATCAGATATAATAATACATACATACCTCCAAATTCTTATTAACACAGCAGTTCATTCAAAGGATATTATCCCTTTTTTTTCTTTTACACTGTTTCCTTCATTCATTGTTCACACTTCTCCATCTTTGATCTTCTGCACTTCTGAGGGATAACTATTTTCAAGCCATCTTTCTAAAATAGATATACCTGAAATAAAATGTTAATTTTATTTTAAAAATTTAAGCATAGAAAATAAAAAATACTTATCAGATATAATAATACATATATACCTCTAAATTCTTATTAACACAGCAGTTCATTCAAAGGATATTATCCATTTTTTTTCTTTTACACTGTTTACTTCATTCATTGTTCACACTTCTCCATCTTTGATCTTCTGCACTTCTGAGGGATAACTATTTTCAAGCCATCTTTCTAAAATAGATATACCTGAAATAAAATGTTAATTTTATTTTACAAATTTAAGCATAGAAAATAAAAAATACTTATCAGATATAATAACACATACATACCTCCAAATTCTTATTAACTCAGCAGTTCATTCAAAGGATATTATCCATTTTTTTTCTTTTACACTGTTTCCTTCATTCATTGTTCACACTTCTCCATCTTTGATCTTCTGCACTTCTGAGGGATAACTATTTTCAAGCCATCTTTCTAAAATAGATATACCTGAAATAAAATGTTAATTTTATTTTACAAATTTAAGCATAGAAAATAAAAAATACTTATCAGATATAATAATACATACATACCTCCAAATTCTTATTAACTCAGCAGTTCCTTCAAAGCACATTAGCCTTTTTTTTTTCTTTTACACTGTTTCCTTCATTCAATGTTCACACTTCTCCATCTTTGATCTTCTGCACTTCTGAGGGATAACTATTTTCAAGCCATCTTTCTAATATAGATATACCTGAAATAAAATGTTAATTTTATTTTACAAATTTAAGCATAGAAAATAAAAAATACTTATCAGATATAATAATACATACATACCTCCAAATTCTTATTAACTCAGCAGTTTCTTCAAAGCACATTAGCCTTTTTTTTCTTTTACACTGTTTCCTTCATTCATTGTTCACACTTCTCCATCTTTGATCTTCTGCACTTCTGAGGGATAACTATTTTCAAGCCATCTTTCTAAAATAGATATACCTGAAATAAAATGTTAATTTTATTTTACAAATTTAAGCATAGAAAATAAAAAATACTTATCAGATATAATAACACATACATACCTCCAAATTCTTATTAACTCAGCAGTTCATTCAAAGGATATTATCCATTTTTTTTTCTTTTACACTGTTTCCTTCATTCATTGTTCACACTTCTCCATCTTTGATCTTCTGCACTTCTGAGGGATAACTATTTTCAAGCCATCTTTCTAAAATAGATATACCTGAAATAAAATGTTAATTTTATTTTACAAATTTAAGCATAGAAAATAAAAATACTTATCAGATATAATAACACATACATACCTCCAAATTCTTATTAACTCAGCAGTTCATTCAAAGGATATTATCCATTTTTTTTCTTTTACACTGTTTCCTTCATTCATTGTTCACACTTCTCCATCTTTGATCTTCTGCACTTCTGAGGGATAACTATTTTCAAGCCATCTTTCTAAAATAGATATACCTGAAATAAAATGTTAATTTTATTTTACAAATTTAAGCATAGAAATTAAAAAATACTTATCAGATATAATAATACATACATACCTCCAAATTCTTATTAACTCAGCAGTTCCTTCAAAGCACATTAGCCTTTTTTTTTTTTTTTTACACTGTTTCCTTCATTCATTGTTCACACTTCTCCATCTTTGATCTTCTGCACTTCTGAGGGATAACTATTTTCAAGCCATCTTTCTAAAATAGATATACCTGAAATAAAATGTTAATTTTATTTTACAAATTTAAGCATAGAAAATAAAAAATACTTATCAGATATAATAACACATACATACCTCCAAATTCTTATTAACTCAGCAGTTCATTCAAAGGATATTATCCATTTTTTTTCTTTTACACTGTTTCCATCATTCATTGTTCACACTTCTCCATCTTTGATCTTCTGCACTTCTGAGGGATAACTATTTTCAAGCCATCTTTCTAAAATAGATATACCTGAAATAAAATGTTAATTTTATTTTACAAATTTAAGCATAGAAAATAAAAAATACTTATCAGATATAATAATACATACATACCTCCAAATTCTTATTAACTCAGCAGTTCCTTCAAAGCACATTAGCCTTTTTTTTTTCTTTTACACTGTTTCCTTCATTCATTGTTCACACTTCTCCTTCTTTGATCTTCTGCACTTCTGAGGGATAACTATTTTCAAGCCATCTTTCTAAAATAGATATACCTGAAATAAAATGTTAATTTTATTTTACAAATTTAAGCATAGAAAATAAAAAATACTTATCAGATATAATAACACATACATACCTCCAAATTCTTATTAACTCAGCAGTTCATTCAAAGGATATTATCCATTTTTTTTTCTTTTACACTGTTTCCTTCATTCATTGTTCACACTTCTCTATCTTTGATCTTCTGCACTTCTGAGGGATAACTATTTTCAAGCCATCTTTCTAAAATAGATATACCTGAAATAAAATGTTAATTTTATTTTAAAAATTTAAGCATAGAAAATAAAAAATACTTATCAGATATAATAATACATACATACCTCCAAATTCTTATTAACACAGCAGTTCATTCAAAGGATATTATCCCTTTTTTTTCTTTTACACTGTTTCCTTCATTCATTGTTCACACTTCTCCATCTTTGATCTTCTGCACTTCTGAGGGATAACTATTTTCAAGCCATCTTTCTAAAATAGATATACCTGAAATAAAATGTTAATTTTATTTTACAAATTTAAGCATAGAAAATAAAAAATACTTATCAGATATAATAATACATACATACCTCCAAATTCTTATTAACACAGCAGTTCATTCAAAGGATATTATCCCTTTTTTTTCTTTTACACTGTTTCCTTCATTCATTGTTCACACTTCTCCATCTTTGATCTTCTGCACTTCTGAGGGATAACTATTTTCAAGCCATCTTTCTAAAATAGATATACCTGAAATAAAATGTTAATTTTATTTTACAAATTTAAGCATAGAAAATAAAAAATACTTATCAGATATAATAATACATATATACCTCTAAATTCTTATTAACACAGCAGTTCATTCAAAGGATATTATCCATTTTTTTTCTTTTACACTGTTTACTTCATTCATTGTTCACACTTCTCCATCTTTGATCTTCTGCACTTCTGAGGGATAACTATTTTCAAGCCATCTTTCTAAAATAGATATACCTGAAATAAAATGTTAATTTTATTTTACAAATTTAAGCATAGAAAATAAAAAATACTTATCAGATATAATAACACATACATACCTCCAAATTCTTATTAACTCAGCAGTTCATTCAAAGGATATTATCCATTTTTTTTCTTTTACACTGTTTCCTTCATTCATTGTTCACACTTCTCCATCTTTGATCTTCTGCACTTCTGAGGGATTACTATTTTCAAGCCATCTTTCTAAAATAGATATACCTGAAATAAAATGTTAATTTTATTTTACAAATTTAAGCATAGAAAATAAAAATACTTATCAGATATAATAACACATACATACCTCCAAATTCTTATTAACTCAGCGGTTCATTCAAAGGATATTATCCATTTTTTTTCTTTTACACTGTTTCCTTCATTCATTGTTCACACTTCTCCATCTTTGATCTTCTGCCCTTCTGAGGGATAACTATTTTCAAGCCATCTTTCTAAAATAGATATACCTGAAATAAAATGTTAATTTTATTTTACAAATTTAAGCATAGAAAATAAAAAATACTTATCAGATGTAATAATACATACATACCTGCAAATTCTTATTAACTCAGCAGTTCCTTCAAAGCACATTAGCCTTTTTTTTTTCTTTTACACTGTTTCCTTCATTCATTGTTCACACTTCTCCATCTTTGATCTTCTGCACTTCTGAGGGATAACTATTTTCAAGCCATCTTTCTAAAATAGATATACCTGAAATAAAATGTTAATTTTATTTTACAAATTTAAGCATAGAAAATAAAAAATACTTATCAGATATAATAACACATACATACCTCCAAATTCTTATTAACTCAGCAGTTCATTCAAAGGATATTATCCATTTTTTTTCTTTTACACTGTTTCCTTCATTCATTGTTCACACTTCTCCATCTTTGATCTTCTGCACTTCTGAGGGATTACTATTTTCAAGCCATCTTTCTAAAATAGATATACCTGAAATAAAATGTTAATTTTATTTTACAAATTTAAGCATAGAAAATAAAAAATACTTATCAGATATAATAATACATACATACCTCCAAATTCTTATTAACACAGCAGTTCCTTCAAAGCACATTAGCCTTTTTTTTTCTTTTACACTGTTTCCTTCATTCATTGTTCACACTTCTCCATCTTTGATCTTCTGCACTTCTGAGGGATAACTATTTTCAAGCCATCTTTAAAACAATATGTATACCAGAAATAAAACGTTATTTTGGCTTCAAAATCAAGCATAAAATGCAATTATTTTTCTTTCCAAATATCGTAATATGTACCTCCGATTTGTTTGTAGCTGTCTGATTCCTTTAAGAATGAAGACCTAATTTTTCTCCTTTACACTGTTTTTTGAAGTGACTGTTACCGCTTCTGCATAATAGATGTTATTCTTTTCGGAGGGATAACTAATTTCAAGTCATCTTTCAAAAATATTTATTCCTGAAATAAAAAGGTATTTTAGTTATAAAATTCAAGTTCAAAAGGAAACTATTTTATTTGCTATAAATATTAATACTTACCTCAGATTATTTTGCATTCATCAGTTTCTTTTATTCATGTGACAGTTTCATCTCCTTTTTAAGCTTTTTTTCCCTCTGAAATTGCTCAGTTATCACCATTCTTGATTTTCTGAATTTCGGAGGTATAACTATTTTCAAGTCTTTTTTCAAAAGTATTTATACCGGAAACTAAAAATTCTTTCTAGTAACACATTCATGCAAAAAAAAAAACACAAACTTTACTTACCGAACATACTATTACATACCTCGGAATTTCTACATACGTTACTTTCTTGGATGCATATTTTACAAAATTCCCTCCTTTAAACAATATTCTTCTGTCGCTACAGACATTCCTGAATCCTTGATCTTATGCAGTTTGGAAGGATAACTATTTTCAAGCCATCTTTCAAAAATAGATATACCTGAAATAAATATTTAATGTTAGATTAAAATTTATCATGCAAAAGAAAAACAAATTACCGGATATTATAAAAAATACCTCCGACATTTACTTCACCCATCCGTTCCTTTGAAACTTACCATCCACATTGTTGTTTTGCAATGTTTCCTTCATTAATTGTTCAGTTTTTTGGATACGTTATCTTCTGCACTTTGGAAGGATAACTATTTTGAAGCCATCTTTCAAAAATACGTATATCTGAAATTAAACGTTATTTTAATTTCAACATCGAGCATAAAATGCAATTTTTTTCTTACCAAATATAATAATACATACCTCCGATTTGTTTACATACATCTAATTTTTCTAAGTATGTCGACGACATTTTCTTCTTTTACACAGTTTCTTTCCGTGATTGGTACCTTTTCTGCATAATTGATCTCCTTTACCTTGCAGGGACAACTATTTTGAAGGCAACTTTCAAAAATAGTTATACCTGAAATACAACGTTATTTTAGTTTCAAAATAGAGCATAAAAGGCAATTTTGTTTTAATCAAATACAGTAATACATACCACTGATTTGTTTGTATCCACCTGATTCTTCGAAGGATGTTTACTAGAGTTATCTCCTTTACACACACTGCAAATTCTTAAACACAAAAATAAACACATTTAAGAATACTTTTTTGTCACCAAATTAACAACACATTACATGTGTTGTGAATTAGAACACTTCATATACAGCACAATTTGTATGTTCTGATTGTGTTCTTAATGTGTTGCTATCTAGAAATGTGTTCTAAAAATAGTGTTGTTAATTGAGTTGAAATAGTGTTGCAAATAGTGTTGATAAAAATGTGTTCTTACACTAGTGTTGGGCTGCACAACACTTTGTCACCAAATTAACAACGCATTGTAAACACCACACACATTTAGAACACTATAAAACAACATATTTAGAACGTTTTCAAAACCCTTTTTACACGGTGCCCTGAAAATTACAGTTTTAAAAAGGAAATAAGAGACAGTTTGCTTTATAGAAAACTAATATTAGTTTTATAGCTTTATAGTTTACTAATTTTTACCAATAAATATCAATAAATGAATTTCTGGAAAAGTTATGAAATTTGTTTTTCTTAGGCATCATCTATATACTCTCTCTTCCATCATTGAAGAATAATTTATTTTATTTAATATATAAAACCTGGAAGATGTATAAAAATATTACATTTTTTACTTTTTTAGAAAATATTTTACTTACCCAATCTAAGTGCTAAGAAAAATTAATAACTTCATGCATTAATATCCTGGAAATTAATTACTTTTAATAATTATTGGCATTTGCTTTTCATTTTTAAAGCTGTCTTTTCAAGACACCCAGTAAAACAAAGATTAACTGTGCACTGTTAAAACTACAAGAGACACATGGCACCCCCTAGGGGTGAAAGGCTTGTCTCACTGGTGAAACCTCTAGGGGAGCCAGAATGGCCCCCTTAACTAGGGTGAAAGGATGGCACCCCAGGAGAGAATAATGGCATCTCTACTTCAACGTACCCAGCGGCATCCCCCCCCCCCACTTGTCTAGCAGTTGTATTGAAAAGACTTTGAAAATTCTCATACTTAAAAAAGAAAAAAAAAAGCTGTACATATATAATTATAATGCAATGTTTAACTTTAGCTGCAATAAACTGATTAATACTTCATTTTCTCTGTTGAAATTTATACAAAGTTAAAAGTTGATCATCTCATCTCAAGGGTCGATCCAGGCAAAATTTGGGACCTATTCAGAGCTCCTTCACAAAAATATATTTTATAAAACAGGCTCCTTCACAAAAATAAATTTAATAAAATGGCCCCTTCAGAAAAATCAATTTGACAAAATGCACCCCTTCTAAAAATTCCTTTTAATAAAATAGGCCCTTTCACAAAATTCTGTTCCATAAAACTTACTATGTTTATTAATTATTTATTATTTTGTTATGTTTTAAAATGTATAATTTGTAAACAATCAAGTTCACCAGAAGTGAAAACTTTTGCAAATAGGACTTTAAAAAGTTTTTGTTATGTTAATAAATGTTTGGTTCGAAAAACTGGTTACAAATTACACATTTTAAAACATAACAAAATAATTAATAATTAATAAAAATAGTAAGTTTTATGGAACAGAATTTTGTGAAAGGGCCTATTTTATTAAAATTAATTTTCTGAAGTGGCCTGTTTTATTAAAAGGGATTTTGTGAAGGGTTCCAGTTTATGAAATAGATTTTACTGAAGAGCCCAATTTATTAAATTGATTTTTGTGAAGGAGCTCTGAATAGGCCCCATATTTTGCCTGGATCGACCCTTGACATGAGATGATCAACTTTTAACTTTGTATAAATTTCAGCAGAGAAAATGAAGTATTGATCAGTTTATTGCAGCTAAATTTAAACATTGCATTATAATTATATATGTATGGCCTTTTCCCCCGCTTTTTTAAGTATAAGAATTTTCAAACTCTTTTCAATACAATTGCTAGACAGGGGGAGGTTGGTTCATTTTGTGAAAAATATACATAAACTTCATAAAAATAACCTTTATTTTTCACAAAATGCCCCCCCCCCCCCAAAAAAAAAAAAAAAAAAAAAAAAAAATTGAAAAAAAAAAAAAAAAACTCCTGCAAGTCATTTTACTTGCAACTAAATTTGTTAATAAATGTTTTCAACTTGTAACTCCCAGCCTAAATTGTGAATAGGTACTTTCAGCTTAAAAATAAAGATTTTCGTTACCTTTGAAACTGGTTAGTATTTATTACCATTTTTACTATTATTGTTATTTTAAGTTATATGTAGTACAGATATATTTATTTATCATTATTATTTTAATATGGAAAAAAAATTCTTTTAGCTATGCGAGTTAAATATATTTTCATAAATCACTCAATCATCTAACACATTCATACATCCAGCCACACCGTGAAATGTTCCAGTGATTTATTATTATTAATATGTTATAGTACAGGAGACTCACAAAACATTTTTCAAGATAAGACACATGTATAAATGTCAAAATATCAATTTAGGAATTACGATTTATTTATTTCGTTAATAATTCATAATGTGTAATGAGAAATATTTTTAGTTCATTGCATGATCAAGCACAAGCTCTAAAAATTTCAATAGTAAAAAGTATTTGATTAATAAATATATTTGCAGAAATTTATATTTTATCAAGTTTACTATTTCTTATGTATATATATTATCAAATCAACTAATTTAAAATTGTCAAATACTCAAGTTAATACGTTTCAAGTTAGTAAAAATCAATTCTCGGTAAAACTTGTAAATTCTTCAATTGTTTACTAATAGTTTGTTTAAATTTCAGAAAAATAAGAAATTAAATTAATTTTTTAAATTATACAATCTATGTTTCAACTTTTTTTTTTATTATAATGCATCATTAAATTTATTTATGGATGGTAAGCATAACAAAAACTGTGCGAGAAAATTCATTAGATAAAAATAGGAATAAAATGAAATTATTATAAGGTCTACATAAATAATAATTTAAAACAAGCAAATAGATGAGGCGGTATCATTCAACTTTCATGAGATAAAAATCTGAACATTCGACATCAAGATTATGACTTAAAAAGTCTTATCTTGAAAATAATGTATTGAGCCATTTATAATACAACATATAAAAATGTATTTAATAATAAAACATGATATAAAAACACACTGAAACATTTCACATACCTGTATTTAAAGTGTATTCCTATAAAGTGTATTCCTGTATATTTCCATCGTTTATTTATTCGCCATAAATGGCGTTATTTAATCTTTAAATGGCGCACGTGGCACGCGAGCGCGATACACTAGAATCCAACTCCAACGGCAGCCATTACAATTCTTACTTGTACAATCTTCCTTTCCCGTCCCTTGTGACGGCGAAGTGAAAATGAGGGAAAACACAGCGCATGCGCAAACGCCAGATACCCTCTAGGGCGTCATGTGTTTCAAAAGTGTTGCATAAAGCGTTTAAAATCTGAATGTGCTCTTAAAATAAGACGACAACACAATCTAAACACATTTTCTTCGCTTGTAATTTTTAACAACACTTTTTGCAGAGTCTTTTTCCTAGCACAACACATTCGCAACACATTTACCACATAATCTATACGATTTTAGTTAGAAGTGTTTATTATTATGTTCAGGTAGCGTTGCAAAAGTGTTTCACGAACTTGCAGTGCAGTTTCATTCAGTGACTTTTACTTAATCTGAATAATTCATGTTCTTCCCTTCAGAAGGAAAACTATCTTCAAGTCGTCTTTCAAATACATTTATACCTAAATAAACGTTAGTTTAGTTATAAATTCAAGTCGAAAATAAAAATATTATACTTATTTTAAACAATAATGCTGAGCTCAGATTATTTTGCGTTCATCATTTTTTTCCATTCATGTGACCCTTTCCTCCTCTTTACGCTGTTTCCTTTAAGACCTGATATAATCCTGATATACCTGAAATAAAACGCTTTTTAATTTTCAAATTGAAGCATGTAATGCGATTTTTTTCTTAGCGAAAATAATACACACCTCCAATTTCTTCGCACGAATCTGATTCTTGGAAGCATTTCGACCACATTTTCTACATTTACTGTTTCTTAAGTGACTTTATTTTTACTTACCCATCATACGTAGTATAGGGTAAATCTTGTATTCGTTTTGAAAATCGAAAAAAAAATTTGACGGATTTACACGTTTCAGACACTGGAGATTCCGAAAAACATATTTTTAGAAAAAAAAAATGTCGTCCGTCTGTGTGTCTGTGGGTCTGTAAACGCTCTATCTCCCGAAAAAATTGAGATAGAGACTTGAATTTTGGTATGTACTTAGTATGTAATAATGGGAAGAAGCTTATTGAATTTCAGTAACCTCGATTATCCGGAACTGCTTTTTTAGGACTATCGAAATATTCGTTCTGATAAAAGGTACATGAAAGTTTTCGAAATTGTTTATTTTAAGGAATGAATATAAAAGACAATAAAAAACCATAAATTTTGCATAAAGCATAAAGTCGATCGGATAACCAGTTTCCGGGATATTTGTAATCCTATTTTCCACACTCCTCGATTTTTCATGACCCTGTATTTCATCCAAATTTCAATTCAAAGATATATTTTAATTGGAAATGAGACGCTTAATCAAATGCAATAAACCGCTAGTTAATAGGATTATTGTTTTTGGAGTTATAAGGATGTTTCTTTTAAGCAATTCAGTAATCGAACCTTTAAAGTTCATGACGTCATCAAGCCACGATTTTATTCGAATTGCAATGCATTTTATAAGTAGTTTACACATTTTTTAATTTTAATATTTTACATTATGCATATCCATGATGGGTAAGTATTACGGTGGCCCCCAACGACTAGTTTCTATATAATTCATCTTCTGTACTTCGGAGGGATAACTATTTTCAAGGCATCCTTCAAAATTAGATATAACTGAAACAAAAATTTATTTTTAGTTTCACATTCAAAACATACGAGTGAAAAAAATTAATTACTCAATATAATACATACCTCTGATTTTAGCGAATCCGTTATTTTATTCGATGCATGTTTTACAAACTTTCTTCTTTCAAGCTTTTTTCTTTTTTCACTAGAGGCATTCCTGAATCCCTGATATTCTACACTTTGGAGGGAAAACAATTTTCAAGCCATTTATCAAAAAAAAAAAAAAAAAAAAAAAAATTAAGTTTCAAATTCAAGCATGAAATGTGAATTGTTTACTTACCGTAAAGAGAAGTATATACCTCTGATTTTTTTTTCATCATTGCATTTTTTACTCTGTTTCTAATATTATCTAACGGAATGTATTCACATAATGTCTAAAAATCGTATCTGTAATGTACGTATAAAGAGCATCACCGTACTCACACTTTCTCAGATGAATTCGATATTAAAATTATAAATGTAATACTGTATTGAAATAGCATATTCTCATACATTCATCGTGTTTTCAACACTAAGGTTGCACTCAGCATTGATATTGAGCACAAATGTTTTTATTCTATAAAAGGCCTACGCGAAATTTCAGTTTTAAAGTGGTAGCGTGACTGTTGGCCGGGCTTTGCAGTGCTAGTAGGTTTTTTTAGCTCAACAAGGATATTCATGGCATAAGGCACTGCTTAGAGATCTGAGTTTGGGATGTTCCAGCCCCCCTTTAACCCATAGACTGACTGCCACTTGTCATTTAGATTACTCAGTCTATAATATTCCGCCCACAATATTGCATTTAAGTTAACTTATCTGGGAGTTTTCAGGTGGTAGGCTCGGAATCAGGATTGCCTTTTCACATTCCAAAACGTTTTAACTTAATTCATCTGAAAAAATAAATGGCTGCGTGCGCATGCTCACAAGTAAAACAAACTGTAACTGTAACTTTTAAACATTACTTAAAATATAACAAATTAATATCAAATAAAAAACATGTAGAAATTTAACAACAAAAGAAAAAAAATCAATATATGGGGGGATATAGCAACAACAACAAAAACCTACTAGATCCAAGGCGACAAATTTGGCTACCAGATTCAAAGAAACAATTATTATTTCAATGAATCTGAACAGAAAATCAGAATGAATGATAACGAAATATATTTAGTTACAAATTACTGAAAAACACTAAGTGAGTTTCTGGAACTCACTCAGTAAGTTAAAAGATTTGAGTTAAATTAAATCACCTAGTCTGAACGTGGTATTAGTCCGACTTTTACTTCATCGTATAAGCTATTACTGTTAGATAGGTTTCGGGCTATCAGTGAAGAGTACAATCCTCCAGCAGTCATTCGGAAGCTAAATTGTTAAAGGTATTTTATGTCCCGTCGGGCATAAAGGGTTGAAATAACAAGCTTTAAAACTTTCGAAAGTTTTTTAATGGTTAAAGATTTTGACAGCATAAAGCACAAAACAAACGTACCCAGTGACGTCTTCGCAACAACCAGGTGATCTAAAGACTGAACTGCCACCTTTGCATCTTTAGGCGCTCGTAATACTTACCATATACAAACCTAAACTTCAGCAATCTGCTAAACAAGCTCAAAAACATTTTGTTTTCTTTACTCTTTACCATTTAAAAGAAAGGATGTCAATAAGTCCCAAAATCGCCTCTCCTCTATTGAATATTTTTTCAGTGCTTCGTTTTTATAGCGGTATTGGCGAAACCCAAGCTTAAGAAATTGAGATTTCTTTCCAAATATTATAAACATTTACGAAAACGTAATGATGCCCAATAACAATATTTCTAACCTGCATGAGTCTGCCAAATTGACAATTTGTTTCCTAAAATGCCCATCATGTATACTATTTTAAATTTCTCATTGATAGAAAAAGATACTATAGCTGTTTACCGATAGAAAAATACAATCCCAAGGTATTTAACCTTGGGAGAATATGTAAAGATCGTATAATGCACAACTGAAAAAAAAAACATTTGTAAATCTTAATACTAGCATTTACAAAAATAAGAATGTTGTCCTCTGTAGTTCAACGATTTATAAACATATTTTTTATGTTCATGGACTTTAGAATCATATTTATAGCATTTCAATTTATGCATTTTTGGATTTAGCAGCTGACTTTATTTTGATGCTTCTACAAGAAAATAAACACGAAAGAAACATTAGACATAAACTAGAATATTACTTGGGTGAAATCTGTACCAAATTCATGGCAAGGTATTCAGACAAAAATAAAGATAGTACATGTGAAGTTAGCCATATAATTTTTCGTAAAACAGAAAAACTACGTTAGGCGGCTGGCGCATCGATGTAATTTAGACGGTATTCGCCACGACAAGTGCTTCTTAGTTCACGTACTAAATAAGAACGCAATCCCGAAGCAAAATATTAAAGAGCACATAAATAGCGAATCCGTGAATCGTTGGAACCAGTGAATCATGCATTTAAAATAATACATATAACTAACCACAAGAATATTATTCGGGAGGCCCATAAATTCCTGAGTAAAAAGCCCAGATCTTGAAGGCGTAGGCGAAAGTCAAGCCTAATTCCACGTTCAAATTGAATTTAATATCAGTTATTCTTTACATAATCTTATAAATGCATGAGAAAACTACAGTATATGAATATCTTAATTCCACTCTATTAAGACAATGTTTTCTGATAGATATGATCTACAAGATCTATAAAACATTCCGGATTTTTCATTTATTATAAAATAATATATTTCAGTTTTTCATTTAAGATAAAAATACATTCCATTTATAATTTTTGGCAACACAAAACGAGAAAATAAATTTAAAAATGCTTGAAAACTATTTAGTCCATTAAGACAACATTTTCACTAATTAAAAATCTAAAAGGTGTATAACCCACCATCATATTCCATATAGTCTCTTAAACAACATAATAGGAGAAAATAATTCTAATTTTAATAATGCAAGGGAAAACTACAGTATGTTAAGACAAGATTGTCTCCCTATTAAAAATTTACAAGATCTATAAACCATCGCGAATGACTCATTTCTTAGAAAATAGTACTTTTAGATTTCCTTTTATTATAAAAATACAATTCATTTATCCTCTATATTCTTTCACTACACAATAGGTGAAAATAGTTCTAATAATCTAAATGCAAAACAGAACTACAGTCTATTAAGATAAGATTTTCTCATAATAAAAATCTATAAGATTTATAAAACAAAGCATATTTCTCATTATTCAGAAAGTAATAATTTCAGGATTCCCTTTTAACATAAAAAGGGATTTCGTTTACATATTTTGAATACGTAAAACCGAAAAAATGTCCTAATTTTATAAAGATAATGATTTAAGACAAAAATTTCTCATATTGAAAATCTACAAGATTAATTAGCGATAGCGGGGATTTTAATTCTTAGAAAGTAATATTTTTCATATTTTGGCTTAACATAAAAATAATTTTAATTCATAGATTTTGACTACAGAAAAGGAAAACTTTTCTACCTGGAGCTGTCTTCACAACAACCCGGATTTCCTTTCAAGTCATACGATTTCCTATACCACCATCCTGCTATCGGTACATCTACTTAACTTATGTTCTCTAACCCAGGTGTTGTACGTGCATCTTAATTCATAGAAGTCTCCTGTCTCATCCTGGCAGTTGTTCTCACCTCTGTGGATATCGGAAACCACCTTCCTTCTAAAATACAACATAAATTTAATTGATGAACATGAAAAAACGTATTACATTGTGTAAAAATGACGTAAATTTCGCCCATAATGATATTACAGCCCACGATCAGACATCGCAAAGGGATGTTCAGAATTATGATACTGTCATCGATCGCATAGAAAAATCAGCATTTATTTATATGAAATAGCTCTAAAACTATTTATATTTCAGTTTTAAAGCAATATTTTTATAAATCTATAATAATTTATTAAGATTTACCTGAAATCAGCGATTTATATAATAAATTCAGTGCGATTAGTTTAGAGACAAATGTCAATGACAGAATAAAATAAATTGTTTAGTTAAACAATTGTCTGTATTGTTGAATATGTGCCATCGCAAAAGAAGAATACTTTTAGCAGATAACGTTATTGTTATGAATTTTGAAAATAACAATAAACATATTTTTCTAAAATGAAATTATGTGATTGATGAAAAATAATAAAGATATTATTATCATGCATTGTTGCGATAAACTGTTTTAAAAGGAATCAACATAGTAAGATGTGTTCAAACTATTTTATGTCAATCAAGTAAATTTAAATGGGAAATTCTCCACTTTTGGAAATTTTCTACACGAGATACTCAAACACAAAATAAATATATTTACTTTTTCTCGCATATTTTCTTGGTTTTTGTCTTTCTTTACTTGATTTAACTTTGTCTGCTGTCTATCTGTTTGAATGTGTGTCAATCAGAACTCTTACACTCTATTTTTGAGTATCGAACCGATTTCCTCCAAATGCTGCACATTAATTCATTGTTGATGAGAATTCAAGCATTTTGCTCTTACGAAAAAAAGTACCACAAAGTCAAACAAATATGAAGCTGGTAATAATAGAGTAAATACATTAGTTACAACAGTGAAATTGAGAGCACACTATGATGGTTACAATAATAAATGAAGTAAACTTATTCGGTGCAAATAACATATATGTGGTAAAATCTCCAATGACACCAACAGACAACATTGCTTGAAAGCATATTAAATATTTAATTAAAAGCACATTACTTAAAAAAATTTAAGTTGTAAGTTCTAATTTTGATTCAAGAGAATTTATAAAGGTACATGAAATGTTTTAAGTTTTTTCCCGTGAAATCTCGCATTTAAACATTTTAACCGTGGGTTATTTTTGCAGATGAGGGTCGACGGGGCAGACATTGAGGAACACAGAATATCATATTTCTAAGTAGAATTTTAACAAATTTCTAGGGAAACATTTGGATGTTGAATGGAAGGGGGGTGCTACCTCGGATCATTTCTAAATTCATCCCTGCTTTTGTGTGACAGAGGAACTCGATTAATTTCTGAAATTAGGGGAAGAGCAGTATCATTTTAGGTTCCATTTTTCATTCAAATGAAAATTTCTAAATTCTACATACATATAAATTCATCAATGGTACATGTACCCCCGGGAGTGGCTTAGCAGAATTCATATTCCATTAAATAGATTTTTTCTTATGATTCCTCTATAATAAATGAAGCGCTTAATGGATGGACATTAGGGTGGATCGAAAAAACCGAAATTTATGTAATCGAAACATAATAGTGCGGCAAAGTTCCCTTTGGTAATAAGGATTAAATTCACAAAATATTACACCAAATGTTTAGTATCATTTACCGCCGCAAGGGGGGGGGCAAAGTTTCGAAAAATCACAAAAAATGGTTTATTCAAAACAAAATTAAATTATTCAACCATAGCAATACAATTTCTAATGGAATCAACAGCTACATCAAGATGTTAGCAATATTCCAATAAAATTTCATTATGGCAAAATCATTTCTATTACCGCAGCAAAAGCGGTGAAAATTTTGAAAAAAATGGCAAACATTTCAATTTCTGTTTTTTCTAATTTTCCCAATTTTTGTTATACGTCTACAATTAAATAAATTTACAAAAAAATAACGATTATAAAAAAATTTATAAAAAAATAACGATTGTTTTTTTTTCTTGTTTATTTGTTTGTTTGTTTGTTTGTAGGGGGTAATGTCTCGAACTACCGAAGAGATTTCAAAAGTAATGGTGGCAAATTGATGGTGATAATCCCTGCTCCAACATAGGCTATGTTGTATGTCAGTGCCACTACCCCCAGGGCGGTGCAAGAGCGAAAAACACTCTAAAATTTCGATTTTCTTTATACTGAAAGAGTTAGAAACATGAAATTTGCCACGGTTAGTTACTTATAAAATGTAAATGCTCCTTAAGAACAAATTCTAAAAAAATTAGAAATTTAAAAGGGTGATATGAACGAAAAGCGTTCTAAAAACATTCTAAATTACAATTTCTATGGAATCTTTGGAACTACAGAACCATTTTCAAAAGTGATGCTGGCAAATTGATGGTGACTGTCTGTGCTCTAACACAGGTTATATTTTATGTCAGTGCCACTACCCTCAGGGGTTGCAAGAGCGAAGAACGATCTAAAATTGCAATTTTTATTATATTGAAGAGATTACAAACTTTAAATTGGGCAAGATAGTAACTTATAAGATATACATGAACTATAAGGACAGTTTTTAAAAGATTCGAAATTTAACAGAGTAATATGAGGGATAACTGTTCTAAAAACATTCCAAATTACGATTTCTATGGAATTGTTAAGGACAGAAACGTGAAATTTAACATGGCTGATACTTTTTAAGACACAAGTGCACACGTAGACAGTTTTTTAAAATAAATCGAAATTTAAAAGGTTGAAAGAGGAAAAATGTTCTAAATTACGATTTTTTTTACAAACAGGATTAGAAACTTTAAATTTGGCATGGTGGTTACTTTTAAGATACAAATGCTCGCTAACAATGGTTTGTAAAGAAATTCTAAATTTCAAAGGGTGAAATGAGCGGAAAGCGTTTAAAAGGTGATCTAAATTGCAATTACTATGGAATTGTTAGAGGTAGAAACTTAAAATTTTACATGGCTGCTGATTTGGTCGCACAGAACAATTTGAAAAAAAATCGAAATTTAAAAAAGTGAAATGCGCGAGAAGCGTTCTAAAAACGTTCTAAATTATGATTTATTTGGAACTATTAAGGCTAGAAACTTAAAATTTCGCCTTGCTATTACTAACGTAAATAATCAGCCAGAATAGTTTACTAAACATGCGAAATGTAAAAGGAGAGGAGCAAAAATAAAACGTACTAAAATTGCAATTCATGTGATACAGCTGGTGTAGAAGCTTCGTATTTGGTATGGTGGTTACTGTTAAAATTCAAATGCTCACTAAGACCAGTTTCTAAAAAAGTCGAAATTTAACAGGCTGAAATGAGCGAAAAACGGTCTAAAAACGTTCTACATTAGGATTTAATTGGATTTATTCGGGTTAGAAACTGGAAATTTAGTATAGCTGTAAGTTTTAAGATGCAGACGCTTGGTATGAAAAGTCTATTAAATATTCGAAGTTTAAAGGTGTAAACTGAGTTATAAATTATGTTTCTTTCTAAATTGTTAGAAATAGAAACTTACAATTTAACATGCCTGTTATTTTTTATACGTAAATGCTTCCACAGAACAGTTTTTAGAAAATTCGAAATTTAAAAAAGGTGCAGAAGCAAAAAACGTTCTAAAATTGCGATTTTAGTGATGCTGCTGGTCTAGGAAGTTGAAATTTGACATGGTGGCTATTTTTAAGATTTCTTTACTCGCTAAAAATAATTTCTAAAAAATCGAAATTTAAAAGAGTGAAATAAGCTGGAAAAGTTCTAAAAAGCTTCTAAACAATGATTTGTCTGAAATTTTTAGTGATAGAAATTTGAAATTTACATGGCTGTTACATTAGAGACACAAATGCATCCACAGAACATTTTTTAAAAATTTTGAAATTTTAATGTGAGCAGGAACAGAAAAGATTTAAAATTGCAATTTCTGTGATATAGTCATTACAGAAACTTGCTTAATTAGTATGGCTTAATTAGTAATTTCTGAATTATCTGTGGCAGTAAAATTTCCTCTAATGAAAATAGGCCAACGAATAACACTTGGCATTTTTCAAGAATTACGCGAGTAAAGCCGCGAGTTTTTCTAGTAACTTATAAATGTCTAGTAATTTTTATTATGGACTTTCCCAACCAAGGGCCAGAGTGGCCCGCCCACGCCCTAAATATGAGAGAAAGGGGCTTTTTGAAGGAATTTGGGGGATTTTCCAGGACATTTTGGTAATTGTTTTGTAGGGTGGCCCCATACATAAATTCTCCATCATTTTCCACTTTTGGGGCACGCTCTACAAAAATCCCCTCTCTCTCAAATCTAGGTGAGGGTGGGCATCTCTCGCCCTTGGTAGTCTATACCCATGTTCAAAAGTACTAGAAATTTATAAGTTATTACCAGATATAATGTAAATTTATTTAATTGTAGACATATAATAAAATTTGGAAAATTTGGAAAAAACGGAAAATTGAAATTTTTACCGTTTTTTTGGCAACCCTTGCGGCGGTAAACCATAATGAAATTTTATTATAACATGACTAACATCTTGATGTAGCTGTTGCATTCTATTAGAAATTGTATTGCTATAAATGGATTTTTTTTTTGGAAAAAAAATCATTTTTTTGTGATTTTTCGAAACTTTGCCCCCCCCCCTCTCCTCCTCTGCGACGGTAAAATATATTAACCATTTGGTGTAATATTTGGCTAATTTATTCCTTATTACCAATGGCAACTTTCCCGCACTATTATATTTCGATTAAACAAATTTCGGTTTTTTCGACCCACCTAATGGACATCTTAACTGACAATTTAATTAATTTGAGAAAATAAGCTTTGAAGTTCATAGAATGCTCTTTTTCGCAACTTTACTGAATACCTACTTTTTTCGGTACTCTTCTGAAGAAATAACATTTGAAATATTGGGGTCTTATTGACACGGCTGTAAGGTAAAGCTAGGATAGTCTGCGCACAATTCAAAAGAATAACAATAAAAAATCTAAATAATAATTTATTGCTTAACTATCCATGAATAATTTTTACATCATTTGTTTTTTATGCATTTCCATTGCTATTTTGTTGTTATGTTGCAATTTAACAGAAACGCTAAAGCAGATATAAATTCACAAAATCTTCATAAGTATGAAAATCGAAATAAATATTCCATACCTCCAAAGCCTCGAAATAGAATCTGCAATACATTCTTTTTATATATATTTTTTCTTCCTGCATCTATTTTTTATTGAAGAATTTTTTGCTTATCAGGCAAAAGACGATCAATTTTGAATAATATACTTTTTACGTTTACGTTATATTCGTATAGAAACCCTAAATTAAGGAGACCAAGAACTACAGCCCTGTCTGGCCAGGTCTTTTTCAGGTCTTGATAGTTGATAATTAACATTCAATATTGCCCTAAACTGTTTTACTTTCTCAAATAAAGATTTATCGCGATTGATTTTTAATTGATATAAAATGCAAAAGTAAGAAATAAATAAATTAATGAACAATAAGCAAATTAATACAAATAAATGAATAAATTGTTTGTGGTAATTGGGTACTAAGAATTCCTGCTGAAAATGAAACATGATATAAGTGTCTGCAACTATCATTTGAAGATTCGGAGAACATAACAAAGATAGTGGCAGATATATTAAAATTAATTATCGTAAGGTAAAACTAGGAGAGTCTGCGCACAATTCAAAAGAATAACAATAAAAAATCTAAATATTAATTTTTTGCTAAACTATCTATGTATAATATTTGCTTCATTTGTTTTTTATGCATTTCCCTTGCTATTTTGTTTTTATGTTGTAATTTAGTAGAACAGTTGTAATAAAACCAAGAAAGTTATTTTGCGCAATCTGTCCATACAGGGTTGGTGTGATTGCGCACATGGAAAGGAGAGATTGTTACTAATAATAACTACAATTAAATTGTTAACAATAATAATTACACTTAAATGACATTGTTGTAAGGTTTTTGTGAACAAATATTATTGTATTAGGAGTGATTATTTCAACATAATGATTAAAGAATCAGAAAAAGGAAATAATTTTAAAAACGATTAAAACATTTTAATTAAAGGGGAAAAAATTTAAGAATCAGAAAAAGCAAGTCCAGATAAGATTACAAAATAACATTAAGTTACTTGAAAACACGTTTAACTTAAAATTAGTCCATTTTCATTTTTTATGCAAATTTACCAATAAGTTGCGCAATCTCTCCTAGCATGGAAACTAATGGGAACAATGCGCCATCTCTCCTAAGTAGCAGATGCGCAAATTCTTCAATTTCGGTAGGAGAGATTGCGCGGCCTTTTTTTAAACATGGCTGCTACTAAAACGAACCGTTGATGTTCACATTGTTAGTCTAGATTAGTAGCTTATGAGAAATTGTTTAAGTTAATATTTTGTACTATTGACATTGTATAGAAATTCTGATGAATAGCTATGAAAATTCAAGCACTTACTTTGGGAAAACAAAACAAAATAGCAATGCTTTATCTTAGACGCTCTAAACAATCAACGTGCACTTTCAAGTAGACACATCACTACCGCTGTTGTATAACTACCTGAAGTCGCTGCGCGCTCACTCTACTCCTTTACCCCGAACCTCTATATGCGCAATCTCTCCGACCGCGCCATCTCTCCTGGCTTTACCTTACACTGTAAAAATTTGCAGCAAATTGTCCAGTCATTTGACCGTTTTTATAGAAAATGGTTATATAACTGTTATTTAACTCTATTCTGACCATAATATGGGCAGTAATATGGTCAGAATAGATTTAAATTACAGTTATGTAACCGTTTTCTCTAAAAACGGTCAAATGACTGGACAGTTTGCTGCAAATTTTTAACAGTGTATCACTTCTAATCTGGGAGGAGTTTAACATTTTTCGCACTTAACATGTTCATTCATATATGCATTAGTTATGGACTATTTCTCGATAATTTACGAATCGAGACCAATCCTTATTGTAGATAATAAGAATCGAGATTAATTCTCAAATTCTGAAACCGAGATGGTCCTACAATCGATTGTCTCACCGAGAAGCTAAAAACCACAATTTTCCCGACAAAAAATGTTATTGTAGTGACGGGCGATTGAAGAACTAGTATTCTCTACATTCGGAACAATTTTCTTCTGATTGAAGCTTGAGTGGAAAATAAGATTGCGGCGACATTTGTGTTTATTGAAGCTGTTTATTTCTGCACGGTATTGAAAAAATTACGATAGACGAAATTATTCATGATTTTAAAAATAAATTGAAAAATAGTTTTTTTCCTTTATAGATTTTCCAAATTATAATTTTTTAATAATCTTTTTTTTTCTTTCAAAACAATCTTATCATTATTTTTATTTATTTCTTTTTCATTTTCTGATTCTTTATTTGAATGCAATTGTCTAAAAATGATCATTAACGATGTTATTCCACATTGAAGGCCTTGCAAACATATAATCTGAAAAATGATATTATTTAATATTTTCGCATAAATATGTATGTAATATATTTTTTAAGAATTTTAATTGTAAGATAATGTTGGTGAAACAATGTTGGAATTTTTCATAGTAAATGAGTTGGTTCAGGCTTGTTTTCATTAATTTTTTATCGTGTTTGGACGTGGCATGATATGCATAAAAATAAACGAGCAGTGCAGAAATTTAAGCTGTTACATCGGGCCTGTGCAGACCAAGATAGTTGTCATCCCGGTTGAACAGATTCAGGGCCTGAATTTTTTTCCATGTGATGACTTCTAGCATATAGTAATAGAGGGACATTTTGCACGATTAAGGATCTACTTGAGATATAACAAAAATATTAAAGAATTTTTCGAAAATTCTCTTTCGAAAGAAAGCAAAGGGAGGGGAAAAACAATCAGAAAGGAAATTAGTGTGTCACAATCTAATAGGCCATTATAGATGTAATTTTGGACATTGGTGAATATCAGAACATAGTCAGAAGAACATTTGTTAAACTTCTGCACTGCTGCTCTTGTGGTGCGAATTACACTTTATCATTGAAACCGTCAGAGTTCTATAGATGAAATTGTTTCTAAGAACAAACGCTATGTATGATAAGGAATTTTCAAAATTCACCTGCATGTCTGTCGCTCTTGGGGATAGACAATATATGGCAGAATATTTTCTATCAGAGCTTTAGAGGTGATTTTTTTTTCATGATGTTGCGTGTCGGGATCTAAGAAAAAAAATAACGAATTTTTCTATTTAGTTATGCTTAATTAATGTTGGACAGTTTTGAAGTAATTCACCAATCCATAAGGGCGGAGAAGGGAATGCAAGACCATATCTCAGATTGTATAAAGGTCATAGAAAACAACTTCCATGATGCGGCTTTTCAGAACATTAGAAAATCCTGCGTGGATCGGGTTATATTCGACCCGAACTCAAAAGTTCTATTTAAAGTCAACCCGAAACCGACACAGTTGGACCCTAAACCCGAAAGGAATAAAAAATATTTCTTTATATATAATTATGAAAATAATTACATCTAATTACATCTCTAATACGAATTTATCGTTTATATTAAAGAATACGTATCTCTCTCTCTCTCTCTCTATATATATATATATATATATATATTTTTTTTTTTTAAGTTTTATTATATATATATGTAAGAAAAAGATATATGAACAGTTGATTTACTAGAATTATATGAACAACTACATTGAATAACAAAATATAAACTTTCATACAGTCATAGACAGATAACTCTACAATACTTTACTAATAATTTCTTCACAGCTAATACACTTTTCACCCAACATATACAATATATTTATTTTCCAATAGTCCAACTAGGCCTAACAGCGCCTTTACTGGCTATATCTCATTTCGATGCATGCTTCACAATAAAAATTAGAAGACTGGCTCTTCTTCAATTTTGAAGATATTCTGATCTCGCGATCTAAATTTTTATAACTCGGGCATTTAAATCATGGATAATAGTAGTACTAGAGCGTCAGTGTCATAAAGGAAATGAAGTGTTTAAGCTGAAATCCTACAAATCGGTCATCCTGACGTGATGGCGTCTCGACATCAGCCTCTTGTTTTATTATGTTTTTCATGCCTAAACAGTTAATTTTTTTGAGATTTTTATTTCTTTCCGGATATTGCTCTCAATCTTTAGAATCTGCATAGCTAATATCTCTGTAATTTCCTTCCGGATATTGCTCTCTACCTTTAGAAGTTATATATTTATTGCTTCTAGAATGATAAGAATTTGAATAAGCATCTTTTTTCCACTATAAGCTCCTTTAAATCCATGATGAGAATTATTCTTATGTGATGGTTGTGAATTTCTTTGTTCGTTATAACTAACCTTTCATGATCGTCGGCCATCATAATCATAATTATTTCGACCGTAATAGTAGCCTCTATTCATGTATCTAGGGTGAAAATTTGGATTATACCTTGCTTTTGAATTATGTGAAGCATTTTCTGTTATGTCTTGAGGTATCAAAGAATCTTTAGTCTCAAATTTTTCAGGAATCTCGGATACATTTTGGTAAGAATTCTCGGAACTCTGTTTTCCATATCTATATTTATTGTATTTTCCATGGTTAAATGACTGTTTAAAATATCTTTGGCCATATCTATTATTGCTTCTTTTATCAAATGGCCTATTAAAATTTCTGTTCTTTCCCCTATGATCAAAACTCCTACTGCGATATTTTACATAGTTTGTTCTATCATGTGCGGGACTACATATTTCATCACTTTTCACTTTATTTTCTGCATCATCCTCACTATTTCTTGGGTTCTCAAAAAAATAATCTTTGTTACTAAATCTATGCAAACAGATTACACACTCTCCACTTGGTCGGTTTCCATCAGTCAAATGCTCGAAGCCCCACCAGTGGCTGAGAGGTTGTGCTCTCGAAGCTGGTAGACGGGAGGTGCTGGGTTCGATCCCAATCGCGCCCGTCGGCCTAATCGTTCGGAGTTTTCGTGGTTTTCTTCGAGCCGTGGATTTATCCATGCGTAAATACGGATTAGGTTCCCTTAGAAAGACCCCCACGAAGGGCACTCCCCACGGGCCTATATCCCTAGTGTAGATAATTGGCCGTCAATAATCAACCCAACCCAACCCAGTCAAATGCTCTTTAGCAGCATCAATCATTTCGAACAGCATTGTACTACACTTTTTATTTTCAGCAATCATCAATAAATCCTGAGTAATGTTATTTAATTCTTCATCAGATAATCCTGTATCTTTTGTTTTATTCGGCATATATGATTTTATAAATTCTCGTATTTTTCCTCTGTTAGCTAAATTTGTAATATGAGTCAAATCCAATTCGTCATTTACGCAGTCGATATTAACCCTATCTTCCCAACCTCGATTATCATTGTTTATACTTGATGTAGCTACTGCATTAATTTTGGACGGAACTTCGTTAATTTTAATGCATCCTACTCGTACTGTGTTGTCGCTTAATATTCTAACACCATCTTCCGCTACTTTTAACGTCATGCCTTCTACTGCTTTTCTACCTATTATTAAATCGCAGTCCGTCTCTTGTACCGCATAAAATTTATCCTTGATTTCTATATCGTCCACGTAGACTTTATGCCAGAAAAAATCCGTTGGCTTAATTTCTTTTACACCTATGTCCGATATAGATATATTGTCGCTGGTTAGATTTGGCGCGTTTATTGCAGTATGATATCTTGAGTTGGCGATTGAAATATCACTCCCTGTATCAATTATTACGTTAGTTTTTATTCCGCGAATATCTAAGTTTCTTCCTTTTTTACCATTTAACATGCCCATATTAACTATTTTTCTTTGCGTATTTTGGGTCTCATCTTGGTATTTTGTTTCTCGTCAATTTTGATTACGTTGCGGGTAAAAATTTGAATATTCTTGTTCTGTATTATTTGCCATGGCACATTTCGCACTCACGTGACCAGGGTTAGAACACGTAAAACAGATTATATGCGAGTCTTTGCTTCCGTGATCCACACTGTGCCTATTGTCAATTTAGCGTCTTTTCGAATTGGCGTAGTCAGCCACTCTCGATCTTCTGTCATCAAACTCGCCGCTTGTATTCCTAACTGATTGTTTATTGCAAACCCTTCGTGCCGTTTCGTAATTATCTAATTTATTAATTAAGTCATAAATTTTCTTTATTACTAATAATTCTTCTACGAAATGCGTCTTTGTTTCCGCATGTAAATTATTCCTGATTTGATTAACTACAATTAATTCCGATAATTCTTCAAAGTTATCTACTTGAAGACCTTCAATCCATTGTTGAAAATACACCTTGATCTCATAAGCGAAATCTCGCCAATTAGCCGATGGCTCCTTTTTAGATTAGAAAAATTTCAGCCTAAACTCTTCTGGCGGTAGTTTGTAGCGTTTCAGTAAAATATTTTTTATGTAATCATAATCGTGAATTTCGAGTTCGTTTTCTCTCGTTATTATATTGATCACATCTAATGGCATTAGATTAATTAAATAGTTTACCCATTCTTTTTTATCAATGCCCGTTTGCGCCATTTGCCTTTCGTACATAGCCAAATATAAACTAATAACATTCGAATTTTCGTATTTAGTTAATAATCTAAGCAATTCAAATTGCTTACCTGGATTTTTCCTTGGGTTTTCATCGATGTGTTCTCTTGAATTTTCTTGTATCTGTATTTCCTTAATTTAAAAATCTCTTTCGCGGTCTTTTTGTCCCAATTCTACTTTCCATTTTCTCTCTTCCCTTTCCATTTCCATTTGCAACCGCCATTTCCTTTCTTCTAGTTCTGCTTGTAATTTCTTCTCTTCCAGTTCTGCTTGTAATTTCTTCTCTTCAACCTGTAGATTTTTCTCTTCTCTTTTTCTTTCTTCTTCTGTTTTCTCTTTTCTAGCTGCTATAACTACTTCTAAACGATCTTTTATAAAACTTCATTGTAACTCTCCCAGCTTTTGATCAGCTTTATTAGGACAGGTATTGTCGGTTTTTCTGTTGCTTCAATTCCGCATTCCTCGCAGAGATTTATTAGATCAATTCTCTTAGCTTTATTTAGAGTTCCCATGTTAACTTTAGAAATTGCACTTGGAGTAATACGATTACGGTTTTCGCCTTGCTAATTGGTAACCCAACTTTTGATACTGGCGTTTCACAACACTTTAGCTTTGATTCCTATTTCACTATTAATTCTACTACTAGTTGCTTTTACTTTTAATATCTTGGCAATGACAGTTCTTCCTTTTAATTATCCTGTCATCCAAACCACCATATTTGTAAGAAATATGTATGTGAACAGTTGATTTACTGAAATTATATGAACAACTACGTTGAATAACAAAATATAAACTTTAATACAGTCTTAGACAGATAAATCTACAATACTTTTCTAATAATTTCTTAACAGCTGATACACTTTTCACCCAACATATACAATATATTTTTTTCCAATAGTCCAACTAGGCCTAACAGCGCTTTTACTGGCTACTTCTCATTTCGATGCTTGATTCACAATAAAAATTAGAAGACTGGCTCTTTTTCAATTTTGAAGATATTCTGATCTCGCGTTCTAAACTTTTTATAATTCGTGCATTTAAATCATGGATAATAGTAGTATTAGAGCGTCAGTGTCATAAAGGAAATGAAGTGTTTAAACTGAAATCCTACATATATATATATATATATATATATATAATTCAAATATGTAATTCAAATACACATGTGATAATTTTACTATACTGAACTCCGATTGGTTGATAATTGCAATATTACTATATTATGATAGTAAGTTAGCAGTCGTAAGTATTGAACCGTATTTACTTGTTTTCGATGGATTGGAGTTTCTCGAATCAAAATAGAACAACTACTTGGCACTAGATAACATCGTTTATGATAGAGCTTGAATATCTTACAAAATAAAGCATCTGCCACTTGAAAAAAAACACCGATTTAATCTATCAACAACATTGTATTACTTAGATAAGTAATATCGCACATTCAATATATCTATTCAGTCGTATCACTTCACACCAGCAGGTTTTTATAGGCAACTGAAAACACACAAAATATGAGCTCCCGACTCGTGCTTCTCGGTTAAATATCAAAATGGCGCAAGTGTTTCTACAGCACTGTGATAAATGAAGCAGCCAGTGAGGGTGACGGTAAAGGTCCGCACTCTATTTTAGTCTCGGCAGGTAATTGTAGTGATTTAATTCCCAGTAAATTGCGCGTATAGCTTTTTAGAACGAAATAAAAAAGAAAAATGATTCAACATGATATTTCTAAATAGACTAAAACATCGGCATTTAAGAATTGAGAAAAAAAAGGTTTTTGATGAAAATAATGACAAGAAGTGTTTTTATGATATTTTGAAGAATAATAAAATATTAATACGCATTTTAAAGTAGAAAGACATTTAGATAAATAAAATAAAATAAATATTATTTAAGATAGGAAATAATTAAATAATTAGAATTGTAGAATAATTTTAGAAAGAAAAAATTTTATGGAATAAATTTAATAAATCGCGGACATTTAAATTTTGTAATATATATAATTATAATCGTTGCACTACAGGCGCAAATTCAACAAGAATATAATTCATCAAAATATGAAATATTTAAACATTATGAAAGAAGGTGTATATACATTTTTATAACAATTAACTATAAACATTTAAAGTAATAAAATATTAAAATGACACAGGCAAAAGACTATGTTTCTCATCAGCGGATGGACAGACAGAACTTACTACCCCCCACACCCCCCACACCGACTATGCAAACTTGTAGGTTTCGAAACACGAGCTAGCCTTACATTCAAAACAAAATTACTTTTTTGAAAATAAATTAAAAGCAGATTAAAAAACAATTAAGTACTATATTAGAAAACAGATTAAAAGCTTAATACAATATGCGCAAAATTAAATGTAAAAACACTAACTACAAAAAGCTTTAAACAAAAATAAATAGCGTAATAATTATACTTCTCTCATGATGTTTAAGTATTTCATATTTAGATATGATATATATATATATAAACTTTTGAAAATAATAACCAGTCAACCACATAAATAATTGTCAATAGATCAACCGATAATAACAATACCATACATAAATACATCCAAAAAGTTAAGACTATACAAAATATATATATATATATATATATATATATATACTAGATAGATTCTGCGTGGGTCTTACTGCGTGGTTATAATTCCAAACCAAAAAGATTTGAAACCAAAAAGATTTATCATCAATTCAATGAAATTATGGAAAAATTGTCTAAAACTGTATCTCTAATACCAATTTTATCTTTTATATAGAAATATGAATATAAAAAAACTCATTCGTACTCAAATATATGTTTTTCATTCGAAACAATATTCTGGATTTCATTTTCAAAAATCGGATCAATAGACCTGATTGAAATGTATAGGATGTTTTCTTTTTTGGGGGGTCGACTATACAAAAACTTTCTCCAATGTAAGTATCAGGTATTAAATAAAATATACTTTTATTTCATACATCTGAAACATTTTGTTACAATTTCATCAAAATGACACAATTTTATATTTATTCGATAATATTTTGTTGATAAAGAGATTAGCACTCATGATGGAACAGTTGCGAAGAATGACATGTAATTCTGTAATTGAAATGATTCATACAGTATTAGCAAAATTTTTGTTATTGAATATGTTGTTAGCAAGATATTTATATTTCATTTTAAAAATAGCTTCATTATTAATATATAATAATTTGTTAAAATTTACCTGAAATCAGGGATTAATGTCCTACATTCCGTAAGTTCACAGAAGATATTAGTATTATTGAGATAAATTAAATGAATTATTTTATTAAACTATTGTCTGTATTGTTGAATTTTTCATCGTGAAAGAAAATGCATTGATCATTGAACGTGATTGTTGTGATTTTCAGAGTAACAATAAAAATTCCCATTAGGACAAAAGTATGTGATTGCTGATAATATAATTATGATATTGTTGAAAGGCATTGTTTCAGTAAGATACTTTTATGAGAATCAACATTTCAGAATACAGTGTATCAACACTAGCGTCAGCCCGCAGGCCTGGATCCTTATAAAAGAACTGAATCGGCGGACTTTAATGAACGCGACTTGGCACAATATTTAATTTTACTTAATTCACTTAATTTTATTTTGTAAACCTTCTTTTTAAGCACAGCTTCCTCTTTCAGTAATAAATCATTTTATATTCGGAAAGATTTCTGGAATTGAGTTTTGAAAAGAGATTCTAACGTAACCTGATTTTAAAACTCGAAGAATTAACGAGTTTACGATGTTAATGAATAGTTTAGATTAGGCTACTTCGTTGAACAGGAATATCAAAAATGCATAAATTTTGTAATGTTGTGATCAATATAACGCGTAAATGTGCACTTTGCACACATAAAAAACAAAAACAAAAAAAAACTGTGTGCAGCAAACTCGTTGTATAAGAATTTAAAAAGTACATGACATTCGGAAATGCCAGAATCGCTATACTATATGTATATGCGCTTCACACCAATTAAAATAATCAGTAGATGCAGCAAGCCCGTTGTATAGGAATCTCTAAAGCGCGAAAAATTCAGAAATGCGGCAATTTCAAACACATATTTTCGTCTTTTGAGGTTTAGAAATTTAACGCTAAAAGAAAGACAAGCATTTGGATATAATATTAAAATTTTTGGAAAAATAAAATATGTAATAATAACAAAACGTTCTTGATTTCCACAATCGGGGTTCCTCACAGTCTTTAGTAATGGGATCGAACACATTTAAAAGTAACTGAAGAAAGTTGCATTTGGCTAGTTATTATTATTCGGCGGAATTGGCTCAGTGTATTTATTCGTATGTTAACAAATTAATATCACTTGTTTTTTTCTTTTAAACACTTTCCAACATAGTTGAAAAGTCTTTATAAATTCGGTTTGTCTGTCTGTCTGGAGGTGTGTGTTCGTGCTATGACTCTCGTAAATATACTCGGATTGCTATGTAATTTCTATATGTTATTCAGGTTCAGTGTTGAATGTTCGGAATTGAAAATAAAGTGCGTAGCATTTATTACAGGGATACACAAAATACTTGCATTGCATTATGGTCTATGGGGGAAAATAGTTTACACTGCATTTTACTGATGCTCCAATATTTAAAACGTAGTGAGATTCATATTCCACATTTAGGGGAACTGCAACATGCTTTCTCAGGTGTATAGAGTTAGCATTTATAGATCGTTTACAAGGTCGCACAAAATTTTTCCATCACATTATAATCAATGGAAAAAGAATTGTTTCCTGTTCATTTTACGGATGTTATAATATTTCAAACATAATTAAATATTAAAGGATAACTAAGTTGCACGACAACATGTTTTCTGTAGATTATGGGGTGCGTAGATAGATAATTGCAGGTAGCGCGTTTTCCGCTGTGCTGAGCATTTTTTTACTGATCTAAATTTTAGTGTGTTCCGTGGTGTGAATAAACTCCATAGATCATATACAGCGCTGCACGACAAAATTTACACATATTGTCGCATATGGACATCAATTGGTAAAAATGGATTTTTTCTGAGTAATTTTTTTTAATCGTTTATTTAAATATTTTTTTCGGCTATATACAGAACATTATAAAATTTCTTTATAATGTTCTGTTACTGCTAGAATATGTTTAATAATTTATGCCTAATGCATGATTTTTCATTCTAGTTTTTGTTTTTGAATTTTGTTTTTTATATCTATATATTTATAATTAGTGACTCATAAAAGTTCAAATTCTAAACCGCGAATTAATTACTATTCATAACTGTAATAGTGAATATGTTGTTTCAAATGTGGTTGGATAATTTATTCGTATTTATTAAAATATTTGCCATACGCGCACAAAAACAGCTTACAAAAATTAAATTAAATTCATGCCAAAACACGCTGTCTAACATGCGCAAATTCAGACCTCTTATATGGATCTGGGACTGCAGGGAGACGCCAGTTTAGATCTGCAAACAGCCCGTTTGAATTTTTGCAAGGTCTTAAAAAACAAACCAAGATGTTCAGCATAATACAACTTTCTCAACATACAGAAGAAAATCTATTCAACAAGCAAGCGGTCAACAGCTCAAAACCTAGCAAAAAAACTACTGAATTCCAGTGTTCATGATAAATCCTGGCACACGCTGTTTAAATGACATCACTTTCGTGGCTCATAGTGAGCTGATTACTACTAGATACTTGAAACGCATCGTACAAGTGTAAACATGCTGTCCTAATCCACTTTTTTCAGACAACTTTAAAATACCTTATGCTTGCCAAATATCCAGCCAAATATGCGAACCCTTGAACTTCCCACATAAAATAAAGATATTGATATAAAAAAAAATAAATATTTTATTTTTTAGAAATGTCTCATTAATTTTTCCAAACTCTTTTTAGGTGCGTTTGTAATTATATAAATACGTAGCACCTATAGTCGTCGTCTGGTCCGTCCGTCCGCAAATAACAGCGCAAAAACTACCCAACCGAATGGTTTGAATTTAATATATATTATCGTTGCAGAATTTTGTCGAGTTATTTAAAATTTTATGAAAATCGAATCAAAACTTAAAAAGGTATTATTAAAAGTTTTCTTTATTCTATTAAATCCTATCGTGCGCAAGTCACGTGACTGAGGAAAACAAATACGGGCAAACCACTTCTTTTTTCATATGCCATTTTTATTCAAACTTATTGTTTCGAATAAAACTGCATTAAGAGTTATGTTTTTAGAAAGATCTTCAAAAAAATTTTTTGTTTGAGTTACATTGAAAAATGTATAGATTCTGAGATAACTTCAGTGAAAATTAGGTTAACAGCCGAATAAACCTTAAACCATGGAGGTAATCATTCGCAAAGCAAGATTTCCATGGTGAATTTTGCAGCGCTGTCTGGTGTAGTAAGAAAATCGCTTTTGTAAACGTGGCATACGAAATAAGAAAAAAATGTATGCTCATTTCGCTTATATCAGACGATATAATTCATTTCACTGAAATAATAAGGATGATTTTTTAAATTGTGAAACTAGTTATAAAACGAACGCACCTCATACGTCACGTTCAACGTACAATTTCCAAATTGTTTTTCTTTTGTCACAGTCAGTTTGCGATTTTATTTTCGACAAATAATTTGAGGAATGTTGTCAACGATTTTAGGGATTCCCTTGCATGTATCATAAAACTTAACTCTACTAATCTTCAGAAATGATCATTAACGTATTTTTGTAATATTGATGAAATGTGCATAAAAACGTTGTTTCTTACTCCTCATATTATCTTTATATATGTATCGTATTAAATTTGTGGAATAAAATATTTATATTTTATTCATAAACCAATATCTAAAGAAAAATCTGTGTATAGTTTAATTTAATACTAGATGGTACCCGTCAAAACTTGACGGAAAAAATTACAATAGCAATATTAGTAAAATAAGCGTCTTTATTACATAAGTAGGGGTGCTTATGAAACAATCTTTCAAATATTTTATTTAAAAAAAAATTTCCCCCAGTGAATTACGTTATTATTTCCGATGCAAACTCCAAACAAACAATCCGTAAACAAAATGGAAATCAGTTTGACATTACCGCCCTATTCCCCACGGCAAGAAAGAAAATTTCCTGAACCTATGAAGTATCATACAAATAGCATATCCCTACGTTCATCTCATATTCAGTCAATAAAAGAACATATTAAATAAAGCACACATCCCCCCCCCCGCTGTGATAATGCAACCGAATGAGCTCCTATGCGCATGTGCATTGCTTCTCCCCAAACGCACCGTCGAAATTTGACGTTAAAAAAAAGTTTTAAAATTTTTCGATCAAAATTTTTAAAATGTCTTCTTTAATCATTGTTCGTTTTAAATCCATATCTTCTGAAACGCATCTATTGTTTTAAGCTAATCAATTTTTATGTAAAGATGAGGAATTTTTTTTACAATAATAAATCAATCTGCAGATAAAGGAGATTTTTAATGTTTTCAAGTGTAATTTATTTGTATGGTTTCTTCATTCCTTCACATAATCAGGATGATTATTTCTTCCATAATTAGGAGAAATAATGTAAATAAATAAATATCCAAGATTATTTTTGATTCTGTTTTCATTAATATATTGTAAATTTTATTGTTAAAAGTTACTGATAAATGATACTTTAGTAAATGGGGCTTTTCTTAATTATTATTATTATTATTATTATTCTTTTGAGATTTAATGGCAACATTCTTCCGTTTGTTTATTGGGCGCTACAGTTTGGCGAATTATTTGAGGTACTTTTCGGTTAGCAGGGCGCCAATGAAGTATATATATATATATATATATATATATATATATAATGTTTATAGTTTTGTTTTTCTAGTATTGAATTTATGTGGTTTATAGATTTTGGTTGGCTTTTGTGATAATGATTCTGCAAGTAATTTTCCTTTGGAGTTTGTTATTATGTATATATATATATATATATATATATATATACTTTATTGGCGCCGGCTAACCGAAAAGTACCTAATTTGCATATAGTTTTTTTTCTTAATCGGACGACGGGATAATGCACGGAATTTCTACGGGATAATGAATATTTTTTATGGTACCAGAATATTTTTCTGTATTTTATAGTTATATTAAGAAATACATATTTTTATGATTTGCTGAATCACTTAGTTGTTTACTTTTTCATGCATTATATTATTGAAGGTTGTTAGTTCTCTTATTCGTTTAAATATACCCTACTTATATAAAAATAGCGTGTGTTCTCTGTGGTGTTTCGCATAAACGTTGTAAAATTCAGGTTATTAGATTTTATCCAACTTTGCTGTCATAACAGCTGATGAAGCAGCCATTTTCGGCGATTTTTTTGTTACCTGTAAAATGTTTGTTTTTGGTATAGCCCGAACTAAGAAAAAATTGAGTACTTTTCCATTATACAGACACCATTGTCGCCAAGCATATATTTACATGTATGGCATGGTGTCGGTATAACGAAAAGAACCAAAAGTGGCGATCGATCAAATAATTGAATTTCGTTAAACATTAAATTTTCTGGTACCTTTCTATTATCCGGTCGACCACTTTTCATAACAAAAAATTATCGCCAAACTGTAAAATTAAACGCCAAAAATACAGTCCGATTTACTTGATGTCAGAAGCATTATACGTGTTTGTTACGTCATCAAGTGGTTTTTAATTCGAGATTTGCGTCTATTTTTCATTATGTTTTACTGATTTATTAGTTATTTCATTAATTAAAATAACAATTGTGTCCTTAAATTCATGTATTTTATTTATTTATTTTGATATTCCAATGGCAACGTTCTCCTGTTTATTTGGCGTTACAGTTTGGCGATAGTTTTTTGTTATGAAAAGTGGTCGACGGGATAATAGAGAAGTACCAATTTTCTTATTTTTAATCTGAGAAAGAAACAATAATCATGGATTTAATTAATTTTGCAATATGCGGTGCAACCAAAATAATTTTGATTAAATCAGTACAGATATCGCAGAAGCACCTGGGTTATTTTTTGGCGCCTAAATGACGATTTTTGCTTTGTATGGCAACCTGGTGTTTTATAATAAATTTGAATATGTGTGTAAATAAATAAAATAAAATAGGTACTTTTATGTTAGCTGGGCGTCAAGGATAACTCTCCAAATCTTGTTTCAATTGGAATCATTTAAATTGCAACATTTTACGTGAGATTTGTTATTCATATTGATATGTTTACGTTTAGTTTTTTTATTATGATTATATTCTAGCTAATTAAGTTTTTTTTTAAAGATTTTATACTACAATGTTAAAATATTACCTAGTTGATATTAGTTAATGTCAAAAGATTGGCGAACCACAGAGTTCAGGGAAAAAACTCTATGCCCTCAAAAGTGGGAGTTGTCAACTTTAGGACCTCATAAGCAGAAGTAAATGTTTAATTGAAAATTACAGCTAATTAATTAAATTTTCGAACAAACGAATGCACGATAACAAATCTGTGTCCTAATATCTTTCATTTAAAAAAAGAATGGTGTAATTTGATGCAGTAGTTTGTTCTAACGGATTGTCGAAAGAAATCGCTTAGCGTTTTAAATATATAGACAAGGAACCTATAAACAAAATTTAAAGTAAAACGGTTAGTTCTATCAAGAGTTATTGCGTTACGTACATACATACATACGTACGTACGTACATACAGAACTGGCGGGCACATAAGCTCTCAGGCTTTGATAGCCTGTGAGCTAAAAAAAGCAATTGGTAACATGTAATCAAGGTATGCAATGAAGATGATGAAATCAATGACGGCTCCAATTCTAATCTTTATAATTATTAATGCAAAAATCAGTAAAATTATGTCATGTTAACACAATCATATACATTTTTCTCTTTAGTTTTATCAATGTTAAAATGCACTTCAAGCTAAGCATAACGTCATTTCCACCGGCGCAAACTTTTCACACGTACTTCATATACCTTACATTAATGCTTAAACACCATGCACACAAATATAAATATATTTTGTATTTAATTGTAATGAAAAAATGGCATCAACAAAGTTATAATGCATAATGATAAAATAAACCCAATGGACAATATTCCCGTGACGTCACAATAAATATGAATTTTTATTCGCTTATAAAACACGCGGATAAGTATTTTTACCGAAATTTAACTTGCAAATTAACAAATTCGACCTTAAAACCGCGTGCTTTTAATATTTATTATTTCTCTTTTATTCAACCACAGAGTTTAGAAAATAAACTCTGTGCTTCGGAACAGTAGGCGTTATCCGATTATGACGTCATTAGCAGACGTAAAAGTTTAATTGAAAATTACGGTTAATTAATTAAATTTTCGAACAAACGAATGCAGGATAACAAATCTGTGTCCAAATATCTTTCATTTAAAAGAAAAGAAAAATTATGTAATTTGATGCAGTAGTTTGTTCTCACGGATTGTCGAAAGAAATCGCTTAGCGTTTTAAATATATAGATTCTGTATTTAAATTTTTTAATTATTCTTAGTCTTCTTTTGTCCAAAATCATTTCAACCAATCAAATTTAATATCCGGTATGTTTCCAATCTCATATAAAGGCATCCAATTCTTCAGTGATATTTTTTACTATTAAATCATCTAATTTTCCTATCTGTTTATCGGGGTTACAGTACGATAAATGTAAACAAACAATTAAAAAAATCACCAATTTGGCAATTTTTATTAAATCACGAAAATTGGATGGGATTTTAAATAAAATATGCATTTATTTCGTAAATCTGAAACATTTTATTATGATTTCGCTCCAAAATAGCACAATTTCACCTCGCTATAACATTTGGATAAAAAATCAGATAACTAGAACCATTTTCACAACAAAATTAAAGCCCATGATCGAACAGTACCAGGGAAATACCTAGAATTGTAAATCAATGCGTTTAATACAGTAGCAAAATTTTGTTATTGGATATATTACTATACAAAATATTTATACTGCCTTCTTAAAATAGGGTTTTGTTAATCAATAAAGTGTTAAAATTTACCTGCAATATAGGATTAATATCCTAAACTCGATAGGTTAAGGTACGAGATATGCATTACTGAAGCGATTGAGTTATTGAATTAAAGAATGTCTATATTGTTGAATTTATCACCACTCAAGACAACAATGCATTTAACATGGAAAGTGATTGTTGTGAATTTCAAAGTAACAATAAAAAAAGTTTCATTAGAATTAAGATATGTGGTCATTGATAAAATAAGAATGATATTGTTGAAACGCATTGTTGCGGCAAGTTGTTTTTAAGAGAATTGATATTTTAGATAAGAGTTCATCGGCAAACAGCCCATTCACACTTTTGCAAGACATTAAATAAAAACAAAACAAAACCAAGATACTTACCCTTCTACAATTCAACATCAAGTAGAAAAACAATTTAAAACGCTGGAAGAAAACAATTCAACATACTGCAGGAAAGTAATTAAATTCCATTTGTGATGTCACTTTACGGCACACGCACTTTAACTACCATCACTTGGCTCATAGTGGCATCATGACAACAAGCTCAGAAACTAGAAATGCAGTGTAAAGGTGTAAACATGCTTTCGTAAAGGTAAAACTCTATTTTAGACAGCTAAAGAATGTCAGCCAGATAGATGTCCCAGCCCAAATGAAATGCACCAGTTGTTCAGAATTTCAAAACAGGAAAAACAAATTATGTTATTACATATCCGTAGCTGTGGGTGTGTGGGCGATATGGTGGTTGAAAGTGGTCGACCTAGGGCATTTTCATATAGATGTGTGTGTCCCTATATTTCACTGTGCAGCGACAACTGCCCAGCGCAGACCACTGGTGTGTGGTAATAGCCACCAGTCTCCCATCGTGCATTATGCTGGTTGCATGCCGGTAGCTGTGGGTGTGGAGCATGTTTGGAATCTTCAACTAATTAAGAGATTAAATTAAGAGAACTGAATAAGAGATAACTAAGTAAGATGATTTTGCGCCCGGTTATACCTGAAATAAAAAGTTATTTTTGTTATAAATTCAAGCCAAAAAAAAATTTACTTGCTGTAAATAGTAATACTTACCTCAGAGTATTTTGCATTCATCAGTTTCTTCGATTAATGTGACCGTTTCTACTTCTTTCACTCTGTTTCCATGAGAAATTGTTCAGTTTTCTTCTTTCTTGATCGTCTGAATTTTGGAGGAATAACTATTTTCAAGTCGTCTTTCAGAAGTAGATATACCTGAAACAAACCATTTTTTTAGTTGCACATCCAACCAAAAGAAAGACAAATTTTATTTATCCAATACAGATATCAAATACCTCCGAATTACATGTATATGTTACTTTCTTCGATACATGTTTTAAAAAATATCATCCTTTAAATAGTTTTCTCCTGTCGCTAAGAAGATTCCTGAAACCTTGATCTTCTGCACTTTGGAAGGGTAACTATTTTCAAGATATCTTTCAAAAAAAAAAAACCTGAAATAAAATGTAAATTTTAGATTTCAAATTTAAGCATAAAAGAAAAGAAATTACTTACCGAATACAATAATACATACCTCCGAATTTTTGTTCACTCAGCATTTCCTTCGAAGCATAACATCAAAATTTCCCTTTTCACACTGCTTCCTTCATTAATTGTTCCCTTTTTTCCATGCTTGATCTTCGGCGCTTCGGAGTGATAATTGTTTGAAAGTCATCTTTCAAAAATAGATATACCTGAAATAAAATGTTAGTTTAAATTTCAATTTTAAGAATAAAATGTAAATTCCTTATTTACCAAATATAGCAATACGTACCTCAGATTTGTTTGCATCTATCTGATTCCTATAAAAATATGCACCTCATTTTCCCTTTTTTTACACAGCATCCATCTGTTTCTTAGTAGACTGGCGACCGCATTTTTCTCCTTTACACAGTTTCCTTCGGTGACTCTTAACTTTTCTGCATAACGTATCTGTTGAACTTCGGATGGATAACTATTTTCAAGTCATCTTTCAAAAGTAGATATACCTGAAATAATTTTTTTTAGTTACACATTCAATGACAAGAATGACAAACTTTACTTACACAATATAGTATAACATACCTCCGATTTTAGTGTATCCGTTACTGTCTTCCATGCATGTTTTACAAATTTTCAACCTTTAAAATGTTTCTTCTGTCGCTAATAAGATTACTGTATCCTTGATCTTTTATTCTTTGGAGGGCAAACTATTTTCAAGCCATCTTTCAAAAATAGGTATACCTGAAATAAAATGTTAATTTTAGGTTACAAATTTAATGATAAAAGAGCAAAAATTACATATTGGATATAATAATACATACCATCGACTTTTTTTTTAACCCAGCAGTTCCTTCGAAGCATATCATCCAAATTTACACTGTTTTTTTCAATAATTGTTCATTTTTCTCCTTCTTTAATCTTCTGCCCTTCGGAGGGACAACTATTTTCATGCCATTTTTCAAAAATAGATATACCTTAAATAAAATTGTAATTTTATTTTACAAATTTAAGCACAGAAAAGATAAAATACTTATCAGGTATAATAATACATACCTCCAACTTCTTTTTAATTCAGCAGTTCCTTCAAAGCAAAACATCCAATTTTTTTCTTTTACACTTTTTCCTTCATTCATTGTTCACACTTCTCCATCTTTGATCTTCTGCACTTTTGAGGGATAACTATTTTTAAGTCATCTTTAAAAAATATGTATACCAGAAATAAAACGTTATTTTAGTTTCAAAATCGAGCATAAAACGCAAGTCTTTCTCTTTCCAAATGTAGTAATATATACCTCCAATTTGTTTGTAGCTATCTAATTTTTTTAAGAATGAAGACATCATTTTTCTCCTTTACACTGTTTTTTGAAGTGACTGTTACCGCTTCTGCATAATAGATGTTCTTCCCTTCGGTGGGATAACTATTTTCAAGTCATCTTTCAAAAAAAAATTTTCCTGAAATAAAAAGATATTTCATTTATAAAATTCAAGTTGGAAAGGAAACTATTTTACATGATATACATTTTAATATTTACCTCAGATTATTTTTTATTCATCACTTTATTTTATTCATGCGACCGTTTGATCCACATTTAAGCGTTTTTATCCAAAATTGCTTAATTTACACCATTCTTGATTTTCTGAATTTCGAAGAAATATATTTTCAAGTCTTCTTTCAAAAGTAGATATACCTGAAACAAAAAGTTTTTTTAGTTACACATTCAATGACAAGAAAAACGAACTTTACTTACACAATATAGTATAACATACCTCCGATGTTAGTGTATCCGTTACTTTCTTCCATGCATGTTTTACAAATTTTCAACCTTTTAAATGTTTCTTCTGTCTCTAATAAGATTACTGAATCCTTGATCTTTTATTCTTTGGAGGGCAAACTATTTTCAAGCCATCTTTCAAAAATTGGTATACCTGAAAAATAATGTTAATTTTAAGTTACAAATTTAATCATAAAAGAGCAAAAATTATTTACCAGATATAATAATACATACCATCGACTTTTTACTAACCTAGCAGTTCTTTCGAAGCGTATCATCCAAATTTTGTTTTTTACACTGTTTTCTTCAATAATTGTCTACTTTTCTCCATCTTTGGTCTTCTGCACTTCGGAGGGACAACTATTTTCAAGCCATCTTTTAGTTATACCTGAAATAAAATGTAAATTTTAGGTTTTAAATTTGCGTATAAAAAAATTACTTACCGAATACAATAATACATACCTCCGACAATTAACATAAAATATAATTTCCTTATTTACCGAATATAGCAATACGTACCTCCGATTTGTTTGCATCTATCTGTTTCCTCCACAGATGTGGACCTCATTTTCCTTTTTTACACAGCATCATCTGTTTCTTGTTAGAATTGCGATCGCCTTTTTCTCCTTTACACAGTTTCCTTCGGTGACTCTTAACTTTTCTGCATATCGTATCTTCTGAACTTCGGAGGGATAACTATTTTCAAGTCATCTTTCAAAAGTAGAAATACCTGAAACAAAGTTACACATTCAATGACAAGAATGACAAACTTTACTTACACAATATAGTATAACATACCTCCGATTTTAGTGTATCCGTTACTTTCTTCCATGCATGTTTTACAAATTTTCAACCTTTTAAATGTTTCTTCTGTCTCTAATAAGATTACTGAATCCTTGATCTTTTATTCTTTGGAGGGCAAACTATTTTCAAGCCATCTTTCAAAAATAGGTATACCTGAAAAATAATGTTAATTTTAAGTTACAAATTTAATCATAAAAGAGCAAAAATTATTTACTGGATATAATAATACATAGCATCGACTTTTTACTAACCTAGCAGTTCTTTCGAAGCGTATTATCCAAATTTTCTTTTTTACTCTGATTCATTCAATAGTTGTTTACTTTTCTCCATCATTGATCTTCTGCACTTCGGAGGGACAACTATTTTCAAGCCATCTATTTAAAATAGATATACCTGAAATAAAATGTTAATTTTATTTTACAAATTTAAGCATAGAAAATAAAAAATACTTATCAGATATAATAATACATACATACCTCCAAATTCTTATTAACTCAGCAGTTCCTTCAAAGCATATTATCCATTTTTTTTCTTTTACACTGTTTCCTTCATTCATTGTTCGCACTTTTCCATAATATGTACCTCCCATTTGTTTGTAGCTGTCTGATTTCTTAAAGAATGAAGACCTCATTTTTCTCCTCTACACTGTTTTTTGAAGTGACTGTTACCGCTTCTGCGGAATTTCTACATACGTTACTTTCTTGGATGCATATTTTACAAAATTCCCTCCTTTAAACAATATTCTTCTGTCGCTACAGACATTCCTGAATCCTTGATCTTATGCAGTTTGGAGGGATAACTATTTTCAAGCCATTTTTCAAAAATAGATATACCTGAAATACATATTTAATGTTTGGCTAAAATTTATAATGCAAAAGAAAAAAAAATTACCGAATATTATAATAAATACCTCCGACATTTTCTTCATCCATCCGTTCCTTTGAAACATACCATCCACATTTTTGTTTTGCAATGTTTCCTTCATTAATTGTTCAGTTTTTTGGATACTTTTTTTCTGCACTTTGGTAGGATAACTATTTTGAAGCCATCTTTCGAAAATACGTATACCTGTAATTAAACATTATTTTAGTTTTAAAATCGAGCATAAAAGGCAATTTTTTTCTTACCAAATATAATAAGACATACCTCCGATTTGTTTACTTACGTCTGATTTTCCTAAGTATGTCAATGGCATTTTCTTCTTTTACACAGTTTCCTTCCGTGATTGGTACCTTTTCTGCATAATTGATATTCTTTACTTTGCAGGGATAACTATTTTGAAGGCAACTTTTGAAAGTAGTTATACCTGAAATATAACGTTATTTTAGTTTGAAAATGGATCATAAAAGGCAATTTTGTTCTAATCAAATACAGTAATGCATACCACTGATTTTTTTGCATCCACCTGATTATTCTAAGGATGTCCAGTAGAGTTATCTCCTTTACACAGTTTCCTTGAGTGACTTTTACTGAATGTGAATAATTCATGTTCTTCCCTTCGGAGGGAAAACTATCTTCACGAAAACGTTAGTTTAGTTATAAATTCAAGTCGAAAATAAAAATATTATACTTATTTTAAACAATAATGCTGAGCTAAAATTTTTTTGCGTTCATCAATTTTTTTCATTCACGTGACCCTTTCCTCCTCTTTACGCTGTTTCCTTTATAGGTATACCTGAAATAAAACGTTTTTTAAGTTTCAAATTGAAGCATATAATGCGATTTTTTACTTACCGAAAACAATACACAACCCCAATTTCTTCGCACGAATCTGATTCTTGGAAGCATGTCGACCACATTTTCTACATTTACTATTTCTTAAGTGACTTTATTTTTTCTATATAATTCATCTTCTGTTCTTCGAAGGGATAACTATTTTCAAGGCATCCTTCAAAAATATATATAATTGAAACAAGAATTTATTTTTAGTTTCACATTCAAACATACGAGTTAAAAATTTTAATTACTCAATATAATACATACCTTTGATTTTAGAGTATCCGTTATTTTATTTGATGCATGTTTTACAAACTTTCTTCCTTCAAACTTTTTTTCTTTTTTCGCTAGAGGCATTCCTGAATCCCTGATGTTCTACACTTTGGAGGGATAACAATTTTCAAGCCATTTATCAAAAAATAGATATACCTAAAAGAAATTTCTTTAAGTTTCAAATTCAAGCATGAAATGTGAATTGTTTACTTACCGAAAAGGGAAATATATACCTCTGATTTTTTTTATCATTGGATTTCTTACTCTGTTTCTAATATTATCTATATATAATCACATAATGTCTAAAAATCGTATCTGTAATGTACGTATAAAGAGCATCACTGTACTCACACTTTCTCAGATGAGTTAATTAAGGCCTGCGCGAAATCTCAGTTTTAAAGTGGTAGTGTGACCGTTGGCCGGGTTCTGGCGTGCTAGTAGGTTTGTTTAGCTCAACAAGGATAATCATGGCATAAGACACTGCTTGGAGATCTTAGTTTGGGATGTTTCCGCCCCCCTTTAACCCATAGACTGACTGCCACTTGTCATTTATATTACTCAGTGTATAATATTCCGCTCAGTATACTGCATTTAAGTTAACTTATCTGGGAATTTTCAGGTGGTAGGCTCGGAATCAGGATTGCCTTTTCACATTCCAAAACGGTTTAACTTAATTCATCTGAAAAAAATAAATGGCTGCGTGTGCATGCTCACAAGTTAAACAAAATGTAACTGTAACTTTTAAACATTACTTAAAATATAACAAAAAAATATCAAATAAAAAACGTGTAGAAATTTAACAACAACAAAAGAAAAAAATCAATATATGAGGGGATATAGCAACAACAACAAAAAATTACTAGATCCAAGGCGACAAATTTGGCTACCAGATTCAAAGAAACAATTATTATTTCAATGAATCTCAACAGAAAATCAGAATGAATGATAACGGAATATATTTAGTTACAGATTGCTGAAAAATACTGAGTGAGTTTCTGGAACTCATTCAGTAAGTTAAAAGATTTGAGTTAAATTAAATCACCTAGTCTGAACGTGGCATTAGTCCTACTTTTACTTTAGCGTATAAGCTATTACTGTGAGATAGGTTTCGGGCTATCAGTGAAAAGTACAGTCCTCCAGCAGTCATTCGGCAGCTAAATTGTTAAAGGAATTTTATGTCCCGTCGGGCATAAAGGGTTGAAATAACAAGCTTTAAAACTTTCGAAAGTTTTTTTATCGTCAAAGATTTGGACAGCATAAAGCACAAAACAAACGTACCCTGTGACGTCTTCGCAACAACCACGTGGTCTACAGACTGAACTCCCACCTTTGCATCTTTAGGCGCTACTAATACTTACCATATACAAACCTAAACTTCAGCAATCTGCTAAACAAGCTCAAAAACATTTTGTTTTCTTTATTCTTTACCATTTAAAAGAAAGGATGTCAATAAATCCCAAAATCGCCTCTCCTCTATTGAATATTTTTCCGGTGCTTCGTTTTTATAGCGGTATTGGCGAAACACAAGCTTAAGGAATTGAGATTTCTTGCCAAATATTACAAACAAATACGAAAACAAATAGGATGCCCAATAACAATATTTCTAACCTGCATGAGTCTGCCAAATTGACATTTTGTTTCCTAACATGTCCATCATGTGTACTATTTTCATTTTCCCATCGATAGAAAAAGATGCTATAGCTGTTTTCTTAGAGAAAAATATTTAGACTTGGGAAATTATGTAAAGATTGCATATTGCGCAAATAAAAAAACAAAACAATGGCACTCCGAGAGTGCCGACAGAAGTGAAAACTTGAACAATTACGTGTGTATGTTTTGAATCGTCAGGAAACGTTTTATTGTGCAGGAAGTACTTTTAAATGAAGTGTTTTTTTTATTCCTTATTATAAACTACTACTACAAAAATTATATTACAATTTTCATTTAATGCGCTATTGTACATGAAAAATAATGCATATTATTTTACATACAAAAATTGCAATCTATTGCGTAAAACGTAAATTTACAAATACATGAAATATGAAATTTAATTAATTGGTATTCTTTGAAATGAATATCAATGAAACTTATGAATTTTCATCCACAATTTAAATAACTCTCAATGCATTCATCATTTCTTCCATGAATTTTAGTTTCACATCTTTTGTAATAACATTTATCTGCAAAATAGGGTTCCCGCTTCCTATCACTCCAAAAATGATGACTTCTTTGCTGCCTGTCTCGTTTACGGTATTCGTGAACATTATGCTTTTTTCTATCTTCATACTGCGCGTATTGTTTGCGGTATCTATAATTTCTATCAACAAACTTTTCTTTTCTATAAAATTATTTCACTTCATTTCCGTATCGGTAACCACGTTTCAAAAAACTTTCGTGAAATATTTCATTGTTTTCATTTTTTCTTTTTATATTACTTCCGTCTATTTCTTTTATCGCACTCGTTAAATTATAATATTTTCCGGGTTTTGTTATTTCATTTTCATCTTTTGATTTGGTCTCGCGAGTTGAGTCACTTTTATCTGTTTTCACCGCGCGTTCTAAATTTATCTTGAAATTATTTTCTGAATTATTTTTATTCATAATACCAATCATTTCGTTTTCTGCACGTGAACCATTTCCTTTTGATACTTTCGCTTCATTGTATGAATTGGCAACATAATTTAATTTTTTATCGGAATTATTTACAATTTTAAAGCAACCTACTTGAAAAGTATTGCGCTCGCCAACAATTTTAATTCTCTCTTCATCTATCGCCAACTTTAGTTTGCTTATCACGTCTTGCCCTATTACAATATCGTATGTGAGAGATTTTGAAACATAAAATTTTGTTGATATAAGAAAACCATCAACACGTATTTCATACACAAAATATCCAATTAGATTTACAGTTTCTCCGCCAATGTCAGTTAATAAGATATCAACAGAAGACAAATTTGACGACTCAATATTGACATAACATTTGTAACTGAATAAAGAAATATAACTGTCTGTATCAAACAATAGATTTGCTTCTTTGCCTTTGATATTAATTATTTTACCCATTCCATTATGTTTAGACTTATTTCTGATTCGAATTGTAGCAATGTTAGCTTTTTCCTGTACATCGGAATGAGAATTGTGATTTTGGCGATTATAATTTCGATAGTTCTTGTTCGACAGTCTTGACTGAACTCATTAGTTTAACCGTTATTGCTATTATTATACTGAGACGCTGTGGCCTTGAGAGTTACATCTAAAACACATAATTTGGTATTGGGTATGAAATAAAGATTGTGAATTTTCATTTTTACTTACTTCGGGTTTTTTATCTTCAAAGTGGTGTAATTCTAATCATGGTTTTAACATTACGTCTCGCCGCATCATAATCGTCTAGTTTACTTACTAATACGTCTACATTTTTAATTTTTAGAAGATCATCAATAAAATTATCTTTCATTTCTATAGGTAACCTTTTATTAATTTGATCTACTGCTATTAATTCTTTTAAGGATTCAAAATCAGATACTTTAAGACCGCTAATCCATTCTTCCAAATAATTTCTTAATTCAAATGCTAAATCGCGCCAAGTGGCTGAAGATTCTTTATTATGTGACATTAATTTCTGCCTAAATTCTTCTGGCGTCATTTTGAAGCGTTTAAGAAGTAAATCTTTTACGTAATCGTAATTGTTCGCCAATGTTTCTGGCTCTCTAGCTATAATATTGGCGATTTTTAACGGAATTAAACTTAACAAATGTGTGACCCAATTTTCTTTTATTATATTCATTTGAGAAATTTGTCTTTCAAATAATGCTAAATAGAGACTAACATCACTTTTGCAGTCAAAGTGAGATATTAATTTAAGCAAATCTGGTTACTTACCTGAATCAGCTATTGCAGAATCGTCGCCAAATATACAGAAGTGTCGGTAACAGTAACGGTAACAGTGTCGCGAGTTCAAATGCTTTTTTTCCCATCTCAAAAAAAGCCCCAGCTATTGCAGAATCGTCGCCAAATATACAGAGGTGTCGGTAACAGTGTCGCGAATTCAATGGTTTTTTCCCATTTCAAAAAATGCCCAACGCACCTAAAGAAGTTTTCACTTCAAAAAATGCAAATCTTAACATTTACAAAAACAAGAATGTTGTTCGCCGTAGCGAAGTGGTTCAACGATTTTTAAACATATTTTTTATGTCCATGGAATTTAGAATCATATTTATAGCATTTCAATTTCTGCATTTTTGGATTTTGCAGCTGACTTTATTCTGATGGTGCTACAAGAAAATAAACACGGAAGAAACATTAGACATAAACTAGAGTATTACTTGGGTAAAATCTGTACCAAATTCATGGCAAGGTATTCAGACAAAAATAAAAATAGTACATGTGAAGTTAGGCATATAAATTTTCGTAAAACAGAAAAACTACGTTAGGCGTCGATGTATTTTAGACGGTATTCGCCACGACAAGTGCTTCTTAGTTCACGTACTAAATAAGAACACAATCCCGAAGCAAAATATTAAAGAGCACATATATAGCGAATTCGTGAATCGCTGGAACCAGTGAATCATGAACCATTCTAAAGTTTACAAAACTGAAATCTTCACAAGATCGGGAGATCACACATGGTCAAATGGGTGATCTTTCATCACCCAAGGTTATAAAACCAAATAATTTGAAGAAGATGGTTTTCAGTATTTTACGATCAACCTGTACTTCGATCTTACATTTTTTTCAGGATATCCCAAAATAAAACAAAGGGACGTTCACACAATTAAATAGAAATATAGCCAAGGTCACACAGAAGCAGTTTACCCGCAAGTAATTTTATGCTGTACTTTCTATATTATACTGATTTACCTCCCGTTATTTAAAAACTTCATATTGTATCAAAAATGTATAATTCTTTGAATATAGTACAACCGGTTTCCGATTTCATAAGAGCATCAGCAACATAAGACTTCGCCGGTATGATTTTTAGAGAAATATCAATTCTAACGTACATAGAAAACAAAATATATGTACCCACCGATTCTCGTTTAAAAGCTCATAATGGTTCCGGTCGGCTTAGCTACATGAGCAAAGATGACCGTAGTACCACCAAACGAAACTTTTACAAAAACCAAATTGATGAGTTTTTATCAAATCATCAGATATCAGTGCAGTCAGACCATATATTTGGCTTGGGTTTCAGTATTTTATTCGTACGACAAGAAACTACAGTTTACTTTCCTTTCAAAAGTCTTCCACGAAGGTACGAATTTTTTGGCAATATAACCCAAACTTCCCTAAGCCTAATAAAACACCTAACAGAAAAAACGCGTTTTTCTTGGACGTCATTTTATTACACTCAGTGAATGACATAGGAAGTTGGAGGTTCGAGGTACAGACATAACGCGAACCCCTATACACATCTTATTTCACAAAATTTGTCTGTTGATTGATATGATATTTTAAAAATAATGCATATGACTAACCACAAGAATATTATTCGGGAGACCCATAAATTCCTGAATAAAAAGCCTAGATCTTGAAGGCGTATGTGAAAGTCAAGCCTAATGCCGCGTTCAAATTCAATTTAATATCAGGTATTCTCTTCTTAATCTTATAAATTCATGAGAAAACTACAGTATATGAATATCTTAATCCCACTCTATTAAGACCACGTTTTCTAATAGATATGATCTACAAGATATATAAAACATACCGGATTTTTCATTTTTTATAAAAAAAATATATATTTCAGATTTTCATTTAGGATAAAAATACATTCCATTTACAATTTTTGGCAACACCAAACGACAAAATAAATTTAAAAATGCTTGAAAACTATGTAGTCCATTAAGAGAACATTTTCACTAATTAAAAATCTAAAACGTCTATACCCATTACGTATGTTACATTCCTTAGAATATTGTATTTTTCAGATTTCTGTTTAGTATAAAATCACATTCCATATAGTTTCTTAAACAATATAATAGGAGACAATAATTCTAATTTTAATAATGAAAGGGAAAACTACAGTATGTTAAGACACGATTGTCTCCTATTAAAAATTTACAAGATCTAATAAACCATCGCGGATGACTCATTTCTTAGAAAATAGTACTTTTATATTTCCTTTTATTATAAAAATACAATTCATTTAACGTCTATATTTTTTCACTACACAAACAGAACTACAGTCTATTAAAACAAGATTTTCTCATAATAAAAATCTATAAAACCAAGCATATTTCTCAGTGTTCAGAAAGTAGTAATTTCAGGATTTCCTTTTAACATAAAAGGGGATTTCGTTTACATTACGAAAAACGGAAAAAAAATCCTAATTTTATAAAAATAATGATTTAAGACAAAAATTTCTCATATTAAAAATCTACAAGATTAATTAACGATAACGGGGATTTTAATTCTTAGAAAGTAATTGTCATGCCTGGCGACGCCAGAGTTTACGGCAACCATTTTTTTCCCTCTTCTACTCCTGAGCAAGAGAGAGACGGAGGGAGTGTTTGGCTGGAGGCCAAAGTGATAGGACGTGTGCTGGCGGTGGGCACGGAGTTATGAAAATAAGTGTAATTACGTTAGTGGAAAGAGTAATATTGGTAACTGCTGCTGCTACTATTCTTAATCTATCTATATACATGTGTTTGCTTCATGTTTTTGTTGTGACGTGCTGTTCGTAATAAACTTGTTTATTGTGAAAAAATAGCTGTATCCCTGTGTGATAATAAAAGTATAGAAAAGAATGGAATCGGTGAAATATCGACTTTAAAATAATAAAAAGGTACGTACGAAGAGAAAACCGAAGGAGGGTTTAGGGTAAAAGGGTTATTACAGTAATATTTTTCATATTTTGCTTAACATAAAAATATTTTTTATTTATACATTTTGACTACAGAAAAGGAAGTCTTTTCTACCTGGATCTGTCTGCACAACAACCCGGATTTCCTTTCAGGTCAAACGATTTCCTATACCACCATCCTGCTGTTGGTACATCTGCTTAACTTATGTTCTCTAACCCAGGTGTTGTACGTGCATCTTAATTCATAGAAGTCTCCTGTCTCATCCTGGCAGTTGTTCTCACCTCTGTGGATATCGGAAACCACCTTCCTTCTAAAATACAACATAAATTTATTTCATGAACATGAAAAAACGTATTACTTGTGTAAAAAAGGACGTAAATTTCGCACATAATGAGATTACAGCCCACGATTAGACATCGCAAAGGGATATTCAGAATTATGATACTGTCATCGATCGCATAGAAAAATCAGCATTTATTTACATGAAATAGCTATAAAACTATTTATATTTCAGTTTTAAAGCCATATTTTTATAAAACTATAATAATTTATTAAGATTTACCTGAAATCAGCGATTTATATCCTAAATTCAGTGCGATTTTTTTAGAGACAAATGTCATTGACAGAATAAAATAAATTGTTTAGTTAAACAATTACCTGTATTGTTGAATATGTGCCATCGCGAAAGAAGAATACTTTTAGCAGATAACGTTATTGTTATGAATTTTGAAAATAACAATAAACATATTTTTCTAAAATTAAATTATGTGATTGTTGAAAAATAATAAAGATATTATTATCATGCATTGTTGCGATAAACTCTCTTAAAAAGAATCAACATAGTAAGATGTGTTCAAACTATTTTATGTCAATCAAGTAATTTTAAATGAGAAATTCCCCACTTTTGGAAATTTTCTACACGAGATACTTAAACACAAAATAAATATATTTACTTTTTCTCGCATACTTTCTTGGTATATGTTTTTCTTTACTTGATTTAACTTTGTCTGCTGTCTATCTGTTTGAATAAGTGTTAATTAAAACTCTTACACTCTATTTTTGAGAATCTAACCGATTTCCCCCCAAATGCTGCACACTAATTCATTGTTGAGAATTTAAGCATTTTGCTCTTACGAAAAAAAGTACAACAAATAAGTCAAACAAATATGAAGTTGGTAGAGTAATAATAGAGTAAATACATTAGTTACAACTGTGAAATTGAGAGCGCACTCTGATGGTTACAATAATAAATGAAATAAACTTATGCGGTGCAAATAACATATATGTGGTCAGATCTCCAATGACACCAACTATTACACAGAGAACATTGCTTGAAAGCATATTAAATATTTAATTAAAAGTATATTACTTAAAAAAATTGAAGTTGTAAGTTCTAATTTTGATTCAAGAGAATTTATAAAGGTATGTGAAATGTTTTATGTTTTTTCTCCTGCAATGACGCATTCAAACATTTTAACAGTGGGTTATTTTTGCAGATGAGGGTGGAAGGGGCAGCCATTGCGGAGCACAGAATATCATATTTGAAAGCAGAATTTTAACAAATTTCCAGGGAAACATTTGGATGTTATATGGAAGGGGGATGCTACCTGGGAACATTTCTAAATTCATCCCTGCTTCTGCGTGACAGATGGACTCGATAAATTTCTGAAATTAGGGGAAAAGCAGTATCATTTTGGGTCTCCTTTTTCATTCAAAGAAAATTTTCTAAATTCTACATACATATAAATTCATCAATGCTATATGTACCCCTGGGAGTGACTTACCAGAATTCATTATCCATTACATAGATTTTTTTATGCTTCCTCTATAATAAATGAAGAGCTTAATGGATGGACATTAGGGTGGATCGAAAAAACCGAAATTTATATAATTGAAACATAATAGTGCGGCAAAGTTGCCATTGGTAATAAGGAATAAATTCGAAAAATATTACACCAAATGGTTAGTATCGTTTACCGCCGCAAGGGAGGGGGCAAAGTTTCGAAAAATCACAAAATAATGATTTATTCAAAACAAAATTAAATTATCCAACCATAGCAATACAATGAAACAGCTACATCAAGATAGTTTTTTTTTAAATAAATCGAAATTTAAAAGGTTGAAAGAGGAAAAAAAGTTCTAAATTACGATTTTTTTTTACTGACGGGATTAGAAACTTTAAATTTGGCATGGTGGTTACTTTTAAGATACAAATGCTCGCTAACAATGGCTTGTAAAGAAATTCTAAATTTCAAAGGGTGAAATGAGCGGAAAGCGTTTAAAAGGCATTCTAAATTGCAATTACTACGAAATTGTTAGGGGTAGAAACTTAAAATTTTACATGGCTGCTGATTTGCTCGCACAGAACAATTTGAAAAAAATCGAAATTTAAAAAAGTGAAATGCGCGAGAAGCGTTCTAAAAACGTTCTAAATTATGATTTATTTGGAACTATTAAGGCTAGAAACTTAAAATTACGCCTGGCTATTACTAACGTAAATAATCACCCAGAACAGTTTACTAAAAATGCGAAATGTAAAAGGAGAGGAGCAAAAACAAAACGTACTAAAATTGCAATTTATGTGATACAGCTGGTGTAAAAGAAAAATGGTATGGTGGTTACTGTTAAAATGCATATGCTCACAAAGACCAGTTTCTAAAAAAATCGAAATTTAACAGGATGAAATGAGCGAAAAACTGTCTAAAAACGTTCTACATTAAGATTTAATTGGATTTATTCGGGTTAGAAACTGTAAATTTAGTATAGTTGTAAGTTTTAAGATGCAGACGCTCGGTATAAACAGTCTATTAAAAATTCGAAGTTTAAAGGTGTAAACTGAGTTGTAAATTATGTTTTTTTTTTCTAAATTGTTCGCAATAGAACTTAGAATTTAACATGCCTGTTATTTTTCATACGTAAATGCTTCCACAAAACAGTTCTTAGAAAATTCGAAATTTAAAAAAGGTGCAGAAGTAAAAAACGTTCCAAAATTGCGATTTTAGTGATGCTACTGGTCTAGGAAGTTGAAATTTGACATGGTGGCTATTTTTAAGATTTCTTTACTCGCTAAGAACGGTTTCTAAAAAATCGAAATTTAAATGAGTGAAATAAGCTGGAAAAGTTCTAAAATCCTTCTAAACAATGTTTTTTCTGAAATTGTTAGGGATAGACACTTGATATTGACATGGCTGTTACGTTAGAGACACAAATGCATCCACAGAACAGTTTTTAAAAATTTTGAAATCTTAATGTGAGCAGGAACAGAAAAGTTTTAAAATTGCAATTTCTGTGATACAGTCATTACAGAAATTTGCTTAATTAATGTGGCTTAATTAGGAATTTCTGAATTATCTGCGGCAGTAAAATTTCCTCTAATGAAAATTGGCCTACGAATACCACTTGGCATTTTTCAATAATTACGCGAGCAAAGCCGCGAGTTTCTCTACTAACTTATAAATGTCTAGTAATTTTTATTATGGAATTTCCCAGCCAAGGGCCAAAGGAACCCACCCACGCCCTATATATGAGAAAAGGGGCTTTTTGAAAGAATTTGGGGGATTTTCCAGGACATTTTGGTAATTGTTTTGCAGGGTGGCTACATACATAAATCCCATATCATTTTCCACTTTTGGGGCACGCTCTACAAAAATATCCCTAAAAAAATCCCTGAAAATCTCCAAAATTTCTTCAAAAAGCCCCTTTCTCTCAAATTTAGGTGGGGCGGGCCCCTCTCGCCCTTGGTTGGCTACGCCCCTGTTCAAAATTACTAGACATTTATAAGTTATTACCAGATATAATGTAAATTTATTTAATTGTAGACATATAATAAAATTTGGGAAAGTTGGAAAAAACGGAAAAGTGAAAGTTTTACCTTTTTTTTCAAAATTTTGGCAACTCTTGCGGCGGTAAACCATAATCAAATTTTATTGGAACATTACTAACATCGTTATGTAGCTGTTGCATTCTATTAGAAATTGTATTGCTATGGATTGTTTTTTTTATCATTTTTTTTGTGATTTTTCGAAATTTTGCCGCCACCACCCCCTGCGGCGGTAAAAGATATCAACCATTTGATGTATTATTTTGCGAATTTATTCCTTATTAACAATGGCAACTTTCCCGCACTATTATATATCGGTTAAACAAATATCGGTTTTTTCGACCCACCCTAATGGTCATCTTAACTGACAATTTAATTAATTTGAGAAAATAAGATTTAAAGTTCATAGAATGCTCTTTTTGGCAACTCTACTGAATCCCTACATTTTTTCGGTACTCTTCTGAAAAAATAACATTTGGAATTTTGGGGTCTTATTGACACGGCTGTATCACTTCTAATCTGGGAGGAGTTTAACGTTTTTCGCACTTTACATGTTCATTCATATATGCATTAGTTATGGACTATTGCTCGATAATTTACGAATCGAGACCAATCGTCATTGTAGAAAATAAGAATCGAGATTAATTCCCAAATTCTGAAACCGAGATGTCCTACAATCGATTGTCTCACCTAGAAACTAAAAACCACAATTGCAAAAATTAGCGATTTTCCCGACAAAAAATGTTTTTGTAGTGGCGGGCGATTGAAGAACTAGTATTCTACATTCGGAACAATTTGCTGCTGATTGAGGCTTGAGTGGAAAATAAGATTGCGGCGACATTTGTGTTTATTGAAGCTTTTTATTTCTGCACGGTATTGAAAAAATTACGATCGACGAAATTATTCATGATTTTAAAAATAAATTAAAATTATTTTTTTTCTTTATAGATTTTCCAAATTATAATTTTTTAATAGTCTTTTTCTTTCTTTCAAAACAATCTTATCATTACTTTTTATTTATTTATTTTTATTTTTCTGATTCTTGAATGCAATTGTCTAAAAATGATCATTAACGATGTTATTCCACATTGAATGCCTTGCAGACATATAATCTGAAAAATGGTATTTAATATTTTCGCATACATATGTATGTATTATATTTTTTAAGAATTTTAATTGTAAAAAAAAGTTGGTGAAGCAATGTTGAAATTTTTCGTAGTAAATGAGTTGGGTTAGTCTTATTTGATTAATGTTTGATCGTGTTTGGACGTGGCATGATATACAAAAAAATAAACGAGCTGTTCAGAAATTTTAGCTGTTACATCGGGCCGGTCCAGTCCAAGATAGCTGTCATCCGGGTTGAACAGATTCTGGGCCTGAAAAATTTTCCATGTGATGATTTCTAGCATACAGTAATACAGCGAAATTTTACACGATTACGGATCTGCTTGAGATATAACAAAAATATTAAAGAATTTTTCGAAAATTCTCTTTCGAAAGAGAGGAAGGAAAGGGAGGGGAAAAATAATCAGAAAGGAAATTAGTGTGTCACAATCTAATAGGACATTGTAGATGTAATTTTGGATATTGGTGAATATCAGAACATACTCAGAAGAACATTTGTTAAACTTCTGCACTGTCGCTCTTGTGGTGCGAGTTACACTTTATCATTGAAACCGTCAGAGCTCTGTAGGTGAAATTGTTTCTTAGAACAAATGCTATGTATAATAGGGAATTTTCAAAATTTACCTGCATGTCTGTCGATCTTGGGGATAGAAAATATATGGCAGAATATTTTCTATCAGAGCTTTAGAGGTGATTTTTTTTTCATGATGATGCGTGTCGGGATCTAAGAAAAAAAATAACGAATTTTTCTATTTAGTTATGCTTAGTTAATGGTGGACAATTTTGAAGTAATCCTCCAATCCATAAGGGCGGCGAAAGGAATGCAAGACCATATCATAGATTGTATGAAGGTCTTAGAGAAAACAATTTCCATGATGCGGCTTTTCAGAACATTAGAAAATCCTGCGTGGATCGGGTTATATTCGACTCGATCTCGAAAGTTCTGTTTAAAGTCAACTCGAAACCGACACAGTGGGACCCGAAACCCGAAAGGAATAAAAAATATTTTTTGATATATAATTATGAAAATAATTACATCTAATTACATCTCTAATAAGAATTTATCGTTTATATTAAAGAATACGTATATATATATATATATCTCTCTCTCTTCGTCTCTCTGTCGCTCTCTCTCTATGTATATTTATTTATTTATTTAAAAGTTTTATTATATATATATATATATGTAAGAAAAACATATGTGAACAGTTGATTTAGTGAAATTATATGAAGAACTACATTGAATAACAAAATATAAACTTTAATACAGTCATAGACAGATAACTCTACAATACTTTACTAATAATTTCTTCACAGCTAATACACTTTTCACCCAACATATACAATATATTTATTTTCAAATAGTCCAACTAGGCCTAACAGCGCCTTTACTGGCTATATCTCATTTCGATGCATGCTTCACAATAAAAATTAGAAGACTGGCTCTTTTTCAATTTTGAAGATATTCTGATCTCGCGATCTAAACTTTTTATAACTCGTGCATTTAAATCATGGATAATAGTTGTACTAGAGCTTCAGTGTCATAAAGGAAATGAAGTGTTGAATCTGAAATCCTACAAATCAGTCGTTCTGAAGTCATGGCGTCTCGACATCAGCATCTTGATTTATTATGTTTTTCATGCCTAAACAGTTAATTTTTTGAGATTTTTCTTTCTTTCCGGATATTGCTCTCTATCTTTAGAATCTGCATATCTAATATCTCTGTAATTTCTTCCCGGATGTTGCTCTCTACCTTTAGAAGCTATATATCTATTTCTTCTAGAATGATAAGAATTTGAATAAGCATCTTTTCCACTATAAGCTCCTTTAAATCCATGATGATAATTATTTTTATGTGATGGTTGTGAATTTCTTTGTTCATTATAACTAGCCTTACATGATCATCGGCCATCATAATTATAATTATTTCGACCATGATAGTAGCTTCTATTCATGTATCTAGGGAGAAAATTTGGCTTATACCTTGCTTTTAAATTATGTGAAGCATTTTCTGTTATGTCTTGAGCTATCAAAGAATCTTTAGTATCAAAGTTTTCAGGCATCTCAGATTCATTTTGGTGAGAATTCTCGGAACTCTGTTTTCCATATCTATATTTATGGTATTTTCCATGGTTAAATGACTGTTTAAAATATCTTTGGCCATATCTATTATTGCTTCTTTTATCAAATTGCCTAATAAAATTTCTGTTCTTTCCCCTATGATCAAAATTCCTACTGCGATATTTTACATAGTTTGTTCTATCATGTGCAGGGCTACTTATTTAATCACTTTTCACTTTAATTTCTGCATCATCCTCACTATTTCTTGGGTTCTCAAAAAATTCATCCTTGTTACTAAATCTACGCAAACAGATTGCACACTCTCCACTTGGTCGGTTTCCATCAGTCAAATGCTCTTTAGCAGCATCAATCATTTCGAACAGCATTGGACTACACTTTTTATTTTCAGCAATCATCAATAAACCCTGAGTAATGTTATTTAATTCTTCATCAGATAATCCTGTATCTTTTGTTTTATTCGGCATATATGATTTTATAAATTCTCGTATTTTTTCTCTGTTAGCTAAATTTGTAATATGAGTCAAATCCACTTCGTCATTTACGCAGTCGATATTAACCATATCTTCCCAACCTCGATTATCATTGTTTATACTTCCTGTAGCTACTTCATTAATTTTGGACGGAACTTCGTTAATTTTAATGTATCCTACTCGTACTGTGTTGTCGCTTATTATTCTAACACCATCTTCCGCTACTTTTAACGTCAAGCCTTCTACTGCTTTTCTACCTATTATTAAATCGCAGTCCGTCTGTTGTACCGCGTAAAATTTATCCTGGATTTCTATATCGTCCACGTAGACTTTATGCCAGAAAAAACCCGTTGGCTTAATTTCTTTTCCACCTATGTCCGATATAGATATATTGTCGCTGGTTAGTTTTGGCGCGTTTATTGCAGTATGATATCTTGAGTTGGCGATTGAAATATCACTCCCTGTATAAATTATTACGTTTGTTTTTATTCCGCAAATATCTAAGATTCTTCCTTTTTTACCATTTAACATGCCCATATTAACTATTTTTCTTTGCGTGTTTTGGGTCTCATCTTGGTATTTTGTTTCTCGCCGGTTTTGATTACGTTGCGGGTACAAATTTGAATATTCTTGTTCTGTATTATTTGCCATGGCACATTTCGCACTCACGTGACCAGGGTTGCCACACGTAAAACAAATTATATGCGACTATTTGCTTCCGTGATCCACACTGTGCCTATTGTCAACTTAGCGTATTTTCGATTTGGCGTAGTCAACCACTCTCGATCTTCTGTCATCAAACTCGCCGCTTGTATTCCTAACTGATTGTTTATTACTAACCCTTCGTGCCGTTTCGTAATTATCTAATTTATTAACTAAGTCATCAATTTTCTTTATTACTAATAATTCCTCTGCGAAATGCGTCTTTGTTTCCGCATGTAAATTATTCCTGATTTGATTAACTACAATTAATTCCGATAATTCTTCAAAGTTATCTACTTGAAGACCTTCAATCCATTGTTGAAAATACATATTGATCTCATAAGCAAAATCTCGCCAATTAGCCAATGGCTCCTTTTTAAATGAGAAAAATTTCAGCCTAAACTCTTTTGGCGATAGTTTTTAGCGTTTTAGTAGAACATTTTTTATGTAATCATAATCGGGAATTTCGGGTTCGTTTTCTCTCTTTATTATATTTATCACATCTAATGGCATTAGATTAATTAAATAGTTAACCCATTCTTTTTATCAATTCCCGTTTGCGCCATTTGCCTTTCGTACATAGCCAAATATAAACTAATATCATTCGAACTTTCGTATTTAGTTAATAATCTAAGCAATTCAAATTGCTTACCTGGGTTTGTCCTTGGGTTTTCATCGATGTGTTCTCTTGAATTTTCTTGTATCTGTATTTTCTTAATTTCAAAATCTCTTTCGCGATCTTTTTGCTGCAATTCTACTTTCAATTTTCTCTCTTCCCTTTCCATTTCCATTTGTAACCGCCATTTTTTTCTTCTAGTTCTGTTTGTAATTTCTTCTCTACAACTTGTAGATTTTTCTCTTCTCTTTCTCTTTCTTCTTCCGTTTTCTCTTTTCTAGCTGCTATAACTACTTCTAAACGATCTTTTATAAAATCTTCATCGTAACTCTCCCAGATTTTGATCAGCTTTATTAGGACAGGTATTGTCGGTTTTTCTGTTGCTTCAATTCCGCATTCCTCGCAGAGATTTATTAGATCAATTCTCTTAGCTTTATTTAGAGTTCCCATGTTAACTTTCAAAATTGTACTTGGAGTAATACGATTACGGTTTTCGCAATGCTAATTCGTAACCCAACTTTTCATACTGGCGTTTTACAATTCATTAGCTTTGATTCCCATTTCACTATTGATTCCACTACTAGTTGCTTTTACTTTTAACATCCTGGCACTGACAGTTGTTCTTCCTTTTAATTATCCTGGCATCCAAACCTCCTTATTTGTAAGAAAAATATATGTGAACAGTTGATTTACTGGAATTATATGAACAACTACGTTGAATAACAAAATATAAACATTAATACAGTCTTAGACAGATAACTCTACAATACTTCACTAATAATTTCTTCACAGCTAATACAATTTTCACCCAACTTATACAATATATTTATTTTCCAACAGTCCGACTAGGCCTAACAGCGCCTTTACTGGCTATAGCGCATTTCGATGCTTACTTCATATTAAAAATTAGAAGACTAGCTCTTTTCAATTTTGAAGGTATTCTGATCTCGCGATCTAAATTTTTATAATTCGTGCATTTAAATCATGGATAATAATAGTACTAGAGCGTTAGTGTCATAAAGAAAATGAAGTGTTTAAACTGAAATCCTACATATATATATATATATAATTCAAATATATAATTCAAATACACATGTGATAACTTTACTATACTGAACTCCGATTGGTTGATAATTGCATATTACTATATTATGATAGTAAGCTAGCAGTCGTAAGTATTGAACCGTATTTACTGGTTTTCGATGGATTGGAGTTTCTCGACGCAAAATAGAACAACTACTTGGCACTAGATAACATCGTTTATGATAGAGCTTGACTATCTTACAAGCTAAAGCAACCGCCACTTAAAAAAAAACACCTATTTAATCTATCAACAACATTGTATTACTTAGATAAGTAATATCGCACATTCAATATATCTATTCAATCGTATCACTTCACACCAGCAGGTTTTTTATAGGCAACCGAAAACACACAAAATATGAGCTCCCGACTCGTGCTTCTCGGTTAAATATCAGAATTTCGCAAGTGTTTCTACAGCACTGTGACAAATGAAGCAGCCAGTGAGGGTGACGGTAAAGGTCCGCACTCTATTTTAGTCTCGGTAGGAAATTGTAGTGATTTAATTCCCAGTAAAAAGCGCGCGTATAGCTTTTTAGAACGAAATAAAAAAGAAAAATGATTCAACATGATATTTCTAAATAGACTAAAATATCGGCATTTAAGAATTGAGGAAAAAAAAGGTTTTTGAAGAAAATAATGACAAGAAGTGTTTTTATGATATTCTGAAGAATAATAAAATATTAAAACGCATTTTAAAGTAGAAAGACATTTAGATAAATAAAATAAAATTAATATTATTTAAGAAAAGGAAATAATTAAATAAATAGAATTGTAGAATAATTTTAGAAAGGAAAAATTTTACGGAATAAATTTAATGAAGCGCGGACATTTAAATTTTGTAATATATATAATGATAATTGTTGCACAACAGGCGCAAATGCAGCAATTAAGATATGCAACAAGAATATAATTAATCATAATATGAAATAATTAAACATTATCAAAGAAGGTGTATATAAATTTTTATAACAATTAACTATAAACATTTAAAGCAATAAAATATTAAAACTACACAGGCAAAAGACTAATGTTTCTCATCAGCTGATGGACAGACAGAACTTACTACTTCCCCACCCCCACCCCCACTCCGACTATGCAAACTTGTAGGTTTCGAAACACGAGCTAGCCTTACGTTCAAAACAAAATTAGTTTTTTTGAAAATAAATGAAAAGCAGATTAAAAAACAATTAAATTATTATATTAGAAAACAGATTAAAAGCTTAATACATTATGCGCAAAATTAAAATGTAAAAAGTGTAACTACAAAAAGCTTTAAAAAAAAGTAAATAGCTTAATAATCATATTTAGATATGATATATATATATCTACCCTATATATATAAGATCCTAATGAAACGAATTTGTGAAACGATTTTATGAAACGAATTTATGAAACGATTTTATGAAACGACTGATTAAACGACTGATTATGTTTCAGGGCTAATTTTAATAAAATATTAAACGCTTGATGGTGAAATGAATACCAATTGTCCATAAAATCCGCGGATGTCAAAACTGGTAATAGAATTTTGAAATTGGAATTAGTTTTCGAGATATTAATTTTTTTCTAATTTTAATGACATTTCTGTAATGATGGCAACTAATTACTCAGTTTTTTTGTGACAAAAAAGGGGAAAAAATTGAACAGGATCCCGATAGGGATTATTGATTTCTTTTTATTCGTCATTATCAAATTGAAATTGAATTTATATTTTATTTCAATCGATAATGAACACAAGATTGTGATTAAATTATGTTTTTCAGGAAAATTTGAAAAAATAAACACATTTCTATTGTCAGTATTCAATCGTCTGTCAGCATTTAATTTAATTTATAAACTGAAAATATTTTAAATAAATTGGTCCAAATGACGTCATTTATGAAAACGGAAAAGAAAGAGGGGGAAAGGAATTAATAGTAATTATTATTTATTGATATCATTTTGTTATTTTTTGTAAAATTTAATGAAACGAATTTATAAAATCACTAATTCAGATATTTGAAACGAATATATGAAATAATAATTGCCCAACTGAACGAAAGGAGAATAAAATATTCTGCTTGGTTTTTTTCCGCCAAGCTTTTTAAAAAAGCGTCAAGACCCCTATAATAGAAAAGCACCAAAAGCTCATTGGGTTTGTTTTCATAACTTTTGGTAACAAATCTATGTATATTAACGGAGCTATCCCTTTTTGAAGCTCGAATTACGCCAAACCTAAAAGCAAAGGATCCTATACTGGAAAAATACCCGATTTTCTTATGGACAATATTCAAGTGACATAACATGATGTAAAATTATCGCGGATAGCAAATTTGTTTAAATATCTCATCAATTGATGCCGAATAAATGCAGGCATGCATGCACAAAATATTTAATTAATTTTGTATGATAAATAATTATTAGAAAATTTGTATATACATATTAATTAAAATAAATAATTTACATATTTAAAATAACATCAAAATATGCATGATGGTGCACTAAAATAGAGAGAAAATTAAATCCTGTTACTGGAAATGTCTAAAACACAGTACTTTTCAATACCGTAATTCTTAATGTTATTCACAAGCAGATGGAATTTTTCTCATCCTTAAACGCAAAGGAAGAATCGAATACAGATCGTTGTTATAAAAGTCCGAGAGGTAGCCACAATTTAAACCTAACCATTTTATACAAGCTGGTTTTCAAGTTGTAATTGATTTTACTTATCAATCCCGAAAACAGTCGTCAGTTGTCGCAACAGCTGTGTATGAGGCCATGATAATAAAAAAAAATGCCCCATTAAAACGTTAAAAGCTTGTCAACCCAATTACAGATTTACCAATATTTTTAAAAACAAAGCATGCTGTCATGTTTTTAGAGGCCTCGAAGTCTGAGCGGGGGTTGGCGAGCGTAGCTCGCAGGGGGTAGGCCCCCTAGTATATAATAAAACTATTGAAAATAATAAGCAGTAAACCACATAAATAATCGTCAATAGATAAACCGATAATAACAATACAATATATAATATAACAACATAAATATATCCAAAAAGTTAAGACTATACAATATATATATATATATATATATACATATATATATATATACTAGATAGATTCCTGCGTGGGTCTTACTGCGTGGTTATAATTTCAAACAAAAAAGATTTGAATCCAAACAGATTTATCATCAATTCAATGAAATTATGGAAAAATTGTCTATAACCGTATCTCTAATACCAATTTTATCTTTTATATGGAACATGAATATAAAAAAAACTCATTCGTATTCAAATATATGTTTTTCATTCGAAACAATATTCTGGATTTCCTTTTCAAAAATCGGATCAATAGACCTGATTGAAATGTATAGGATGTTTTCTTTTTTGGGGGTCGACTATACAAAAACTTTCTCCAATAAAAGCATCAGGTATTAAATAAAATATACATTTATTTCATACATCTGATACATTTTGTTATAATTTCCTCAAAATGACACAATTTTATATTTATTCGATAACATTTTGTTGATAAAGAGATTAGCACTCATGATAGAACAGTTGCGAAGAATGACATGTAATTCTGTAATTGAAATGATTCATACAGTATTAGCAAAATTTTTGTTATTAAATATGTTGTTAGCAAGATATTTATATTTCATTTTAAAAATAGCTTCTTTATTAATCTATAATAATTTGTTAAAATTTACCTGAAATCAGGGATTAATGTCCTACATTCCGTAAGTTCACAGAAGATATTAGTATTATTGAGATAAATTAAATGAATTATTTTATTAAACTATTGTCTGTATTGTTGAATTTTTCATCGTGAAAGAAAATGCATTGAACATTGAACATGATTGTTGTGAATTTAAGAGTAAAAATAAAAATTCCCATTAGAACAAAGGTATGTGATTTCTGATAATATAATTATGATATTGTTGAAAGGCATTGTTTCAGTAAGATGCTTTTATGAGAATCGACATTTCAGAATACAGTGTATCAACACTAGCGTCAGCCCGCAGACCTGGATCCTTATAAAAGAACTGAATCGGCGGACTTTAATGAACGCGACTTGGCACAATATTTAATTTTACTTAATTCACTTAATTTTATTTTGTAAACCTTCTTTTTAAGCACAGCTTTCTCTTTCAGTAATAAATCATTTTATATTCGGAAAGATTTCTGGAATTGAGTTTTGAAAAGGGTTTCTAACGTAACCCGATTTTAAAACTCGAAGAATTAACGAGTTTACGATGTTAATGAATAGTTTAGATTAGGCTACTTCGTTGAACAGGAATATCAAAAATGCATAAATTTTGTAATGTTGTGATCAATATAACGCGTGAATTTGCACTTCGCACACATAAAAAACAAAAACAAAAACAAATGTTTGCAGCAAACTCGTTGTATAGGAATTTAAAAAGTACATGACATTCGGAAATTCCAGAATCGCTATACTGTATGTATATGCGCTTCACACCAATTAAAATAATCAGTAGATGCAGCAAGCCCGTTGTATAGGAATCTCTAAAGCGCGAAAAATTCAGAAATGCGGCAATTTCAAAAACATATTTTCGTCTTTTCAAGTTTAGAAATTTAAAGCTAAAAGAAAGACAAGCATTTGGATATAATATTAAAACTTTTGGAAAAATAAAATGTGTAATAATAATAAAACGTTCTTGATTTCCACAATCGGGGTTCCTCACAGTCTTTAGTAATGGGATCGAACACATTTAAAAGTAACTGAAGAAATTTGCATTTGGCTGGTTATTATTATTCGCGGAATTGGATCAGTGTATTTATTCGTATGTTAACAAACTTAATATCACTTGGTTTTTTCTTTTAAACACTTTCCAACATAGTTGAAAAGTCTTTATAAATTCGGTTTGTCTGTCTGTCTGGAGGTGTGTGTTCGTGCTATGAATCTCGTAAATATACTCGGATTGCTATGTAATTTTTATATGTTAATCAGGTTCAGTGTTGAATGTTCGGAATTGAAAATAAAGTGCGTAGCATTTATTACAGGGATACACAAAATACTTGCGTTGCATTATGGTCTATGGGGGAAAATAGTTTACACTGCATTTTACTGATGCTCCAATATTTAAAACGTAGTGAGATTCATATTCCACATTTAGGGGAACTGCAACATACTTTCTCAGGTGTATAGAGTTAGCATTTATAGATCGTTTACAAGGTCGCACAAAATTTTTCCATCACATTATGATCAATGGAAAAAAAATTTTTTCCTGTTCATTTTAAGGATGTTATAATATTTCAAACATAATGAAATATTAAAGGATAACTAAGTTGCACGACAACATGTTTTCTGTAGATTATGGGGTGCGTAGATAGATAATTGCAGGTAGCGCGTTTTCCGCTGTGCTAAGCATTTTTTTACTTATCTAAATTTTAGTGTGTTCCGTGGTGTGAATAAACTCCATAGATCATATACAGCGCTGCACGACAGAATTTACACATATTATCGCATATGGACATCAATTGGTGAAAATGGATTTTTTCTGAGTAACTTTTTTTTAATCGTTTATTTAGATATTTCTTTTCATTGTATGAAAAAATAAAATTTCTTTATAATGTTCTGTTACTGCTAGAATATGTTTACTAATTTATGCCTAATGCATGATTTTTCATTCTAGTTTTTGGTTTTTAATTTTGTTTTTTATATCCATATTTTTATAATTAGTGACTCATAAAGTTCAAATTCTAAACCGCGAATTAATTACTATTCATAACTGTAATAGTGAATATGTTGTTTCAAATGTGGTTGGATAATTTATTCGTATTTATTAAAACATTTGCCATACGCGCACAAAAACAGCTTACAAAAATTAAATTAAATTCATGCCAAACCACGCTGTCTAACATGCGCAAATTCAGACCTCTTATATGGATCTGGGACTGCAGAGAGACGCTAGTTTAGATCTGCAAACAGCCCGTTTGCATTTTTGTAAGGTCTTAAAAAACAAACCAAGATGTTCAGCCTACTACAACTTTCTCAACATACAGAAGAAAATCTATTCAACAAGCAAGCGGACAACAGCTCAAAACCTAGCAAAAAAATACTGAATTCAAGTTGTCATGTTATATCCTGGCACACGCTGTTTAAATGACATCACTTTCGTGGCTCATAGTGACCTGATTACTACTAGATACTTGAAACGCATCGTACAAGTGCAAACCTAAACATGCTGTCCTAATCCACTTTTTTCAGACAACTTTAAAATACCTTATGCTTGCCAAATATCCAGCCAAATATCCCAAGCTTCCCACATAAAATAAAGATATTGATATAAAAAAAATAATAATTTTTTAGAAATGTCTCATTAATTTTTCCCAACTCTTTTTAGGTGCGTTCGTAATTATATAAATACGTAGCACCTATAGTCGTCGTCTGGTCCGTCCGTCCGCAAATAACAGCAATAACTATCCAACCGAATGGTTTGAAATTTAAAATATATTATCGTTGCAGAATTTTGTCGAGTCATTTCAAGTTTATAAAAATCGAATCAAAACTTAAAAAGATATTATTAAAAGTTTTCTTTATTCATTAAATCCTATCGTGCGCAAGTCACGTGACTGAGAAAAACAAATACGGGCAAACCACTTCTTTTTTCATATGCCAGGCGGCCATTTTTATTCAAAATTATTGTTTCGAATAAAATTGCATTAAGAGTTACGTTTTTAGAAAGATCGTTCAATTTTTTTTTTTTGTTTGAGAGATGAGTTACATTAAAAAATGTATAGAATCGGAGAGAACTTCAGGGGAAATTAGGTTAACAGCCGAATAAATATTAAACCATGGAGGTAATCATTCGCAAAGCAAGATCTCCATGCTGAATTTAGCAACGCTGTCTGGTGTAGAGAAAAAATTCGCTTTTGTAAACGTGGCATACGTAATAAGAAAAAAAAATGTATGCTCATTTCGCTCCTATCAGACGATATAATTCATTTCACTGAAATAATAAGGATGATTTTTTTACATTTCGAAACTAGTTATAAAACGAACGCACCTCATACGTCACGTATAACGTACAATTTCCAAATTGTTTTTCTTTTGTCACAGTCAGTTTGCGATTTTATTTTCGACAAACAGTTTGAGGAATGTTGTCAACGATTTTAGGGATTCCCTTGCATGTATCATAAAACTTAACTCTACTAATCTTCAGAAATGATCATTAACGTATTTTTGTAATATTGATGAAATGTGCATAAAAACGTTGTTTTTTATCCTCATATTATCTTTATATATGTATCTTATTAAATTTGCGAAATAAAATATTTATATTTTATTCATAAACCAATATCTAAAGAAAAAACTGTGTATAGTTTAATTTAATATTCTGTATTTAAATTTTTAAATTATTCTTAGTCTTCTTTTCTCCAAAATCATTTCAACCAATCAAATTTAATATCCGGTATGTCTCCAATCTCATATAAAGGCATCCCATTCTTCAGTGATGCTTTTTACTATTAAGTCAACTAATTTTCCTATCTGTGTATCGGGGTTACAGTACGATAAATGTAAACAAACAATTAAAAAATCACCAATTTGGAAATTTTTTTTAAACCACGAAAATTAGGTGAAATTTTAAATAAAATATGCATTTATTTCGTAAATCTGAAACATTTTATTACGATTTCGCTTCAAAATAGCACAATTTCACCTCGCTATAACATTTGGATTAAAAATCAAGTAACTAGAATCATTTTCACAACGAAATTAAAGCCCATGATCGAACAGTACCAGGGAAATACCCAGAATTGTAAATCAATGCGTTTCATACAGTAGCGACATTTTTGTTATTGGATATATTACTATACAAAATATTTATACTGCCTTCTTAAAATAGGGGTTTGTTAATCTACAATAAATTGTTAAAATTTACCTGCAATAGAGGATTAATATCCTAAACACGATAGGTTAAGATACGAGATATGAATTACTGAAGCGATTGAGTTATTGAATTAAAGAATGTCTATATTGAATTTATCACCACGAAAGAAAATGCATTTAACATGGAAAGTGATTGTTGTGAATTTCAAACTAACAATAAAAAAATGTTTCATTAGAATTAAGATATGTGGTCATTGATAAAATAATAATGATATTGTTGAAACGCATTGTTGCGGCAAGTTGTTTTTAAGAGAATTGATATTTTAGTTAAGAGATGATCGGCAAACAGCCCATTCGTACTTTTGCAAGACATTAAATAAAAACAAAACAAAACCAAGATACTCACTCTTCTACAACTCAACATCAAGTAGAAAAACAATTTAAAACGCTGGAAGAAAACAATTCAACATACTGCAGGAAAGAAATTAAATTTCATTTGTGATGTCACTTTACGGCACACGCACTTTAACTACCATCACTTGGCTGATAGTGGCCTCATGACAACTAGCTCAGAAACTAGCAATGCAGTGTATAGTTGTAAACATGCTTTCCCGAGAAGCTCTATTTTTGACAGCTAGAGAATGTCAGCCAGATAGATGTCCCAGCCCAAATGAAATGCACCAGTTGTTCAGAATTTCAAAACAGCTAAAACAAATTATGTTATTACATATCAGTAGCTGTGGGTGTGTGGGCGATATGGTGGTTGAAAGTGGTCGACCTAGGGCATTTTCATACAGATGTGTGTGTCCCTATATTTCAGTGCGCAGCCACAACTACCCAGCGCAGACCACTGGTGTGTGGTAATAGCCTCGAGTCTCTCATCGTGCACTACGGTGGTTGCATGCCGGTAGCTGTGGGGATGAGCATGTTTGGAATCTTCAACTAATTAAGAGATTTAATTAAGAGAGCTAATTAAGAGATTTAATTAAGAGAACTAATTAAGAGATAACGAAGTAAGATGATTTTGCCCCCCCTAGCGGTAGAAATTGAATATAAACTATATTGCAGCACGTGCGTATCACGCCTGTGCAGGAGTTTCGTTTGGAAAAGGTTTGTTTAGAAAAGAATGCGTGCCGAAAATGCTATTTTTAGCGCAACCGCAAAACAAAAAAAGTTACCGATTCCCAGGCAATTCCGGACGGATCACCTAGTTGAAATATAATTGTGATGTCACTTGTGGCCACACGATTTTTAAATAACATCACTTCCTTGACTCAAATTGGCCTCATTACCACTATAAACTAGATACTAAGAGCAAAAGTGTATAAACATGCTGTCCCGACTCAATCCTTTTTAGACAGATGCAAAACATGCTATGCTACTGAAGAAAATTCAGATGGGAAATAATCCAACACTAGGGAATTCTCACGAAAATATGTATATTTAAAATACAAGCATTTTTATTTATTTATTTATTTATTTATTTATTTTTACATCTGCACTGTCTTTTCTACTGAAAAAATTTTAATAAGTATTTTTTTTTTTTTTTTTTAATGAAAGCTGTTGAACTGTACATGAGCCTTCATTAGCTATTTTCAAAAATATTTCCATTTTTATATTTAATTTTTAATTTTAAATGATTTTAATTAAAATTTTTTAAATGGTAGCAATAGCAATCGGGTAAACTGCAAAAAGACAAATGCTTCAAAATCTAGCTCTTATCTTTCTAAAAGTTTACGAAAGTATAATATACTTTCTTCCGAAATACACACGATTCCAAGAAGTGTGTCTATGTCTTCAGAACCCTCCGAAACCAATAGATTTCCGACATTTAACGACGCATTTATAAAACAAATGTTTCTTTTGTGGCCGAATTTTTTAAAAACGTTTCCGAGTGGTTGTTACAGTGTATTAATTAGTTTTCTCAATCAGAAATATGAATTTTTCTTATGCTGTCCTTTCTCAAACAAACACGATAAATTAGGTGCATTAACATAAACATTAAAATTATTAGCATTCACATTAACAGTATTGTGTTAGTCTTGCGTGTATAAAATCTATTATACCGCTGAAAATGTCTTTTGAGTATTGATAGCATCCAAACAACCTATATTCCGGGTACATGAAACTGATTAATACACTGCAAAAACTACTCGGAAACGTTTCCGAAAATTAAAGGCAACCAAATACACATTGTCTTCAGAAATGTTTCTTTGAATTACTGAAATCTATTGGTTTAAGAGGCTTCTAAAGACAAAGAAACGCTTTTCGGAATTGCAAGTAACTCGAATGAGGTCGTACTACATTTTCGTAATCCTCGAGAAGGAGAAAGATAAGAGCTCGATTGAGAAAAATTGTCTTTTTTAACAGTGTAGTTCTATTCTTGCGAATAAAATGAAAATATAGGGATTGCTTTTATCATTTTATCTTTATTCATTACATCTTCATCAATATCTTTGTATCATTAAAAATAAACATAAAGTATATTCTTAATTTGGATAGATGATGTATAAGATCATCAAGATGATCCTAAAATTTTAATGTAATTTTTTAATGAAAGCGTCCATTTAACTACATGAAACTGCAACATTTTCCTATAATTGCAGCAAATTGGAGATCATTCTGAGAGATTTTACATCCCACCCACGAAATTAGATTCCAAATTTTCGAAAAGTAACCTTTTTTACCTGTGAAAATGATGTCCTATTTAAACAATTTAACTGAAAACGAAGAATTTCGTGCAACAGGTACCGTTTCAACGATTTTTATGGCTTATCACTATGAAGATCACTTTCCAATTTTTATAAAAAGTAGGTGTTGTTGTTTACAATTTTTGAAATTTTGTCACTGTTGCAGTATTGTTAGAGTTTAACTTTTGTTTTTTATATGGTTCTTGAGCGCATATTCCAAAATACTTTAAAACAAAATTTCATTCAGTTTCTGTGAACGGTATGATAGCTAGGGGCTCATATATCGGGATAGTGTTTTTTTAATCAACCTGTATTTTTTATACATATTTCTATGTTTATATTAGGGAGATCTTCCTCCTGCGTCCTTCGTGCGCTAACTTCTGTTGTTTCAACAGATTCGCGCGTTTCAAACTTGTTCCTAATTTACCATTTTGTGGAAACACGCTGTAACTTATCCAAAAATTAAATTTAAAATTCTTGGATTTAAGAGAATCTTTAGAAATTTCATTGGTGTATGGAATGACATGTCGGAAGTCAATTTAGATGCATATATCTTGTTTTTGGCCGTTTTATGTAACAGCTTAGTTACTTTTTTAATATAAGTAATGAAATGCTAATTTATTGTAATTTTCCCACTCAGAATTTAAAAAAAATGTTTTCATTACATACGAATTTAATTTCAAAGTAATTACTGTCTCATGTCTGGAACAATGTAGTTCTTGGACATACAGTCTTTGAAAAGGGGGAAATGACAATAATTTAAAAAAAAAGTAATCTATTTTTTTTCTATTATGCTTTAGATATTATTGCCCTATTTGTTTACTGATCAAAATTTACATTTTTCCTATCAAAATAATTCAATTACAGAAGATTATTTTCAATGGGTGATTTTCACCAAAAGCATTAACGATACATTTGTATGTGATTTTCACCAAATTAATGTGTCAGTTCTAAGTTGACAATATATTAGATTATATACTTTTAGCCCCAATTTGGTAACATTTTACCAAATATTACCAACATTAGCCATCATTTGGAGACTTTTGGCGTTATTTCAGATTTTTCTCGAACACAGTCCCGAATGGCAGACAGACCTCCTGTCAAATTGTTGGCTTGTGTTTTTCCAAGAAAATCGCTAAAATGTCAGTGTGTTTCAAACCGTTCAGATAACATTCAAACAAAACTAACTTACAATCTAACTAACTAACCAAACTAACTAACAATCTAACAAAAACTTTCCATAAATGATATTTTTTATGATTCTGAAAAAGAATTGTAAATGCCACGAACAACATTTTCAGTATGGTACATATCGTGATGTAGCTCAATACGATACACCAACTTCGTTCATTTTGAAATTGTATAATGTCATTAAAATGTATTTCAACAATTTCCACTCATGTACACTAGCATGTACAACATACATCGTGCAACCCTGTAAACGAATATCCAAAAAAATCTAGCGTGAAAAGAAAGTGCCATGTTCTTATTGGAATATTTTAGTAACCAAAAAGTATTTGAAATCCAAAATAATGGTAAATTTCTTTTGTATACTGAACTCAAAATCTAGTGCTTAATACACACGGATATTATGTGTTGAATATATATAAATCGAATTTGTCATTTTCTTTCATTAAACACTTAAATAAGACTGGATTTTATGGTAATCTTCGTAATCAGGTTCATAGCCAGTTAGCATATTATAACGAGTTTGATTTCGTGTAAAAGCGATTTGATTAAATGTTTTATCAATTCACTTTTGCACGAAATCACACTCGTTATCATCACTCGTATTGCAGAAATAAACCCAGGTTGTTAATAAAAGTGATTCTCAAATGATACATCTCAGTATCACAAGTACAAGTTTTTAACCAGCTGATTCTCATTTGATATATCCTAATATTCGAAGTCCTAAACCAGCTGACTCTGATTTGATACATTCCATTCCAAAACCTACTGTTTCCAATCTTGTTCCTACAGATGCTGCAGAATCTGTAAAATCTAATGCTTCTTAGTCTTCACATTTACTTAGAAGATCAACCACGACTAGAAGAACTCCTGTCCGACTTAAATATTAAAAGGGGAAGAGATGCAGTGTTTTTGTGTCTGTTAAAAGCATTAGATGGCAACACTTAAAAATTCAACTATCATTTCATTTTTAATGATTGTTTGATGACACACCTGATACAAAATTGTATGTTTTTCATGCAAATCGTTTCAGAGAACGGAGTTGATTTCTTACTTGCGTAAAGCTTTGGGATTGTATGTGAAATAAATATTTATTCGTTATTTGCCGGTGCATTTATTTTGTTTACAGAAGTTATGTTTATAAATAATAAAATACGAATACAGTAACATCTATTAGAGTTTCAATTAAAAATGCTTTTCACCTATTATCTGTGCATCAAGCAATATATTCCGTAACCAGGAAAGCACGGGTTGGTACCCTAGTTACAATAAACAATAAAGAATCATTCAAAAATGCATTCCAATGTTCTTTTAATACTTTAAGTATAGTAATGTGTGAAAAAGTTTATTTATAAGGGAAGATCACACACACAATGTAAATCATACTTCTATTTATGAAATAAATTTATGAAATAAATTTTATGTATATATAAACAATTTCTTACTAATAATAAAGGTTTGCCTATTTTGTCTTGCTCTTGCAACAGTTAATACTAAATATATAACCTGGTTTTTTTATTTTTTATTTACATGATACTTTTGAGCAGTTTGATTTAAACATAAAATGCAACACTGAAAATAGATATGTTTGATAACATCTATACTATGAATTTTCAAACTAACTGATTAACTATTGCTTCTGTAATTCACAAGATTTTTTTCAATATAGTTGGATTTATTTTTATGAGTTGAAATGAAGCGATATGAATAAATACCACGTAACCCCTTGATGTATTGCTTCAAAATGCTATTATATACACACAAAAAATTTAACATAAAAAAACTAATTTACATTCTTTTGAACGTTTCCAGCTTATTTTGAGTAATATTTTTACACTAGATCATGAATTATGCATTATATATTGTAGTCTGTGTATTAATAAAAAATCTTTTGAATAACCGGAAAGAGTGGAATAATGTATATGCAATAACGTCGGAGGGAGAGCTGTTTATAATATAGATAACTCTTTTTCTACTTTGATACATTTTATCTAGATGATGTGATTGCAAAAATGTAACATGTAATTTTTTTTTATGAACTATGTCAGAGGATTCAATCATAATTTATTATTCTATAGAAAATATGGTGACTTTTTCTATATTTTGTGTCATAGAATACATAAAGTAAGCACTTTTATAAGATGACATCATAAAAAATAAATAAATAAATAAGTAATAAAAAAGGGAAGAAAGTAGCACAATGAATAAAGCATTATGATAAAAAAGAGGAAACAAGAAAGATTGTAATTTCGCAATGTGAAGGTATTTCTGTCATAATTTAATATTATGACAGAAACTTAATAATTTTTTAATACTGCTTTCATGTTTAAATGAAGACGTGCTGTACGATGAATATTAAAACCCAAAAAAAGGAATTAGAAAAAAATCCAATAGGGAAATAAAAAAATCGGTAGAATTTTTCTTGAAACGGTAGTAGTAACAGCAAATTGGAGAGCAACAGAAAGGGAAAGTTTATGGTTATGTGTCACAAAGGTTAGCAGGGCAATTATCAAATTCAGAAGTTCTAAGACCATTATAATTATCTTAACACAATCAAATGATTGTTAAATAATTCATACAAGTAGTAATTTTCCCATTTGAACGAAAATGTGTCCAGGCTGGGACTGAAATCCAAAATCTTTGGCTTAAATTGCCAATTAAATTGCTGTTCCAATTGAGATATCTGGATTACATCCCAGCCAAAACAGAAGGCCAATTTCGAAAGTTGTTAAAGATATAAAAGAAAATGTTTAATGCACAAAAATAGACAAAATTTAAATTTATAAAAAATCATAAGCTTGACTTCTCGACCTGAATTTCTGCTCTTGCTGAAGAATACTGTTGACATCCAATTCGAAAAAGAAGATCGAACAGTGCATAAATCTAACCAGGAACAACTCATCACTCAAATCACACCAAGATGGCGAAAACGGTGAAACACTAACTGTGACACAATGAAAAGCAAAGAGCAGTGATCATCAAGAAGTAGTTAAATCATGTGATTTTGTTGAGTATTTACAACTCCACTGTTTCTCAAGCTGGCCTACAAGAATTCATAACGTATTGAAGATTCGTATATAGTAAGTTGTGAATTGAAATTATGCGATTGAAACAGAGATCTAACACAAGCATAGTGATGTGCAGTAAATGTGAAAAAAATTAATAAAATATCATTTATTGCTAGGCGACAGATACAGAAATTTTAACTTCATCATTGCATTTTTATGATTGAATATATAGAATTTTTTTACCAGTTTAAAATTTAAATAGGGCTTATTATAAAGCTTCATTGTTATTTAAAAACCTTATAAATTTTATATTGAAGGTTCTTAATACCATTCTTTACATGTTTAAAAATTTACTCTTTTCTTTGTGGAAAACAATTTATTACGTAATAGAAGTTGGCTGTTACAATGTTTACATTTGAGGTTTGAATGTATGTTATTTTCTGATAACTAAAATAGATTTTACACAGTTATATTTATAAATTGAATTTAAAATAATCTCTGTCATTATAAATTGTATAAATTTGAATATCTATAATTTTCTAACATTTTCCTGATAATATACTAGAATTAATGAGAAAAGAAAACCAAGACAAGTTAACTTTTTCACGCATAAATATTGCAAAGTTTTAAAACAAACATAAAAGTTTAATAAAATAAATTAAGACTGGAGTTATACTTTCAGCGAATATTTGACATATACAAATACACTGAGTGCCCAAAAAATTAGGAACACCTTCTATTAAGAAGTTGGTCCACCTTTAGCTGTGATCACATCCAATATTCTTCTTGGCATAGAATCAACAAGTTGATAATGTTTCTGAGAAATGTTGACCCATACTGGCATAATGGCAACTATAAGTTTGGTCTGACTGGATGGGGGCGTTTCTAAGCTTTGAAGTGCTCTTTCGACTTTATCCCACAAATGCTCAATAGTATTGAGGTCAAGGGACTGAGCTGGCCGTAAAGCAGGTTAAACTCTTATTGATGTTCCTCGGACCAGTTTAAGACTGATCGAGTACGGTGGCAATGAGCATTGTCCTGCTGAATGTGACCGTCACCATAAGGAAACATTATAGCCATTAATGAGTGCACGTGATTGGCAACGATGTTTAGGTAAGTTACACATTTCAGCAATTATGTCCTAATATGTCAAGGAAGCCAGTGTACTTCAGGAATATATTCTCCACACCATAATTCTATCGACACCAGCCTGAAGGGTTGTCATTTGGCAGGAGGGGTCCATGAATTCATGCTGTTTGTGCCATATTTTGATCCTGCCATCTGCCTGATAGAGCAGGAAACGAGATTCATTGAACAAGGCAACTTTTCTCTAGTCCTCAAGTGAACAATTTCCTTGTTCCTTCGCACTTAACTGGCATCTTTTCCTATTTTTCTGTGATACGAAAGGCATTCTTGATGGTCTCCTGCAGCTAAAACCCATCCTTTGCGAAGTCCGTTTTGTTGTACATTGGGATATGTTTTGGGATGCACCTGCAGCGATTTGAGCTGTAATTTGTTGTGTTATTGACCTTCTGTTGTTGCGGACTGTGTGTGCTACTCACCTTTCACCTCTCTCGTTCACCAGCCTTTTTCGAACAGAATGGTCCTTATAGCTTGAAGATTTTTTTTCGTCAACTGCCATTCTATAAACACACAAGATAATGCCGGGGAGGAAACCCTAAAACAGTCATTGTTTCAGAGATGTAGGCGTCAGCTATTCTTGCACTGACGATCATCAATCGTACAAAGTCACTTAATATTTCGTCTTACTGATTTTTGCAGTAACTTCCGTGCTACCTACGTCTTAGGAAGCTGAGAGTTCCTTATATATGCAACCGTGTGTTTTTATGTCATTCTACGTCCCTGTGGGACTGGCTTACTTTCAAATAAGATGTGTCTCTAATTTTTTAGCCTCTCAGTGTGTATATATTACATATATATTCATTTTATTGTAATAATTAATTTTTATTTTAGTAATTCACTTTTATTTGAGAGACTATTTGTTTAGTTTGTAAAATTAATCTAACAAATTTAAATCTACGTTTGACAGTATTTTAGTCTTTTCAGGTTTTTATAATAATCTATTAATTGGGCTAAAGTTTTAATTGTTCCTACTTTAACGTTAATGACAAAACTCAATACCTATCAAATATTAAATTTCTAAAATATAAACAATATTATTCTGCTTAGAAAAGAAATGAAAATTTTATATTATAAAACCTTTTTTATGCTCAATAGAAGCATGTCTCTTTGTGTTACAACATAACATCACAAATGTTAATGCTCGCTCAAATTAAGTCTCTCAATGGGGCACTTACAACTTAATTGAATGTCTATTCTAGGATTTAGAGGGTTTAAAAGTTCTTACAAAAGAGCAATAAGTAGTTTATGAAAGCCCCAGCTATCTACTGAAATGTTTTTCTCTGAAATAACTATTTCAATTCATTTATAGCAGAAGTCGATTTATGTGTAAGACAGGACATGAAACAACATATTTAATTTTATTACTTTTATGTTCATCTTAGTAGTTTCTTAGAATCGTAATGATATAAATAAAAAGTAATTCTTATTTCTGTTTACACTTTTAACCGATAATTAGTGTCAATATATGAGAACATACAATATATTTTCATTCAATACCTACCGTATAACGCAACACTACGATTTGAGACTGTATTTTTCTAATTTTATGTATAATCTCTGTATTACGTGCATCTCACCTTTTTATTTTGCAAAGAAACCTTTATGAGATATGTAGGTATTAAATTACAAAAAGAGTATTAGAATATTTAATAACTAGTACATACATAAAGAAAATATGCAAATCCGAAGTCCAGATATATGCTACTGCCAAGCCTATCTGCTTGAAATCCTCACAAAGCGTTTGAAATCGTACTCTTGTTCCTTTAATTAAACATGTCTTCTTCTCTTGTCCTTTAATACAGAAATCTCAGTTCTCGTGCTTAATTTTTAAGCTTTCATTTTATGTCAGACGTATAACACGCACCAGTAAATTTTAATAAATTTCCTTGCTTCAAATGTGCGCGTTATACGCCGGAATATACATTTCTCAGAGCTACCAACATTTACGCTGTTTTGTTACCACTAAAATTTAATCGCAATTTTTTATTTCACTAATCGCTGATTTCGCCTATTAAATAACGCAAAATTTATTAATAAATTTTAGTGGGGGAAAAAAAGTAAAAGCTCGCAGCTATGCTTTCTATATATAGGCAATAATTAAAGTATGGGTGTTTAGAGCTCAATTATAAAAAATTTACCATTTCTACTACCAATACATACTACTTTGCACATGGATAATCAATTTTACAAAATAAGTAGCTGACATTTTCGGCACTAGAAGCAAAAGTGGCACTGCAGGCCGATTTTAGGCAATAAAATACAGGGTGGTCATAAAGTGTTTCTCTGATTCCAAAAATGTATTACGAAATAACCATTGAATGTAATACTGTAAAATTTTTATTATGGAAAAGTCATGTTCTGAAGTTTTTTTAGTCCATCAAATTTCCTGGAAGATGAATCGGACGGAATGGACCAACACCATGGCCTCCTCGCTCACCCGGTATTACTCCTCTAGATTTTTTTTCTTTTACGGTTACTTAAAGGACAGAGTGTTACCGCAAAAGATATTGAAACACATAAATGTCAGGATCACAGATGCTGTGTCTAGTGTGCCAGCACAAATGTTGGCCAGTACGTGGCGAGAAATGAAATACCGCCTTGACATTCTTCGAAGTACCAAAGGCGCTCACATCAAAATTTACTGACGTAAGTACTTGTATTAAAAACTACATAAATGTCTTTACAATATATTGGAACATTTTGCCTACATTAGGATATGCCTAATTATATTAGTTTTTCTGTAATAAATTATTGTAATCAAGGAAAGACTTTATGACCACCTTATACTATCTACTTTCACACACCTTTTTTGCAAAAGACAAATTGTAAATGTTAAAAAAAAAGTAATAACTAATTTGTTTTAAATGTCCATTAATAGTTTCTCAATCACGTAAAATGTTCCTTTTTTAGTTTTTATACCTATTTAACTGTGCCAAATAAGCCTGCAGCACCACTCTTTCCCAACAGTGCCAAAAATTTAAACCATGTTTTCTTTATAAATTGATTACTCCCGTAGTCTAATTAGCATGTACACGAAAGGGTGTTACTTTTGCCGCAGTATATTCTTTACAATTGAGCTCTAAACACATTTCCTTTAATGATTGCCAATCTGTACTGATTTCACGTACAAAGCTATAAAATTAAAACGGAAATTGACTATAAACTTAAAATTAAAGTACATCATAATGTAATATACAGGTCGTTTCAAAATTATTAGTAGAAATGTATAGGGTGATAATGCACTTCAATACAAACATTTTTTTATGTAGAAAACTAGAGTTTAAAGCATTTTTTTTTTAAATTAAAGATGCACATCATCTCATTCTTAGCCGAACGCAGATTTGCATTAATTCAACAATAAAGAAAATATTTGAACGATATTTTAAATGTATTTATCTAGATTTTTGTAAAATGTGATGAGAGCACAAAACTGCTGAAAATGGACACCAAAATCCCCAATCAACGAAATTACACTACGCATTATGCATTTCTCGTGATGTCACCATATTTATGATCTAGGTGAGACCGACATGTGAAAGCTAATGGTATATTTTTTAAGGCTTCTTATTTAATTTGTATTTTTAAAGAGTATAATATTCAGAAGGATTTTTTTTTTATGTGTCGTCATTCTGTGTGGTACTGATTTATTTATTAAGTAAAATTACTTGTTCAAAAATGTTTATTTGACTTCAAAGAAACCGGAAGGGGAGAAATTACTCATCATGCAAAGTGATTCTAAAATATCTTTCAAAAATGCACATAATGCAAAGAAAATATGTTGGAATTTTCATTATAGTATCTTCATTTATTTCCAAAGTTCTGATCAAAAATTCCGATTCAGTTCTGAGCGAGGTACTCTATATTTTTGACTGAAAAAGCGAATTGTGACCTTTGGTAATATGTGATTTATGTATGTTTTCGAACGTCTGATTACTTTTATCGCTTTGCCAGATATCATAAAATTACACTATATACAGATAATATTAGCATATATTTCTTTAATAGTCTCATTGAATAAAAAAATACATTTCATTTTATGGTAATGCGTCTGAAACGGCATAGCAAGGAATGCATCAAAGGATATTAAATCAGCGATTTTTGAATATTTTTAAAATAAAATTTATTCAGAACAAAGATATACCAAACTTGAAACAACCTCTTCAGCAGGAAAAAGAAGAATTTTATTCGATTTCCGTTTAATGTCTGAAAAAAGTTTTTATTTTGACAAAAATAATGCGTAGTTTATAATGGATGTATCCGCTCGAATATCGCAACTGAGACATTTTTCTTAATTGAACGTTTCATTATGGGGTAGAAATAGAAAAGATTTTTTTTATTTTTAACCATTAATGTAATTTTTAGAAAAATATATTTTACATCATAAAATATAGTAGTTAAGATACTTGCGTTATAAGTATAATGGTTTCTATTTCAAACATAATTAATATAAAAAAATCTTCCATTACTAATATATAAATTATATAGTTATAATATAATAATGGTAAAGTTTAAATTAAGTTTGAACCTAAAAGACAAGCTTCCTTTCAATTGCATATTAAAAAATATTTTTATTACTAATGCGTTTTATAAATTAATATATTTTTTTAAAGATTATTTTTGAATTAATAGTCCGATTATTCTTATATTATCGACCGTCCTGCTTACAGTATATGCAGAATGATACTGAAATTTGACATTACTTTAATATTTTGTTTTAATAAGACTTATTTCCATTTATCATAACATGAATACTATTGATTGTAATTCTACTGAAACGACAAAGAGAAATTAAATAATCAGTTTCTGGAGAATCTTAAAATAAATTTTATTTAAAAAAATATATATATATCAGACTTGATACAATGTATTTGGCTGGAAAAACGAAGAATTTATTTGGATAATCCTTTTTAGGTGTACGGAAGCTTCTCGTTTTGGTTGAAAGAATGCACAGCGTATAAGGGATTTATCCATTTGGATGTCAGAAATGAGACATTTTTCTTAATTAGAAAGTTTATTAGGCATCATAAATAGAAAAAATATACCTTCTACAATATTAAGATTATACTTGAGGTAGATATCTATTATCAGCAAATATAGTAATAAAATTGTTGCATTAGAAATATAATGGTTTCTACTTCTCATTTATTTAAAGCTTTATTACTAATAAACAAATTATATAGTTATAATATAATAATGATATAGATAAAATTAAATCTGAACCTAAAGGATAGATTTCCTTTCATCTGCATATTGTAAAAAGTTGCAAAATTGTTCATCCGTTTTCTATATTAATTTATAAAAAATTATAGGATTTAGTAGTACCACTTTTATTACCGCTCATTTTGCCTGCAGTACAAATAAAACTCTCATTTTGCCCTTCATATATAATATCATTTAATAAAATGTGTTTGTTTTCGTTTATGATAATGCTTCTAAATCGCTACGATAATGCTCCTACAATGCTTCTGAAGATACAAAGCAAAAAATGTGCCAAGGGTACTTAAATCACCATTTTTTTAAGATTCTTAAAATAAATTTTATTTAAAAAAATAAGATTTGAAACAATTCCTTTAGAAGAAAAAGCGAGAAATTTATTTTAATATCCATTTTAAGTCTACAAAACCTTCTTCTTATGTCGAAAGAAAGCACAGTTTATAATGTACTTTTAAATCGAATGTCTGAAATGAGACATTTTTCTTAATTGAGCAGTTCATTAGGGGATTGAACTTCTCTTTTAACGTTAAGGTGGTTCTAAGATAAATATATTGAGTAATAACAAATATAGTCGATAAATATTCACCCGGTGCATTGGAAATGTAATGGTTTCTGTTTGACGTTTATTTTAGAATCACCCTGTAAAGAAATAAAACTGGTATTTGATATTTTTTAATACTCTCATTGATTTGTTTTTATCTCAATGTTTTTTTTAAATGACATAGCAAAAAATTGTTGCAAAGGAAATTAAATCAGTGGTTTGTGAAGATACTTCAATAAGTTTTATACAAAAAAAAAATATTCTTGAAGCAATCTTTTCTTGCAGAAAAAGCGAGGAATTTATTTCGATTTCATTTTTACGTCTACATTTTTTTTTTTATATAAGGAATGCACAGACTATAATAGATTTATATGTTTGAGACATTTTTCTTAATTAGAAAGTTCATTAGTCATCAGAAGAAAAAAATGCATCTTCTGTAATAATAATATTTTACACGGAGAAAGATATTTATTATCGGCAAACATAATTATTTTATTAAAATTGTTGCATTAGAAATATAATTTCACATATATTTAATACCGAAAAAAGTTCTATCACAAATAAATTATATAGCTATGATATGATAATGATATAATTAGAATTAAGTCTGAAGGTAAAAGATAAACTTCCTTTCATCTGAATATTGTAAAAAGATTTTAGTACTGTTTCGTTTTATTTCTTAATTTACATTACACACTACTTATGAATTAGAAAGTAAAACTACACTGCAAAAAAAAAAAAAAAAAAAAAAAAAAAATGTTGATTATAATACTGGCACCCCAGCTGCCAGTATTATATTATAAATGCGCGGTAGCATATTACTGCTTATTTTACTGTTTATTACTGTTAATTTTAATAATACTAATTTATAATACTGGCAGCTGAGATGCCAGTATTATACCGTAAAATCAACAATATTTTTTGCAGTGTAATATTACCTCTCATTTTCCCAAAAGTGCATGCATGTACAATTTCCATTTTGCCTTTCATAAATAATATCCTTTAATAAAATGTTTATGATAATATGAATATTATTGACTACACTGCTTCTGTATAGGCATAGTAAAAAATGTGCCAAGCGAAATTAAATCATCAGATTTTAATGATTCATAAACTAAATTTTACTTTAAAAAATCAGATTTCAAACAATTCCTTTAAAAGTAAAAGCGAAAAAGGTATTTTTATTTTCCATTTTAAATCTACAGAAACTTTTTCTTTGATTGAAATAATACAGGTATATTATAATGTACTTATCCTTCAAATGTCTGAACTGAGACACTTTTCGTAGTTGATCAGTTTTTAGTGGATAGAAGAAGGAAAAAATATTTAAAGTGATACTAAGAGAAACATACTGATTAACAATAAATATAGTAGATAACATTTGTCCGATGCATTAGAAATGTAATGATTTCTTTTTCAAGTTTATTTTAGAATGACCTTGTATACAAACAGGGCTTAATTTGCACCGGAACCAACCGGAGTTCAGCTCCGGTACTTCTCTGTTTTTAGTAAATATTTAAATATTGCCCAGAATTGACCGGAACTCATAAACACTGCGCTCCGGAGCCCAGTGCAATAACGCTTCCGAAACACGAATCCTAAATTACTCTTTCCTTTCCCTCCCATCTCCAATCTTTTGCCTTCTTTTGTATCAAAACACTTATATGTGACGTAATGTGTCACTCACATAAGAAATGAAGATGAAACAGGCTCGATTTTTAAATCAGTCTTTGGGTTTGGTCAGGATCGAGATCAATCTGTCTTAAATTCAAAAATGTTATTTATTTCCATTTCGAATCATTTTAATGCTACACCCAGAAAAAAGTTTTGTTGAATCAACAAAAATTTGGTTGGCACAACAAAACTTTTTGTTTAAATATAGATTAATGGAAATTTTGTTTGAATCAACAATTTTTTTTTTTTTTTTTTTTTTTTTTTTTTTTTTTTTTTTGAAATTCTAAAAAAAAATTTTGTATCGTCAGCAAAAAATATTTTGTTAATTCAAGTAAAATAGTTCAATATTACTTGCATTTTGCTAAAACAACCAAAATGTACTCAACAAAACATGTTTTGTAGTTTTAATCAATTCCTTTTTCTGGGTGTATTTTGATCAGAATAAACAGTAAACAGAAATAGTCCTTTTCTATTCTGTATAGCTGCGAACTATTAATTTTTTGTGTTAACGCTATTACCGAATCATAATCCAGAGCTTTTTTAATTGCAGAATTCTGCGATTAATTAACATTAAAATTAGGAAAAGGTATCTATTTGGATGTAGTAATAACTATAAAGTGGAATAGTTGATAGCTAAATATACGCAGATAGATGCATTTAAAATGTTTATTTTGCTAAATAAAAAAACAATGCTTTAAATTTTGAAAATAACGTAAGAAATATAAATATGTAGATTAGACTGACAGTAGAGGGGTACGCTACGGCTCTTAGTACCACAGAATAATAGGGCTCGAGTACTTTTTTTCCTTAGAAATTAAGTCCTGTATACAAATAGAACTGGTAGCTGTTATTTTCTAATATTCTCTAATATATTGAATAGTTTTTTTCCACAATGTTTCTGAAACGTCGTAGTAAAAAATTGTGACAAGGGAAATTAAATCATCGGTTTTTGAAGATACTTTAAAAAAATATACTAAAAAAGGGATTATTCTTTATACAGTCTTTTTGAAAGGAAAGGCGAGAAATTTATTTCTAGTTCCTTTTTAAGTTTACAAAAACGTCTTGTTTTGATAGAAAAAATGCACAGCCTATAACGGATTTATCCGTTTGAATTTCAGAAATGAGCAAATTTTCTTAATTTGAAAGTTCATTAAACATTGGAAAAAGAAAAATACAACTTTTCTAATATTAAGATTACACTTAGAGAAATATATTTATTATCAACAAATAAAGTTGCATTAGAAATATGATGATTTCTACTTCACACATAAATCATATAAATCATACAAATATATCAAAAAGTTCTATTAATACTATATTAATTATATAGTTATAATGTAATGATGATATAATTAAAATTATATCTAAATCTAAAGGATAAATTTTCTTTCATCTTCTTATTGTAAAAAGATTTTACTACTTATTCATTATATATATATACTGCAAAAAACAACTTGTGCGTGACAGTGTATTACTGCTTATTTTACTGTTTATTGCTGTTAATTTTACGTTATAATACTGGCAGCTGGGATGCTAGTATTAAACCATAAAATCAACAATTGTTTTTGCAGTGTACTATTTACATTAGAGGCAGATAGTATTTATGAACTAATAGCTTCATTATTATTACCTCTCATTTTATCTACAGTACAAACAGATAAAACTTCCATTTTGCCTTTCATAAATAATATCCTTTAATAAAATGTATTTTCATTTATGATAATATGAATACTACAATGCTTATGAAGAGGCATAATAAAATGCGCCAAGGGCAATTAAATCATCAGTTTTTAAGATTCTTATAAAAAAATTTATTTAAAAAAAAAACAGATTTTAAACATTCCCTTTAAAAGGAAAAGCGAGAATTTCCATTTCCGTTTTAAGTCTGCTAAAACTTTTTTGATCGAAAGAACGCACGATTCATAATGTACTTGTCCTTCAAATGTCTGAACTGGGACACTTTTCTTAATTGAGCAGTTCATTAGGGGATAGAAATTTGAAAAAATACTTATCTTTTAACATTAAGGCGATGCTAAGAGAAACATATTGAGTAACAACAAATACAGTTGATAAAATTCTTCGGGTGCATTAGAAATGTAATGGTTTATATTTCAAGTTTATTTTGGAATTACTCTGTACACAAATAAAACGGGTGTTTGATGTTTTTTAATTTTCTCATTGATCTTCTTTTTATCACAATGTTTTTAAAATGACGTAGCAAAGAATTGTGAGAAGGAAAATTAATCAGCGGTTTTTGAGGATACTTAAAATAAGTTTTATTTACAAAAATTTAATCTTGAAACAAACTTTTTATTAGTAAAACCGAGGAATTTATTTCAATTTCCCCTTTAAGCCTACAAAAACTTTCAATTTTAATCCGAAGAAAGAAAAGTTTATAATGTGCATATCCGTTTAAATGACATAACTGGGACACTTTTCTAAGATGGGAGATATATATATAAACGAATCCCAAACATTAATGCGTAGCTTAGAAAAAGTTAATTAATATTAACAATTGACACTTAAGATATTTAATTCTTTAAAAATGTAATGCTTCAAATTTCATTTGCATTTAATACTTAAAAAGAATTCTATTACTAATCAGAAATGTAATTCAAAAATTAAGTCTCAAACTAACACATAAATTACTTTTCACGAATTTCAAAAAACTTTTAAATATTGTATTATATAGTTATTTCATTTTTAAAAACTAAGTATGAATTCACAATACCGTTATTGTTATAGTAACATTAAACCCGTAATGATTCTGTCATATGCATTGTATGTGTCTGAACTGTAATGTACAGTACAGTTAGCCAAAAATAAAAGTAAAAAACCCCATACGTTTTATTCTAAAAAATGTCACAAAAAACGAAAATAGCCATTGGTCTGGAATTTAAGATTTTTTCAATTTATGTTTAAAAAAATAAGTTTAAGAGTCACCTTCATAATGAAATTTTAATTTTGGATTTCTATATTTAAAGCTTTTAGAAATCGGTTTTTGTTTTAAAAAAGCATAGGTTACAATTCCTATTTGTTTCGAAAATTAATTTTGAAAATATACATATTTTGAATTTCATTTTCTAAAAAATATAGGAATTCTAACCTATGGAATTTTGAATTGGAATCCATATCCAGAGGTTTTAAATATGCGAATACAAAATTATAGCTCATTTCAGAAAGAAACTGTTTAGTTATGATTCTAAAACACCGAATTGCGAATCGAAAATATACGTATTTTGAATTTCATTTTCTAAAAAATATATGAAGTCTAACCTAAGGAATCTTGAATTGGAATCCATATCCAGAAGTTTTAAATATGCGAATACAAAATTATAGCTCATTTCACAAAGAAACTGTTCAGTTATGATTTTAAAACACCGAATTGCGAATCGAAAATATACGTATTTTGAATTTCATTTTCTAAAAAATACATGAAGTCTAACCTATGGAATCTTGAATTGGAATCCATATCCAGAAGTTTTAAATATGCGAATACAAAATTATAGCTCATTTCACAAAGAAACTGTTCAGTTATTATTTAAAAGCCACTGAATTGCAATCTGTTTTGCAACGATTGCAAAGGAAATTAACATTAGTAGTTCCAAATTTTAAACCTTTATCATTCCTAAACTATTTGACTTAATGTCTTCCCGTTTTTACCAAAAATAAAATGCTGCAAAATAGAGTGTTTGTATTGAAGATTTTAGAGAGTGGTATAATTTCAATATGAATACCATCCCCGCTTAATTTTTTAACATATTAAGAAAAAAGACAATTTCCAATGGAATGGCTAGTCTATTACAGCTAGTACATTATAGTCTACTGAGATAACCCAACAAACACAAGATCTGTGGCCACCTTCTGTGAACATTAAGGCCAAAGAGGCTTGGGGCCATTTGTACCCAGCCACCGTTGTATTTTAAATGACACACCACAACATCCGCTGACCACTGTTTCATTGATAACGGGCGAGCGAAAGTAAAAGTAATTGATTATCAGTGTCCAGCAGCCATTGAAGATGTGTTTCTGGCAAGGGTATAAAAGCCTGGCATCAAATAAAAAGAAAAGGGCTAATGCCATGTATTTGATACATTAGTTATAAGATATAAAATATTTTTTCCTTCACTCTTTTCAACATAATTTTCGATATTTAAAATCTGTCATTAGATGAAAGTTTTAAATGTGATGCAAGATAATTTTTTTTCTAACTTTTACGGATTTTTTATAAATTACAAGTAAAAGCGTCTTGAGTCTAAAATATGTATATGTACATAAATAATTTTTATAAGCACATTACAGTGAAATTGAATATATGTTAATTTCAATTCATATATTTTTTTAATTGCAAAGATAAATAGATACAAAAATTAATAACAAACATATTACTACTTTTGTTACTTTTTATACACCCCAATTACAGCTCTGTTTTCCTGTATTATAATATTTTAAATTTGTTTTTAACATGAAATACGATTTCGAAAAAGAACTTCCATGTAACGTTGATCAAATAATAATTGTTAAAAGAAAATAAATACAACAGAAAATAAATGGGTGTTTTTGTGAGAACTGAAAACTGTATCAAGTTGTTTAAAAAAATCACACAGTATATCTTAATTTTCCATATGCCCTTTTAAACGATACGAAATTAATTGGAATAAACTGCACTGTTTAAGCATACTTACTATATAGATATGTAATAAAATTTTTAATGATAAATGTCAATTTATTGATATATTTATTTTCAGTTTCAACAGTATAATATTCACCCATAAAGAACAATTGAAAAGTATATGCTACCTTTGTATACACCCCCAATTACAGCTCCGTTTTCCCGTATTATAATATTTTAAATTTGTTTCTAACATGAAATACGATTGCGAAAAAGTACTTTCCATGTAATGGTGATCAAATAATAATTGTTAAAAGAAAATAAATACAAAAGAAAAAAATGGATGTTTTTTGTGAAAACTGAAAATTGTATCAAGTTGTTTAAAAAATCACACAGTATATCTTAATTTTTCTTTAAAAAAAAAAAAAAAATTTTTTTCAAGTGACTTAAAAAAAAAAAAAAAAAAAAAAAAAAAAAAAGAATATCTATTATATCATATCGAATCATATATTCTGAAGAATATATGATTTAATAAAAAAAGTTATTTTTATTTATTGTACAAGGCATTGGCTCATAAAAGCCCCCTCCCCCCCACCCCCTTCCCGAAACAAATTGTTTCAGTCACAAGTAAGCAAATTTTTAGACCAGCAAGCGGCTCAAGGTCAAGCCGATTTCAGGGTTGCGATAAGAGAGAGGGAGACTTTTCCTGGAATTTCCTGCCTCTTTTTTGCTCTGTCACTCAGGTGTACGGTACGGAGTGTCATTTTGGGAAAGCAGATAGCAGTGAGCAGACGCTCCATTTCAATGTGGAATGTAGCATGAAAATATTCTGTCCATCTGTAAGTCTTATTTATGTTTATTCGTTACATGTTTATTAATTTCAATATAATCTGATTTTGCATCATTTAGAACAGGGGTTCTCAAACTATGGTACGCGTACCAGTACTGGTACGTAAAGCTCTGACTACTGGTACGCAGAAGTCCAATGCTGGTACGTGGAATAAAATACAAAAAATCAGCATATTATTATGGAATCGAAAAGGGCTTGTCTTTATTAACTTGGGAATTTAAAAAAAAAATTTCGAACGCGATTTAGGATTTTGTAAACGCTTTTTCTATTTTCTTGTTGCGCGAAATGTTTGTTATAGCAGACTTGCTGAAGAGAGACTTGGTTTGGGATGCATTATCCCGCGATCTGCAAGCCGCGGATCTGATTTCGTATGAGTTTGCGACCCCTGATGAGGGAGTTGAAAACTTGACGTCGACTATGAATCGGCTATGTCTCAAAAACAAAAAACGGCGGCGGCCGGCTGTACATTTACGACGGACGTACTTACGAGACCATGACGCACTTACGGGATATCACTTCCTATCGGTTGATGATGTTTCCCAGGTCGTGAACGTTAGGACCGGTGAACCAGATCTGTTTTCGATTCATGAACTTGAATTTGCAGTGGAATCTCTGCTGCCTAACAAGGCGCCTGGTCATGACAGAGTCAGTCTCGAGATCGCCTGTGAGGTCCTGAAACACCACCCTCCAGAGACAAATACAACAAGAAGTGAAATCAGCCCATAAAAGAGGCGATAAACACTACAGCGACAACCCATCATGAACGAGACAAGCCAACAGACATGGTAAAAATGTAAATCTATGTACGCTAATGGCGCCTGGTGCATGTAAAATCCGTCGTGGGTGCAAAGCCCTCCAAGTTACCTGTGAATTATACCTCTGGGGGTGCCTAGTCAGGTGAGGGTCTCGTCACTTGATCAAGGTTCTAAATTACGAGACCTATTAAATCTGTCAATTCAACAAAGTTAAACAGAAACTTTGAACCGCTAAATAAAGTTAACTGTAGCAAACCAGAAGAGAGCAAGCACTACAGCGATGTGAACAAATCTATATTCAGGTGGATCACAGAAATGCTGTGATCAGACGACTTCCGCCCCGCACCCAGGTACTAACCCGTCAAGCTAGGCATTCATGCCAGGCAGGTAGGGGCCTGGTCAGCGGTATATAAAAAAAAGAAACACCACCCTCAGTGGCTGTTATCCTTATATAGTCACTGCCTGAGAGAGTCTTGTTTTCCGTGGCCATGGAAGCGGGCGATTGCCGTATTCTTTCCCAAGTCTGGGAGGAAGTGCAGTGACCCTGCTACCTAACGTCCGATTTGTATATGCCGACCCTCGGGAAAGTATTGGATAAATTGTGTGCAACTCGTCTGGTACTATACTTGGAGTCCAAACGTTTGCTCGATGCGCGGCAGTACGGCTTTCGAAAAAAGGTTAGTACGGTTGACGCGCTCCATCGCATGATGGGGTACATAGCTGTTTCGAAGAGTCGTGAAGATTACACATTTCTTCTCACGCTCGATATCAAGTCAGCGTTCAATAGTGTTCGACGCACAGACATCCTCCGGTTTTTGGAGGAACTGGGTGTTGAACCTTGGCTCCTTGGGTTGATAAACGCAAAACATCACGTTGTCCGCGGCACCCGCGGTGCAGGAAGTAATGGTGCATAGAGTTCGCAGGCTTAAGACTCGTCTCGTAAGCCGGCACTTTAAAATGTGATATTGCTCTAGTCATGCAAATGTTATTGATGTCGTTGTTGTGCATGCTTAAAGTTTTATCGTTGTTGTTGTTGTTTTGAAGTTGTATTTCATATTTTGCACTAACCCAACTTCTTTCAGGTCCACTACGAGAGGGAACTGTGATTACCTTTACCTTAGTAGGTTTCCACACTCCTCGAGTTCTGGTAAAGCAAGTACAGGTCGGAAAAACTCGACTTAAATCCTAGGGCCTGGTTCCCTTCTGGGTGTCCAGTTCCGAATCTGTTGGGGGATACCGGCCCGTCCCCAAGTGTCTCGTGGTGACTCCCCTACTGGGTTTCACGGCGTATCGCAACGACTTACGTCGTCGACACGTGCGTTTAAGGTTGGACGGTCCTCTGGCCGGCCTAAGTGCCATGGGAAGCAGCTCCTACTGGTGCGCTAAAAGTCCTTCAGGACTTGGGTTCGGTGATCGCTTACGCTCCGGGTGCCCCTCTGGCTCCTGGCGGCGCAGCTTTCTTTTATAGCAGTCTTGCTGAAATTCACACTCAACCATTATGATACAATCAGTTTTCAAGAATTAAAAACACAATTAATAGATTTATATAGATAAAAATTGATTTTTTTAATAAAGATCTAATTTTAAAATAAATGAATGAATGAAGTATTTTTAACTAGCGGAAGAACTGTTTTTAAAAATCTTTACAAATTAAATTATCTGAAGGTAAAGTCTGAATGCTTGAAAGTAGGAAGAGCTTGTGTGAGTAGGAGAAGTTAAAACAAAACAACATTTCCAAGTGTAATTTATAAATTACACTTGGAATGTTGTTTTGTTACCCATTGTTCTCTTTGTACTAGAAGAGCTTTTCGAAAGCGTTGAAATAAAAGTCTTATTTCAAACATAATTCATAAATTGATTCATTGTGTTGATTGAAATATTTTCTTCTTTTTTGCAAAAAGTGTTCCTCCTATTTCATGGAAATCAGTTTTTAAGAAAGTAAAGTTATTTAAAATGGTCAAGAGAGTAAGATTATTCCAATCAAACAAATACTGTGGTCATATGCAGAGCGGATTTAAGGTAAAGCATTGCACATATGTATTGAGGTGGTATATATATAAATGTATGAAGAAACTTGCAAGTGTTTGCATACTGAGCGACATTACTGACGCATTTAAAGGAATGCAGATTATTAATAAGTTTGTATTAAGCCTATGTTAAATGCGCTAACTAAGCTTTAGATAAGAAATTCGCAGGACCTGATTAATGCAGAGGCCGACTAGGCCATGGCCTAGGGCCCACCACTGATTGGGGGGGCAAAATAAATAAAATTGTTTACATAAAGTTTATTAAAAATGCAGTTTTTTCCAATTATTTCTCCCAAAACCAAAAAAGATTTTGATTAACTTGGTAATCATATCATAATATCTAAGGATAACCACCAAATACTCCCCCCCCCCCAAAAAAAAAAATAGCTATTATCTTGGTTTGAGACTGGCTCCGAAAAGGTACTGGGTCTCGAGCTCCACATGACCTTAATCAGGCTCTGGAAATTCGTTTCTCATTTGAGACATCCTGTCACTGTATCTCACGAGAGAGGAAAGAAGTGAACTTATTCAGCTCTCCTCTTCTGTGATGGATTACTGGAGTCCATATTCAAAAGGATTTATGTAACAGAATTTTCGCTTTCGAGAATATCAGAGTACCGTCAAAAATACACAAAGTCTGTTTGTGTTTAGCACAACATATCTCTGCGAATGTGCTTTCCCCCTCTTTGTTATATGTAAAACAAATCCAGGAATAAACTAAACATTGAATCTGACTTATGACTAAAACTTCCTAATATTGAGCCAGAGATGAGGAAGTTGTGCTTGATAAAACAAGCCATCCTTTTCATTAGCCTACTACAACAGTATATGAATCAGTGTGCGCCAATATGTCATTAAGTATTGTAGCTTTTTTTACTATACCAAAATACTGTATTTTGATATTGTATGCATTATTAAAATTTAATGATGATACTACTTTTTACTTGAATGTTATTATAAAGCAGTCAATTTAGTAATGAAATCATTCATTTTTAAATGCAATAAAACCTGCTATGACGGAAATACAAAAGACCGGAGAGATATTTCGTTTTAGACAGGTTTTTTATATTAGCTTTATGCTTGTTACCAGGTGGTACGCGGAAGTATGAACTTCGATTTAGTGGTACGTCGGTCTAAAAGTTTGAGAACCCCTGATTTAGAATGTTTATATTTTACGTTTTAATAATACACAAGAATGCTTTAAACATATTTTCATTTTCGGCAAAATAGTGTAAAATTCAATTCAGTAGTTTATTATTATTATTGCGTAAATTATTTTTAAGCATTATAAATATCTATCAATTTATTCTTTAAAATAGTTTGCCTAGCTTTAAATATAAGAAATATGGCTTTAAAAAGAAAATGATTTTGTTTTCTCCTTCTGGGTGAAGAAATTTACCAGTTTATACTCAAGAAAAATTCAGTGACAGTAACAATGGAATAGAGTTTCTTACATTTTTTTAGTTGTTAAAAGGCGTAAAATTAACAGTAAAATAAGTTTTATTAGACTGTTGACATGTTTCGGCTCCATCGGAGCCATTTTCAAAACAAATAAGAATATTCTACAATTGCACGTTCTTTGAAGTTATTATTTAAAACGCCATCATTTAATTTTTAACTTCAAAAATAGTGCAATTGTATAATATTCTTATTTGTTTTGATAATGGCTCCAATGAATCCGAAACATGTCAAGAGTCTAATAAAACTTATTTTACTCTTTATTTTATGCCTTTTAGCATTTAAAAAAGTATATTATTACACGATGTTATAATTTATTATATTTTTAATGGAAAAGATTGTAATAAAATTTAAGAAAAATGTTGTTGACATTTAAAATTACTGAAAATAATTCTCAGGGATTTTGTAAAGTTTGAAATAATGTATTTTTTCTAAAGTTTGACTATTAAACTGTGAGAGAAAAATCTAAATGTTATGATGCAAAAAGATGTAATATGTTTCAGATTATATTGATTTAATAATACTTAAAAGAATAAACATAAATTACTGGTAACAGACTGTAAAAACCAGTAAAAAAAAAAAAAAAAAAAAAAAACATACATTAATTATCATTTGCCAAATATAAAATATATAACGGATCATGTTACTATAATACACATAAAGAAAAGATTATTTAAGCAACAATTCAAATTTTATTCTGGAAAAAAGAATGCTTTTTAGAAGTTTATTTAAACAATAAAGTGTTTTTGCGTGAAAAAAAAAGTACTAAGAATTATTTAGGTACAAATTTCAAGAAAACTATAAGTTCAACTTACCTTGATTTTTTTTTTCAAAAATTTTCCAAAACAGAATACTTGACGTAGTGAATTAATTAGTTTATTTCTTTTAATTATATACTTTTAAAATTTATATGAAATGCAATAATTTAAAAATAGCATATGATATAAATTTTTAAAATATATAATAGAAAAAATAAACAAATACTTAATTCACTATGTCAAACATTGTATTTTTAAAATTTTTGAAAAAAATCAAGGTAAGTGAATTTATAATTTTGTTGAAAAGTGTACTTAAATGATTATTAGTACTTTTTTCACGCAAAAACAATTTATCATTTGAATAAACTTCTAAAAAGTATTTTATTTTCTAAAATAAATTTTGATTTATGCCTAAATAACCTTTATTGGGTGACAATGGCTGGGTTTTGGCTAGCTTACATTTATAAAAGACATAAAAGGCATTTTTATGGTCAGTTTTGGGCTGGATTTAATTCTTGAAAACCACAAATGGCGTTGCTACGGCAAGTTTGTGGCTAGCTTTTATTCATTATGATTTTTAATGGCCTAGCTATGGCAAGTTTCCATTAATAATTGCCATTTAAAGTATAATTGTGGCCAGTTTTAGGCTATCTATCATTTATGATTAACCGTTAGTGGCCTAATTATGGGGATCTTATTGTATTTCTGGCCAATTCTGTTGCGGCCACATTGTGGCCAGCGTGACAGTTTTTTTAAGTTGCCATTACGGCCAATGATAGCTGCCCTCCATCTGACAGTTTGGGCCAAAGCTAACGTAGCCATCAGTGGCCCGAAAGTTCTGTGTTCGTTGGAAAAGTATTTGCCATGTATTTTAATGATGTTTCACTATTTCAGACGTAATGAATGTAATATGAGTTTCTGAGGCGAACTAAAACAAGCTTACTGAAGAATATTACGATTAATATTATGATATATTAAGAATAATCCTTTATCGTTCAATTACAGGGGCAAGCAAAATATTTCGGTTAAAGTGCTGTCTATTAGTGGTTATTGCTTTGAGGGATTTTCAATTACAGTATTCATTTTTACTTAATGTTTGCATACTGCATGATGCGTATAAACTCATAAATCATATACAGGACTACACAAAAGATTTTTTGAGTATTACTGTGTAAATGCGTTAAATGCTTAAAGGTTATTTTTAATTTTGTTGCTCATTTTCCAGCTGAACTATATTTAATATACTAAGCGAAGTTTTTATAGTATGTATAAATACATATACATGTTTTCCTAAACAGTGGCGTCCATTGCTGTCTCAGAATGGTAATTTCTGGGATTGTGTTTTTAGTATAGCATTGTGCGTCTTGCGCCTGAATTAAATTTTAGCTTAATATGCGGCGTGTATAAAAATCTGAGATAACATACAAGGCTGTATAAAATGATTCGTGTATATTTCTCTCTATTGTCAGAAATTACTGAAGGTTAATTTTAACGTTTTTTATGCGTTTTCAAACTAAACTAATTTTTACGTACTATGTAGAATATATTACAAATCTATAAATCATATACAGGGCTCACAAAAAGAATTCAAGAAACTTTCCGACTGTGGTAGATTATTGTTGAAATCGCATTTTTAACACCTTTAAAAATGCTTTTCAACAATTACCTACCGTAGTCGGAAAGTTTAAATTGTTTACTTTGGTTAATTATTGATGTTTTTCGCCATATAAGTCTTTTTATATACTCGATACTACTATTTGAACTATGACTACTTTCTTTGTCAATATCGTATTTATCAATTGTATATCGTTCAATAAGTGAGCTATTAGTATTGCTTTGTATTTATAGTTTTCTCTCAACTTTAATTATTATCTTTAAAAAGCTCTACAACTTCTTATATTCATTTACAATCACAATTGTTCATTCAGCCCATTATTGTATTTAACTTGACTCATCCAGTATAATTGGAAAGCCTTTGTGATTGACAATGTAATCTTTGACAGTTAATTTTCAATAGTGAAGGGTCCCCTTACCGGGTGGTCCTTCCGGGTATCGCTTCATCGGCTAAAGCCTTGCCGCATAGTAAACAAACCTACTGGGCGAGGCTAGTTGAACTTAGCCGAAAGGTAGACCTCCCCTCCAGGTTTGCCCTTGACCTTGTTTACTTTGATATCTTCTTCCACCTTAATAAACGTGGAAGTTTCATTAAAGAATTCTGGAAATGTTGCAAAGTGTTTCATAATCTATGCTTTACGCATAATTTCTCTTCCTTGTTTAAATACTATCTTTAAATTAACAATGCTTTATTGTTCTGATGTAGTTAATGCCATAACAATTCTGTCCTATGCAGCATATTTGTCTGCAGAATGTATAAATATGATACGGCCAATTGTACTTTAAATTTTCATTCACTAATAAATACTTCTCTTTATCATAAAGCTTTTAAATCATCATAATAAAACTTTTTCCTAAGGAAAGTTAAAAAATTGGTTTCTGAAATTTATTAAAATAAATTTTATTGAATGCTCAAAGAAATCCGACTTGAAACAATCTTTTTATCAATAAACCAAGGATTTTTCTTTATATCATCAGTCTATAGAAATTTCTTTCGATCGAAAGATTGCACTGTTTATAATGGACTGATCCGTTCGAATGTACGAAATGAGACACTTTTCTTAATTAAATAGTCTTGTAGGGAATAGAAAAAAAAGAAGAAAAATATTCGTCTCTTTTAACATGATTGCGACTCTTAGAGAAATGTATTTAGTATCTATAAATATAATACTTAAGATAGTTAGTTGCAACAAATGTAATTGTTTCTATTTCAAACACATTTAATACAAACATATGTTCATTGCTGTAGTTATGTAGTACGTAGTCGAATGAAGTTTAATAAAGATATTGTTAAAATTAAGTCTAAACCAAAGTAATAAACTTCCTCTCCTCAAAATCTTTAAAAATAGTTAGTAGTGTTGCTTTTTAACACATTTCCACATAGTTATAAAGTGTTTATCAATTGGGTTTGTCTATCTGTCTGCCGTCTGCCTGCCTGTCTGTCTGTAACCTGTCTATCTGCCGGCCGTCTCTCTGTCTGTCCGTGCCCTAGTAACTATTTGTATAATTATTCTCGTAACTCGTAACTGACGTACATATACTTGGATTGTCATGCAATTGATATATGATATTGAAGTTTACTACGGCATGTTCGGAATTGAAAATGAAGTGTGTAGTACATATTGTTCCTTTACAGAGATACTCAAAAGAATTCTGTTACATTACGGTCTATGCGGGGGGGGGGGGGATTTGCGGTTTATTTTAACGATATTGCATTAATTCAAACATATTGAAATTGATATATGTCACTGAGTGCATTGCAAGAGGTTTATTATATAATATGGTGAACATAGCACTTATAGTTTCTTTACAGGGACACTCAAAAGAATTCCGTTACATTACGGTCTACGGGGGAAAAATCGTTTGCAGTTTATTTTAATAATGTTTCACTATTTCAGATACATTGAAATTGATAAATATCACTGAAATGCATTGAAAGAGTCTTATTATATAATATTTTGTGTATAGCATTCATCGTTCACTTACAGGGACACACAAAAGAATTCGGTTAAAGTTCTGCCTGTTAACAGTAATTTCCAGAAGTGCGTTTTCACTTGTGGAGCACGCTTTTAAATTTAACTAACTTTTTGCATATTACGTGGTGTATATAAATTCTACAGATCATATACAAGGAGGCACAAAAGATCTTTAGTACATTTACAAATTCCAGAATTAGAATTTTAAATTATGCTATGGGTTTCCCAACTGAACTAAAATTTAGCAGCATTCTATGTAGTATATAGACAAATCTATAGATCCTATACAGGGCTGAACAAAATAATTCGGCTACTTGTCCGAATATTGTTGGTAATTCCTGTAATTATGTTTTTAAATGTGTTATGCGTTTTCCAAATTGTTTACTTAAAGTTTCAGTAGCTATATAATTGATAATTGTATTTTAGTGTAAATGCCTTGTATGGGAAGCTATGTATTTGTATTTTTGGTTCATTTTAGCTTTAGAATTAGGTTTAGTGAGACAGGTGTAACCAATCTGTCTTTAAAGTCTCTTTTAATTCTTAGTTTGTAAATTAGCTTTAGTAGAATTCTGTTTTCGGTTCGCTTCGTTTCTTTTTCTAGTTCCCTGTGTGAAGCAGTGTTTTCTCACTAAGTTGGTGGAGTGTTGTTATTTTGTTTTGATTTAATTCCAACAACCCTTATTTCGGGTTCGTCTTTGAGCTGTGATATTGCTGGGTGGTGAAGGGGAGACTACCGCCGGAGGTTTTACGCCGCAAACCCTCACAGGTTGGTGCTCCGTCTGGGTGATCTCGTTTACTTAAACTTCTTCCCCCCGGGATTACACTTATACTCGAAAGGGAAACTTATACTCCCGGGTCGGTCGTCCCTTGCTATCCCTTGTTTACTTAAACATCATCTTCGCCTTATTAAACGGTAAAGATTTGTTAAAGTATTTGGAAAGTTTTACATAATCTGTACTTGACGCATGATTTTTCTTTCTTATTTTTAAATTAATTTACTCTTTAGAAGATACTTATGAATGAACTAGCAGGTATCTTCCACTACAATGGAACGATTTTCCTAAAAACCTCGAATCAATTGAAAATCCCTGAAAAAATATCTAATGATGATACCTAATATGATAATGTAAGTAAAACAAAATCCATGTAACAGAACGTGAGGTATAAGTATTGGGGAAGAAATATAAATTTTCATTCTATATATAAACAAGATATTCGATTTTTAAAAAAGCTACTCTTTCATATTTCATAATCGGGCTGATCTAATAATTAAACTTAGTCACATAGCTCTGTAATTAAGCAACGTATAATAACGTGTCATACATTAAAACCGCGCCATTCAAAAATTATTTAGCTGACAATGCATGTCCTATAAAAATACGTTTCGCAGAACGTAAGTTATAAGCATTTGGATCAAAATTCGCCTTCATAATCGGATTGACTTAATTATAGAACTTCGTCCCATAGTTCTGTAACTAAGAAGTGTTGAACGATATGTCGTACAATAAATTTAATTTTATAGATACTAGGTCATCTAACCCGGGCTTCCCGGGATAGAGAATGTATGTGAAAAACCATTTTTTTGTTGTTGTTATTGAAAACTAATAGATTTTTTACATTTGATAATTTTTGTTAGATTGCGCGCTAACAATACCAAACGAATCGCTAAAAATTTCGTTATCTACAGAAGTATTTTTTATTCTGATAATTTCAGCAGTTTCAGTCGTTTATTTCAATTACATGTCTGTTAAATCTGTGTTTTATTTATACTATTTTATTTATTCCTTAATAAGTTTTAATTTCGTTATTGAATATTAGCTGGAGACAAATGCTGAACTTTTTATATTGTTTAAAGTGCAAACAGATTAATATTTTGTTATCGTCTGCAAGCGATAGAGATAGATTTTTTATTAAATCATGCTTGAAATTTAATTTAAATGCTATAATAAATTAGTCAATTAAGATATAGTTTTCAAACAAATTGCATTTGAAAGTAGATTTCTTTCCCTATATAACGGTGTAAAAATTAAAAATGTGCGATGTTTAGAATTTAAAAAAATTGCAGTAGCTAACTCGCAAAACCGAAATTTCATCTTCAACTGTTGCCATTCGCAAAATGATGTCAGCGTTACGCACGGACACGTTTGTCCTTTATATTATAGATAGATAGATACATAGTAGATATGAGCACTATTCCTAATATGCCGCCTATTCTACTTACAGTACGGTGGATAAAACAAGTATTTAGTATTTATTTGTTATCCGTTTACGAGTTGTATGTTTTGTATTTTTCTTTTATGAGAATATTAACACTAGTGACTATAATATTTCTGAAAAGACCTAGTAAAAAAACCTTCAAAAGGAAATTAAATCAATCTCTTTTTTAATATACTTAAAGTAAATTTTATTCAAAACCAAAAAATCAAACTTGAAACAATCCCTTTAGCAGGAAAAGTAAGGATTTATTTCGATTTATTTTTTAGATATACAAAAACTTCATGTTTTGATCAAAAGAATGCACAATTTATAATGGACTTATCACTTTGAAAGTCAGATCTCAGACGTTTTCTTAATTGAATAGTTCATTAGGGGATAGAAGTAGGAAAGAAATCTCACTATTGATGCAAGGCGTAGAAGAAGATATTTATTATCAACAAATAATAATAATTAGTTAGTTGACAGATATATTGAAAATGTAATGGTTACAACTTCAAGTACCGCGTATACCAGATAGGGTAGTCACACAGGATCAATTTGCATAGTCTTCTTATTTTAATAACACGATTTTCAAAATGTGATCTTCATCTTACTTAATCGCGAAATTCCAGATATTCAATAATATTAGTATTACTATTTGTAAAAGAGAGACTCAAATTTAAGAATCTTATAAAAAATGTTTAACTACTCCCTGAAACGACCGGTTCATTTTACATTTAAAAAGTTATATTGCTAATCAATACTATTAGTTTAATCAAAATTTAAACTAAAATAGCATTTGTTTTCATCTGCCTGATTTCTAAAATGCTTTATAATATTGTATTTTATAATTAAATTTCATTTCTCTGCCATTTACAGTATGTACGTGTCTACAGTAAATGTATTGTGCTGTCCTCTAAACAAACCCACTGTGAAATGTTTCCTAAAAAAAACCACCCTAGTACTGCATCAAATATTTCACTAAAGACATTTTTTTGTTTTGTTTTGTTTTTATGCACCATTTAGAATAATAAAAATAGTTGAAAATACATAAGGAGTGCTTATTTAGTTTTAAAATAATAGAAATTAACAATTGCAGAATTCTGGCAAAATATGAGCTTTATTTTATAATATTATTTTAGAATGATCTACATACATTTATATATTTTTTATGTTAAACCCTTAATATGTAATAAAATGTTTCATTTTCCGCTGATTATGTCAGGTGTGGGTTTTTTTTTCAGGTAACATGAGTTAATTTTTGGAATAATTGGTTTCTTTTTTCAAATTCTCGCGTAATTGGTTGTCATTTTGTAATAAAGTGATAAAATGAAGAATGCCCAACATTAAAATCTTAGTCAGAACAAGTTGTAAAAATTTAGCCATGTTTAATTTTTTTAATTTTTTTATTAGTTTTCATATAGAGAAATTTTTAAAAAAATGGGTTATCTTTAGAGGACAGCACAATACATAATATATATGTTAATAGATATATTTAAATTTTTTTTTGTTACTATTGATACATAAATATATGTTTACTCATATTTAACTCAAGCGACATAGCAAAAAAAATTGTAACAAGTGAAATTAAATCATCGTTTTCTGCAGATTCTTAAAATGAATTTTATTCACAAAAAAATACTTGAAACAATCTTGAAAAAGACTTGAAACAATCTCTTTAGCAACAGAAGTGAAGGATTTATTTCGAATTCCTTTTAAAGTAAACAAAATTTCTTATTTTAATTGAAAGAAAGTACAGTTTGTAATGGATTTGTCAGCTTGAATGTCAAAACTGAAGACCTTTTCTTAACTGAACAGTTCATTAGAGAATAGTTTTTTTTTTTTAAAGAAAGAAAATCATGCATCACACAAATACTATGAAACACTTTCCAACTCTAACAGAATGTTATTAAGAAATTTCATTTTTTCATACAAAGAAATCCATCATAATCTATCCTGCAGCCGAATTCTTTTGTGAGTCTCTGTAAATAAAGATAAGTGTTACACACTCTTCCTTAATCTATAGAAAACATACTGCAGTGCACCTCAGTGATCCTTTTACTTACCCATCATACGTAGTATAAGGTAAGTCTTGTAATCGTTCTGAAAATCGAAAAAAAAATTGACGGATTTACACGTTTTAGACACTGGAGATTCTGAAAAACATATTTTTAGAACGAAAAACTTGCCCTGTGTGTGTGTGTGTGTGTGTGTGTGTGTCTGTAAACGCTCTATCTCCCGAACAAATTGAGATAGAGACTTGAAATTTGGTATGTACTTAGTATGTAATAATGAGAAGAAGCTTATTTAATTTCAGTAACCTCGATTATCCGGAACTATTTTTTTCGGACTCTCGAAATATTCGTTCTGATAAAAGGTATATAAAAATTTTCAAAATTGTTTATTTTAAGAAGTTAATATAAAAGACAATAAAAAACATAAATTTTGCATAAAGAATGAAGTCGATCGGATAATGAGTTGCCAAGATATTTTTAATTATACTTGCCACACTCTTCGATTTTTCATGACCCTGTATTTCATTCAAATTTCAATTCAAAAATATATTTTAATTGGAAATGAGACGCTTAATCCGACGCAGTAAACAGTTAGTTAATATGATTATCAATTTTGGAGTTATATGGATGTTTCTTTTACGCAATTCAGTAATAGAGCATTTAAAGTTTATGACGTCATCAAGCCAGGATTTTATTCGACTTGCAATGCATTTTATAAATAGTTTACACGTTTTTTTTTTCATATTTTTTATTATATATATCCATGACGGGTAATTATTACGGTGGCCCCCAACGACTAGTTTAATTTCATTATGTTTCAGTTATCATAACACCGTTAAAATACATCGCAAACGATTTTTCCCATAGATTACAATGTAATAGGATATTTTGTGCATCCCTATGAACGAACTATAAATGGAATGTATTCTATACTCCTGAGAATGCATTTTTTCATCCCCCTCACTGATGCATATCAATTTCTTTATGTTTGAAATATTGTAACATCATTAAAATGCATTAGAAATGATTTCTTCCCCATAGACCATAATGTACCCGAATTCTTTTGTGCGAACTTGAAAACTAGCAATACATGCTAAACACTTCATTTTCAACACTGAAAATTCTATAATAAACATGAGTAACATATAAAAATTTCCTAACAATGTGAGTATATTTGCGAGAGTTAAAGTACGGACAGACGAAAGAGAGATAGACAGAGAGACAGACAAACCATGAACGCTTTTCAACTGTGTTGAAAGTATTATTAAGGTAAATGTATTTTAAAGTACTTTATCAATTTATTATTGTTTAAGAAATCGAAATTATGGGAATAGAGAAGTATTCATTTAACTTTGAATCTTGAGTTTGTTAAATAGCACATTTATAATCATTTCCCTTAATGAGAAAACTTTATGAAATAGGATTAACATAATCTTTATAATTTTTAAGGTAAAGATAATAATTTCTCTCATTTCCATACTTATACGCACAAAAAAGTAGACAAAATTACTTCCATTTTCATTATTTAAAAAAATAAATTTAAGTAAAGTTCCTTGAAAGGCTTCCTGTAAGCCAACCTTACACCATTTGCATAAATGTTGAATTATTTAATAATGAAAGTTTTTAATGGATTTTCTCCTCTATAATAAGTTCCAGTAAAATTTAAATGCATTCAAAATTTTGATTTTAAGATAAATTAAATTTAACATAGTCATTTAATTTTTTATGGATGATATTTGGATTTTACTAAAAGAAACATTATCCTTTTTTCAAGTAAAATAATTCATTAAAATATTAGAATATTTAATAATGATAATTTTTTAAAGGATTTTCTAACGCTTTCTAACATAGTTGAAAATTGTTTATAAATTCGGTTTGTCTGTCTGTCTGACGTCTGTCCGTGCTCTTACTCTCATTCAACACGGTCTAATAGAAAAAAAATCTTTGCGGTGTACGCAATGATGTTATGAAACTCCAAACATAATGAAATCACTGAACTGCACTACATATTTGCGATAGATTATGGAGTGCATAGCATTTATCGTTCATTTACAGAGACGTACAAAAAATTTGGTTACAGAGCAGATTAAGATCAATAATTGCTGAAAGTGCGTTTTCCGCTGTGGTATACATTTTTAAACTAACCTAATTTCAAGTGTATTGCGCTTAATTTAAAGTAATTGCGCTATACTTACAAAAAAAACTTCGGACATCTCTTAATTAGGTACATGAATACAGTAGATTGTAAACTGAAGGTTGCCAGGAATGTTGATTATAAGGGAACTGCCTTGAGAAAGATATTTGAATATTGCAATAGGGAATCTCTCTGAGGAACAGGAATTAGTTGATGGTTTAATTTAACGCTATTTAAGATTAATTGGAATTCACTGTACAGGTAAGAACTTTCGTTCCTATAAGCTGGACTATAAATAAAACAAGTAGAGTTTGAGGATTTATAATTAGTTTTAAAATTTTTATTGTATGGAATGCAGTTGACGCAGCTGGATGGATTATGACAATTTTTCTCAGAATGATCAAAGCCACAATTGATACATCGAATATGACTCTGGCAAAAACGGGAAAGATGACTCATCTCTTGACAACGGGAGCATCTGTTAATTAATGTGTGCGGTTTAAAACTATATTTTGAAGAGCCCATAAAGATACTATCAAGACTTACTAGTGATTTTTCAGAAAACATAATTTACATAAAATATTGTGAAATAGTTTTTACTTTTATTGTCAGAAAAGCGTCGATAAACAAATGCGCGATAATAGGGCCACGAGTAAAATAGAAGAAGAAAAAAAATTGCAAAGTAAGTACCTCATGTGAGTGCGGGGGCTGTACATTAAATTAGACCAAATTTGCTTTATGAATCTTGATGTTGAGAATGAATCAGAACTCATAGGTAAAACTTTAAGGGATGGTAGAACACATCTAAACAAGCTTTGTTTTTTCTATACAATGCACAGGCGTATCGCAAGCGGCGAACCACTAGATGGCGCTATCATTAAACACATAAAGCGCTGGTTTTTCACACACATCGTCAATTCTACCCTGAATTCCAAAAAGGATGGCTTGGTTTAATAATGAGGAAATGCGTTTTTTAATTTTTTTTTCGCCCATTGTCACGTTTTCCGGCGGCTTCACCTGCTACTGAACACTGTAATGTTTTTCTTTAAGACCTTAATAAAGGGACCAGGATGAACACTACGCTCTACAGACTTGGTTTCTTTTTCTGAGCAATCCCTCTTAGGCAATCAAATCAAATCAAATCAGGAAATGCGGACTTGCATTTCATGCATGATGCTGTAGTGACGAGTGCTCTGAAACATCCAATTGTGTAGTAAACAGTGTTCTCTCCTCAATCAGAAAGCGCCCTTGGATGCTTGGAGATTTTTTTTTAAATATTCATTCAGTCTTGAATCAATATAAATAAATATTGACTTGAAACTATGAACTTTTCCGGATGGTCAGAAATGAGAAAATGTTTGAGTTCATTTCCTATAAGTATGAATATTTAATTTAGTAATTGTGATACGTGAAAATCTGTAGTTTATTATTTTTATATCTAAACCATTTCTCTGTACACTGCGCCAGAAAAAAATTGTTTCCATTAAATTTACAAATGTACAATACATTACTTACTTTTCCTTCTTGTAAATAAATCTTCTGAATATCAATTCCTAAAAATCCTAAAATCTTTCACATTTTCTCCCTCATTTTCTTCCTCACTATTTTCAGCAAGATTGTACAAATATTTCAAAATACTTTTTTCAAGAAGAAGGTTATTTGAATAAACCATGTCTTATTCCATTAATTGAAACAAATTGGCTTTAAATTGTGAATCTATAACACCAGGGTGTTTCATGACAGCTGATATTGAATATATAGATTATTTTTATATTTTTTACATTACATATATATACTTATGTAAAGTAGTATTAGAGTGCGGACATTTACGCACACAAGTAAAACGCAAAACACCTTAGTCTTGACTCCATGGTTTGGCCTCTTACCACTTGTTTCCATGGTTTGGCAAAATACCTCCAAATTTGACGCGAAGTATAAGTCGTCAAAATAAAGGAAACTTGTACTAAATTGGGGGCCTTTTTTTGTGCAAAATAAAGTATTTCCTTTTAACCAGATAAATAATAGCGACAAAAAGCTGATATGGTACAGATGTATAACTTTTTTAAAATTTACTTACTATTCTTATTTCTTGCTATTTTTCAGTGTTACATGAAAAAATAATTTTAAATATCATTTTTTCCGACATGACTTACGTTTGAATCAAACCCTTAGCGTGGACTCTGATTACGGTAAATTAACCCCAAAATTCAATGAAAGAAACATTTTTTTTTTAAATCTTAGAATCAAATATGTGAATTCTAAATGGAAAATTTTACATTATATTCAATACAGGTATATGCTAGTTTCCATGACCAATAAGTGTAAATGGGAACGTTATCTTATTACAGTATAAACTTATTTTTAACAACATAACTTATTTTTAAATTGTTTTCTTCGCCAGTCATACTTAATTAGATTTTCACCTGGTACTTAATGAAAGAAATTCGTGCAGTTTCTAGTATTAAATTAAATTAATCGAAATATAAACGTCGCGTTCAAATTCTACATAAAACTGAATTTTTATTAAATTTTTAAGTAACGTACCACGATGTTTGAATATACGACATAAATAATTGTGATCATTTCAAAAATTAGCATTTTCAATTTTCCAGATAAATTCCCCATAATTTTCGAGGAAAAGAGCCACTACTTTGTATTTTTTCTTTGTAAACCTTAAGACATATTTTCTAAACCAAGAGATTCTTTCGAACGTAAGATTCCATGCATAATATAGTTTATGAAATTCAAGCTGAATACCTTTGAGAAGGAAAACTTTAAAATTTTAAAATTTTAAATATATATATTGCTTTCGCAGCGGAGTTCAAAATATTTGAAAATTGTATAGCTGAAATATTAAGTTACTTAACGTATTGCGCATTAGCATTATATAACACATTTTTTAAAGAAAATGCAAATTATTTTCTGTAGCTTCTAGAGATGCAGACTCAAATTTGTCAGTTATTTTAGTCACAGTATGCAGATAAAACTTTTACTTTATACATCTTCAGTGTTCATATTCAATAATGAAAGTAAAAATTGCTTTTCAAAAATCACTCTTTTATAACCATTTTATGTTTATCTTTAAAATCACGCGTGATTTCATGACTGCAATTCATGTAGTTCCAAAATATTTCTATTACAATAAATTGAATTATCATGAGCCACGATATCTTGAAATTCACTGTTTTGATTTACGTTTAATAGAAAGAGCGAACCAAAAGATAAAGTAGTGAATGTATTAAACAAATTAGAATTTTTTCTCTGTCTCTTTTTTTTTGAGATATGGTAACACGTAAGGGAAAAAAAGCGTTATTTAAACTATTTGTTCAAATTTTCAAAATTTTTCTCTCAACGTATCATCGTAATTTAATTAATATTCAACTATTAAATGATAAAAGAGTTGTTGTTTTTTTAAGTACTGTTACACGCTTTACTTTTTATTTATATTCTATACTTCTTAGTGTTTAAAATATTTCATTGTTGCAATTTCTCAACCAGTTGGCATATTTTGATGAGTGTGGTGTGGCGCATTATTAACCCCATTGTTGTTGTAAATCGTAAACAGTTATAACCATAAAGGATTTTTGGCGATTGATCACCTGCGCCCGGCTAATGGAAGAACTCTTTAAAATTAGTTTATTAATTTATTATTAAGTTCTAAAAATATTACAATGCTATATTGTAATGGGAACGTTGACGAATTTCAACGAATTTCGTTAACGAAACACATTTTTCATTTTTATCTGCCGTCTAAACCAATTCTAATTAAAATCAGAAACTTATTTTACGAAACACAGTTTTCATTTTCATCTGGCGTCTAATCTAATTCTAACTAAAATCAGAAACTTTTTTTTCAAAATTTCTGGTAGAAATTGAATTTAAAAAAAATTAAAGTTTGACTGATATGCTTCTGCGCATGTCCGAATGATTCATTCAAATAATCAAAATAATCGTTATGTCCATCACTACTTTACATATAAAAACTAAGTTATGTTATATGAAAGAGTGCAAGTTAAGAATGTAAGATATTAATTCATTTTATCATATTTTATGATAATACTTATGAAGTTGCTTACTAAATTAAAATGCACCAAAGGAAACTGGGTCATTCCCTTTTGCAGATTGTTAAAATAAGTTTTATGCAAAACAAAATTAAACTTAGAAACATTTAGAAACAACTAGATGTCTTTAGCAGGAAAAGGTAGGACTTTCTTTGGTTTCAGGCGAAGGCATCGTCTGCAAAAACTTCATGTTTTGTTCTAAACAATGCACAGTTTATAAAAAAGATATCCGTTCAAATGTCAGATCTCAAACACTTTTCTTAATCGAACAGTTCATTAGGGAATATAAAAGAATTTTTATCCCTTAAAGTTATTACAGAATGATATTTAGTATCACTAAATGTAATAGTTGAGACACACTTCGCGTCGGTTGATTAGAAATGGAGTTATTTTTATTTCAAGTAATAAAATACCTGTACCAAATAAAGCTACGTTAAGGATACAGATCAATACAACTGCTATATCAGCATTAACATTTTAAATGTAGTTGGATGTAATATTTTTATATATTTTAGCATTATTAAATCATGCATACTCTTGTCACTTTTGAATTTTGGCTAGGTAAGTTCAAAACAAAAGAAACTTTAAACTGGCCTTATTTGGGGAATGTGTTTTAAATAAGGCCATAGTTTCTAAGTAAGTGGTTTAACTTTAATTAATAGATATTATACAGGTATCAAAGCAATTTATTACAAAATGAAGAAAGCATTTTAAAATCGCACGTTTTAACTGTTGAAAATAAAATAAGCGAGTATAAAAAGTCAAAATAAAGCCTTTCTTTTATGAAGAAATCCAAACGAAGTTATTTACATTTGGGACAGAAAAAGGAGCCTGTGTCTATTAAATTTAGTTCTACACATTCTTCATGGACATATTTCTTGCACTTTGAACAAAAACGCATATTTAAAACAGGCTTTTGGCAAGGCTTTTGGCAAATGAGCAATTCTTTATTAGGAAACTTCTGTTTTTCACATATTTCATTTTCAAACACAAACAGTATTAAAAATACAGACTATTTCAATATGCATTCTAAAAGAATGTTAAATTATCTTGTTCAGCATGCAAATATTGTTAAATTACTTCAAAAATTTACGCTGATTTCACACGAAAGTTAGTTATCTTTTTTAACAACGACGCGTCCAAAGAATCAGTGGTCCGAAAACGACGATGAAGATATGGTTGAAACTATATGCTCGTGTTAAGAACACATAAACTGTTTATTTACTCTAATAGATTGAGATATTCAGTTAACCTAATTTCCACTGAAGCTATCTCAAAATCTATACATTGTTGAATGTAACTCATCTCTCAAGCAAACAATATTTTTTAAACGATCTTTCTAAAAATGTAACTTTTATGCAATTTTATTCGAAAAAATAATTTTGAATAAATATTGCCGCTTGGCATATGGAAAAAGATGTGGTTAGCTCGTATTCGTTTTTCTCAGTCACATGACTTGCGCTTTTATTCTATAGATTACGTATGACAGGATTTAACAGAATAAAGAAAACTTTTATTAATATATTTTTAAGTTTTCATTGGATTTTCATAAACTTTGAAATGACTCGACAAAATTCTTCATCGATTATATATATTAAATTTCAAATCATTCCGTTGGGTATTTTCTGCGCTGTTATATGCGGACAGACTTTCAGACGGTCGGACGGACGGACCAGACAACGACTGTAGGTGCTACGTATTTATATAATTACGAATGCACCTAAAAATGATGGCCTTATTAAGAGCCTTATGAAGACCTTATTTAGTACAAATACCTTATAAAACAAATTCCGTTACTAAATCAATGATACAATTAAAATTAGATCTGTAACTAAATGATAGACTTTTTTCATCTGTTCTAAATATTTTTTATTTATAATATTATGTTTTAATTTTTTTGAATATATGTATTAATGATAATTACATATAAATAAAATATATAACATTTAAGATATAGTATAGTTCTCGAAAATGAAGTTAAGTATCTTTAAAAACGAAAGACTTAATTTAAAACACTGTGCTTCTTGAAAAAAAAAATTTCAAGAATCCTTTTTAAACCGAGTTCAAAGCAATTTCAAAAAGTATATCTTAAATATTAAGTTATTTAACATTTTACATTACAACCTAACATATTTTACTTACTTACCATTATCATTTTACGAAATCTAGAAAAAATACAAATTTGTGTCTGTAGATTCTAGAGATAAACACTTGTGTTTTGTTTGAGTGATAATACTCCTGAATTTTTCAATTCACTAAAAGAATATCGCAATGTAAGAAATTTTTTTCCACATTAGATTATATGAGTTTAAATGAATACAGATTTTCTTAGAGTTATCTTAGAAATTAAATTTAAAAAAAAAGCATTTTGCATTAAACCATACGTTTTGTCTGCTGAATATATAAACATAAAAAATGAAAATTTAGTTAACAAATAAAGATGGTTGAAATTTACTCGTATAATTACTTTTATGTTATTAAAAGAGCATGGTTACCGCGATATACTGATGAAAAATCTTAAATTATATAATAATATAATAACATCCTCTGATATCTGTTAATATCTTATTTGGTAACCTCTGATAATATCTGGCGTGTTCGTTAAAATTTTGTAACAAATGAAAATAGGATAAAATTAATTTTTAAAATTTTTTTATGGCAATAACGAAGTTAAAAATACTTATTTACGCAAGTACAGGGTTGTTATAATTAAAGTTCGCCTATTCAGAAGGCTCTAGAGCCGGTTCTATGGCTCCAAACGAAACAAAATTTCACTAGTACGTAGTTGAAGAGATGCGCTCTGCAAAAATCGAAAAAAAATAGTTACATTTTTCGTCAGTAGGTGGGGCTGCGCCAATATTTAAGGCGATGTTTCAGATTCATTATATCAATTTCAGTCAATCCAGACGAAGCACAAAAATTTAAAAGTTTCAACAAACTTCGACGAACTGCGAATTGTTATAAATAAAGTTCACCTAATCAGACAGCTCTAGAGCCTGACCTATGACTCCAAACAATACAGAAAAATGAATATAATTTCATGTGATCTAATCTGCATCAACAAAAATAAAACATGTCGCTCGGCAGCGAGGAAATAACGAAGAATAACATTACGCATTCTCAATTAAGTCTCCACCATTTTCAATAACGCATTCCATTCTCAAAATTGCGCTTTCTACAGCATTGCGTAAACTGTCCTGTGAGATTGAGCGAATATGAAGTCTAATACTGTCTTTCAGATCAGCGATTATCTGACATCTGTCTTTAGATACAGAATCTTTCAAAAATCCCCACAACCAAAAATCGCATGGTGTTAGATCAGGCGATCGTGATGGCCAGACTGTTTGAAAATAACGACTTATGATGCGGTCTTCTCTAAAATGGCTTGTTAAGAAAGTCCGAACTGCTCTAGTAATGTGCGGTTGTGCACCGTCTTGCATAAACACGATATTTTGAAGGCAGCGTCGCTGTTGCAGCTCGGGAATCAGAAAATTTGACAACATATTGAGATACCTTCTCCCATTTACGGAACATGTAATGGGTCCTGTGGATGTTAGTTCCTCAAAAAAATATGGCCCTATCATAAACGTAGCTGTGAAACCGCACCAAACCGTCACTTTAGCTGCATGCAATGGAACTTCTTGGACAACATTAGGATTCTCTTTCGCCCAAATTCGACAGTTGTGTGTGTTCACTTGTCCGTTTAAATAAAAATGCGCTTCATCACTCCATAGAATATTCCAGGGCCAAGAATTGTCCACATTCATTCGTGCAAGAAACTGTAATGAAAATGATAGCCGACTTTCGGTATCACCCTGTATTAGTTGTTGCACCCTCTGAATCTTGTATGGATAGTAGGCAAAATTTGACGCATCACTTTTCTCACAGTGGAAATCGGCATATCGACTTCATTCGCAATAGCTGGCACACTTGCATTACCAAATGATGACTGGCCTGTTAAATCCACGGCAGCAGTAGCAATTAGCAATATCTTCAATGCTAGAAATGTCTACCTTTTATCGTCCTCTGCCTGGAAGATGGTCGAGTTTTCCTGTTTCCTTGAACTTTTTAATCATTTTGTGAACTCCACGATCCGACATTGGTCCACGTCTAACATCTTTTAGATTCCGGAATTCTCGAAGAGCTGCAGCTGCGTTGCTGTTATTTTGATAAAATAACTTTACAAGAAGTGCCTTTTCTTTCAAAGTTACCATTCTCCACAAAGCGTAGATTCAAATGCTTTTCAGAAACAATCAACAGTTCCAGTATCAAAGAAATCACAGACACACTTTATCAGCAAGTTTTAAATCGTCAGGTGGTTAGAAGGGTATTTCAAGTTTTCAAAGTTGCGACGTCACTTTGACGTCGTTCGTCGAAAATTTGAATAAAATGTGATATTTTTCAAGCGTTGGGTGAAACTTTGTGATTTTGTGTGTTTCATCTGAATTGACCGAAATTGTTATAACGAATCTGAAAAAGTTTACTTTTACCAACTGTGAAATAAAATTTCCTGTATTTTGTTTTTTACAAAATAAAGGAATCTGCAAATATCGGCTTAAATATTGGCGCAGCGCCACCTATTGACAAAAATTTAAACTATTTTTTTTTATTTTCGCAGAGCGCATCTCTTCAACTACGTACTAGTGAAATTTTGTTTCGTTTGGAGCCATAGAACCGGCTCTAGAGCCTTCTGAATAAGCGAACTTTAATTATAACAACCCTGTATACTTATTTTGATTAGAATCGATTAATAAAATTATTATAACATAAAATATAATAGAAATCCACTTTTGAGTATTTACAAATTGAAGATAAATGAAACAAAATGTTCCCATATTCAAGGGATCAAAAGGAAGGCGTAAAATTTTATATAATGCAGTACAATTTTTAGTTCCAAAAATCAGAAGTAATAGGAACAAAAATATGGTTAATCTTATAACATATGTTACAAATAACAGACATCGCTGCACTTGTCGATTAACTGCTGTAGCACTGCACTTCATGCGGCAGCTGTAGTGATATCAGAGGGAATATCACCAATACATAAGAGACTGCAATATTTCAGAAAGAAGAAATTAATTATGCTATTGAGATAAATAGCATTTTTGCGATACCACAAAACGATTACATGGATTCATGGATTTAAAGTTAATTTTATAAACTCAAAAATTCCTCTCACATCAAAACAACAAAACGGTAACATATGATACATGCAACGGAACTCCAAAATAGCTAATGACGAAATTAGATATGAATTACATACCAATAGATTAGAACGAACTTGATACGAAAACAAAACATTCCCATTCAAGATGATCGTTCGTAGAGAGCATTTATAACTCAGAGTACGAATGTCTTTTTCGCGCGAAAAATTTAGACTTTGATTTAAAATCATTTTCATCATTATTTACAAAAAATTGTCAGTTGTTGTCATTAAGGTTTCCACACGGTAAATGTAGCTGTTTATGGACGATTAGTTACTAATCGCAGCCATTTCATGATTTTCCATGTTCGAAAATTAGATATAAATAGATAAAATTTCGCAGTATTTTTAAAATGATGGTTATTTTTATATGTAAAAATGACGTCCGATTCTTTGAATACTGATTCTAAATAAATTAAATATGCAATAAATATTCGAAATATTTTTGTAATGCATTTCAAAAATTCCGACTGTCACAACTCAAGGAAGAGGATTATCTCCGGTAACATTTTCTATACTCCAAAATCATGATTCAGTCGAGTAAAGGATCAGCAAAGTATTTAGTTCTTTTATAACTATCCACACTTGCGTATTTCTGGAAAATACAATATTGACAGCACCCCTTATCGGTGACTTTTTTAAGTACAACATTTTTTGCTGTTAATCTCGCACTATATATATCTGTACCTCTTTTTGTTCCTTTTTTTATTAAGTTTAAAATTTTATGCGGACTTTTTACCCACCCTGCATACAATAAATCCCTTTTGGTTTTGCGGTTAAAAATCGGTTTTATTGGTATCAAATATGAAAGGGAAATTTTGGATTTATAAAATGTGGAAAGCATCATAGCGAGTAAACAGTAATGAAAAATTTAAGCACAATTTTCCTCAGAGCAGCATTTTCAAAATCGGTTGACACTTTACCTCCGACAACTTTCAATCAATCAAACTCTTCGTTTGAAATTAATAGTCACATATTTTTCTAGATGCATACGTATGAATTATTTGAAATATTGCTTTCTTGCTGTCTGTGTAGCTTTAAATAATGAAATTTGTGGTTGAAAACTTACAATTTAAATTAAATAGATGCCAATACACTGAAAATCTACATTTTTTAAATCGGCTACGTACTTCACAAGCTTTAATAATAATAAAACTAATTAATATGTTGCATTGTTCTATGTCACGTCTACGATGAGTTTACGTATCGACCGCTTGACTCTCTTTTTTTCTAAGTGCTCCCGCCCGTCAGATGTCAAGTCACCAATTTGTTTAATACACGAAACAAGCAGTTCTCTACTTTAATATATGCTTAAATAGTGTAAATAGATTTTCATAAAAACTTCGCATTTTTAAAAAAATATCGCGAATATGCCTTAAATTTCACAGTGTCAAAATGGTATTATACCTTAATTTTCAAAATGAGGCATTAACTCATCTTAGGCGTTTATGCATTTGTAATTTTAAGATATTTATTTTAAAGGAATTCATGAAGCCCAGTAGAATTTTAATATTTTGTAGAAGAAATGTCATCAAAGGAAATTACATAAGAAGTTAAATGTGGATTAAACACTGTCGAAACACACCTTATTCTTAGAATCCTTTATTATTCCATTTAGCCACAGAGTTAGGATAGTAAAGCCTGCAACGTATAAAATCGAAAAAAAGGACGATTTTTATGCATCGTTAAAAAGATAGAAGTTTCAAAAATCCTCTGAAGATGAAACAAGTTTTCACTTTCTCATTCAGACTGAATATGCTTCAAAATGCTCAAAAAGCCTATCTTTCGAGATTCTGTTTTTTTTTCCTTGAAAAGTCTTTGTTCATTTTGTATCAAAAAGAATTGCACTGAAGCGTGTAAAGAAACTGAATAGAAATATAGGCATACACATATAAGTTTTTCGTGCAGTTCCTAAACGACGATGATGTTTTATTTCAGAATAATGATTTTACTGTATTGTGATTTAGAATATCTTACTGTACAAAATACGGATTATTTAAACATGTAAAAATAAGTTGTTTTTATTAAATTAAAATCTTTATAACTGTGATATCTTGAAAGGTACAAGTTTCGTTCATCGCAGTTTGAGAATTCAAACAAGTTGTCATATGAAAATTTCAGCAACTTCATCAGTAAAATTGGTAGTCATAGTCAATTTAGTGTAAGGTAGAGTTAATAAAAGCTTTGGTTAATAATGCTTTCTCATATCAAACCATTACGCTGAGCTGAATACCGTTTTTATTCGCATAAACTAGCATAATTTCTGCACTGTCAACATTCATTTTTTTTTTATTGTGCATCAATGAAGACAACAGTTTTGCCGATAAAAGTCTCAAAGAAACCTCATTCAAAAGTTCCAAAATTCGCAGTAATTTAAAAGAAAATGTGGGTAAAATACTCACGTAATTTTCACATGAAGAATATGTGGAATTACTGAAATGGGATTTTACTTATTCAACTGCATATGGTATGACATTATTTTTTCTGTAACCTGTTAAATGTCATGTTTCAGTTTGATTTTCTGTGTGAAAAAAACGAATTCTTTATATTATTTCCCATGTTTTTGTATAATGATCTGATTAGCAAGCTGTTAAAAATTAATCAATCTTAGTGAAGACTTGGGATGATTTGCTTAGGTTGTACAAACTCTAAATTTATAGTTTTTACGAAAATTACAAAAATCACGTTCACTGTAGATTCGAAATTTTCAGATTTTTGTTTCGTTGAAAAAAGGGGTATTAGGAAGGCTGGGTTAAATGAAGTACGAATTCAATAATACAAATATGAAATAAGAAAAACAAGTGAAAGCGTAGGAGGCTTTCGTGGTTCCAGATATAGGAAATACTTTCAAACACGGTTAGGCGACTACTAGGGAGAATATCTCAAGATGATTTCAAATTATGGATTTTTTTATGCTAATTATTTCAGCGTTTAAGAACGTAGTTCCATTGCATATCTCTTAAATTTGTTTTTATTTATTTTATTTTATTTTACTAATTATTTATTAATGAAACTTTTATATTCGTTATAGAACATTAGCCGAAAACCAATTCAGAACTAGTTATACTGTTTTAAGTTCAAAAGGGTTAATTTTTCGTAATCGAGCACCACGCGATAGAGATTTTTTTTATAATCTCATGCTTCAAAATTATTTTAAAAACCATACAAGTTCAACAAATTCAGATACAGTTTTGAAACAAATTACATTTGAAAGACTATTTTTCCTATTCGAAGGTATAAAAATTAAAATTGTACAATGTTTAGAAGTTAAATCAAATTTCAGTAAAGGGGAAATTTATTAGTCAAGTTGTTGCCAGCGTCAATATGACGTCGATGTTACTCACGGACATGTTTTAGATTTATAATATAGATTACTGCAATGTATAGAGTAAGAAAACGTTTTTGTTCATGTTCTTGTTCAAAAAATCAGATTCAATTACAACTTGGAATACATTGGTGCTGATTAGTTTTAGGTGTAAATCGTCCAACAGATGGCGCTGCTATGCTGCCTTTTTCACGAATTCTGCAATACCTCTATCTCAAAGAATAATGCATGGATTTTCATCAAATTTCATATTGAGTGAGACCTGACATAAGTTGATGCTGATTAGGTTTTGGTGTAATTCGCCCAATAGGTGACGCTGCTATGCTGCATTTTTCAGAATGTATAAGATTTTAGCGATAATCATATCTCAAGAACTAATGCATGGAATTTCATCAAACTTCAAATTCTGTTAAATCTTGACATAAGCTGGTGCTGATTTGTTTTCGTATAAATCTTATAACAGGTGACGCTGCTATGCTGCTTTTTTTGGTTCTAAAATGCATAATTTATAAAATTACGCTTTATGAAATATTAACATGTATGAGATAGAAGAAAGTTTTGGAATTGGCACATCAGACTAGTTTAATTTTTGATTGTCAATGCGTCACTGAAGAAATTGGCCAATATCTCGTGAACAGTTATTTTCGGGGGAGTAGTTCATATATTTCTTGATCCGCGTGACGAGAGCTTTCCAATGATAAAACTCTTGGCTAAAACTGACAATTGAGTATGATTCCCACTAAGTGCCTCAAAAATATTGCCATAACTTTATAACCAAACATCACATAAACATGATTAACACATTAAAACCCTCTTCGCAAAATTACTCAACTAACAGTGCAAATCTCTTTGATAATCCTTTCGGTAGAACTTTAACGAGTTACGTTTAGCAGAACTTTAACGTTCAATTTATAAACGAACAGACAAATAGACATTTTACAGGGTGATTCAAAAATGACCGATATATTTGAAAAATCAATAAAAACTAAACGGGCAGCGATAGAAATACACCGTTTGTTGCAATATGCTTGGGACAACAGTAAATTTTCAGGCAGACAAACTTTCGAAATTAGTTATAATTTTCAACAACAGATGGCGCTGCAGTCTGGGAAATTCTAAAACACGATATTTTCCACATATCCACCATGCCCAGCAATAATATGGCGTAGTCTCTGAACGAAATTACCAGAAACCTTTGTAAACGTGTCAGGCGGGATGGCTTCACATGCAGAAGAGATGTACTGCTTCAGTTGTTCAATTGTTTCTGGATTGTGGCGGTACGCCTGGTCTTTCAAGTATCCCCACAGAAAGAAGTCACAGGTTTACAAAGGTTTCTGGTAATTTCGTTCAGAGACTACGCCATATTATTGCTGCGCATGGTGGATATGTGGAAAATATCGTGGTTTAGATTTTTCCAGACTGCAGCGCCATCTGCTGTTGAAAATTGTAACTAATTTCGAAAGCTTGTCTGCCTAAAAATTTACTGTTGTCCTAAGCATATTGCAACAAACGGTGTATTTCTATCGCTGCCCGTTTAGTTTTTATTGATTTTTCAAATATACCGGTCATTTTTTAAACACCCTGTATTTATAGTTTAGGTGTTAAACAAATTAATTTATACGTTATCAGATAGAGGAAGAAATAATGTATTTTAAGTAAGAGTAGAAAAAAAAAAAGAATAATCTAAAGATCCAACTGTTCTGAATATGAAGTGTAATTAACACTACTTCCGTTGTATTTTTTAATGTTTATCCTATCATACAAGTATGACAAAATATGGAAAATAAAGTCCCCATGTAGTATTATAATATTATCTATCTGAATACATTTAATATTAATATTAAATTCACCAAAAGCTGGCTTCAGATAATTAAAGTTGAAGAACTGAAAAAGAGTGATAAAATGAGCATAACACATCTTCTTCGGATCATATAAATCGGAATCTTCATCATATGAATATATCCTCATAGGGTTTGAAGTTTTTACATATTTCCTTTCTTATTCGAACCTCATGGGGGTTTATTCACCTCATGAAGGATAAAATTTATGTAATCTGAAACAGATCCGTCGTGCTCATTTTATCACATTTAAAGTCTAATACAAATTTTTTATACAAATTTCTTATATACAAATTTCTTACATACAAATTTCATAAACTTTAATTTGAAAACTACATTCATGTTCCACATAGCAGACATTTAAACTTTAATTTAAAACGCAAACTATTCTTGTATTTTATAACATAGGCAAATCTTCAAAAAAATTATAATAAAATTTGGTCTATGAAATATTCGACCACCGTTGTTACAAGACAAACAAGGAAACTATTATAACCCATACTAATATTTTAAAGAAGTAAAGATAGTTTTTTGTTCGTTTGTTTGTTTGTTTGTAGGGTCCAGAGATGTTCCACTATCTCTGGAACTACGGAACCATTTTCAAAAGTGATGGTGGCAAATTGATGGTAACAGTCCTTGCTGTAACTTAGGCTACATTTTATGTCGGTGCTACTACCACAAGGGGGTGCAAGAGCGAAAAACGTTCTAAAATTTCGATTTTTTTAATACTGAAGGAGCTAGAAACATGAAATTTGGCATGGTAGTTACTTATAAGATGCAAATGCTCTCTAAGAGCAAATTCGAAAAAAATTCGAAATTTAAAAGGGTGAGATGAGCGAAAATCGTTCTAAAAACATTCTAAATTACAGTTTTTATGGAATCTCTTGAACTACAGAACCATTTTCAAAAGTGATGTTGGCAAATTGATGGTAAGAGTCCCTGCTGTAACATAGGCTATACTTTATATCGGTGCCACTACCTCAGGGGGGTGCAAGAGCGAAACACGTTCTAAAATTTTGATTTTTTTTATACTGAAGGAACTAGAAACTTGAAATTTGGCATGGTAGTTATAAGATGTAAATGCTCTGTAAGAACAGTTTCTAAAAAGTTCGATATTTAAAAGGATGAAATGAGCTAAATGTGTTCTAAAAACATTCTAAATTTTAATTTCTATGGAATCTTTGAAACTACTGAACCGATTTTAAACATAATGCTCCAAATTGATGGTGACAGTCTGTGCTCTAACACAGGCTATGTTTTATGTCTGTGCTACTACCCTTAGGGGGTTGCAAGAGCGAAGAAATTTCTAAAATTGCAATTTTTATTATACTGAAGGGATTAGAAACTTGAAATTGGGCAAGGCAGTAACTCATAAGATATACATGCTCTCTAAGGACAGTTTCTTAAAGATTCAAAATTAAAAAGAGTGATATGAGGGAAAACTGTTCTGAAAACATTCTAAATTAAGATTTCTATTGAATTGTTAAAGACAGAAACTTTAAATTTGACATGGCTGATACTTTTTAAGACACAAGTGCACACACAGAACAATTTTTTAAAATAAATCGAAATTTAAAAGGCTGAAAAAAAATAAAATGATGTTCTAAATTACGATTTTTTTTTTTTTACTAACAGGATTAGAAACTTCAAATTTGGCATGGCGGTTACTTTTAAGATACAAATGCTCACTAACAATGATTTGTAAAGAAATTAAAAATTTCAAAGGGTGAAATGAGCTGAAAGCGTTTAAAAAGCGTTCTAAATTGCAATTATTTTGGAATTGTTAGGGGTAGAAACTTGAAATTTGACATGGCTGTTGCTTTTAAATCATAAATGGTCGCACAGAATAATTTGAAAAAAAAAATCGAAACTTAAAAGAGTGAAATGCGCGAGAAGCGGTTTAAAAACATTCTAAATTGCGATTTATTTGGAACTATTAAGGCTAGAAACTTAAACTTGCCTGGCTATTACTCACGTAAATGATCACCCAGAACACTTTACTAAAAATGCGAAATGTAAAAGGACAGGAGCGAAAAAAAAACGTACTAAAATTGCTATTTATGTGATACAGCTGGTATAGAAGGTTCCTAATTGGCATGGTGGTTACTCTTAAAATGCAAATGCTCACTAAGACCGGTTTCTAAAAAAAATTCCAACATTAGTGAGAGGAATTCTATATCAAACGTATAGTTAGCCCAATATAGTACTTTTTGTCCTTTGAGAAATTTGATTTTTTCACGAATTTTTTATGGGATTTTAGTGTTTTTCCGTGTCTTGAATTTTTTTTTTTGTGCTTATAACGGTGATCCGGTTTAAATCATTATTTAACCTAATAATGTACATTTCTATCTATGCAACTTTTTAATTTTTAGCGATTGTTTTTATGCACTTTTTAGCGTTTGTGGCAATTTTATTTAAACTAAAATAACTCTCCAGTAAATTTCGCTACTGTCATGACGAAATTCAAATTGAAAGAATGCTAAATCGGTTCCTATAGCAACGTGAACAACTATGCTACATTTTTTTAAATTTAATGTGGTCCAAAATAACAAATCATGATAATTCAAGGTTTGTTTGGTTCGGGACCGGAGCAGGCGTAACCCGCACGGGAGTACGCTGCCTAAGTCATTGCTAATCTCCCAACCCTAAGTTCGTTCAATTCGAGGTTCGTTTAATAAAAATGGACCAGCGAAGCGAGTAAACCTCTGCTAGTTTAACATACAGGGTGATTGTAAAAAAACTATCCCGATATATATCCCCGATATATCCCGCCCATAACTGTCATACCGTTCACAGAAACTGAATGAAATTCTGGCCCAAAGTATTTTGAGGTATGCACTCAAGAATCACGTGAAAAACAACAGTTAAATTCTAACAGTTACGGTTACAGTGACAAAATTTCGAAAATTTCAAATGGCAACACCTACTTTTTTTTATTGGAATGTGATCTTCGTAGTGAAAAACCGGCGTTGGAACGGTACATGTAGCACGAAAATCGCCGGCGCTAGATAGACTAAGGAAAAGTGAAAACAACCAATAAAGGACAGAGAAGCAACAGAAAGTAAAACATTTTATTGTTCAGTGCTATCCATCATCTGCCGCATGTAAAATGTCGTCATGTGTAAAATGGAAAATGTATGAAACACAATAAAATGTTTTGTTTTTCGTTGCTTCTCTGTCCTTATTAGTTGTTTTCACTATTCTTCTTAGTCTGTCTAGCGCCGGTGATTTTCGTGCTACAGGTACCGTTCCAACGCTTTTTATGGTTTTTCACTAAGAAGATCACATTCCAATTAAAAAAAGTAGGTGTTGCCACTTGAAATTTTCGAAATTTTATCACTGTAACCGTAATTGTTAGAATTTAACTGTTGTCTTCCATACGATTCTTGAGAGCATACCTCAAAATACTTTAAACCAAAGTTTCATTCAGTTTCTGTGAACGGTATGATAGTTAAGGGCTCATATATCGGGATAGTTTTTTTTTATAATCACCCTGTATATTATTTTTTTGTGTAACTGATGGCATAGGCTTTCAAACAGTCACCTGCTGCCATATTTTATATGTAAAAGATAGTTCTGAATTCCGACCTTTATAAAATTAAATAGATGAGAATAAAAATATGTTTGAGTAGCAAGGGACATAAATATATTTTTAAAAACTGGAAGCTTTACTTAAAATGGCTCTCTTTGAATCTGATATTCAAAATGCAACGAAGATAACGTTCATATTTTTTTTTCATTTTCGGGCTTTTTACTTTCCTTTTTTCTCTCTCTCTCTGAATCCTCCTACATTTTATGCATTCTTGATATTAGATACAACATGGCTTGAAATATAAAGAAGTAAAAGGAAGCTTTCTTTATATCCAGTTTTCCTAAAAATATTCCGATAGCAATATAATGGAATTTTTTATATGAATATCACATATGATTTTTATTGATTAGTAATGATGCATATAAGTATCTAATTGTCATTAAAAGATACTTGATATAATTCAAGAAAATCGGGGGAAAATATATTAAACAACGTTTTTTTTAAAATACGTAAGGGATTTAAATCATAGTAGATTGAAAAATAATTAATTTTAGTTTCTGTTTTTTTTTTAATATTTTAAGAAATATCAAGAATAAAAGAAAATAATATGGTATTTTTTCTAACAGAATTTAGCAATTCATTCCTAAAGTGAATCTCAGATTTTCCTTGCAATTTCAACTTCGGAAGAGTAGTATCTCATGTAATAAACTTTCAGTAATTTTTTTGATAGTTTCATAACTGTGATATTACGTCAAGCTACAATTCTGACAATAACAATTGTGTCTAATCTCCGAGACTTGCTATCTAAATTGCTAAAATCTGGAAATGTGTTTTAAATAATTGTCCTAATAGTACAACCAGTTTATTTAATGTCACTGTAACGTCACAAATGGTCCAAATGGTCAAAATTACCACTGTCACTAAAGTGATCAAATGTGATAAATGTTTAATTAGTTACATTATAACTATGAGCTGACTGTCAATTAGTGACTCAGTCTGAAGTGACCGTGGACGATGTTTGATTCCGACGTTAAAAGGCGATTACAAAACAACGCCACTATCCTAAAACGGGCCATATTAACGTCAAATTGGTATAACAGTCATTTTTTTCCATGTCACATGACGACAGTGTAGACAGTAAGAGTTAAATTTGATCACAATGTTTTGACATTTTGGATCAATTTCGGATCAAGGTGCAATTACAGTATACAAAAGATTTTCGCTGTAATTTATATTTTAACATAGTGCTTTATACAATATATCTTAGTGCTAACAACTTTCTTAGAAATATACTTTTTGGTATTTCAGCAATTGTACATAATAATATCTGTAAATAGAATTACTTCTCATTGTTGCTTTGCATTTTACTTGTATGAGAAATAAAAAGAAGAAATCGGGTACTTAGGTGTACCCACATCCCATGTGACTCGTTGCTGTGATATCTTGCACGATGGTAATATACTTCTGAGGTTCGCTGTTCAGTCACCGACTTTAGGTATATCAACTTTGCCTAACCATTATACTTTCTGGCCTGAGCGTGGCCGGGGGCAAGGGGCTTAAAATGTTGGAGCTTATATTTGATATACACATTCTTATCAAATGTATTTCAACATGTGCTTAGTTTATTGTGTTCAAAGTTTGGGAAAAAGTTTTTAAAAAACATAGAATTAAATTTTATTAATATGAAAAAAACTAGGGAAATATACTTTGACAATGACCATGCTTTCTACCGTGTAGCAGTTTAAATTGCCTAGAAAGATGCTTATAAGTTACAATCACTAGCATGCAACTATTAATGAAGAATGAGGCTAATTGTTCGAAAGTTAAAAAATATATTTAAAATAGTGACGAACGGGGAAATCCGTTCAATTTTAATGACTTTTGATGAAAATATATACAAAAAAGTTTTTTAAACTTTAAAATCCTAGATGTTAACAGTACAAAAACTTTCTCCAAGTGCTTTTGGCAAAAATCAAAGTCATTATCAAGAAAAAAAAATCAGCTGATAATAAAGTTCGTGGTTGACCAAGACTGTTAACCTAGTCTTGATCAACATCGACCTTTATTCTCCGCTTATTTTTTTCCTCCTTGATATTGGTTTGTATTTTAGCCGAAAGCGATACGAGAGAGTTTTTGTACGGTTAACATCTAGGGTTTTAATTTTTTTTTTAAACCAACCTTTTTGTATATATTTTCATCAAACACCTATTTCAGTAAATTTTAATGAATGATTTCCATGAATGTTTTCGTATTTTATGTTTTTAATGATATTTTGATAATTTATATTTTCAATAAGCAACATTATAATTTTAAATTTTCTATTTCCGTAACTATGTAAGATTTAAATCCGTATCACTACTTAAAGCTGAAATAAACGAATATTCATTTTGGAGTCAAAATTGCTTGAAAAGAAAATGCAGTTTCATGTCTACATTTTTATACACATCCTTTTAAATGTGTAGTAATGGAATTTTTCCATTTACATAAATGAAAGTCAGATTATTGATTGCATAATTTTCTGAATTATAAGAAAGTTGGATCGTTCTGATATGTTTAGATACTGATTTTATATTAAAGTTGGGAAATCGTGACCATAATCTTCTGTTAAATGTTATATACTCTAAAATGCGTGATTTTATTTTCTTATAAAATCTTTCATAACTAGAAATGAAAAATGATTTTCAGAATTTTCACAAATTTGTAAAAAAAGATTTAGAGAATTTTAGAGGTTTAGAAGCATTAGTAGGATGTATGCAGAAGATTTTCGGTGATTGACACGTTGAAAGTTCATCATTTCAAAATGCCGATGGTTACAGCACATGAAGGAAGGCAGTTGACACACGGGCACAAAGAAGAAACATGATTAGCGATGAAGGTGATTTATTTGGAACCAATAATCAAGAATAGTATTAGGCATCAATAACAAATAGACGAAAGCGCAAGGGGAGGTACTCCACAAAATCAGCAGAAGAAATTAACAGCTAGTCTGGTCAAGTCAAAAGGCCGAAGTGATGAGTTTGAAAAATACATGTACGGGTGTTGGCGCGGAAAACATGATGAAATCGCCAGTACTTGGCGAGAGAACTTTTAGAGAATAATGATAGAAGCATGTGGGAAAAAGCGATAAATGCTGGATTCTGCTCATGATTAAGCATTCTTTTGAGAGCGGTGGGGGTTGCAGGTATTCTTGCATGGAGACGAAACAAGGAAAAAGAAAAGAAAATAATTTTGGGATTGGCGTTTGATTTTGCTAAAAGGCAGCTGCAATTAAAAGTTACTTGTGACTCGAATCTAATAACAGGGTGTGAAAAATATGAACTTGAATATTACAGTTTACATGTGGGCGAGGTATTTTAATTAAATCTTTTGAGAGCGGATGAGAAGTGCTAATGCATGCATAAAGAATGTCGGTTATACGTTACATTAGTTTAACAAGTAGAGCACAGCTGCTTATTATTTTGTCTAAGTTTTAAGACAGATGCACTTTTGATTTCATGAGAAGAAAACGGTATTTTAGAAATATATGAACATTTATGACTTATTTTAACATAACCGCAGAGATTTGTAAAACTTTCTGATGTCTGCGCATAATGACTTGCATTTTAGAATAAAGAAAATCAGATTCGTTATCTAAATTGAATCAGAAACAGATTTAGTTATAATATTGAATTTGGGGGGGGGGGGGGATTACAGACATTTAAAATCTATAAATTATATTTGTTTATTCTTATAATTATTTTTTTTTTTATTTTTTTTGTGGGGGGATGAATATTTATGAATTTATTATTTATCTCTATTTTGGGGGGGAAGCATGAAATCAATACAAACTTGTTAGCTTTTGGAAGAGGAAAGAAAAAGTTTATGTTAACTTGTTAATTTTTCTTTTTTTTTTTTTTTTTTTTTTTTGGGGGGGGGGGGGGGTAGTTGAACTGAACGCAAGATATATGACAAACGTCTTTGTCATAGGATGAGTGATGGAAAATGTAAAGTACAATGCTAATACAAGGGTAAGTAAGAAAATGAGTTTCCCCTTATTTTATTTGAAAAATCTTAAAACAATGGGAAAATAAAAAATGGACTTTCTGCGAGAGTCATCGATTATTATTTCTTGCCACACGATCTATATCGTGCATATTCCTCTAGCGTAGTACTAACAAAAAATTGGATGCAAGGAGCACTCAGTGTCTACCAGGTACGGGAAGCAACCGATTAAACACAGCTTTACGCAGGAAATCGCCCGACAGTTTGTCATCTGATGTGCTACGGTTGAACTACAACAAAAACCACACAAGTGGCGGCAATGGTCAACAGTAGTGTCACTTTCGTTTGAGGAGCCTTGCTAAAATCTATTCGTATATCTTCGACTTATTGCCAGTGCAAATTTCATCTTTTTCTGGCATTAAAGAATAATCTCAGAGGAAGGCAGTTTTGGACACCATCAAGAAGTGACGTGGTGAGGCAGTTCTTCTGCATACGACACACGAATTTTTACCATCAGGCGATTTTAACCTTGTTAAACTTAATGATAAATGGATCAATATTGTAGGTGATGATGCAGAAGAAGTAAAGTAAATCTTCTTCTTTATATCCACAGCCTATTATTTGTCTGGAGCAAAAATGCTGACCATAACAGCATAGAAAAACCTTTTTTTATTATTATTATTCTCCCTCTTATAAAAAAAATTCTTAAAATCAGTTTGCTACATTTTCTATGCACTTTTTTACTCAAGAAATAAAACTTACAATTTCCGATGATTAAAATCGTATTTTATTTCTATTTTAAAACAAATTACACTAGTTTTATTTCAATTTCATCTATTTTTTAACAATCAGGCTATATTCTAATTTAATTACTTTAACTATGTCATATTTATAAAGAGGACAATATTACTCTTAATTAAATATATTATAAGTGTATAGTATATGCTTCTTTTAGAGAAATACTAAACAAAAATTAATAACAGAAAACGATATAAAACCGACAAAAGTATTCAATTTAGTTTTTCGGTTGAATAACTCTAAAAGTATTTTTGAATTGTAGTAATTCTACATAATATATAACAATGCGCTTATCATGCGATTATTTATGACGTTTTTTTTATAATTTATTATTTATAACGACACATATTAAATTTTTTATTATTATTATTTGTTGACTTCAAAACCCTTCATATATTATAAACTTTTTGGTAAAAATTCTTAACATTGTCCAAAACTATATTTTATGATACAAAATTTTTACGCAGATGAAATTTAAACGTTCACTTTAAAATTGAAGCATCGATTTCAAAATTTACAATAAATTTTATTGAGTCTAGACCAGTTTTATATGAAACATATTTTTCCATTAATAAAATTAATGTCAAATTTTACGGCATTTGTTTCGAATTTTCGAAAGTACTTCTTATATCAAGATAAATTATCACATATACCGTTTTCATTAAGTAAATTCAAACACTGAATATATGTATAAATCATAATTTAAAACTAATTCTGTATAGATTTAATAGAAGATATAATTTATATTTAATGTATGCTGGAAGAAACATTAAAAATTATTTAAGTCAGATTAAATGTGTTTTACTAAAATTAAAAAGCATTTTATCTCAACATTTTATAACAGCCTGGCAAAGATGGTGTAGTTAAAATATAAGATAAAAATTATACAAACAAGTAGCAGTCCTAACCATAATGCAAGAATATTGTGATAAGAAATATAGAGATTTTTAAATTTTAGTTTTTCATAACCATAACTAAAATATTTAAATTACCTTGTGCGTAAAGAATAAAAATAATTTATTTAATGCGTAAATAAAATCTGTCTTTTAAGCAAAATATATATTTTTTATTATTAGGCTTGAAACTCGAAGTGATGAGTTTGAAAAATACATGTACGGGTGTTGGTGCGGAAAACATGATAAAATCGCCAGTACTTGGCGAGAGAACTTTTAGAGAATAATGATAGAAGCATGTGGGAAAAAGCGATAAATGCTGGATTCTGCTCATGATTAAGCATTCTTTTGAGAGCGGTGGGTGTTGCAGGAATTCTTGCATGGAGACGAAACAAGCAAAAAGAAAAGAAATTAATTTTGGGATTGGCGTTTGATTTTGCTAAAAGGCAGCTGCAATTAACAGTTACTTGTGACTCGAATCTAATAACAGGGTGTGAAAAATATGAACTTGAATATTACAGTTTACATGTGGGCGAGAGATATTTTAATTAATTCTTTTGAGAGCGGATGAGAAGTGCTAATGCATGCATAAAGAATGTCGGTTATACGTTACATTAGGGCTGCGTGCTCCTCCGGGTGTTCCGGAATCAATCCGGTCCTTCGGGACGCGGAGGGATGACCTGGAGCCCGGCAGAAGACGCCGTGACGTCCGGATTCCATTTTCAGGATTTTGGGACAAAGCGGGGTCTCAGAGGGAGCGGTAACCGACGTAAGTCCACTTCCGGGAGGACTGGGATGCCGGCTGTCGCCGGTACGCCCGGACAATCCTAAGTGCAGCCTGGGGATCCTGAACCGGGCACGAAATCGAGCGGCCTGGAACTCATCCTTTCTCAGCGTACGGCACTCCCGGGGATAGACAAGATGAGTGATTCTCTTGTCCGTTCCCAGGGCCCTCGGCGGGGAGTGCCGGAGACAGCTGTTGTTGAGATATGGAGCCATGGGTGGGAGCCACATGGTTAAGGTTCTGGAAAGCTGGTGTTCGTGTCTAGTGAAGGTGAGCTAGCGGACGCGGGCGGTTACGCAGGTCTGGCCGGACCACCGGGACGAAACTATTGCACTACCTGTTTCGATCCCTTCACTTTTCGCTTTTAAACTAACGTTCTCCCGGCCCCACGGCTCTGCCGGCCTAGTCACCCGACAGCGTGGCGGGGGTCGGAACCCTCTTCCTATTTTTTTAGTCTATCTGTGTTTTACTAACCTAGTTTTTAGTGTGTGTTGTCCATTGCCGACAAGAGAGACATGAGATTACTCGTGTGAGTTATTCTCGATCTCGAATTGGGATACAGCAAATCATGAGAGACATCCCTTGACTAGTCGCTGGGCCCTGGTTGCTCCTGTGAGCTTTCCAGACAAGTTCGGCGTCGAGGATGTCACGGACTGTCGCTCATGAACCGAGCCTGTCCGGCCACTCTCGTACTCATGAAAGGGGTTACGATCGCGCCGATTCAGGCATCCAGAAAGTCAAAAGGGGGCAATGTCCAGTAATGGATGGGTGCCGCGTATTTTTTTTTTTATACGTTACATTAGTTTAACAAGTAGAGTACAGCTGCTTATTATTTTGTCTAAGTTTTAAGACAGATGCACTTTTGATTTCATGAGAAGAAAACGGTATTTTAGAAATATATGAACATTTATGACTTATTTTAACATAACCGCAGAGATTTGTAAAACTTTCTGATGTCTGCGAATAATGAATTGCATTTTAGAATAAAGAAAATCAGATTCGTTATCTAAATTGAATCAGAAACAGATTTAGTTAAAATATTAAAGTTTGGGGGGGAGGGGTGGAATTACAGACATTTAAAATCTATAAATTATATTTGTTTATCCTTATAATTATTTATTTTATTTTTATTTTTATTTTTTTGTGGGGGGGGGGATGAATATTTATGAATTTATTATTTATCTCTATTTTTTGGGGGGGAAGCATGAAATCAATACAAACTTGTTAGCTTTTGGAAGAGGAAAGAGAAAGTTTATGTTAACTTGTTAATTTTTTTGGGGGGAGGGGGTAGTTGAACTGAACGCAAGATATATGACAATTGTCTTTGTCATATACATCACCCCATTGACCAGAAAAGCTGTACTGTTTACAGTACAGTTTTTAACCCTCTAAGCGTGTAGAACGTAATATTCCGTTCACTAAGCTCCAGGTTTCACTGCAATATATTCAATGTTTAAAATAATATAATTCTATAGATTTAATGAATTTTCATAACATTGAAGAATGATTAATACTTTCAAGGGTTACATTCATATTTGTAATTAAGTTTTATTTATAATGCTGAAAGAATCCTATTTTTTTAGCATTTAAAACAAAATGCAGAGAAAACAACATTACAATTTTACCCTTTTTCAAAACGCTCAGAGGGTTAAAAAAATTACAATACAATTATACTCTCCCCAAGCTTAAAATAATACATACATAACATAAAACAAATTACTTGTAAAATTATATGGGTTGCAACAGTATAAAGGATTTTGTTACCTGATTAGTCCGTAACACAGTCTACAAATATGTCATTAAGTGCACTACTTACGAAGAATTTTTTTTTATATCTCTTCGTCTTCTCTTCTTTTTTTTTGTTCTGTTTTGTTCTGTTCTGGTACCAGTTTAAAAAAATTGTCAATTTCCTAGACATGTCTAATGATAATTGAGTACAAAATTTTTACTCCTTTTCTCAATTTTCTTGCACTTAAATACTATAATTACTACTTAAGTATAATATGAAACACAAATGAAAACAATTAAAAAAATAAACACAAATAACACATAACATAAACATATATCCTTAAAAATTAACTTTAATTATATGAAAAAGTGAAAATGGATTAACTCAAGTGTAGTGTAATGAAAAGTTGTTTGAAAAGGGTTTAAAAATTCGTGCAAGCACAGGACGGTAAAAAAAAGAGGTGCATGTGGCACGCCCATAAAAAAAGGGACCGCCCTAAATGTTGTCAATGCATGACAAGTGTGATGTCTCAGGCTTAGTGCCTTACGACTTAGGTGAGGAGGGCAGTGATGAGAGTCCACATCATTACAACATGAACTCCCTGCTCCCCAATGAAGATCACACTGATCCCCACATAGGAGCACGATTTGGGAACACATGTACTTTTGGGAAAAGGGAATATTATGAATTAGTAAACTAAATCACAATTGTCTCTCTAAACACAATCTGGTGAGGTGTGGTAACCTAAGGGCAAAAATTTAGAACGGTACCACTAGCCTGAAGGGGAAGAATTATTAAAAACAAAAAAAAAACAAGATACAAGTGTATCGTATGCATATCCAAATGTATTGACAGTCCTAGAGTGTTGAGAGACCTAAAATATGTCATAATCGGGTATGATGAAGTGAAACTGTACAAGTCATGTAAGCTAATGCTTTATGTTTGTTTGAGAGAACATTTTTTTTTAATTAAAAACTTTATTTAATGAGAATGTCTAGCATTTTGTAATTAGTATGAATGAAAGTTTAAACTGTGAGAGGAAAATGTGAAAAGATTATATTTATCTACTCTTTATAACATTGAATGAAAAAAAATTAACAGAAAGATGTGACCCGATACAAAATATTGTGTAAAAGTGGTTTTCACAAGAAGACATGGAGAAGCCGTGAAGTCAGGTGAAGACAAGTTATGCACAGTGTACGTAGAATCCTGGCCAGGGATAAAACACTAGTATCAGAACATATAAAAATTTTAAAGTTTTTTTTTATTTTTATTTTTATTTTTTATTTTTTTATAATTTGTTACAAATTATCTTTTTCGTAAATTGTAGCGAGGGGCGAGAATAGTGTTAGAGGAATTATTATCTATAGCATGACTTGCAGGATCACATAAATGTCCATATCGAGGTGGTGCTAGAAGAAGTCTATCAATATGTACCCTAAATGCAGTATCATCATGAGCATATAACCTTTTAATTGAAAATGAAACAGGGGAGTGTTTAAATGTTACAATATATGGACCAGTATATTTAGGTTTAAATTTGTCGACTGATTTTAAATAAGCAATATCTTTTAAACATATATTTCTTAATTTAGCTTTTCGACTGTGAATTTTGTAACGTCTATCTTGAGCAGTCTTAATGTTGTTATATGCTTTGTCATATATTTTGTTTAAGTCATCTAGTAATTTATAAACTTCAACATGTTTATCAAGGAATGCTTGGTTGGTACTATGATCATATGTGTCAAAAATTAATGAAAGTTCACGATAAAAATGAAGTAAGTTAGGTGAAAATAGTGTAGAAGAGTGTGTCGAACCATTATAAAGTGACTTATGAGTAAATAGAGCATTTTCAAAAGAGTGTCCTTCTTGTAATAATGTAGTAACAGAGTATTTAATAGATTTGTTAACGCGTTCAGCAATGCTGTTAGATTGTGGATATGAGACCGAACTGTGATGTATTTTTATACCAAGAGCATCATTAAATGCATTATAAATATGAGAAGTGTATTGCGGGCCTAAGTCTGACAAAATACAGACGGGTCTCCCATAGGTAGTTATATAACTAAATAAGCAATTTACAACCTTGGGTGCAGAAGTATCAGTGAGAGGATAGAGTTCAATGTGTCTTGAGAAGTGATCGGTTACAGTTAAAGCATGTTTATTGTTTGAGAAAGGACAAAGTAAATCTGTACTGACTGTATGACCAGGATATCTTGGTGTGTATGTAGGTTGAAGAGGTGCGGGTGGAGTGTTATGGTGTTTGGCCTGTAAACATTTGACACATGAAGCTACAAAGTTGAGTGTATCTACATAGATGCATTTCCAAAAATATTTGGATGAAAGAAATTCATAAGTTTTGGCCATACCAAAGTGTGACAGATGGGATATAGTTAAAACTTTACTTTTAAGTGAATCAGGGACTACAATGTGATATGAGAAAGTATTATTTGTGATATCTTCCTTTTTGAACATTAGTATCTTAGAATCAGGGTGTATGAAGTAATTCGGGAATTTTGAAGAAGGTCCATTATGTAATATATGATCATAAATACTAGCTAAGGTAGGGTCTTTTTGTTGTTCAGTGCAAAAAGATTGATTTGATATCTCCAATAATGGGTCTCGTTTTGTTCGTTCACCTGAGATGAGAAAATTTACTTGACAACTGTTGTTATTAACAGATTTACAAATATCAGATGTTTCATGATCAACTATTGGAAGTGGTTGAGGATCATGGATAAGGTTAGGATTGGTTAGTAAATTTTCTTGGTTGTTGTCAAAATTACAGCGAGAGAAATAATCTGCTAAAACATTTGAAGATCCTGGAATGTGTTCAAAATCATACGAATATTCTGAAAGGTCAATTAGCCAACGGGTGGTTATGTCTGCTGGGTTTGTAGTCTTTTTGTATCTTTTTAGAGGTTTACTGTCTGACAAGATTAGGAACTTTCTGTTGTATAAGTAATATTTGAATGCAATAACAGATTTGTAAATTGCCATGAGTTCTAGTTTTAAAGCAGGATATTTTTTTTCAGAGGAATTTAAGGATTTAGAAAAGTATGCTACTGGTAGAAGATTTCCATTATGTTCTTGCAATAAAACGCCAGAGATGGCGATGTTAGATGCATCTGTATTCAAATAAAATTTCTTGTTCCAATCTGGTAACCTAACCATGGGTGAACCGAATAAAATTTTCTGTATTGTTTTAAGTATGTCCTGATGTTTTTCTGTCCAGATGAATTTAGTTTTAGGAGTAGTTAAATCAATAAGTGGTTGCACTAGTTTGTTAAATGTTGGAATTAAGGATTTATAGAAAGTTATCAAACCAATAAGCCTTTTTAGTTGTCGTTTTGTAGTTGGGAAATGAAGTTATTTTTACAATGTTGGAATGGATTGGTGAAATACAATGATTTTCTATTTGAAAACCTAAGTAGTTGACTTTTGTTTGATGAAAGTTGCATTTATTAGGTGAAAGAGTGAGAATGTACTTGGAAAGGAGGTTAAAAATTTTGTCGAGTTTAGAACACATTTCATCAAAAGAATTTGCACCTATGATAAAGTCATCTTGATACGTATACACACCTTGTAGGTGTAGTTCGTCAATTAAAGAGTCCATTAGAGCTTGAAAGATTGAGACACTTGTCTTTAAACCAAAGACAAGTCTGCGGTAGGAAAAAGATCCAAACATGGTGGTAAAAGTTAGTTGATTGTGAAATTTTTCTGGTAAGTTAATTTGATGGTATGCTTGATGAAAGTCGAGTGTTGTAAAGAATGTGTAAGAGGAGAGATTAGCGATAATGTTTTGAATTTTTGGCAGTGGGTAAGATGAGCCTTGTATTACAGTGTTTAACATTCGAAGGTCAAGTGCGAGGCGACATTTTTGTATGTCTTTGTATAATTCCAGCTTCAAGTAATTGATTAATTTGATCTAATGCATCTTTTTGTAATGCCTGAGGTATTGGAAAAGGAAGTGTTTTTATAGGATAGTCATTAATAAATTTCAAATCTGGAATAATTTTATCTGTATGCCCAAGTGTATTTAGAGATTTTGAAAAGACAGGATAATATTTGAGTAACATTTCTTTTAGAATTTCAGCCTCATTGGTCGGTAAGTGTTCAAGATTAAAATCAGTTGCAGACAAGTCTTCTTTTCTTTTATTGAGAATTTCTTTAGAAGCCTGAATGAGATTTACAAATTGTTGATCTGAGTCATCTCGTCTAATTTTATCTGGGGAGTACTCAATGATTTCCTCGACCTCAAAAAGTTGGCCTATTTTGGCTTTTTTTTGAAGATGCATCGGATTAGCAGAGTTATTTTTAACCGAAATCAGGAAAGATGTATATTGGTGTGTAATTTTTCTTTTTCGCTTTGGATTTTTGGATTTTACTATAGCATCAAATCCTATTAAGTTGTCAATGGGTGAATTGTATTGAAATAAATACTCTTTTTCTGTGTTAATGGTGTCTGTGAAAACTGAAATCCATTTTTGTTCCTGAGGATTTAAAGAAACTCTACGAGTCAAAGCTACAAGTTGATTTTTGAAGGCGGTGGGTTGTGTACTACATTGATTTATCTCAGAAGATGGAGTAGTTTGTTTGTTTACTAAAGGAATCGATAAAGTGTTGTCAATATGAATAAGATTTTTGACGGTATTTACAACAATATTGAATCTTTTGATGAAATCACAGCCAATAATACCTTGGAAAGTAGATGAGTCTGGTATATCTACTATGTAGAAATGGTGGTTGAAGTTTTTATGCTGGAGTTTAATAGAAGTTCTAATACATGCGGAAAAATCTACATCAGAATTGACTGTTTTGATGACAACACCAGTTGATAATCTCTTATATTTTAAAATTTCTTTCAATTCGTTAAATAGTGATTGTGAGTGCAACGAAATTGTACTATCCGTATCGCACAGTAAAACAATATCCTTTTTAGCAATTGTGGCCTTTACAAGGGGGAGTGATGTCGAGTCTTTAACTACATTATAAATGATTTTTGTAGTATTGTTTTCATATTGTTCTGTGTTTGTTTGTGTCGTTTCATGCTTAGAAATTTTTACAATATCACATGTTTGTGTGCTTACTGAGTTTACTAGTCTATTCTGTGAAATTTTTGGTAAGGAAAGATCTGGGAAAAAACTAGCTGATGTGAATTCAGTAGTGGGGTGAGGTGCAAAGCCATCAGCAAAATTACACCTCTGACTTAGTTTTCCTGTTGTTGCCTGTTATTATTGTTGTGAAATTGTCCTCGTCGTGTATTTAAGCGTTTCCATTTAAAACAGGCCTGCGCTTCGTGACCACTTTTGAAGCATAGCTGGCAAGTAGTACGGTTAAATTTGTATGATTTATGTGGAGAGGGGCGTTTGTTAAATTTACGATTTTGAAATTTCCGTTTGTTGTACATGCCAGCAAATTTCGTTTTGTAACTTGCAGCGTCTTCCCTAATTTCTGGCTGTGTTTGGGTATTTACAGAAAGGGCATTGATTTTTTCGGTCAGTTGCTTTAGCTGATCAGCAACTGTTGAATCAGATGGGGAAGGGGTGGGGTAAGCATGCAAATTTTTTCACCGTGTAAAATATCTTGAAGTGCCTGGTCTCTTAAAACAGCGGGTTGGTATTCTGTAATTCCTTCCTCTTGAATTTTAATTCTTAAATTGGAAGGAATAGTTTCCAAGAATTTCATATACTTTATTTTGTCACGCGCATTGGCGTCGTGAATATCTGCATAAACTGTTGCAGCCAAAACGTTAAGCCTATGGGCAAAGTTTTTTATGGTTTCTGCAGGTAACAGGGTTAAGTTAGCCAATTCGATTGCAACAGCTGATTTACTCGACGGGGAAAAAAATTAGTAAATTCCTTTTCAATAAAATCTATATCATTTGATATTATTAAATCAGGGTTCTGTGTTAAATATTTTAATGCAGAACCAGACAGTTTACTTTTAAGTAGCGCGATTGTTGCTTCCGGGCTGTATTTATTTATGCGACTGACAGACCGTACTTGGTCGAAAAAGAATTTGAGTGATTCATGATCACCATCAAAATTTGGAAGGTTAATTGGTATTTGCCGAGAAGCCATGGTGGCCAAAAATACAGTTAACTAAAATATTGAAATTCAAGGAAACGCTGCATGCACAATAAAATAACCAAAAAATATCAATATACACTAGCAGATAATAAGTATAACATGAAAGAAAAAAATGTAAACTGCATTTATATCATAATAAATAATAATAATAAATCACTGTTTCTTTCTAGCGTATAGATCCCTAACGCTCATTTTTAATTCCTTTTTAAAAAGAAACAGCGATGAATGAGAGAAAAAAAATCCTTATCTTTTTTTTTTTTTTTTTTTTTTTTTTTTTTTAATTTAGAATCACTATTTTTACACTAATTTGAGGAAAACTTACCTGTGATTTATCAACACAAGTATAAAAAGTAAAAATTCATGTAAATTATTTAAATTATTATGAATGAAACATAACATTCCTTTTATTCATTTAAAAAAAATGAAAACCAATATTGCAAGACAATTTAAGTTATTATTATTTTTTTATATTCTATAACTGGCTTAGTAAAAAAAAATAATCAGATTACTATTTGTAGCCATAACACATTAAAAAAAATCTATCTTGCCTTAAATATTAATAAAAATATCATATTTTAAAACAACTAAAAAAAATGTAAGATAAAATAATCATATTTATACCATTTAATGTGAAAGTTCAAACATTAAATTAAATTAAATTTCATCCTGCATATTTAATTAAGAAGGTTTTGGTAAAAGTCAAACACAAAAATTAACTAAAACTTTGTTATTGAATAAATTCTTTTAAGAATAGGAATGCAATATTTTTAACAAAATAAAACATTTTACTATTGACTGATATATAAAATATATATATAACACTGACACTAATGCTATATGAAAGAAAGGAAAAAATATATATATATTGTGATACTGCAATATTAAATGTATTCATGTAACTGGGTACTTTTTTCCCTTTTTTTTATAAGAGAAGTATGAAGGTTGAAATGTACATTTTAATCAAAGTAAAAGAAACAAATTTTTTTATTTACTGCGATTGAGTAAAATTTAAAATATGAAAACATTCTATTCATCCTTCATACTTATTAATTCAAAAACCATGAACCACAAAAAAATATTCATTATCGCGCCGATAATTTAAAAAAAAAACAATTCCATGTAAAATCACTATGAGAACCTGAGTATTTTTGTAATTATCTCGCTCTTGTAAGTGAAGCACTGATGATTTTTTGTACACACTTGAGGCACTGCAGACACCACTCCTTTTTTTTAAAATTTACTTTGCACAGCACTAGACTATTAATCGCTGTAAGGCAAAAAAAAAAAAACATATCGGTAAAACGAAGTTTTTATACTTATTTCTCGTACCAAATTGTGTAAAATAAATTGGAAGATTCCATTTTGATTTTAATACTTACACAAAAACACTTAGCACGTTTTAATTATATAAATTTTATGAAGTGTATAGATTGAATCACAGTTGTCGGGAGTGGTGCACACGGAAATGGTGGGCTGCAAAGAGACATAAACACACGATTGCACTTATGAAGTTGCACGGCAAGGAACCTGTTTCACTCACAAAACACAATCACGAACACGAATCCAGCACGGCAAGTTGATGATCAGGGGAGGCAGATAGGGTCTTGAGCGTTGAAACCATCTCTTAGAGCACAGCTGGACAGGAGGATGACTTTTAGAGAGGGGGCAAGTCACTTTCACAGGGGGTGAGGCGCTCCAGGTATCAACAACATCGAGGAAGGCAGGTGCGGGAGGGGTGTTGACTTAGAGTTCAGGGTTGAAGCGAGGCCGGAGTCAGGTACAGTGCGCAACGAAGAGATGGGGGGGGGGGTGACGCGCGCAGGCAGGAAAAACAAAGAGCAGAGATGAGTGTAGCGTATCCGATCAGGAACGGAGGGTGAGGGGATAGTGCTTCCACAGGAGCGAAGTCGTTGAGACTTTGCGACGAAAAAAATTTCAAGCAGTAATGTACGGTGCCTGAGTACCTCCCCTTGTTGGAAAAAGGTATTCTCTAGGTAGAGAGATCGGCGAAGACGCACCAGATTTTATGCAGAAGATTTTCGGTGATTGACACGTTGAAAGTTCATAATTTCAAAATGCCGATGGTTACGTATATACGGTTGTTGACAGCACATGAAGGAAGGCAGTTGACACACGGGCACAAAGAAGAAACATGATTAGCGATGAAGGTGATTTATTTGGAACCAATAATCAAGAATAGTATTAGGCATCAAGAACAAATAGACGAAAGCGCAAGGGGAGGTACTCCACAAAATCAGCAGAAGAAATTAACAGCTAGTCTGGTCAAGTCAAAAGGCCGAAGTGATGAGTTTGAAAAATACATGTACGGGTGTTGGCGCGGAAAACATGATAAAATCGCCAGTACTTGGCGAGAGAACTTTTAGAGAATAATGATAGAAGCATGTGGGAAAAAGCGATAAATGCTGGATTCTGCTCATGATTAAGCATTCTTTTGAGAGCGGTGGGGGTTGCAGGTATTCTTGCATGGAGACGAAACAAGGAAAAAGAAAAGAAAATAATTTTGGGATTGGCGTTTGATTTTGCTAAAAGGCAGCTGCAATTAACAGTTACTTGTGACTCGAATCTAATAACAGGGTGTGAAAAATATGAACTTGAATATTACAGTTTACATGTGGGCGAGAGATATTTTAATTAATTCTTTTGAGAGCGGATGAGAAGTGCTAATGCATGCATAAAGAATGTCGGTTATACGTTACATTAGTTTAACAAGTAGAGCACAGCTGCTTATTATTTTGTCTAAGTTTTAAGACAGATGCACTTTTGATTTCATGAGAAGAAAACGGTATTTTAGAAATATATGAACATTTATGACTTATTTTAACATAACCGCAGAGATTTGTAAAACTTTCTGATGTCTGCGAATAATGACTTGCATTTTAGAATAAAGAAAATCAGATTCGTTATCTAAATTGAATCAGAAACAGATTTAGTTATAATATTGAATTTGGGGGGGGATTACAGACATTTAAAATCTATAGATTATATTTGTTTATTCTTATAATTATTTATTTTATTTTATTTTTTTTGTGGGGGGGGGGGATGAATATTTATGAATTTATTATTTATCTCTATTTTGGGGGGGAAGCATGAAATCAATACAAACTTGTTAGCTTTTGGAAGAGGAAAGAAAAAGTTTATGTTAACTTGTTAATTTTTTTTTTTTTTTGGGGGGGGGGGGGTAGTTGAACTGAACGCAAGATATATGACAAACGTCTTTGTCATAGGATGAGTGATGGAAAATGTAAAGTACAATGCTAATACAAGGGTAAGTAAGAAAATGAGTTTCCCCTTATTTTATTTGAAAAATCTTAAAACAATGGGAAAATAAAAAATGGACTTTCTGCGAGAGTCATCCATTATTATTTCTTGCCACACGATCTATATCGTGCATATTCCTCTAGCGTAGTACTAACAAAAAATTGGATGCAAGGAGCACTCAGTGTCTACCAGGTACGGGAAGCAACCGATTAAACACAGCTTTACGCAGGAAATCGCCCGACAGTTTGTCATCTGATGTGCTACGGTTGAACTACAACAAAAACCACACAAGTGGCGGCAATGGTCAACAGTAGTGTCACTTTCGTTTGAGGAGCCTTGCTAAAATCTATTCGTCTATCTTCGACTTATTGCCAGTGCAAATTTCATCTTTTTCTGGCATTAAAGAATAATCTCAGAGGAAGGCAGTTTTGGACACCATCAAGAAGTGACGTGGTGAGGCAGTTCTTCTGTATACGACACACGAATTTTTACCATCAGGCGATTTTAACCTTGTTAAACTTAATGATAAATGGATCAATATTGTAAGTGATGATGCAGAAGAAGTAAAGTAAATCTTCTTCTTTATATCCACAGCCTATTACTTGTCTGGAGCAAAAATGCTGACCATAACAGCATAGAAAAACCTTTTTTTATTATTATTATTCTCCCTCTTATAAAAAAAATTCTTAAAATCAGTTTGCTACATTTTCTATGCACTTTTTTACTCAAGAAATAAAACTTACAATTTCCGATGATTAAAATCGCATTTTATTTCTATTTTAAAACAAATTACACTAGTTTTGTTTCAATTTGATCTATTTTTTAACAATCAGGCTATATTCTAATTTAATTACTTTAACTATGTCATATTTATAAAGAGGACAATATTACTCTTAATTAAATATATTATAAGTGTATAGTATATGCTTCTTTTAGAGAAATACTAAACAAAAATGAATAACAGAAAACGATATAAAACCGAAAAAAGTATTCAATTTAGTTTTTCGGTTGAATAACTCTAAAAGTATTTTTGAATTGTAGTAATTCTACATAATATATAACAATGCGCTTATCATGCGATTATTTATGACGTTTTTTTTTTTTATAATTTATTATTTATAACGACACATATTAAATTTTTTATTATTATTATTTGTTGACTTCAAAACCCTTCATGTATTATAAACTTTATGGTAAAAATTCTTAACATTGTCCAAAACTATATTTTATGATACAAAATTTTTACGCAGATGAAATTTAAACGTTCACTTTAAAATTGAAGCATCGATTTCAAAATTTACAATAAATTTTATTGAGTCTAGACCAGTTTTACATGAAACATATTTTTCCATTAATAAAATTAATGTCAAATTTTACTGCATTTGTTTCGAATTTTCGAAAGTACTTCTTATATCAAGATAAATTATCACATATACCGTTTTCATTAAGTAAATTCAAACACTGAATACATGTATAAATCATAATTTAAAACTAATTCTGTATAGATTTAATAGAAGATATAATTTATATTTAATGTATGCTGGAAGAAACATTAAAAATTATTTAAGTCAGATTAAATGTGTTTTACTAAAATTAAAAAGCATTTTATCTCAACATTTTATAACAGCCTGGCAAAGATGGTGTAGTTAAAATATAAGATAAAAATTATACAAACAAGTAGCAGTCCTAACCATAATGCAAGAATATTGTGATAAGAAATATAGAGATTTTTAAATTTTAGTTTTTCATAACCATAACTAAAATATTTAAATTACCTTGTGCGTAAAGAATAAAAATAATTTATTTAATGCGTAAATAAAATCTGTCTTTTAAGCAAAATATATATTTTTTATTATTAGGCTTGAAACTCTTTTTAAGCACTTTGGTCAAGCTAGCAACAATTCTAATTTATATTTTGTTTAAGTTCCCGTTCTTCGGCGGAAACATTTTGCATACAGGATGTCTCGAAATTAGTAATGGCTGTGGTGGTGGTGGTGGTGGTGTACTAATCCGAGTTTGTTTAGCAGAACCAGGCCAATTCCATTAGTCCATAAAATTTTATAAAATCAAAAACATCAGGCTATTGCCAAGGGCTTCTTCTAAAGAGAAGCCAATACACTGTAAAAGAAGTTGGCTAGACAATGCGTGTGAAAATGTGCACAGATAGAAAAGACTGGTTCATTATAGTCATTATAACCATTTAAGATGACTATTTATGAACAGGCGAATTCTGTTTCCTGTGTTATCTGTCACCCCTGAACATCAAAGCACCTACGTGGCATTTTCTAAAGTAATTTATGTTAGAGTACTGGATTGGGTTGGGTAACCCGATTTTACAGTAACACAACCAGACACATGGTTAGGGTAGGGTCGGATTGGTGCTAATGTTTTTCGTTTCGGGTTGGTTTCGGGTGGTAAACTTGACTTCTACTTTTTCTGCGGGTCGGTTTCAGTTGAGTTTCATTTTTTCTCGTACGGGTCGGGTTTCGGATTAAGTTTTGACTCATGCAGGCCGGGTTCGGATTGACCCGATTTTTCAAAAGAAAGTCAAAAATACTTTTGGAATCCAAATTTTATATACATTAAAATCTCTGTAACGGCAAACATCTCTATTTATCGAGCATTTTTTTCAATCCCCAACATCGATGAATTATTTTGTTTTCCCTCTGATTAGATTTCACTTTCTCTGTGGCCCGCTGTTCAGAGATTTTACTATATGTGAATTTTAGAGAGTATACACATATTTATTTTTCTATATAAAAATAAATTTGGTATTAGAGATATAATTGTAGACTAATTTCATAATTGCATTAAAGTATGAATTAACTTTTTTCATTTCGGTTTCGTGTTGAAGCATTCCTGGATCTGCTCGGGTTTAGGTTTAAATATGTCAGGTTTAAATATGTCGAGTTCGTTTCAGCTTGCGGGCCGGCGAAAAGTATTTTGTCGGTTCGAGTTGTGTTTCGCGTCGATAACTTTTTTTTTTGCCAGGTTCGCCTAATGTTTCGGGTTGTCTTCAACTGGAATTTTTTTATTCGGGTTATGCCGAACCATGGAGGACTCTACCCTGGATGAGAAGGGAAATCAATTGAGACCTTATTAATATTTTTTTCTATTGAAGAATTGTTCATTAAATATCAAACTCAAAGAATCATCAGGATCCAATTATCAGTAGAAGCAGCCTGGCCAGACAATCAGCTGTTTCATTTCCAGCCAAATTAATACGTGACCCATTTCAGGTGTATGTTGTTGAAACTTTACTTAGAAGATCCAGAATTTTCATGCCAGATCTACCACTAATAGATGATCAGTTCATGAGATTTCGAATGGAGATACAGATATCAATTAAAATTTATGTCTCTGAAAAATCTTGATAATTCATACTGTCAATAAATCACAGGCCATTTTTAATTGAAATAAGTTCTACTCTGATAACAGAATACAATTCAGCATCTTTCTTTTGAAGTTTGAGTTATGTATTAGAGTTGTTAACAATACTAACATTTAGTTTAGACAGAACACACCTAGAAAAACAGAAATCGTCTCACGATATCACGCAGTGAAGCGCACTTTTCGATCATGGAGAGAGACCGAACAATATCGAGTAAATGATTAATGATTTCGTTTATGCATTTTCTTTTTGTCCATCATTCCGTTAATATGGATAACAGCAACAGGAAAAAATCAAGAAATTGAAATGTAAGGTATCCTTATATTTTGACTGACTTCACTCAAGCGACAAAGGGGGGGGGGGGGGTATAAATTAGTCTACAGCTGCTTGGATCACATTGCCTTAAAAGGAATTGCGATTTTAGGATGTCAGACAAAACCTGTCGAAAGGAAAGTGATATGAATGGAAGCCTTACACATGGCCATGTGTAAATTTCTTCAAAAATGCCAACATTATACTAAACCAGGCATGTTAAACACGTGGCCCGCGTTCCTCAACTGGCCCGCTGACAACCTATCTGTGGCCCGCGAAGCCTTTGGAATTTCACATGTATTTAATTTACTTGTTAGAACAAGCATGCTGAAAATACACTTTATACAAACACACTTACACCAACTGCAGTCTTAGCGATGGTAAACATAAGAAAGAATAAAAGAAACATAAGTTTTGCGGGTTTTTTTTTTTCACTTAGAAGGCAACCATTATTTTTCAATAGTAATATTTGTCTTTATTCTGTCATTAAATAAAGGAAATATTTCTCTTTAGAATGTGTTAGCATTCTTTATTTTAAAAAACCCCACTCACTGGTCAAAATAGTGGTGTATATAGACAGATATAACTCAATTTTATATTTTAGCACAAAAAAAATCATGGATATAAAAATAAGCAATCTGTGCGTAGCAAAATGCGGCATCTTATTCTGAAAATGTAATTTGTTTTTTATTTTTAAATAATTTTACATATAATTTTTGTTTTATGTCGAAACTAATACTTTATTTTACTACTCTCTTCGATTTCCACCACTTACGAAATAATATAGTGAACTTATTAAATAGTTTGAAATTAATAAAATTATGCTCTAATTAAGAATAGTTAAAATTTAAAAAAAATTCAAAATATAAAATTAAAAGCTTTAAATTAGTCTCTTTAAAATGACAAAAAATATCACTTTTGTAACTGACACAAAAACCCCGAATATGCCATCCAAATACTTTCTTCAATTGGTCTTTAGTCGAACATGTAGATTTTGGATTTAAGCTCTCTTAATTTTTTCATTACTTATGTTAGTAATTGTGCGCGATCTTTCTGGAATCCTGCTTGATCTTTCTTTCCTTTCTTTCCCTTTTTTATTGATCTAAACACATGTTATTGACATACTCTCATACATCCCAGGATAGAAAAATATATATGTATGTTAAAGCTTTTTACCACTTTGAATAAATCTGATAAACTGAAGATAAACATCGCATATTTTTTTAAAGGTGATTTACAGTACAATTATATTCAAAGGAAAACTGAAATTTTATGTTTGATATGTAGATGCTGCGGTAAATATGATTAATTCGGTGATTATATGTAATTACCGGTGATTATTCAAAATCACCACTAAAATTGGTAAATGGGGTAGATATTTGAATATTTATCAAACTTACTGGTTAGTTTATAAAATCCCCAACTCCTAATGGGGAATGTAATAAACCTAATTAAGATACATATATAAATTACTGACCGCTGCTTGAATGAATTTCATGCATTCTAGAGATTGCTGTACAGCGAGTTTCATGCGTCCAGTGATCTTTTTCGGTTAATGTACGCGAAGCGTACATACATAAATTACTGACCGCTGCTTGAATGAATTTCATGCAGTCTACAGATTGCTGTACAGCGAGTTTCATTCGTCCAAGGAAGATTTTTTCGGTTAGTGTACGCCAAGCGTACATACTATTTGAAAATATTCATTTTTTGGAATTAAGACCTCGTTATTCCACAAAATAACGCGAATTTATTACATTCCCCATTACGAGTTGGGGATTTTATAAACTAACCAGTAAATTTGATAAATATTCAATAATTTATCACATTTACCAAGTTTAGTGGTGATTATGTATGATCACCGGTAATTATATATAATCACCGGTTTATTACATTTACCGTAACATAGACACTGTTGGAGTTTGTAAAGAAAGTAACATTAAGAGGTGCTACAGCACAAAGTATAAAGAAAACTAAATATCGGAAAGATAAACTGTCAGAATTGAAACTGATACTTCTTATTAAAGAATCAAAGTGCTTTCACAAAGCTTATTGAAGAAAATTCATTTGATTTAAAAACTAATTATTGTCTTTATTACATTGAATGCTCTGCGAGTCGAAATCATCCACTACGAAATTGAAGAAATGATGTCTAGAGCAGTTAAAGAAATTTTTAAAATACTATAAGTATAGTTACCATTGCTAGGAAGATTTATATACAGCGGATAGATTTATGAAAACCGGAAAATTTATACTGCTTATAAAGTTATATTATAATTGTACGCAAATGGTTAATCATCGTCAATCCAGAAAATATCTTGGAAATATGGGTAGTGAAGATAAACAGATCTACCTTTTTATAAATATTTTTTATGGCTTTCCATCATGAAGTTTTAACTGTTAATTTCGAACTGTTAAACAAGGTTACAATTTTTATTTTAAATTGACAAATTATGAATGTGGATTATTAAAAGACCACAAATAGACAATGTACTTGGAGTCTAAATTTTAAATTACAAAGCATCTGAGTAAACTTCAACTTCAAGGGGTTAGAAGAAAACAATCATAACTTTGTCAATTCACAAGATATCAAATCCGCTTAAATATATTATAAATCCTCTTAATATTCTCTAAAACTTTTATATTGACAAGTTTTTTATAGGACCAACCCTTATAGCAAAAAAAAAAAAAATCCCTACCGGCTCCGCCTGCAAACAAGTTAGGTTTCGAAATAGGCGGTTCCAATTCCAACTGCCTCATCATGGCAAAAGAGTCATTTCTTCCGCAATTCCCAACAAACAGACGCCCCAAGGTCTGTGTCTTCGAAATCTGCCTGTGCCTGTAGGCCGAGCTGTCAGGGATTTTTTTTTAAGTATAGTATGGCATATTTTAGCTATGTTCGGTAACGCACTTTTATTGGACAACTTCTAAACTTTTGTTATTTTTCATATCAATCATAATTTGCAACAGAAAATGCATTTAATAAATGAAACCAAATAAGTAGCGCTTAGATACGCCACATTTTATTAAATAAATTTCCTGGTTCAAAAAATATTTATTTTTATTTTTACTTGCAGAAAAAACGGAAAATTGATAGTTATGCCTTTGCTAGACAAAGATTAACAGACCAGGGTGTACAATTTTTTAAAATAAATGCAATTTAGAAAATTCAATAAATTTGATAGATTTGGTTGATAAAAAGTAATTTTGAGTACTTTTCCGAAAAATAAGAAAAATAAACTATGTATAATACTAACTTTGGAATTTGCGTGAATATTTCATTAATATGGCTGTGTTTTATACGTACAAATTTTATTCTGTTCAATGCTAATATTATTATCCATTTTTTTTATGTGTCCCACGACCTTGTATATAATGCTTAATTTGGCTCGCGGTAGTAAACGAGTTTGACATGACTGTACTAAACCCATGGAGTTATTCTTTTAATTAGTCCTAAATAATGTTTTTTTGGTATCACTTGCGTTTTCCTGTTTTCCATGTTTACCCTTTGCTAGTAGTAATACCCAAAACAAATTTCAGAAAAGTTTTCAAGAATTTATGACATAAACAAGTTCCTTATCCCAAACAAAAGTGTCTTTTAGCACATCAACGCTTGAGTTACGACCATGAATTGAATGTCACTTGTGTTTGTACAGATGAGTTTAATATCCCATAATTGTCCATATTAACAATTTTAAGTCACACTCTTTATGCAAAACATGAATAACAAATCACTCATGATATCACATTCATCAGTGTGGTGTGTTTTTTATATTTAGTGGTACTCTTAGCTTGTCTCAATAAAATCACCAAAAATATAAACAGCGATCAAAATGATTTTAATTTAAAAGATTTTAGCTGTCAATAAATTGCAATTATAAAACTTAACAAACTACACAAATATCCACAATATCCTTGAAATTAGTTTAGTGAGAAGTACAAAATTTTAAAATTTGTGTTTTTTTTTTTTCAAACAAATTTACAAAAAAGTTAGGGTACGCGTATCCCTGCATCTCCCAAGAAAACAGTCCTGAATTTAATTACAAAAATACTACTTTCAAATGTCTGCAACTATCCCTAAATATTATTTTCCAGCCAAGAGATCCCCAAACACACTGTAATGAAAATGGATAAAAAATTAAATAATGTGCTTTCCAAAACTTCAAAGCAAAATGTTTCCGCAATAAATACAAGAGGACAATTGTCTTTTCTGCACGTTTTGTAAAAACTTCTATTTATAAAATATTAGTTTTCAATATTTATTAAATTAATGTGATAATACTGCTATTTCTGCTTTTTTTTATGACAGTATTTTAAAACTGTCTCAAAGGAGTCTCAAACGTTACTTTCTTTTGCAGTAAAAGAAAGAAAATTAAAGATTTTCTTCGGAATTGCACTTTTTTTTCATTTTAAGATATAAGACGTCTGTGTGGTTTTCTTTAACACACATTGCTTTATAACCAAGCTTTTAAAACCCGTAAAAGATACCTTTTCTTTAAAAAAAGTACAACAGAGTAACCTATATTTAAAAATTCCTGATGTATCAACGCATCATTTTTCAACAATGTATTCAACTTTCAGATATAAAAAAAACTGTTAAAGAAATAGAAAGAAAAACCCTTTTTTGATGAAATATAATCTAAAAGTTAAAGGAAAAAGCAGCTAAAACTGCAAATGATTAGCTATAAAGAATTCAATAAAGACTCTTGAATTTGTTCTTTTCTCACAAAATATTTCAGTTTCAGAATAAAAATCAATATTTTAATTCATGATACATTTTTTTTAAATTAAGAGAAAGGTTACTTCTAAAAAACCAAAGTACTTAAATTCAAAACGATTTTCATTATGCGAATAAAATACAGTTGCATGAATTAAGTGAAAAATTCAATTAAAGCCGTGTAACGGAAAAAAAGCTCACATGCTTATTTCTGTTTGCTTTTATAAAATACTTGAAATCGTTCATTTCTTTATTTACGATAAACATTTCCATTTTCAATATTTTCCTTGTTTTCAAATAACTGCTGGCAATGTTTATAAAAACAAATATTTATATAAACAAGTTCAGAATTTTTGTTATAAAAGAGTGCCATAAATGTGACCTTTGCAAACATTACAAAATCACGTCAACCGGGGTGATTTTGTCTCTTTTTCTTCCCATTGTCTTTAAAGATCCAACACTTATTGAAATCTTCCTTTAAACAATTTTTATTTTTTTTCTATTTCTAAAATATCAATATTAAATTTTATGTCCATATTTAGTAAAGTAGTTGTCCACATTTGTTTTTAAAAAATAGCTTTATTTGTTAAATATTTGTTTTTAAAAAGCGGGACAAAGCCACCCCTAGCTTCATAACTAAATAAATCACTGAATACGCTTTAAGAAACTTGTTAGACAATACACCCTACTATTATGATAGAATAAGGAAACATAACAAAGCAACATGTCATTTCCTAATTAAAGAACACATTTTTTTATGAAAATGAACAGCAAAATAAATTTTATAAGACATGTGAAAACAATTAATAATTAAGACATGGTATGATTACTGTTTTCAAAAAACAAAATTTTAGATATATTCACTTATTTCAAGCACTACAAAAACATTTCTTTTAGAAAAAATAGTTCTTAGAGGGTTAGTTTTTGAAACCTTCTAAGAAATATTTTTTTTAGAACCTTTTGGCATTTTTGTTTTAAAGTAGTGATTGGAATTGAATATTTTTCAGCGAATTCCTTTGGCATAATACATGCCGTTAAACATCATCTACTGCTTTTTTCAGTGTTTCATCAGTATAATTGTCCTGAGACAAGCTCACACCAAATTTTCATCAAAATGTCAGTTGTGCATAACGTCAATGTGAAATCTAAAATATCAAATTAATACATATAAATATCATTTATTTGTTATGAAACATATAAAGAAATAGAAAAATGTGCTTACCACTTTACATCATCAGTTATAAATAACCTTTCCCCTAGTAAAATCACACGCAATAAAGTAAAAAAACATTAATAGAAATGATGCCAAACTTAATTTATAAAATGCTGAATTAAATAATTTATGTTTAAGAGATTGCTCTAATCTATCAGAAATCTGCATTAATAATTAGTTTTTTATTTATTACACGCTCTGTCTTTATCCGTGGGGTGGGACAGAGTTATTCCAGGGTGGACAAAGTCACACCGGTTAACGGAAACATTAAAATATGGGCGGCGCGGCGTACTGTATAGGCCAAGGCATTTTAAAGCCTAAATAAGAACTTTTAATGATATCCTTATAATATGCAATGTCTAGTAGAAATATAAATGTAAAAATCATCAAACTGATACAAAAAATAATAGTATAACACGGACAGTTTGTAATAACATAAAAGCACACGCTGTGGACTCGCATATGCAACCGATTTTTCAAATGAAAATATCAACATTTGATGATATTCCGCTTTAGTGCAATGTATTTTAATAATATAAAAGTAATAAAAATCAAATTTAAAAAAGCAAATAAATGAATTAAGGAAAAAAGGGAATAAATGACACAAGTGTTCCGCGCGCCAGTGGTGACTTACCAAGTAAAATTAATGAAAGATAGTAGAAAAAATGCAAATTTCAACATTAAACATTCGTTGAACACTGAAGGGTCTTTGTGACAAGAGTAAATGAGGTGCATTTGTTAATCACGTAATCGTCTTAGAATTCAGAGCTATTTTTTCACTCAGTGACACACTCAGTATGCTGTCTGTGATTTTAAATTTAAAAAATGTATAGCAAATTTGATATGTTTCAAAATAATTATGAAATAGTATTATCCATAATAAAACGCCTTTAAAAATTGCAATAGTTGTTATATATATACTAGCTGACCCGCTCGGCATTGTCCGGGCCCGTGAGAATAAATTTGAAAAAAACCCTCAAGTTTTCGATATCAAATCGGATGACGCAAACACTGTTGTGATCAGGCCCATGATAATAATTTTTTAAAAAAACCTCCAATTTTCGATATCAAGCCGAATGACCCAAATCTTGTTGTGATCGAGCCCATAAAACCCGAGATAGAAAGCGTTCCCTGGCGGTAAAAAGCGGAACTAAAATATGTAAGGCTATCCATATCAAGTCGAATAAGCCAAAACACGTTTAGAACTCGTAGAAAAGTTTGAAACGGAAAAAAATTGCTAAAGTTATTATTCAAAAATAGTTGTAGTTATCTATACATTAAATGCTATGGATGAAGCTAAAAATGTTAAAGTTGTTAAATGGAATTAGTTCTGTCGAAATCAGAGCTGTAGATCTGATTTATTAAAAAGGATGTCAAATAACGAAAAACCACTGCCAGGGGGCGCGCGGTGAAGTATAATAAATGCGACATTTAATAAAAAGTAGCTTACCCCTCTCCCTCTCTGTATTAATAACATCCCTATTCGCATATGGCAACGTTTCTTTATTAATTACACCGTTGTTCATTAGCGTTTTATTTCTTTTTCTATACAAAAATCAGGATTTTGATAAATAAAAAAAATTACCGACTGTTTTTTTTTTAATTATTATTATTAAAAATCTTCATCCCCAGACATGTTTAAGCAAGGATTCATAATTTTCCAATCCAAAAATCCAATGTTTATAATAATTTCATGTAGCCTATAAAATTCCCACTCAATTTTTAGTTCGGTATTTTATATCTTCCTCCCCTCAACAGATGAGAGACTAAATGTCTCACTATGTCTGGCTGAGAAATGATAATGTTCAAATAAATTCTTTTTATACAATCAAAGTAATTAAAAAATAATTAATATCTATGGTTCTAATTAACGGATATTTACGGAAATTACATATTTGGAATGAGTGTTAAAAAAATATGTATAAATGCATAATTTTCAAATCGATAAATGCAACATTTCAAAATATTTTGTAGTCCCCCAGATCTGCACAGTATAAAAATTATACTTCTTTCCGACCAAGCACATGTCTTATGCTGGAGAGTTAGGGCCGTTTGGATGAATGAAGATAAAGATAAATATAACGATGAATAATTTGTCGATGAGATAAAAGATAAATATTATATAGTCCGATTGCACGGAAGATAATAGAAGATCATCGTCGACGCTAACGGATATGTAAACATTGCAAATATGTACAATTGAAAACCGCAAAGCTGAAAAAGAGGCACGTGAATTTAAGTTCATGGTACAAGAGCGTTGCCGCAATAATTAGACAGTTCTACATCCTGAGTGTGTGAACTGGAGTCCGTATGAAGAAAAGAAAAGAATAAATTGTCGGCACGTTTGTTTAATGAAAATCCAGGATAATACAGTCACATCTTCATTTACAGTACTTCACATTTTTTGAAATTATAGTTGTTCCAGAACGAGAGTGACATTCAAAAAGATAAGATATTTTGAGGGAACGATAGAAGACGATACGAAAAAAAAAAGAGTTTATCCAGTGTAGCGCAGGGGCCCTAGACATTTTTAGAGACATTGTTCATATGAAGTTCAGAGGCGAAGTGTGTAGTAAAAATGAGAGATAACCACAGTTACAAATTTCGCCAACGATTTGCATTTCTGAGCGTAGGTGTGAGGCCCTTGAGCGGGTTGCCAAAACCGTTTAGAAGAATTGCATATTAAATTTTGTAATTGACGTCAGAGACGGGTAAATATATTTGGCACAGAGCACACTTTGGCTAAAAAGGAAATGATTCAGAATTTTGACAGTTTTGTGTTTTGAGAACGATTGGAAAAGCATTTCTGCAAGAATGCATGATTTGACGCCAGAAAGTCGGACGAGCATCTGGTACACTTTGGAAAGTCAAAATTTGACCATGAGAGAGAAAACATTTAATACATTGTATTATTTCTTTTACAGTGAGAGCTGGCAGGGAAATTAAAATACGTTAATGATAAATTGATAAAAATATATATGATTTTGACTACATAATATTTCGTTGAGAGAGAAAGGAAAAAACTGGCGCGCCTTTAACAGCCGGGAATGTATATTAAATGCGCTAATGCAGAAAAGGGAAGATATATTTACTAAAATAATTTAAGTATAGATTTTCTTTAAATTTTGAAAAGAATATATATGGTTTCTTTACCATATATATATATATATATCAGCCCTTCACAAGATTTTGAAAATTTTTGAATGTCACCCTGTAAACATAATACAATACAAAACAATACACAAAAATAATAATAAAAATATAAGTATGCATACCAATATAAATGTGTGGTACTACAAAAATATCTTTATGCTAGTATAAAGGTAATGATCATAAAATTTCAAATTGCAGCAAAATATCTTTCAAAGTCTTAGAAAGTCTCTTTATCCACATTAATATATTGTTGCTAGCTGCATTTGTGATCATTTTAATGTTTGTATAAACTTGCAAGAAATAATTATTTTATGAAAGTGATGGTGCACCTGTATAAAATATACATTTGTCTCTTATTTAAAAAAATATACTCAAAAGTCCTTCATAAAAGTCTTTAATCAGAAGTTCACATTTTGCACAACTTTGCACTATATTATTAAGGCTTTAAATGAATTGTAAACTCCAATATTGCAATATTAAGATACACAGTTACAATTATATATTTAATATAAAAATGACAATATAGAAGTTACAAAAGTACATATACAAAATGAAAGAAAATGTAATATTGGTTTTCGTTTAAAGACACAGGAGGGACAAAAATGATGCAAGACTTGGGCATCGTAAAAAAAAAAAGTCTCCCCTTAAACTTGTTGCAATAACAAGAAAAAGACCGCAGTTTAGGACATTGGTCATATTCGGAAAAGGGCGTGTTTAGGGAGGGGAGTTTATTTTTGGTAAACCCCCCTTGCTCCGCACATATTTGGAACACTCCGTCTGTGTTTGGAGCGGGCTCGGATACACATACGGGTTTGAGAAAATGTAAAATTGGGTATACCAATTTTAGCAAAAGTTTTGCTCTCATACACAATGGCATAAAGACCCCACATGGGTAATAATTTAGAATGGGGCTTATTCCTCAAGGGCGAATGAAAAAAAAAAGTGAAAAATAAATCAAAGTTTCTTGTTTAAAAATCTAAAAATCATTTCATAGGCACATTCTAGGATGTAGAGAGCATACATAATAATTTTATGTAGCCTATAAAATTCCCACTGAATTTTTAGTTCGGTATTTTATATCTTCCTCCCCTCAACAGATGAGAGACAAAATGTCTCGCTATGTCTGGCTGAAAAATGACATGTTCAAATAAATTATTTTTATGCAATCAAAGTAATTAAAAAGTAATTAATATCTATGGTTCTAATTAACGGATATTTATGAAACTTACATATTTGGAATGAGTGTTAAAAAAATAGGTATAAATACATAATTTTCAAATCGATAAATGCAATATTTCAAAATATTTTGTAGTCCCCCAAATCTGCACAGTGAAAAAATTATACTTCTTTCTGACCAAGCACATGTCTGTGTACAAATGATTTAGCAAACACGTGTGAGATAAAATCGCTCAAAAAATTAAAATTTTTAATTAATGTCTTGGTTTCCAATTGATGGATTTTTATGAATTTTGGTTTTTAGAAATTGCGTTTTTTTTACGTCTGTTTGCAAATTTTCGTGTCCATAGACACATTATTTGAATGTTTTTCGAAACAGGGCGAAAAGTGTCCAGTCCGCCATTTTATGGAAACATTTGTCTGCTTCAAGCTTTGACAAAATTTTCATCAAGCGCGTGCAGCTGTCATTAAATAAAAAATGTTCGTTTTTGAATGAAAATGAACAATTTTTAATTAATTTCTATAAAAGTTATGGATGGATTTTTTTTTTTTTTAATTGTGATATATTTTAACCCTGAATACGGATTTTCATGTCGATAGAAGTATATTTCGATATGTTTCCGAAAAGGAGAGTTCTATAAGAACGTGTTAACCGGCTGTTTCCAGCAACCCTGCAAGCTTCGCTTCGAGGTGCAATTTTAGTCGATGAAGTCAAAAATGATAAATTTTAACCATTTTCTGAAATAAAAATCGCATTTTTGCGATGTTTAATGAGTTTTTAATTAATATATGGGCTTAATATCAAAATGTTAAAATGTGGAGACACAGGGGCATGAGGACCTGCCATGGGCTTAATAATAATCTAATTTTTAGGATAAATCTAAATTTTCAGACTTCTACGTGCGCTAGATTTCGCCTGCAATCGCACACACGCAGACAGACAAACAACATTAATTTATTAGTACATTATCTGATTCACCGGGCGGTGCCCGGGCCCATGATAATAACCTTAAACAGAACTCAAGTTTGTATAATTGTTTTTTTAAAGAAGCTTCACCAAGGGCGCCAAGAAGGAGATTAATATTCAAAATTGGTGGTATCTGAGGTCCGAGAACTTTTTTTGTTTTTCAAATAGCAACTGGAAGTCCTAAAACATCTTAAAAGGTCCTAGTACTTAGCACTTTAGATATTCAATTAGTCGAAATTAAGCATAGGGTATAAATTTTAAAGAAATGCTTAAAAAGGACCCTAGGGTCCCAATAACAATATGAGGGTGGTGGCCAGAAGAGAGAAATCCAAGACTCAACTTTAAAGTTATGCATATAAAGGGGGACATAATTAGAGTGGTGAAAAAAATCATGGCGCACAAAAAGTTCAAGGGCCCGAACCGGGACCTAGGGGACCGGGATCCCAACTGGAATGTAGAAATGGGGGAATAACTAAATAGAGAAAATGCCCCAAAACGAAGAATATTGGATTAAACGGAGTCAAGTTATTAACAATTTACGGAACAAAAACTTCAAAGGGTCCTGTACCGGGCATTAGGGACACAGGGTCTTAACTGGAATGTTGAAATCGGAAAATAACTAAATGAAGACACCGGCCCCAAAAACGAAAAAGACCAGATGAAAAAAGGCAAGTTATTAACAATTTAAGGCACCAAAACTTAAATTGGCCAAGGGGGCCCGAGTCTTGTCTGAGAAAGTTTTTTGGCGTTCATGTAGTAGCTGGAAGTCTTATAAAGTTGTTAGAAAAAAAAGCTTGTGAATCGGACGATTTTTAAGGGCGCTATAGTAGGGGCCCCAAAAAGGGCCAACTGATAGTTTTAAGCAGCGGCCTAGGAGGAAAACATTATAAAACGTCCTAGTACTTAGCGCTTCAGATCTTCAATTATACGAAATAAAGCATAGGGTATAAATTAATCATTAGAATGATTTTTCAATGAAATGTTTAAAAACAGGCCCTAGGGCCACAAAACAAACATGAGGGTTGTGGCCCCGGGAGAGGAATCCAACATTAAAGTTATGCATTGAGAGGGTGACACAATTAGGTGGGGGGGGAAATGCATGGCGCACAAAAAGTTCAAGAGGTCCCGAAATAATCTCCAGGGGCAGGTTTCTAACTGGGATGTAGAAATGGGGGAGAAACTAAATGGAGAAAAGGCCCCAAAAACGAAGAAATTCGGATGAAAAGGGGGCAAGTTATTAACAATTTATGGAACAAAAACTTCAACCGGGCCCCAGGGCGGAGTCTGAACTCGAATGTAGAAATAAGGGAATAAGTAAATGGAGGAAGGGCCCCAAAAACGAAGAAGATTAGATGAAACGGGGCAAGTTATTAACAATTAAAAGCACAAAAAAGTAAAGGGTCCCAGGGGCCCGGGGTCTCAAAAAATTAAAAATCTGAGTCTCAAGTACATCAGGACATGCCTTGGATTATCCTCACCCAAATTTTCAGACTTTTACGTACGGTAGATTTCGCTATCCATCGCACAAACTCACACACAGAGCGAAACTTTCTTTTAATAGTATACTAGCTGACCCGCCCGGCGTTGCCCGAGCCCTTGTAATAAACTTAAATTTCTTAAAACATGGAACTCTGGCCACGTTCTACGATGGCTTTGGAACCGTATACCAGGCATGCTCGTATGCTCTAGAAAATCTTTTATTTCCCCCTACCACCGCCAGGGGAGCATTCTGTTCTAAACAAACCTCTTTCCGAACGAACTTCTGAGACAGGTCCCCGCTGCTTACGTTACTGTATAGTAGGCGCACTACAAAATTGAGCTGGTTTCGAGAAGATTGGAACATTATTAGCCCAGTTATTGCAATAAGGCACAGTTAGAAAAAAAAACCTTGAGTGAGGTGCCGAAGGGAGGAGATGTTCGAGTGTCCTTCAGAAAATGACTAATTAGGAGGCCCACTATGCATGCATAAATATTCGTTCGTTTTGTTAAGCTAGGAACTTAATTACAAAGTTGGCTTAAACTCTTATTTGTAAATAGTGGTAACCGCTACTCATAAATTTAATTTAATGTTATAAAGGGAGACTATTAAGTTAAATATAATGTTTGGCATCACTTGCGTTGAAATCGGAAAGATAGTTGCTGATATATAGAAACGGGGCATAGTTAGAGAAAACCTTGAATGAGGGGCGGGGGGGGGGGGAGGGTTGTTCAAGTACCCTTCAGCAAATGACTAATTAAGAGGAGCACTATGCATCTTTCGAAATTCGTTCGTTTGCTTAAGCTAGGAGCTTAATTACAAATTTGGCTTACCCAATTATTCGGAAATAGTGGTAACAGCTACTCATAAATTTAGTTTAATGTTATAAAGAGTGACATTTAAGTTAATTATAATGTTTGGAATCACTTGTGTTGAAATCGGAAAGATAGTTGCTGAGATATGAAAACGGAGCATAGTTAGAGAAAAAAACCTTGAAAGGAGTGCCAGGGGAGAGGGGTTGTTCAAGTGTCCTTCAGCAAATGACTAATTAAGAGGACCACTATGCATCTTTCAAAAATCGTTCGTTTGCTTAAGCTTTGAACTTAATTGCAAATTTGGCTTAAACTATTATTCGTAAATAGTGGTAACCGCTACTCATAAATTTAGTTTAATGTTATAAAGAGTGACAATTAAGTTAATTATAATGTTTGAAATCACTTGCGTTGAAATCGGAAAGATAGTTGCTGAGATATGGAAACGGAGCAGAGTTAGAGAAAAAACCTTGAAGGACGGTCCGGAAGGGGGGGGGGTTGGTCAAGTGGCCTTCAGCAAATAACTAATTAGGAGGATCACAATACATCTTTAATGATTTCATTTGGTTAAGCTAGGAACTTAATTTGAAATTTGGCTTACTACTTTTACACTACTATTCGGAAATTCTGGTAACTGCTTTCTAGAAATACACCTTGAAGCTTAAATGTAATTAGACCCTTGTCCCTCTTAATTCCCGCAAATATTTAAAAAAAAAATCTGTTAAATAAAGTTTTCTGTATTAACAATCTCCATCATAATAATATATGTCATGTAAAAAAAACTTAAACCCGACTAATTGTCATGAAGAAAAATATGCCTGCAAAATATTTCAATCAGTGGGACGTATGTGTAATTTGTCATGTACAGGTGGCGTGACATTCGCTAATAACTTCAATCCATGTTGACACTATTTAGTTAGAAATCCTTATTTGTGCATCGCTACTCTGGTTTATTTAATTACTTCTGTGAAGAATCGATGCAACCAACCAGTGAACCAACCAACCCAAGAGAATAAAAGCGTATTTTTAATGAGAGTTCTTTGTGCATTTTAATTAATATTTCAGAAAGTAATTAAAATATTAAAATTCTGAAGTAATGTTGCACCAGGAGAGGGTTTGGACTACCTAAATCTAAATTTCCAGCCGTGTAGGTGGGCCAGATTTTCCTAGCCATCGCCAACAGACACACACACAGACACACAGAGCGAAACTTTCTTTTATTAGTTTAGATATATAATATATGATACAAAGCAAAAAGATCTTCATATGAATTCAATAATAATGCAATCTTTAAAACTGCCACATACATACATAAATTGTAATGTAAAAGAAAGCATGTAAAAATTAAAAGCTTTTTTCAGATTTTTAGCGCGATGGATCGCATTTAGTCTTTTTGCTATCTGTGCTCTCTGGCGGAAAATTGAAAATAAGAAACAATTTTTATTTAATAGTCAAATTTTACTTTCCAATGAACTTATAAAATTGCAGTTTACAGAAATTATACACGTTTTTTACAAACTTCGAACGAGATTGGAAAAAAGTAAATATATATATATATATTTAATGAATTGACACCAGTGATTGTATCGCGGTCTTTTTTGACGAATTTCAAATTTACTTGTCAACATGTACCTGAGAAAAAGGCTGAATGACTTGTAACTTTACTATGTGGAGGTAAAACATTTAAGTTGAGATAAAATTTATTTGCCCATTGTATATAAGGAGAGATATGATGGGGGAAAGCTAACTGTTATAAGCGGCAATGAGACCAACACGTACTCCTGACAGTACTACTGCCAGAAAAGAACATTAAAATAATTTTTTCTTTTCTTTTTCTTCAAATACCATTATAATAACTCACATTTACAAAATTCTGAAACGTTCAACAATCCATATTTCAAGAACGAATTCAACATAAGTTGAAATACATATTATTTCCCCAGAGATAGGATGGGGGAAAACTAACTATTTAAAGCGGCAATAAGACCAATACGCGACTACTGCCAGGAAAGAACATTACTTGACCCTTTTATTTTCTTTTTCTTCAAATACCATCATAATAACTAACATTTAGAAAATTCTGAAACGTTCAACAATCCATATTTCAAGAACGAATTCAACATTTAAGTTGAAATACATATTATTTCCCTAGAGATAGGATGGGGGAAAACTAACTATTTAAAGCGGCAATAAGACCAATACGCGACTACTGCCAGGAAAGAACATTACTTGACCCTTTTATTTTCTTTTTCTTCAAATACCATCATAATAACTAACATTTAGAAAATTCTGAAACGTTCAACAATCCATATTTCAAGAAAGTATTCAACATTTAAGTTGAAATACATATTATTTCCACAGAGATAGGATGGGGGAAAACTAACTATTTAAAGCGGCAATAAGACCAATACGCGACTACTGCCAGGAAAGAACATTACTTGACCCTTTTATTTTCTTTTTCTTCAAATACCATCATAATAACTAACATTTAGAAAATTCTGAAACGTTCAACAATCCATATTTCAAGAACGAATTCAACATTTAAGTTGAAATACATATTATTTCCCCAGAGATAGGATGGGGGAAAACTAACTATTTAAAGCGGCAATAAGACTAATACGCGACTACTGCCAGGAAAGAACATTACTTGACCCTTTTATTTTCCTTTTCTTCAAATACCATCATAATAACTAACATTTACAAAATTCTGAAACGTTCAACAATCCATATTTCAATAACGAATTCAACATTCAGATAAACAAAAAGAAATCTCTTAAGAAAATTAAAAGAAAAGCCTTTGTTTGAGGAAATATATTCTAAAAGCCAAAGAAAACACAAAATACAACTTCGAGTGGATACAGAATTGTAAAAAAAAGTCTTGAATTTGTTTTTTAACACAAAACGTTTCAATTTCAGAAAGATATCGATCTTTTCATTCGTAATATACTTTTCTTAAGTTAAAAGAAAAGTTAGTTTTAAAAAACTTGAAGTATTTGTATTCCAAATGATTTTCATTATGCAAATGAATTACAGTTGCTTGAATAAACGCCAAAATTTAATTAAAGCTGTACAACAGATTAAACTCACAGTTCTGAGTTAGAATATTTATTTCTACTTGTATTTATTTATAAGATACTTGAACGGCTTTATTGGGTTATTTCTGATAAGCATTCCTTTTCAATATGTTTCTTGTCGCTAAATAAAATAAGTGTTTTTTGAGTTTAATATATTTTAGAAAATTGGTAAAACGTTGTATGTATATAATATTTTTCTCTGTTATGTAACAAATATTGTCAATATAAATATTTTCAAATATATCTTCAAAATAATATATGAGCGATTCTCACATAATTTTGACTTTTAAGTTTCTTAATGATATATTTTTTTTTAGTATATATTCTTCATTTTCATTTATTTTTAATTTTATAAAACCTGCCGTTGAATGATTATACGATATATTAAAGAGATAAACAAGTGTTGAACGATTTTGTGGTTCAAAATATAACATTAAATTCTTTACCGCTCCTTGTCCCTGGTTCTGAGTTTTAAGTTTTAAGCTGTCTGGATAAAATTATTTCACGAAAAGCAGTTCTATCTAATTTTTAACGAAACTGGAACTATTGTTTTATATAAATATGCAGCAAAAATTATGTTGCGCACATTTTTAAGGTTTTTATTATTTTTTTAACTCTGTCTAGATTTTAAATTCCTTACCGTCGCTCTTACTAAAATTATGCAGAAAATCACTCCAGATGCAGCCACAGTCTTTTTCAACTTTTCTATACTAGAGAAAAAGTGACTGTATTTCTTTGACAGGAAAATGTCTGCTGAGTTTAAATCACCATTTAAATTTAAATTTCAAGAACTGTGGTTTTAATGGTAGTCTTTCCGTTCCCAAGATTTATTCCTAAACATTTAGAGGTAAATTATTATTTTTTTAGCTCACAGGCTATCAAACCATCAGAGGATGAACCCCCTTAATATATTGTCGAGTTCTTTATTTTTCGAAGGGCTTATTTCAAATTCGTTGAAATAAGAGTATAATATACAATTAGTGTGAATAACCTGTGAGCTCAATGCCCTCAGTTTAACTGGGCAGTTTTCTTTTTATTTCTTTTAAGCTCAATGTAAATAAGTGCTTCTAAAAATCAATGGAAATCGTGGCTACAACTTTGTCTTAACATCACTTTCCTAATAATAAGTGGTAATTTTTCTTTCCGCCCCTTCCTTACAGTCCTAGTTTTATTTCACCATTAAATGAATGGTAAGGGTCTCACATGGATAGTACAGTATTACACATTAATGCAGAGCAACATGTTTAATTATAGCAACAAGAACAAGAAAGTTTAAAACTGGAAGTTAAAAAATTCTATTTTATTAAGTTGAATTTCACAAATTTCTTATTCTTGAAAGTTAAAATTATGGAAGAATGGAAGAATTATATGTTACATTTTTAAAAAGTATGAAATTTACTCTGTAGTAAACTTTAAAATCGTACTACATGTGGTTTTAACTAACATATATTGATTTATAATACTGCACTTAAAAGGTTTAAAATAGCCATATTTCTTTTTAAATAAAATCAACAGAGTAACACTACCTTTAAATTTTCTTATGTATTCAACGCATCATTTTAAAGTTCGATTTTCATATACACAGAAAAAGAAATTGAGAAATTGACAGAAAAAGTCTTTGTTTGAAGAAATATAAACTATAACCTAAAGGAAAATAAACTGAAAGTTTAAGCATTTATCTGTAGAGAGTTGAATAAAGAAATTGTTCTTTTCATACTTTTCATACAAACATTTCAGTTTCTGAATAAAAATTGATAATTCTCATTCTTTATACGCTTTTCTTAAATTAAGTGAGAGGATATTCGTAAAAACTAAAGTATTTCTTGCGAAGCGGTTTTCATTATGCAAATGAAATGCAACTGCATGAGTTTAAATGCAACAATTTAATTAAAACTGGGTAGCAACAGAAACTCACATTTCTAAATTAGAATGCTCATATTACTTTGTATTTATTTACGAAGATACTTGAAGAAGTTTATCTTTGTACCTCGAATATGCATTTCAATTAAATATATTTTGACGGTTGAATATATATATATATATTTTTTTTTTGGGGGGGGGGCGGGGAGGTAATACACTTTTAAAATTGGTTAAAACATTTTAGATATTTTTAGCCTTTCATGATTTTGAAATACCATAAACATCAATTATAATAACATACATGTTAAAAATAGTTTTATAAAAAAGTTACATAAATATGTTATTTAAAAAAAAAAAAAAAAGGTACAAAATTTACAAGAAATTAAATTGTAATATATTTTGTCGCTACCGAAACTCAATTAAATTTTAAATAATTAAGTTTTTTCTCTGATATTTTCAATGTAACAAATTAAAAGAATATCTTTATAAATGGAATAATTAAATAATAAATTGAGTTTTAAAAGTGCAAGTAAGCTCAACAGCTTTTTTTTTTATCACTAAAGCAATAAGTTATAAAACATTTATTAAAAAAATATATTTTTTTAAACTGATTAAACGATTGAACATATGATCATGCTGTTATTAAAACATTTTGTGAATATTATCATGTAATTTTAATTTTTCTCAATAATATCTCATATTTTTCATTCGTTTGCAAAAAAATAAATTAAATTAAAGAAATTATTATAATTATACGTGTTTTATATTTCAATTTTATCCGCTGGAGCTCGATAAGGTTTTCATCAACATGTGTTCCTTTAAAACATTTCTTTCTAAAATCCCACTTTTAAATAGAATCAAATGAGGAAATATCATTATATTGCTATTGACACATGTTTGTGTATATTGTTTAAGACTTGTTATATTTCTGAAAATATGACTCAAACGTTTAATTATTTTCCAGAAAAAGAAAGTAAATTAAAGAAATTATTCAGAATTATATGTGTTCTACAAAGGATGGTAATTTCTTTTCACTTTGCAAAGTGAAAAGAAATTCATATCCTTTGTAGTGCCATTTAAAGATGGCATAGTTTCAGTCCTGTTGAAAATTTAATTGTAAATTTAAATATTTGTGTTCTGTAATTCAATTTAATCCGCTGGAACTCGATAAGGTTTACCTCAACATGTGTTGTTTTAAAACACTTATTTATAAAACCTCATTTTGAAATAAAATAAAATGAAGAAATATTATCATATTGCTATTGAAACATGTTTGTGAATATTATTTAAGATTTTGTATATTTTTGAAGATTTCTCTCAAACTTTTAATTATTTTCCAGAAACAGAAAGTAAATTAAATAGATTATTTCGAGTTATATGTGCTTTATATTTCAATTTTGTCCACTGAAACTGCATAAGGCTTTCCTCAACATGTATTGCCTTAAAACATTTCTTTATAAAATCCCACATTATAATAGCACAAAATAAAGAAATATTATCATATTGCTGTTGAAAAATGTTTGTGAGTATTATTTAAGAGTTGTTATATTATTATCCAGCCAAAAAAAAAGGAAATTAAAATAATTCTCCAGAATTATATGTGTTTACAAGTTAAACCATGAGAATTAAATATTGTTTTTACCAACATGTATTGCTTCACAACAATAATTTAAAACAAGTGGGTAAGTGTGATCGAAGATCGCTCAAAGGGTTTCGTTTAATATTCCTTTCGAAACACTTTCTCCTTTCTGTAATAAATCCAAATAAATTTCATTTAGCAACAAAAAAAAAGTCGTTTTTTATAAATTAAAAATTTATTCTCTCATAATATATGTCATACGGACTGAATGCGATATTTAAAGAAAATATTTCAAAATTAAACATGTTGTACACCTTTAAAATGTTGAAATATGCGAATATTTCCATAATCTGATTTTTATCACGATTCAATATGTCTCTCAAACTCATATATTTACTATTCTCTGTTACTCATATTGATACTCGCTTTGTATTATTCTCAAATATTTGAAAAATTCGTTAAACTTCCACTATGACGTCAGATTTTCATTTTAATTCTCTAATGACGTGATATTAATTTGCTTTGTGTACATACACATACTCCTCATACTCCTTGTATTATTGAGAAGTCTTAGAAATTTTCCGTTTTATTACCACTGTGACGTCAATCAATTTTAATTCATATTTATCTTTTTTTTCAATTGGTGAAACTTTTTATTTCATTTTCATTTTTCACGTGGAAATCGTTCAATAGAAAATTAATTATTGTAGAAAGAATTTCATTGTGGATTTTTAATTTTTGGCAACTGCTTTAACGAAAAATGTTTAAATTTAATAGGAAAAGGCTGTTAGAATTTTGGTTTTTTATCTCTATTTATTAAAATAATAGGATTTTTTTCAAATTTTAATATTTTGAGCTTCATAGCTGGTATTCAGCTATATATACGCAAAGTTTCTCTGTAAGTTACATAGTTTCTGAGAATGGCTCTGTGACGGACAGACAACGGAGCGGGAGTAATAGGGTTTCGTGAGATGAACGAAACCCTAAAAACTATAAAAGAATCTTTTCTCTAGTCTTTATAGAAAAGCAGCAAAATAATATATATATATATATGTATTTATATTTATATAAACATGATACATTCAACACATAATTTTTCAATACGCATTCGACTTTCAGATAAAAAGTAAAACAAACGTTCAGAAACTGGAAGAAAAAGCTTTTGTTTGAGGAAATATAATCTAAAAGCTAAAAGAAAATGAACTGAAACTTCAAGTGGTTATCTCTAGAGAATTAAATAAAGACTCTCGAATTTGTTCTTTTCACACAAAACATTTCAGTTTCAGAATAAAAATCGACATTTTCATTCATGATACACTTTTCTTAAGCGAAGAGAAAAGTTAATTCTCGAGGACTAAAATATTTGATTTGAAAACGGTTTTTTTTATGCAAATGAAATGCAGTCGCATGAATTAGATGCAAAAATTTAATTAAAAGTGTAACAGAAGAAACTCTCGTTCCTAAGTTGAAATGTTTATTTCTATTTGTATTTATTTAAAAGATATTTGGAAGAATTTACTTAGTTGTTTCTGATAAGCAGCTCATTTTAAAATAGTTCTCATGGTTGAGTAAATGAATCATTCTTTGAGTTTATTACATATTCAAAATTAGTTAAAACATTGTAAATATCCTGCACTTATTCTTTCTTATGCAATAACTATTGGGAATGTTTTGAAAAAAAGCGAATATACTTTAATCAAAAGCGGTTTTATAAAAATGTTCCATAAATACGTTTTTTTTTTTTTATAAAAAGTACAAAATTTGCTATGAAGTAAATTTTGAAGTAGTGTTTTCCGTAATAAAACAATTTTTTTTTTTTTTAAATAATACACGTTTAAAGAAAAACTATCGGACTTCGATATACTTTTTACCATTATGTATTGTCATATAATAACAATGTTTTTAAAATGCGCAAAAGAATTTATTTATGAAAATCCACAGAATAAATATATATATTTTTTAATTCTCTATATATTCAATACATTATTTTTTTAGTAAGTATTCGACTTTAAGATAAACAGAAAAAATCCGTTACGAAATTTAATAAAAAATACATTGTTTGAAGAAAAATATAATACGGCTAAAGGAAATATTATCTGAAATTTCAAGTGGTTAGCTCCAGAGAATTGTATACAATTCCTCAATTTGTTCTTTTTCACACAAAATATTTCAGTTTCAGAACAAAAATCGATATTTTCATTCATAATATACATTTTTTTAACTTAAAAGTGAGGGTTTTTCATAAAAACAAAGTATTTCAGTACAAAATGATTTTTATTAAGAAAATGAAACACAGTATGAAGCAAATGCAAAAATTTAATTAAAGATGTGTAAAAGAGGAAACACGTGTTTCTAAGTTAAAATGTTTATTTCTATTTGCATTTAATTTTAAGATACTTGAAAGACTTTACTTCGTTGTTTTTGATAAGAAGTTCATTAAAATATATAGAAAACGTGAAATTCACCTTCTTTAACTTGAAAAAATACAATGCAAACACATTGATAAAAATTTATTTGTTTCTGTAATAGGTGCATATACTAAAAACACAGTTTTAAAACATTAAAAACTATTTATGATGTAAAATCAGATGTCAAAATTCCTAAGCGCTTTCGGCTAAACATTAGCCATCATCAGAGGATAAAAATTATGGTTATGATGATGGCTAATGTTTAGACGAAAGCGCTTAGGTATTTTGACATCTGATTTTACATCATAAATAGTTTTTAATGTTTTAAAACTGCGTTTTTCGTATACGCACCTATTACAGTAACAAATAAATTTTTATCAATGTGTTTGCATTGTGTTTTTTCAAGAAGTTCGTTAAAAAATATTTTTTACGGTTCAATAAAAGAAGTGTTTTTTCAGTTTATTACATATTCAAAATTAGTAAAGATATTGTAAATATACCATGCTTTTTCTTTGTTTTGAAATAACTTTTATGTTTTGAAAAAGGCGAATATTTTAATACATTTATATCAAACACAATTTTATTTATTTTTTATATAAAAATGAAATTTCTAATATAGTTTTAAAACCATCTCCTATAATGTACATTCTACATATAGTTTCACTTTAGTCTAGGAAAATAATATTATTTCTTTTCATGTGTGAGATGATCATTTAAGCAAGAATTGGGCTTCTATGTAAACGCACACAGGAATCGGGCTCGCTTTTCATTAATGATTTCATTCCAGTTAACGATCAATATTTCCATTCTTGTTACACTTTTAATCGAAGGGCAGAGAAAATAAATTAAGAAAGTTTTACGAGATGGAGAATGAGAACACCAAACTGAGCGGCATATTCATAGAATTTACAGCCAGTTAAGCTCAGCAGGAATATCCATTTTTTAATGTTTACAAAATTTTGAAAATAGTTGTATCAGATGACAAATTATGAAATGCTAACAAAATATATACATATTCAACAGTCACATAATTTTGATACAAAATAAGAAAAACGTATGTGTAAAAAAATTAGTCTGTGTGTATTCAAGAATAATAACAATAAAAGCATAGTAACAAGAATATGAAGATGATATAGGAATCAATTAAAATTGTCAAAATGACGATAGTGGTACTTGTAATGGCAGTTATAATAAATATTTAGTTTTCTGTTTAATTGAATCTTTATGCTGTTGTATGACATTATTATCCATACATTTAAAACAAAAGTGCATTCTGTCAAATTCCAACATTCTTTTTCAACTCGAAAAGAATCTCTTTGCGCATGCTTCAACTTTTTTTAGGGCTTCTCCCCTCAGAAACAGGAAACCTGATTATCCCTCACCTGTTTCGCTTAACAAGAATATGAACATGATATAGGAATCAATTAAAATTGTCAAAATGACGATAGTGGTACTTGTAATGGCAGTTATAATAAATATTTAGTTTTCTGTTTAATTGAATCTTTATGCTGTTGTATGACATTATTATCCATACATTTAAAACAAAAGTGCATTCTGTCAAATTCCAACATTCTTTTTCAACTCGAAAAGAATCTCTTTGCGCATGCTTCAACTTTTTTTAGGGCTTCTCCCCTCAGAAACTTGAAACCTGATTATCCCTCACCTGTTTCGCTTAACAAGAATATGAACATGATATAGGAATCAATTAAAATTGTCAAAATGACGATAGTGGTACTTGTAATGGAGTTATAATAAATATTTAGTTTTCTGTTTAATTGAATCTTTATGCTGTTGTATGACATTATTATCCATACATTTGAAACAAAAGTGCATTCTGTCAAATTCCAACATTCTTTTTCAACTCGAAAAGAATCTCTTTGCGCATGCTTCAACTTTTTTTAGGGCTTCTCCCCTCAGAAACAGGAAACCTGATTATCCCTCACCTGTTTCGCTTAACAAGAATATGAACATGATATAGGAATCAATTAAAATTGTCAAAATGACGATAGTGGTACTTGTAATGGCAGTTATAATAAATATTTAGTTTTCTGTTTAATTGAAACTTTATGCTGTTGTATGACATTATTATCCATACATTTAAAACAAAAGTGCATTCTGTCAAATTCCAACATTCTTTTTCAACTCGAAAAGAATCTCTTTGCGCATGCTTCAACTTTTTTTAGGGCTTCTCCCCTCAGAAACAGGAAACCTGATTATCCCTCACCTGTTTCGCTTAACAAGAATATGAACATGATATAGGAATCAATTAAAATTGTCAAAATGACGATAGTGGTACTTGTAATGGCAGTTATAATAAATATTTAGTTTTCTGTTTAATTGAATCTTTATGCTGTTGTATGACATTATTATCCATACATTTAAAACAAAAGTGCATTCTGTCAAATTCCAACATTCTTTTTCAACTCGAAAAGAATCTCTTTGCGCATGCTTCAACTTTTTTTAGGGCTTCTCCCCTCAGAAACAGGAAACCTGATTATCCCTCACCTGTTTCGCTTAACAAGAATATGAACATGATATAGGAATCAATTAAAATTGTCAAAATGACGATAGTGGTACTTGTAATGGCAGTTATAATAAATATTTAGTTTTCTGTTTAATTGAATCTTTATGCTGTTGTATGACATTATTATCCATACATTTAAAACAAAAGTGCATTCTGTCAAATTCCAACATTCTTTTTCAACTCGAAAAGAATCTCTTTGCGCATGCTTCAACTTTTTTTAGGGCTTCTCCCTCAGAAACAGGAAACCTGATTATCCCTCACCTGTTTCGCTTAACAAGAATATGAACATGATATAGGAATCAATTAAAATTGTCAAAATGACGATAGTGGTACTTGTAATGGCAGTTATAATAAATATTTAGTTTTCTGTTTAATTGAATCTGTATGCTGTTGTATGACATTATTATCCATACATTTAAAACAAAAGTGCATTCTGTCAAATTCCAACATTCTTTTTCAACTCGAAAAGAATCTCTTTGCGCATGCTTCAACTTTTTTTAGGGCTTCTCTCCTCAGAAACAGGAAACCTGATTATCCCTCACCTGTTTCGCTTAGGGGGATTGTAAAGGATTTGATTAAAAACGGATGGAGGCGTACCATCGCATTGAAAGCATAAACCTTCTAATACATTTTTGCTTTGAGGTTGAAAGCTAAAGCTTTTTTTTTTAAGAACTCATGTTTTCACTGCTAAATATGCATATTTTTTTTACAAAATTTTAAGGAGAGCTTGGATATAGTTATATTTATAACCGATTGAAATGTCAGAGAGTTCGGAAGATGAGAACTATTTTTTCCATTGCTATGTTAAAGGAATCGACGCGAAAACAAACAAACAAACAAAAAAGCGAGAAGAAAATATTTCTTTTACAACTGGATAACAATATTTTTTCACGAAATTTTTTACGCAGGCTGAAAAAACGTTTTATTTATAACCAATAAATATTTCAAAGAGTTCAGACAAAAATAAGTTTTTATTTTAAAACTATGAAACGACCGTACGTAATAAATAAAAAAAGAAAAAAAGAAAAAGAAAAGAAAGAAAGTGAGCGTTTTCATCACTAATTATCAATATTTTTCGCGAATTTTTCATTTTTATATATAATTTCATACACAATCGGGTTAAAGATATAAAATAATAAAAATTTGATTTTTTTTTATTATTATTATCACGGACCCGGGCAACGCCGGGAGGGGGTTAGGTAGTTTATTTATAATTTTTTTAAATGTTGTATATTAGTCAAATGTTGTTACTATTTCATAAATGATTATTTTGACTAACAAATAAATGAGTAGTATAAGTTTAGTATCTGGTTGTTATCTTTTGTTTTCATTTAAAATTGGTTTCGTAATGAGAATTTAACAAAAATTTGTTCCAGACTTAGTGATGTGTTATATTTGAATTGATTCAACTATAATGGTCAATTGAATACAAATGGATAAACATAGAGTAATGGCGTACTCTTTGAAATACAACTGCATTTATTTGTGTGTAGTTTATTTATTTTGTGTAGAAATATTAAAAAATTTCCATGTCTAGTTAAAAATTACAAAATTATTCCGTTTCTAAATTTGAGTTTTACGAAAAGTAATAAGTCTGCTTAAAGTAAAAGAAAAGCAAATCAAAATATGTTGTTAATAGAAATAATTGATAATTATACATTTACCCGTCAATTATTTTTATGTCAGTTTCAAAATAGCTGAAACAAATCAAACAGAAACAAATAAAACATAGAATATGTAAAACAAATTATCGTTTAATTTGGCACATATCATATATTCTAATACGAGCAAATATTGTGTGTGTGTGGTTATATATATATGCAAATTTTATCTCAAAAACGGCTCTAACGATTTTGACGAAATTTTGTATCCTACCGTTTTAGGGCACCAGAAAACCATTGGGCTAGGTCACATGTTCGAGAAAATTCCATTAGTGGGTCCTTTTTGGTCATGGTCAAGCTAAATGTATCTAAAAAGCGGTTAAAACGATTTTGACTAAATTTTGTATCCTACCATTTTCGGGCACGAGAAGACCTTTCGATTAGTGGATCATTTTTGGGTCAACGCGGGTCAAGTTAATGTTATATAAAACTCGGTTCTAACGATTTTGATTAAAATTTGTATCCTATGAGCTTCGGGCACGAGAAAATCATTGGTATAGGTCACATGTCCGAGAAAATTCGATTAGTGGGTCATTTTTAGGTCATTGTGGGTCAAGCTAATTTGTCTAAAAAGCGACTCAGACTATTTACACTAAATTTTGCATCCTATGGTTTTCGAGCACGAGAAGACTGTTGGGCTGGGTCACATGTTCGAGAAAATTCAATTAGTGGGTCATTTTGGTCATGGGTCATTATGGGTCAAGCTATTTTATCTTAAAAACGGGTCAGACTATTTACACTAAATTTTGCCTCCTATGGTTTTGGGGCACGAGAAAACTGTTGGGCTAAGTCGCATGCTAGAGAAAATTCAATTAGTGGGTCATTTTGGTCATGGGTCATTATGGGTCAGTCTATTTTATCTTAAAAACGGCTCAGAGAATTTGAACTAAATTTATTATCAAACAGTTTTAGGGAACGAGAAGACTAATGAGCTAGGTCACATGTTCGAGAAATTTCGATTAGTGGGGCATTTTGGTCATGGGTCATTATGGGTCAAGCTATTTTTATCTTTAAACGGCTCAGACGATTTGAACTAAATTTTTCATCCTACGGTTTTTGGACACGATAAAATCATTTGGCTAGGTCACATGCTCGAGAAAATCCGATTAGTGGGTCATTTTGAAGTCACTGTGGGTCGAGCTAACTTTATCTAGAAAACAGCTCAGATTATTTTGACTAAATGTTATATCTTACGGGTTTCGGGCACGAGAAGACCATTGGACGTGGTCACATTTTCGAAAAAATTTGATTAGTGGGTCATTTTGGTCACGGGTCATGATATTTGAACTCAAAGCTAATTTTGACTATGCATAGCTCGGTCTTCCCTGCTCGTATTTTTTAAATTTCTAGATACATGTATATATATATTTCACTGTAAATAATTTTTTAACATATCATAGGAACAACTTTAAATATTTTTTTTTCCTTTCATGATCTACAAAAACATTTGGATCAACAATAGAAATTTTAATAGTGCCTGCCTTACCGCATTTCCTTGGATTGAAATATCCTATACCCTATACAAATATTATGTTTGTGTTCACAGCAATGCTTTAACATATGCTGTTTGTTTTATGTTTTTCTTTCGTGTGTGTGTAATTTTTCCTTTTGATATCATTAGTTTGGACAGATAGTAATTGAACCATATTCTAGTAAATACAGCTACAGTGCAAAAAACAATTTCGGTTGATTTTACGGTGTAATACTGGCATCCAAGGTGCCAGTATTATATCGTAAAATTAACAGTGATAAACAGTAAAACAAGCAGTGATACGCTACCGCGCATGCGCGGCTGTGTATTACTGCTTATTTTACTGTTTATTACTGTTAATTTTACGGTATAATACTGGCAACTGGGGTGCTAGTATTATATCGTAAAATCGACAATTTGTTTGCAGTGTATCTATCTTTAACCATTCAGTGGTTCAAACATTAGGACAAAACTATATTCTCAAACGTCAAACCATTCTCAAATATGGCACCGAAACTGTCTGAAGGTCGTTGGGTCATTGGTATTCCTGAATTTACTTCTTCGCTTAGGATTAAAACCGTTTTCTGCGATTATTTATATGAGATTATCTGCGATTATGACTGGAGGTCACCTAGACGATCCAAGAATTTATTAGATAATGTATCGTTATGTTGTAATGTTGTAATGTTAATAATGCGTATTATAACAATCTATAATATGAATGACAAAAGTATCCGCTCGTAACGCTGACGTCATTTTGATGTTGGCAAAATCTCATGATTAAATTGTGTTTTTGCAATTTTTTTTAACTGTTAAACATCGCACATTTTCAAATTTTAGACCGTCGTCGTATAGGAGAGAAAGTACTTTCCAGTGCAATTTGTTTGAAAACTGTATCACAAATTACTCATTTATTGTGTTTTTTAAAATAATTTTCCAGCATGATTTTTTTTAAATCTATCTCCATTGCGTACAAGCTCCTTTACGGAAAAATTATTACTCATTTGCACTTAAAACAATATAAATAATTCCGCATTTGTCTCCGGCTAATTTTCCATAACGAAATTAAATCTTCAACAATTAATAAATAATTAATATAGAATAAAGTTAAAAAAATTAAACGTGTTTGTAATCGAACAATTTCAATTTTTACATCGCCAAATAGGAAAAAATTGTCTTTCAAATATAATTTGTTTGAAATCTGTATCTGAATTTATTGATTGATTATGGTTTTTAAAATAGTTTCCCAGCATGAATTATTTTTAAGGCTATATTTATCGCGTGCAGACATTACGAAAAACTAATGCGTTTGAACTTAATACAATATAAATAGCTCAGCATTTGTTTCCAGCATATATCCCTGAATGAAATTTAAACTTCATCAATAAATAAACAAATAATATAATACTAGCTGACCCGCAAGTCGTTGCAAGAGCAGACAGTCATTGAAAAATATAACAGTGGAGTGGACCTTATAAAAAAATAATAGCAAATATTTATTTATACTAAAAACTTGTAAAAAAATTAAATAAGAACTAAAATTTCAAAAATATAACAGTTACATTTAAAAAATGAAATGGTCAGGGAAAATTACTACACTTACTTTACCGGCGGCTTTTACACAAATTTTATTCGGTTGGCACCACTTTTAAAAAAAAAACCTACCTTCACTTAAAATATCACAAAAATGCTCGAATGAGAGAAAGCAAATATTACTTTTATTTTTTACTGGTGACAAAAACAAATTCTGTATGCTCTTTTTGAGGGTGCATATATGCACCCATGGTCCCGAATGGGTTAAAGAATGAAAAGGTCAGGAAAGTTCTTACAGTTGAACCTAAATAACATATCGGTATAAGATAGAGGCTTGATATATGGCAAATTAAGTTTTGTGAAATGCTAATGTGATGCATTTTATAAAACTTCATTATTGCCATTAAACAATTAACAAATAGTCGCTGTTTCTTTAAGAAAAGTCTTGGCAGAAATTGCAAGTTTCACTCAAAGTCCCACAGTTATATTCCGGAACGTTTAAATCAGTAATTTGGATTTCAGAAGCAAAGCGTTCGTGCATGCGACGGTTATTAATCCTATTTTGGCGATCGCTTATGCTCTGTGTTTGATGGCGTTCTCGATCCAATCTATTTCGATTTTCTCTTCTTAATTCGGCTTCTTCTTCACTTTCAAGCATTCGCCGAGATTTTTTACGGGCATTTCTAATGATATTTTGAAGCTCCATAATTGCAGCGAAAGAGCGAAACGTAAGTAAACCCGATTTACCTCGGCCTAAATCCTGACAAAGGACATTTACACAATAACCAATGGGATGCGTTTCATTCGGGCGTATCCATTAAACAATTAACAAATAATCGCGATTTCTGTGCCACGTACGATAGCTTAATATATATATATATATATAAACAAACACAAATTTAACAGACATGTAATTGAGCTACGAGCTTAAACCGCTGAAATTATCAGAATAAAAAAGACTGCAGTAGCGAAATCTTTGGCGATTTCTTTGTCATATTCACTCCTGGCATGCGGCTAACACAAAAGTATCGCTTTTAATAAATTTCAATGCTTTATTTGAATATATTACTAATATTTTTATTTAAAAATGCTTTTTGGTGTTTTTAATTGGCAATCTAAAAAAATGTATTAAGTGTAAAACGGCTATTAGAGGTAAAGAAAAATGGTTTTCTCCTACGTTCTGCAATCTCGGAAGTCCGGGTTAGATCCCCTAGTGTTATTAATAGATGAATTTTGAACACGGATAAAAAGAAGACAAAAAATTTAAATTAATAAAGTTTAAGATTATTACACTGCAATATTTCCTTGAAATTTTTGAAAGATTGAAATCTAATGTAAACCAATTGAATGTATGTTTAATCATTACTCCTTCGTCTACACACACCTCAAAATGAAAGCCATACTAGTTTGTAAAAAGATAGATTCAGTGAAACCATATGAAGTCTTATGAGTATATGAAATCCCATTCAGTAAAGCTGGCGAGGCAGTACAACATTATATACGAGGTAGGGTCAAAAAGTTCCCGTAATAGGTCAATTGCATATTATTAAAAAACAGAACAATAATTTTACCTTATTGGCCTTCAAATTACTTTCCACCTGCATCCACACTCTTCTTCCAGCTTCCGTATAACTGTTCAAAACACTCCTTGAATTCATTTTTTGAGACGTCTTTCAGTAGCTTCGTCGCATTTTCGATCACCTAATCAGAATCCATAAAACGAAGTCCCTACAGTTTCAGTGTCAGCCGTGGAAACAGTTAAACATCCGCTGGTGCTAGTTCTGGAGAATAAGGAGGGTGTTCCAGAGTGGTAACACTGTGCCTGGCAAGGTAATTTTTCACATTCGAGTGTGATGTGGTGGAACATTATCGTGTAAAATAAAACCAATCGTTTCTTGCCCATTTTTCAGGTCGTTTTCGTCTGATTGCATCTCGTAGTCGTTTTAAGGTTTTCCAGGTAAAGTTCTTTATTGATAGCTTGGCCTTCAGGAATAAATTCGTGGTGAATGAACACGCTCAACATTTTCATCTGCGGTGGAAGAGGAGGGGCGCCCAGTCTGAGGGTCATCTTCCATGTTTGTGCGACTTTCACAAAAACGCTTATACCACTCGTACACAGCCGGGTTTTTTTTTCATGGCATCGTTTCCGTATGCTTTCTTCATCATCTCGAGCGTCTCAGAAGGCGATTTCTCGAGCAAAACGCAGAATTTGATGTTTGCATGCTGCTCTAAAGACGACATTTCAAAATCCGACGAATGAAAAATTTGTTTTGTCAGAAATGATCCGCAGCTAACGTCGACAGTACCGGAAATGAATTCCAGATATTTGTGTGTTTTCCATATCATTGCTGTCAACCTCCAAAAAAGATATTTCCCCTCCAACGAACACCTGCGTGAATGTAGACGACCATTCCGAGAATTTATTGACTCTACCTCGAAAGTATGACGAATAGAATATTTAGAATGAGAAAGAAAGGACACATAGCATTATATCAAGTATAATAAGAAAACTACTGCTTTAGACATACTAAACAAGGAAGAGCTTTACAGAATAGTTTTATAAAAGTTAAAAGATTTTATTTACCGTCTATTATTTAGGAATCAATAGAAGTTTATATGCGTTAGGAAAATATATGCAATAAATTAGCGTTTTTTTTTTAATTACCTCGAATATAGCATAAATGCATTGTGGACTCAAAAATAATAACGTACAGTAAATCGTATAAATGAAGAATATTGTTGATAATGTTTAATGACATTAGACAGCTTTCCCTGCTATCTTTTGCACATGTTTATCGTGCACGAAGTTGAGGTGTTGTAAGGATATTATTTATGGTTTGAACACCTTGCAGATGTCACCGTCGGTGTTCGAAACTAGTCGATAGATTTTTACGCTTTTTAATCTATATTTTTATCATATTTATCGTATTTAATTTGTATTTTGTTTAATAAGTATTATAACCAATATTTGTTTGCTACTTGTGTGTGTGTGTAAATGAGTGTACAGATTTCTAATCACATTTTTAACTGAAACACGTACTTTCTGCTGCCTCTCGATAAAATTTCAAATATAGACACAAAATGTACAACAAAAAAAAAATATTTTAAAATTTAGCATTAAAAAAGAAGATTTTTTTTAAACATTTCTTATAATATTACTACATAAACGAAACCATTTAATGTTCCATAGTTCTTTTTCTGCTTACTAGATTAAAACGATCTTGCATTCGGCATATCTCTTTCAGCAAATGGAGAGAAAAACAGCAGTTACAGAAAAAAGACTTTCATTTTATCTTTGGAGGTATCATCAATATCTTTCTTGTAGATCTACAGTAGGAGTAAATGGAAAAGATACGATAACGACAATGCTGAAATTCTTAAAGATATTTATCGTTTTCTGCTCTCGGTAAAATATCTGAGTATCTTTTAGTATATATTTCATAAAACATCTGTATATTTCGCATCATAACATTCTTTTAAAAAGTTTTTTTTTTTTTTTTTTTTTTTTTTTTTTTGTACGTTTTATTCAGTCGTAATTTTATAAAACCATTTGATTAGAAAATTGTTAAATTAAATATGTTTAATTCTTAAAGTACAACAGTAAAGCAACTTAAAAATTTGATGCATTTTTTTAAAATCTCTACTTCACGATGCATACTATGAAATAGGGGTTGAATTGAACACCAATTATTCGTATGAATCCGACGATGTAATAATAACTCTCGAAATTTCGAAATTTAAATTAATTTCAAAAATATTATCATTTTTAACGCAATTTCTGTACTGGTGGCAACTTGGTTATTCCATTGTTATAAAACAATATAATGAAAAATGGAAATAATGGGATTATTAGATATTTTTTATGTAATTTTTATTAAAATTTAAAAGAAAATTATGTTTAATTTGAATAAACGAGGGTAAATATCTTGATTAATTGTATTTTTTTAAAAATTGGAAGAAATAAAAATATACCTTCACATATTTAAACTTGATAAATCAGTTTAATCCAGCGAGCAAAAAATCGTCTGTTACCTAAAGATGGCATCAAAAACGACATACATAAATCATTACATAATAGATTTTTTTTCTTTTTTCTAGTAGTACAGTAAATTAAAAAGATTGAAAATACCCCTTGCATTCAAATACTACATTACTGACAACCTATTCACAAAAATGTAATTTAAAGCGAAAACTAACTTAATTTCAACTAATCATTTCTTCAAAATCTGGGTTAAAACTTTTCACAAAGGCAATGAAATATTTTACAGGATAAAAATGATATTTTTAAAAACCATTTATTTTATTTGATAAAATTGAAATATTTTGGTTCATCCAAGTGTATAGGTTCGTTATTTTCATTCCACTTATTCCAAAATCTTAAAAGAAGGAAACTCTTTTGACAAGTGGTATCATTGAAAACGTGCGTTTTCACTGAGGAAACTGCAACATTTACTGTAGTTGCATCAAAATCGCATAATCAGTAAATGTAATTGTCGTAATTTTCATTTAATTTCCATTGTAAATATGATCTTTTACTTGGCATAATGTATTTAATAAAGTGATAAATATTTATATTATATATATATATATATATATATATATATTATAAAATAATGCAAAATAAAACTAGATTTTTTTTTCCAAACCAAAAAAAAAAAAAAACGAAATTTTTTTTTTGTAGGAAATTTAACACATCGGGTTACCACTCAGCTAGTAATATTTGTTAAATAGTGATTATAATTTGGCCTTTTATAACTTGAAAGTAAAATATTAAGACATGATTTTATAGCATTAAAAATATAATAATAACGTTGGAACTTTTTTAAAAGATAAGAAAGAAAAATTATGCATCAGGCACAGGCTATGAAAGTTTCCCACTCTGACAGAATATTTAAAAAATATATATCATTTTTTCGTACAATAAAAAGAGATATCTAAATATGCAATTTAAAAAACACATAACTCAAAAAAAAAAAAAAAAAAAAAAAAAAAAAAAAACATTTTCAGCAGTTGCCGCCCATATCCGGTAATGTGTATGAATTTTTTGTGTAACCCTGAATATGATCTATATAATTTATTTACACCACGTGATACACCAAAAAAATGGTAAGTTTAAAAATGCATACCACAGAGGAAAACTCGCTTCAAGCAATTATCGATCGTAGTCAGTTCCTTTAACCGAAATCTTCTCTGAGTCTCTGTAAATGAACGATAAATGCTGTGCCCTACATAATCTATAGAAAATGAGTAGTGCACCTTTGTCATTCTTTTAATTTTCAGTATGTTTAAAGCCTCGTAACATCATTAAAATGCACTGCAAACGATTTTTTCCCCGTAGATCGTAATGTAATGGAATTATTTTGTGTTTCCCTGTAATTGAACTATAAATACTAATTATTCGATACTCCTGAGAAAGCATGTTGTAGTCCACCTCAATGCCGCAAATAAATCTCACTATGTTTGTGTAGTGTATTTTTTTTTTTATTGTTTCCTGCCCATTTCTTATTTTCATAAATTTGTGTATTAATTTGATCTCAGGATTTTTTTTCTTACCTTTTTTACCCCCTTCAAAATTTTCAACTCTAGTACACATACAGCCATGTTTGTTTTCAAAACATTTCATCTCTTCACTTCACTTCACGTAGCATCGCGATTCATATGCATTTTCACAAACTGTGAAATGTAATCTTTTTGAAATCATGCTTACTTATTTATTTATTTATTTATTTTTTGTAGTAGTAGTAGGTTGAAAAGTTTATTCTGCTAATTTTTGTAGGTTAATTATTTTGTAGGCAAATTTATTTTATGCAAATCAAAGTGATTTGCATACGCTCATGAGTTTTTAATAAATGGCTCATGATTCTTTGCTTTGATTGGCTGACGTTAAGTAATCAGACCTTTAAAAGTTGTTTACACAGCAACTCTTATATGTTCTGACTTGCTGTGCTTAATCTACCCTTGGTAGCTAGTGAACATGGTTGATGAGTTTGTTTTTCTCCATGATATTATGAGAGTTAAATCTGTTTGGCTGTGTTTTCATTTGTTCATTCCTGAGATCAGAAATTAATGTTAAATCTTTCTTAAATGTTTGAACATGTCAAAGGATGACTGCAGATCTGTTGTTTCCTCAAGTATTAATAAATATCAAGAATTACCATTTTGTGAGTATATTTACTTTCCCCTTTATTTTTACACTTATACTCTTCAAGTGATACACTTTGTTGATAACCTGCTACTTCAAAATTGATGAGCAATGAAGAAGGGAAATATTGCACTATTAAACCAATTTCTGACCCCACAGTTTGAAATAGCTGAACATCAATAAATTCACCGAAAACGTCTTTTTCCTTTAGACAATAATGTGGCGAAAAACTTTTGTATGTCCCTGTAAACGAACTATAAATTCTACACATTTCATTTTCAGTACCAAACATTCTATAGTAAACCTCAATAACATATAAAAACTTACATGGTGATCCGAGTATGTTTACGACAGTGACTTAAAGTGCATACAGACGGACAGATGGACAGAGGGCTAGACAGAGAGACAAGCCGAATTCTTAAACACATTTCAATTATGTTGAAAAGTGTTAATAAAAATAAAATGCTGAGAAATAAAAATAATGAAAAGAAAATCCTAAACTATATTTTCTACTTTTTAAGAGTTTTATTATTAAAGAATTGTTTTAAATTATCTGCTTAAATTTATGAATTTGAACTCATGAATAAATTACGATGTGCCGCATCGGAAAGAAAAGAGGAAAAGTAAATGCAAAATTTTCGTTTAAAATAGATGAAAAACATTAGTATTTGAAGTAAAAAAAAAAAATCTAATCTAAAATTTTAATTTAAATTTTCATTTCAGAATTACTTATTTTCGTTTATTAGAGAATAAAAAAATATAACAATCTTATGAAATGGAAACTTTTATTTTGACTAAAATATATTATTTTATAAAGAAACATCTCCTTTATTAAAATAGTTTCATTATAAAATAATATTTTTTAATCAAAATAACTAACTGTTTCTCTCTTTTTTACTTTACTTTTCTATAGTTCATTCAAGATAAAGAGGGGCTAAACGTAAGGGTTATAAATTTACGACAGTGAATTCCATTTTTACGCGCTTTTAAATGTTTTGATCATATTATAACAACAAATAAATATTTATTTTCTTACAAAATTTAATTTAAAAAAGTCCTTCCGGCCTGTACCGGAAGGAAAAAGGCAGCTTTCCTATATCTTCGTTTTAAAATTTTAGCTAATGTTACACGAAAACAGCAAGCTAAAATGCAAAGAAAACGTTTACAAAAGATTCGTTAATACTGAATTAGAATAAGAAATTCGCTAAATTATTGAGCTATAGCCAAATTGGCTTCATTTATGAAGACTTATTTTGGTCGCCAAATGTCGGAATTTGGCGCTAACGGATATGAAAATATAGTTTTATGCGTATGATTGGGAAAATGATTACAACAATGAAAGTTTTTGTAATGTGCTGTCTTGTTTCAAAATGTCAGCAACCCTAGAATTTCAAACTCCTCTATCTCAGCCAATTTTTAAAATAGAGGTAAAACAAAAAATGCTCTGGAATCCTTGTATCAAGGCCTAACACATAATTAAAAAATAAACTGTGGCTGACATTTTGAAACAAAACAGCACATTAACGCGATTAGTCGCAAATTATTTTCTTTCATTATTATAATAATTTTCCCAATCATACGCATAAAACTATATATTCATATCCGTTAGCGCCAAATTCTCGCCAAAATTGGCGACGTTTGGCGAAATATCGCTAATTTTGGCGACAAAAATAAGTCTAAATAAATGAAGCCAATTTGGCTATTGCGCAATAATTTGGCGAATTTCTTATTCAAATTCAGTATTAACGAATCTTTTGTAACCGTTTCTTTGCATTTTAACTTGCTGTTTTCGAGTAACATTAGCTAAAATTTTAAAACGAAGATATAGGAAAGCTACCTTTTCCTTCCGGTACAGGCCGGAAGGACTTTTTTGTATTGAAAGCTACCTAAAAGAATTAAAAAACATTTGTTGAAATGATCATTTTTTTCCCTTCTCAGCTTTATTTAAACGTGATTTTTTAGGCTTTTTTGTAAGATTTTATTATTATTATTATTATTATTATTATTATTATGTATTTATTATTATTACTATTACTACTAGAGGATGACTTGGACCGGGCTTTTCGAGTTATAGAACACAGATGATAACCATTTTTTTATTGAAAATTCTAATAGATTTTTTTAGATCGCCCACTAACAAATACCAAAAAGCTTTTTTATATGAAAAATATCAATAATATATTCAAATAAAGTTTCTTAATTTACTAAAAGCTATATTTTCTTTTTAGTCGCATGTTATGAGTTATTAGCCAAAGAAACCGCCTATGATCGCTATTTAATGCAGCCTTTTTTAATCTGATAAGTTGAGTGGTTTAATCTCGTAGCTCATTTGCATGTTTGTTAAATCTCTGTTTACATTACTTGATTATTTTGTTCATTTATAGATGACGTTTTAATTACGTTACGGAATATTAGCGCGAAACACGTGAATGCGTGCTAACAAGCCTTAAAATTTATTCGTACACGTATAATACTTTAATTCTAAACAAATTATATAATCTTTTAGGTAGCTTTCAATACAAAAAAGTATAAAGCTACCTATTGCAGCCGTTCGGAGGAAAGCAGTTCCGGAAAATTTCGATATATTTTCACCGATCATGACCCCCAGACCCCAAAACCACCCTCCGTTCAAATGTTGATTTATATATATATATATATATATATGACCTATGTCATACGATAACACTCGTATTTATAAATCAATTTTGATGAAACTAATTGTGTGTATTAAGATAACCAATGTCTCGACCGAGTTTGTTGGCCAGCTTTGTCCGCCATTTTGTTTCAAGATGGCGGCCATTTAAAAATTTAAAACTAAAATAAATATACAAAAAAGTTAAAAATTCAAATTTATTTTTTAATTAAGTGTTAGGCCTTGATACGAGGATTCCAAAGCATTTTTTGGTTTACCTCTATCTTACAAAATGGCTGAGATAGAGCAGTTTGAAATTCTAGGGTTGCTGACATTTTAAAACAAAACAGCACATTAACGCGATTACTCGCAAATTATTTTCTTTCATTGTTGTAATAATTTTCCCAATCATACGCATAAAACTATATATTCATATCCGTTAGCGCCAAAATTGGTGACATTGGCGCCAAAATTGGCAAAATTGGCGACATTTGGCGAAATATCGCCAAAATTGGCGACAAAAATAAGTCTTCATAAATTAAGCCAATTTGGCTATTGCTCAATAATTTGGCGAATTTCTTATTCAAATTCAGTATTAGCGAATCTTTTGTAAACGTTTCTTTGCGTTTTAACTTGCTGTTTTCGTGTAACATTAGCAAAAATTTTAAAACGAAGTTATAGGAAAGCTACCTTTTCCTCCCGGTACAGGCCGGAAGGACTTTTTTAAATATTATCATTTATTCAATATTATACAGCCATATACCTTGTACAATTAGAAAAATAATTTTTAACTCCTTTCATATATTTTCATAAAGCAAACAAACACTAAAATATATTCTTAAAAGACCATTTTTTATAATCCCTTAATTTATTCAGCTGTTATGCTATATCATGCCCCTTTTATTTCCTGTGCCATTACACATATAATTTCAGTATTTCATAAGCATTTGACACGATTCATTTTCAGTTATATTTATTATCAAAATTTACATAAGATAATTAGTTCATTTTACTCAAAACTAAATTATTCCTATGACTATTAAGGTTAATCAACTTTTTCATTAGTCTAATAATGAATTAAAATAAGACAGTACATTAATTTCGTTTTCATGGTATATTTGAAATGTGCAGTGGTGTGTGTGTGTGTTTTTTTTTTTCTCGAAAAGCCAGTTTTAGTTAAATTTGCATTTGCATTCTTTCGTAAATATAATATTTCGGAAGGGATTAATCGCTCATAATATAAATGAGAAAAGAATTTCTGTTAATTATTCTGTTATGTGTTAAGAATTTCTTAATTATTGCTTGATTTTTAAGTAAAAATAATATTTTAAAGGACCCCCATTCTTTTCAATAATTTTGCATTTCACATTTTATCATAAAATTTTATTATTATTGAATACTTATTTGTTGTTTATTTTCCATTCTGCATTTAGGCTCAGTACTTTTCCATTGTTTAACTTTTGCCTGTAAATACATGTCAAATTTTGTTAACATTTTAGCGTCTGCTTGAATTGTTAGAAAAAAGTAAATCTATTAATCATTACAATCGTTTTGACCAAGCTACATAATAATCATCTCTTTATTGAAAATGTTCGTTGTTTTTGTCAGTATTTCAATGATTATTTCAACTGATTAAGGTTGGATAAATTAATTACGTTTAAATGTTAAAGCTGAAATTTACTTCAATTATTTATAAATTTAATAGAATTAATGTCTGTATATTTCATAAATTGTTTACCAGGGAGGTTTTATAGTTTTTTTTTTTTAATTATATTTCTAAATATTTATCAAAATTCTTTTAAATTCTTTTTTCGAATTTCTACTTAGAAATTTCAAAAAGTAATATTTAAAATTATTTTCAGTACATTATGCGATATTCTTAATATTCCTGGGTAAATATTTTTCTTATAAAAATTTAGTATAAATATAATTCTTGAAAATAAATCAAAATATTTGTCTTAATTGAATTTGAGTATGAAAGGAAGATTATTATTTTAAAAACTCCACCAAATTCAAATTTCTTTAAATGTGGAATGTTTTTTTTTTATTTTTAGGAACGTAGTTTTAATTATATAAATATAAATATATAAATTTCTTCCCGTACTCATACTTTAATCCAAACTACATATTTACAATTAGGGTCTCCTATATGTGCATACTCAGAATATTTTGAAAAAAATACTTATGAAGATATAGTTTCAATTATGAAGATATATTTTTCGCCATGTGAAAAGTTCGAGTTAATACCACAATTTTTTTAATAAAAACTCATTCTTTTATTTCCTTCTTTCTTTTCTTTCATGATCTTAAATTTTTAAAAGATCCCTTTCTTCATCTTTATTTTTTATAGGCTAGCATTTCACATTTTAAAATAAAAACACTCTTTCTTTTCACTTATTTCTACTTGATATAATTTTTCACAAGCTGTTCGGAAAGTTCTTTCCGTTTGGGAAAGCCTGTTCGTACCGGAAAATTCTATCATTTAATTATTAGACATTAATTCCGATATCTAATGTCTAATACAATTGTCGGGCAAAATTTTCCGGTACGAATTGGTTGTTCCAAACGGAAGGGGCTTTCCGATCAACCCAATATATTTACAATTAAACAAACACATATATATACAATATTTTATTTTTCTGCTTTAAAATTTAATATCAAAATTATGATATTCTCAATTTTTAAAATGATGCGTTCATTCTTTTCTTTTTACCCCTTTGTTTAAATTTTCGATTTCAGATTAAAAAAAAAAAAAATATTCGGACTGTTTTTTTTAATTGTTATTAACTTATACTAAATACCTTTTTGAATCTTCCTTTATTATCTTCCTTTATTATCTTCCTTTATTATCTTCCTTTACTCATGTACGTAATAAACGATCAGTCATGTTTAGCTGCGAAATCCCAGCAGAAAATCTGTAAAAAAAATAAACACTTTTGTGTATTTGGCACAAAAATACGCGAATTGGCGAGAAACATTTTTCCATTGCCAAATGCAAGCGATTTTCATGCATTTGAAAATTCCTGGTTAAATGAGTGTTTAAATGGGCAGTGCTTTATGAATTTAAACTTAAACTATTAAATAGTTTATTATTTTTTCTACAAAATTATACACTTTGTAAATACCAGTTGTGTGTTGCTGAAGTTATTTAATTTTAAACGGTTTTACCGGCGGATAAGTTTTAAGTGTTATTCAAACTCTCATTAAACATTTCGTTTTCGATAATGAATAAGTTGCTGTTTCCATGGCAACAGTGCTTTTAGCTTGTTGTCTCTTCAGAATATGACCTTAATTTTTAGATTGAAGTATTTTTAATCAATTTAAATTTTGTTCTAAATAGTAGAATACGATCGTTAATTTTCTTTGTATATACATATAAATGCATATGGTAAAACCTTAGTTCCAAAAGTGTATTTATTTAAGTTAAACTTCAGTATGAAGAATAGAAAATGTTTTTCCTAAAACAGCATTTATCATAAAAGCGTATTTTTTTTCATTGTGTCGCCAACTAGCGAAAAATCGCCAAAAACACGAAACTTTCATAACTTTTTTACGGACGTTATATCGATGTTCCGCAATAATATTTTTTATAAGCATATATATCCCCATGAGAAGAATATTCTGTCATTTTTTTAGTATTTTTCTGAGTATGCGCTTATGGAGACCTTCCTTGTTAGTTGCCGAAACGTCAGTGAAGACTTACTGTTGAGACCCGAAAAGTTTTTGGTTTCTGTCTGTCTGTTTGTCTGTTTGCCTGTCTGTTTATCTGTCTGTCTGTCTGTTCCGCGATAACTGCCGTAAAAATGATCCGATTAGGTTGATTTTGGTGGGTATGTTGGTGAGATACCCGGAATTAGCTGTATAGTTTTTGGTTAAATTTGGTTCATTCGTTTGAAAAATAGAGAACATTTCTTTTTAAATCATAATGCTTTCCTATGGGACTGCAAACGATTTTCAAATTTCATTTTTAACTGAAATGGAAATCGCATATTTGAATAATGGATTTCAACGTAAAATTATGGATGTTGATTTTCGATATGGAGGTTTTAAATATATCCAATAATTTTGAAAAATTGACGATACATTTATTAGAATTAAGATATTAATTGTTTAAATGATTGGAAATTTTTTTGCATCAGTTCCGGAAGTATAAAACTTTTATTTTCATGTTTTTTACAAATTTTAAAATGCATTTTTTTTTTACTTTTCTCTTTAATTTATCAGTTGCCTAGCAACGATATTTCAAAGAAGATAAAAATAATAAAAGCAACACGCACTATTTTGTTCCAATAATTTATTAGCAAAATAAATTATTTTTGTATTCTATTGACATAAATGAAGAATTTATTTTAATTCAAGTTTTTTTTTTTTAATATAAAAAGTTACAAGAATAAGAAGTTCATAAGAATTTCAGAATATCATTGCATAAACCGCGTTTAATTTAACGTTTCTAATTTCTGAAACCTCCGAAGAATTGTATATGCCTGTAAATATGTGTGCAATAGAAAAAAATTAAATTGTGGATTGTAAGATGCTAAATAATATGAAAAGTGAGATTAAAAAACAGTGACTTGAGCTGACGTTGAGGCTCCTGGTCTGCAGATTTACTAGTTCTACTTTACAGGTGAATGTTCAATACTATCTAATTACACAATATAAAATCTATGTTACAAAGCTAAAACATGTCCATGATTAACGCAAACGTCTTATTGGCAGTGGCAACACCAGACCAATAAATTTCGTTTTCATTGCAATTTTTACACTTCTAAACACCGCACAATTGAAATTTTTACACCTTCGAATAGGGAAAAAAATAATTTCAAATACAGTTTATTTGAAATTCTCATCGTAATTTATTGAAATTTTATGTTTTATTAAAATAATTTTTAAGCATGATTTTTTAAAAAATATATCTGTAATGCGGGCAGCTCGATTACGAAAGATTATTCCTTTTGCACTTAAAACAATACAAATATTAAATTGTCCAGCATTTATTTCCAGCTAATATTCCATAACGGAATTAAAACTTCACCTATAAATAAATAAAATAAAAAATAATGTAAAAAAAACCTAAATTTAACAAACATGTAATCGAACTACACGCTTAAACCACTGAAATTATCAGATTCAAAAAGGCTGTTGTAAGTGACGAAATCTTTCGCGATTTCTTAGGTTAATAACTACTGGCATGCTGATAATATGAAAGTATCGTTTTTAATAATTTCCAAACTTTATTTAAATACATAATTCATATTTTTCATATAAAAATGATTTTTGGTGTTGTTGTCGGCAATCTAAATACATAAAGGGTGTCCGCAAAGTCTGGAAACGGTCGAATAACTCGAAAAATATACTTCGGATTGAAAAACGGAAAACACGTGTTCAATATTTTTGAAAAACCTATTTAGGGATATCAAAGTTACCCCCCTAACTCTGCCCAAAGGGGGGGGGGGAGCAACTTTGAAATCTTAACTGATAAACCCCACCCCCTTTTTTATCTCAGATTCAGACGGGGAAAATATGTAACTTTTGTATTTAATATTTTCTTCGGATAATCGTAGATGGCGCTGTAATCGAGTAAAATGCAGTGAGAATCGTTTACATTGAAAAGTTGGAAAACGGTTTAATAACTCAAGAAATGTATATCGGATTGAAAAATGGGAGAATGCATGTTCAATATTTTTGAAAAATCTATTGAGGGATATCAAAGTTGCACCCCCCCCCCCGAACAATGCTCCTGGTGGTAAAGGGGTGGGGATTTGAAATCTTAAATAATAATCCCTCTTTTTTGTTGCAGATTCGGATTCTACGGGGTGAAATAGTAACTTTTGTATTAAGCATATTCTTCGGAATATCATAGATGGCGCTGTAATCAAGTAAAATGCACAGAGAATAATTTCCATTGAAAAGTCTGGAAATGGTCGAATAACTCGAGAAATACAAATCGGATTGAAAAACGGAAAAATACGTGTCCAATATTTTAGAGAAATAGCAACTTTGATATCCTTAAATAGGTTTTTCTAAAATATTGAACACGTATTTTTCCGTTTTTTAATCCGATGTATATTTCTCGAGTTATTCGACCGCTTCCAGATTTTTTCGGATATCCTGTATATATTAAATGTAAAAATCTTTTAACATTTTCAATAAAAAAGTTTTCACTCATGTTCTGTAACATTTGAAACACGGGTTTGATCCCTTATTTTATGAATATCATAAATATACTTTTTTTTTTTTTTTTTTTTTTTTTTTTTGCTATTTATGAAGCAATTGTATAATTATCTATCCATCTGTTTGCATAAACTAAAAATTGATTGCTTTTGCAAATACAATCTTTTTTTTTTCGAGAATTTTTTATTAATTCATTTCAAGATTTGATGCCCTCAAGTAGTCAATAATTTTTCTCATAAAATAAATCGCTTTACTATGCTTTTGAGAAACGAAATGAGAGAGTATCAAAACTTTTGTTTGTTTGTTTTTATTTTTTTATGCAGATGAAAATTTCTAATGTCTCAAATGTAAAACGAATGTCTTGTCTTTCTCTTTTAGTACCAGCTAATAAAAACAGCAAAAAATTTACTGTTCCTCTTTTGAGAAAAATTTTTCAGCTCGTAATGGCCATTTTAGGCAAATTATGTGATAATTTAAAACATCTCTTTACATTTTATTGTATTGTTGCGTGTTACTTTTAAAGCAGTTCCATTTAAGTTTTTCAGAAATAATTTTCTCTACTTTTTATTTAGTGCAGCATTCAGAATCTTTTGAAGAAACTATTTATTTTAATGTAGCTTTACACTAAATTTTTTGTTGTATTTTTATGTCATATAATACACATATTTGATAAGGAATAAGTACCTATTTAGGTCTTTTAATAGAAGTTTGTTTTTCTCATTCAGGCAAAATATAAACCAATAGCGTTTACTAATACCTTTCAAATTTTGATAATCTCAAAGCTTGAATATTCTTAGATTATTATTTTTTTCACATACTAATGAATATCCAATATCCATTTTCTAAATACACAGGTATAATAAAATAAAAAGTAAGTATAAGTCAAAAACACGTCCGTCGGTAACGCTGACGTTCAATTGACGTTGGCTAAACCTGACCAATAAATCTCGCTTTTACTGCAACTTCTAAAAGTCGCTCAATTTTTAATTTTTACACCGTCGAAAAGAAAAATGATGTTATCACTGCTTGTCGCGCACGGTAGCGGTAGAAGAGAGAGAAAAATGACGTTTGCGCTTATTTTTGGGTACCAGGAAAAAACCCCGCCAGATTACATAATTTGGTCACTAGGTAAAACCTTGGTCACCGGAGGCGACCTGGCTACCGAATTTGTCAAGCCCTGGTTGACACTTAAATAATTCAATCAATTTAATTAAATACTTAATACTCTTTAAAAGTTTAAAACACTCAGAAACACGCACTAAGCATTTCATCGTTCTAAGTCAGTTTAAAAGACTAAGAAACAAGTTATAAAATTTTTCGTAACATTTCCAAGACAAATTTTATCCCATCAAAAACGTCACCTGTAAAAAATGCAGCCAAGTCTCGTGACTCTTTTACCGTAAAAAGTTCTGAGATCATGTAAAGCCAAGTTTAGTTATCTTATTAACTCTGAAATTTTCATTCCCAAATCACTCCTATTTTCTACATCTTTAGTTAATTATTATTTTGTGACTTGGCAATTACGCAGTACGGGAAGTTACTACACCTTACTATGTTATGGGATGGGATGAGATAATTTGATTAAGGCTAATTATATACGCACAGGGAAGTTATTACACCACAATATGTTATGGGGTGAAATGGTACTATTTGATTAAGACTAATTATATACATCACATTCTCGTGCTACGTAGATGTCAAGTCACAAAATAATAATTAACTAAAATGTACAAAATAGGAGTGATTTGTGAATGAAAATTTCAGAGTTAATAAGGTAGCTAAACTTACATGATCTCAGAACTTTTTAGGGCAAAAGAATCACAAGACTTGTCTGCATTTTTTACAGGTGACGTTTTTGATGGGATTTCACTTCTTTTTGTAAGTAATCCTCCTTTCTTGATTTCTGGCTCTTTTTAGAGATCATCCACTGATTTTCGCTAAGCCCACACTCTGTCCCTATTATTTCCAGGTACCAAAAATTTGAAGCTTTAGTTTCGTTTGCAAAGTCTTGCAGATAAAAATAAGTTTCAGGTTCCTAGGCAAGCACTAAGTTATGGGAGGGGAAAGTCAAAAGTACTCTCAATTGCTTCCAGGAAAGGTGCTATCCATCTGTGATATTACTCGCAGCTATAGATACTTGATATTTAGCATAAAAGTACTTTTTAGGATAAAAAGAAAGCCAAAATTAAAATTTCCGGAAATTTCCAATAAATCAAACTATATTCGATTTTTCGATGTTTTTGTTTTTTCGATGTTTTTAGTCTTTTTTTCGGATTTTAAAATTTTTTCTTACTTTGTATCCTAAACACTGCCTTTCTGCAAAATGTAAAACTTTTAGGACTACAAAATCGAATTATTTTCAAACTTTTGACTTGTTATAAATTTATTGATTTTACGATTTTACTTCTAAGTTTCCTGATTGTCATGCCAATATAGTAATTCTTTGATCCGTCTTCTTAGGATCATTTAGGTTCAATTAGAAATAAATCAAGAGTATCTTAGAGTCACCATGATTTTATTTAGAAGGGACTATCAAGCCATAACCATCCAGTAATGTCGGGAAGGGAGGCGGTGCTGTGAAAATTTTTGTGGGGCTAACATCATTTAACAATCCATATTTCATATGCAAATGAAATAGAGTATAACCTGTGAAAGAAAACAAACCTGTCTATAAAAAACACCCATAACGTAGCCAGACTATAGCGGAACTTTTTTATAACGAAATTCGTAAACGAAAGAAAAGAAAAGCACAATCTGGTGAAAATAACATAAAACAATTAGGGGCGGTGTACTGGCTAATAGGACTCTTAAGACTCATGTTTCTAGCACTACACAATCGAATTGTTTTCGAAATTTCGATTTTTTTACAGATATTTCGATTTTTGATTTTATTTTCGAATTTAACGAATTTTTTAATTGTTTCTTTTATTGAATCGTAATTGTCTTTAACCAAATTTTAAATTTCTAAGACAACCAGATCGAATTATTTTTAATTTTTGATTTTTTTTTTCGATTTTTTTTTCTAATTTTCCGGATTTTTAATTTTTTCCTTATTTTGTATCCTAAATACTACCTTTATTACAAATTTCAAGTTTCTAGCGCTACAAAATCGAATTATTTTGAAATTTCGGATCTTTTTCGATTTTTTTATTTTATTTTCGAATTTATTGTGTTATAATTTTTCCTTTTTCTGTATTCTAAACATTACCTTTACGCCGAATTTTAAAATCTAATCTACTAGATCAAAATTTTTTCAATTTTTTGAATCTTTTTTAGATTTTTTTTTTCTTGTTTTGGATCCTAAATACTACTTTTATTCCAATTTCAAGTTTCTAGCTCTACAAAATCGAATTATTTTCAAAATTTCGGGTTTTTTTTTCGATTTTTTTATTTTATTTTCGATTTTTTTTTTCTTTTCTTTTTCGAAATCCTAAACACTACCTTTACACCAAATTTTCAGTCTCTAAGACCACGAGATAAAATTATTTTCAATTTCTCTCCTTTTTTTAAAAAAAAATAATTTAAATTTTCGAATTTTCCATATTTTTTTAACTTTTCCTTATTTAGTATCCTAAATATTACCTTTATTCCAAATTTCAAGTTTCTAGCGCTATGAAATCGAATTATTTTCAAATTTTCCTTATTTTTCGATTTTTTGATTTTATTTTCAATTTTTTTTTTTTTTCATTTTGACTTATTCTGAATCCTAAACACTATCTTTACGCAGAATTTTAAGTTTCTAAGGCTAAAAGATCAAATTATTTTAATTTTTTGAATTTGTTTCGAATTTTCGAATTTTTTTTTCGAATTTTCTGAATTTTTTAATTTTTCCTTATTTTGTATCCTAAATACTACCTTTTTTCCGAATTCTAAGTTTCTAGTGCAACAAAATCGGATTTTTTTTAATTTTTCGATTTTTTTTTTCAATTTTTTCAAATTTTTTCATTTTTTTCGAATTTTTAATTTTTTTTCTTATTTTGTATACTCAATACTACCTTTATTCCGAATTCCAAGTTTTTAGCTCAATAAAATCGGATTATTTTAAATTATTCGATTTTTTTCAATTGTTTTTCAAATTTTTTCCGTATTTTCCGTATTTCTTAATTTTTCCTTATTTTGTATCCTAAATACTACCTTTACTCCGAGTTCCAAGTTTCTAGCGCAACAAAATCGGATTATTTTTAATTTTTCGATTAATTTTTTTTTTCTTTTTTTTTTTTTTAAAACTTTTTATTGTGTTTTTGATATTTTTTTTTTCTGAATTCTAAACACTGCCTTCACACCAAATTTTAAGTTTCTAAGACTACAAGATCATATTATTTTCCATTTTCAATTTTGTTGGAATTTGTTGAATCTTTCAATGTTTTTTCTTCGAATTTTCCGGATTTTATCATTTTTCCTTTCTTTGTATCCTAAACACTACCTTTATTCCGAATTTCAAGTTTCTCGGGCTACGGGATCTACCTAATCTTTTTGATGACGCGTCAGTGAGTGAGTGACAAAAAATCGAAACTTTGAGTTCATATATCGTCTGCACTAGAAAAAACAGAAACGTGAAATTTTAAATTTTGGTCCTATTTGCCACATACTCTAATAAACGAAGTTTCGGGTTTTTGGGATATTCCAGCGCAAAGATATGGCTTGGGGAGGGTCAAAAGTGCCCTGATCTGCTTCCAGAAAAGGATTGTATAGGATCCAGCTGTACTTTCTCGACTTGGCGGATGCACTGCTGTGTCTCCAGAACTGTTTTCGAGGAGACAACAATTACTTATATACCCAATTTTGTACTTATTTAGTTGTAGGTGCTATATATGCAAATAAATTTAATTCATTAACAGCAAAAGAATTTTTGAGAACACTAATGCAACAAAATACTAACCTAATGCTAATGCAACTAAATACTAACCTAACAAAACAAAAGGTTTTATTTTAATGCTTTTTTCTTTTCTAAATAAATCCCACACCATTATTCCTTAATAAAAATTTACATTTTATATTTCATTGTATAAGGAAAAATAATTATATCCTATTATAGTCTGCAAATTACTTCAAAATATTACTGATATACTAACATAAAATTATATATTACATATAGAGGAAGAGGGGGGGGGGGGCACGTTTGAACATTTTTTTTGAAAATCAACGTATTTCTTACTTGAATTATATTTATTGCATTCTAAATATTTCATAGGAAAAACAAAGTATTTCTTCATCATATGAGCCAAAAATTTAAGTTTTCCAAATAAATTAAATACGTTGTGAGACTTTAAAAAGCTTAGATATTTCTGTTCAAACCTGTCCCATGTAGGGGTACCTTTGAACAAGCTAGGGGCACCTTTGGACAAATAAACAAAATATGAAAATATTAAGAGTTTTTATGAAAAACTGCATATCTTTAAGAAATATAAAATATTCAGAACAAAATTAACTATATTTTACTGAAATTACTAATTTTTGATAATTTAATTAGTAGCTTTTTTTTATTAAACACATTAAAATATCACACAACATAAAGGAAAAGTTCATTAATAAAAATATAAAACTTTTTATACAACTGCGCAAAGCTTCAAAAATGATTTTTTCATAGTTAAACCTATAATCAACTTTTAATCTTGTAGGGTGAATAGACATTTTTAATTAAAATAGACTACATGAAAAGATAAAAATTTGGCTAAAACCAAAACTAAAATGAATATTTTTATTTAAAATATTTCATGCAGTATACAAAGCCCCGCACAATATAATATACATTTTAAATCGTAATAAAACATATATGTTTAAGAAGGAAAAATAATCCAAATATATGACAAGACAAGAATCTCTCATGTTAAAATTTCACTTGACAAAAAAAAGTGTTGTTTCTACAACTAATGTATAGTAGTTGGCAGCCCTGTATCAGTACAACTTTCATATTAAGTATAATAATTCTTAAATAATCTCTTAATTTTCATATTTTATAAAAAAAAATCCAAAATAATAATATTTAGATACATTTATAATTCTTTACTTCATAGTTTTAATTATTCAATGGAGCCCCAACTTTTTTGTTCAATGGTGTCCCATCACATGGTGTTTAGCATTACAACTATTTACTCAATTAGACTTAAAAATTTTAATAAAACAAATCTTATAAGCTAAAGCTAACATCTTTATTTAAATATTGAACAATCAATTAAACTTTACATGATACAAGATTGTCAATAAAAAGCTTACAACTTAATTTTGTTAATTTTTGATTGAAGAAAGAGAAAAATACATACCTTGCATAGACAGTAGTGTGCATGCAAAATGGTAAAGCTTTGTATCCATGTTTCATTGAAGTAGCAGTAATGCCCTAATGTGTAATATCTCAAAAATATAACTTATTTCAAGGAAAATATTTACAGCGTTCAAAGGTGCCCCCAGTTCAAACGTGTCCACCTCTTTTCTACAGTTATATATAAGTATACTGGTGTCCAGAAATTAAGGGGCAGGGACCAATTTCTGACGTTCCATCGAATATCTTACTGAAACTCTCGAGGAAATGCCCGGAATGACCTTGAACTTTGAGGATGTAAAGAACATGTTTGACTTCATGTTTTTCAGTGAAGATTTTGTGTCGAGGACAATTAGGGGAGGGGGACAATAATAACTTTAATAATAAAATTATATTTTCGATCACCGAAGTAACAAAAAATGCTAAAATTGCTCTGTCACTGTAGCAAATGACTATGTAGGTCCTGTTCAACATTTGTGTGCATTTGTGTAAGCATAGGACGAATATTCGTGAAGATGTTTACGTTTCTTTGAAAATTCAATAGTTTTTTTATAGCAGGCAGAGTTTTCAGTTGAATTTAACACCGCTTTCCATGAACTTGACAAAAAATCGTAGAAATAGTATACTGTGATTAAAATATTAATATATTGAATATTTGATGAGATATAGGTATTTTTATGAAATAATTTTTAACCGCGCATGCGAGAACTACAGCAAAGATTTTTTGTCATGATTTGATAGTCAATACGATAGGGCTCATATAAAAAGACCAGTGAAATATCGCGAAAACTCAAAAAGTTACAGCAATAATTGAAACATTGAGGACGACATCCCATAGGATTATATCGTATGGGGAAACATGAAGTCAAACATGTTATTTACATCCTCAAAGTTCAAGGGCATTCCGGGCACTTCCTCACGAGTTTAAGTAAGATATTCGACGAAACGTCTGAGATTGGTCACTGCCCCTTAATTTCTACACACTTGTGTATATATATACATTTAATACAGGGTGGTTAAAAATGAATGAGCGCATTTCATGTTTGAAAAGGAAAAAATAGCAAAATGAGGTACGTACATATTTATTGTTTTCTTAGAAAGACAATTTAAAAGTGTTTTACACAACAACATCTTAAACATTAAAGAAGTTTCATATAAGCCGGAACGGTCGTGGGGGACGATAACATGTCCGCCAAGATCCCCCACATTACACCCCTTGAACTTTCTTTTTTTTTTTTGGGGGGGGGGTATGTTAAGAACCGAGTGTACGCAACTCCAGTTCCGAACATCCATGACCTAAAACGACGAATAACGGAAGTCATTGGAGGAATACCTGCTGAAGTGCTGCAACAAACTTGGCGCGAAATTGAATATCGGCTAGATACTTTGCGTGCTACACAAGGAGCTCATGTGGAACTTATTTATTGTTTAAAATGTTGTTGTGTAAAACTGTTTTAAATTGTTTTTCAAGAAAACAATAAACATGTACGTACCTAATTTTGTTCTTTTTTTTAAATATGAAATACGCTCAATAATTTTGAACCACCCTAGGTTGTAAATGACAGTTATACAACTCGGAACTCTTCGCATTTTATGCATCCCTGGGAAAAAAACACAAGACCGTTCGATGGATATGTGCAGGCTATCTGTATTGCCATACAACAGCTAATTATACGAGAAAAAGATTTCGAAAAAGCAGTTATCTTATCAGATGCAAGCTCTGCTATTCAAGTAATAACTTCCTTTAAGACCCCCGACTCAAGAAGAACTGAGGACTGCAGGAAAAATTTTAAACAACTAAAAGAGAGTGGAAAAGAAGTGGAACTACAGTGGATCCCGACCCATTGTGGAATACACGGGAATGAAGCGGCTGACACACTAGCCAAAAAAGGAATTAAAGTAATACAAACACCAAACAACGAAATACCTTTCAATTCAATATCAAGAATTATAAAGAGGTAAATGGATTCTCAATATGAAAGGAGAAAACTAGGTGAAATCGAAAATAAAGAATGGAAAAATGCAATATCTCATGTCCCTACCGCCCCAAGAAGAACATGTGTTGCCTTATTTAGACTTGCCACGGAACACGATTGTCTACCTAATTAACTTTTCAGATTTGGTATTCTTTAAAGTCCAAATTGCCCTATTTTTGAGAGGATGTAATCTTGAATGCACAGCATTTACCACTGTGCCCCGCACTATCAAGTAACAGTATGTCTAGCCGACATTGGGAGGCCATGGAACTAATGAGGGCCTTAGAACATCGGCCTAATTGATTATATTCCCTGTTTATAGTCGACTTTTTGTTTTCTCTAAAGTCTCTATATGTCACTCTTGTTTCGTTTATGGTTCTGTTTATTGTTCAATTGTTTTGGTGGCTTAAAATAGTGTATAGATGTAAATGTCTAAATGCTATTGCTTTGAAATAAAAAAAAATATTATAAAAGAAAAATATGTCCGTGAGTAACGCTGACGCCATATAGGTGGTGGCAACCACCTAAACAAACAATTTAGTTTTATTAAAAAAAATTAACTTCTAAGCATCACACAATTTCAATTTTTACACCATACAATAGAAAAGAAATATATTCTTTAAAAACTGTATTACTGATTGTTTATGGGTTTTAAAATATTTGTCAAGCATGCAACCTAATTTTAGTCTAAAGTAACGGAAACAAACGTCATACCATTGACCCACTTTGTACTCAATCGAGAAAGCTTAAAGCAGTACTTTAAATTTTCAGCGCTTTCTGTAGATGCTGTTTCTGATGCCAAAGTTAGAAATTCGGGATTTAGACGCCAGTCTAAAAGGGTATCAGACTATGCCATTTGTTTCGAAAATAACCTCGCTAGTATAGAGAGTATAGTGTAATGTGAACAAAAACAAAAGTTATAGGTTAATATGAGTTTGTATGCAAATAATTTGGTTCAGATGTACGATAGAAATAGATGTACTCCATAACAGTACTTCAATTCATGACAAAATATAGAAATAACGTATAAAAAATGAGTGTGAACCATCACTGCTGCTCTCATGAAAGAGTGACGCAAGTAATGGCCCTCCCTACTAACTGGCTTAATAAACTTATTTTGATTGTACCAATATGTTTACATGTTCCTTACACTTTATTGAATTCATTGCAACTCACATTGCTTAGTTCATTACTCTTGCACATTTCGTAAATCGCATGAAAACCATCTTTGCTTTTTAAAAGTCTTGCTAGCAAATCATTGCTGACAGAGGAGTAAAAGACGAGCTTCAGCAAGAGAAGTTCCCGCTCACGCGACGTGCGATGATTTGCTGAAACAAAAGCATTATGTGACAGTCGAAGTGTCATTTTATCACTCATCAGAGGCGATCAGTTCGAATGTTAAGCGTTTAGACTTTAGCGTCGTCGGAATATTGAATGAGACATCGCTGAGCCATCATTGGAGATCTTACCCTATATATATTATTCGTAAGTGGATAACATGTGTTGGAATTGTAATAGATACTTCATCCGTTAACTTTGAAAATCCTTCTTTTATACAGACCTATTTTAAGTGAGATATCAAGATATGTGTGAATCTTTAAATTTTAGTTAAAAAATAATTAATTTAGCTACGATCTAATTTAGCTTTCTAAAACTTCTCTTATACTCAAAATACTAAAGCTTTATCAAATGATAATTTTTTTTTCTATCCGTACACTGTATTACGTGCAAGGGACTTAAGCATCAGTTTTGTGACGTATTGAAGTTTACTTTAAATTTTTAAATGTGATATTATTCGTATATTTTATACATTTTTAGTCCAACAGGCAGCCTCACGTATTTGCAACCAATTTTAGAATCAATGATTTTTATATGTAACAATAGACTAGATGGTGCTGATAACAAAATTGCCAGTCCGCAGGTGCAACAGCGGATAATGTTGTCGTAGCAATATTGCACACCCCGCTGCAATATTAAATAAATGGCAACTGGATTACTTCTGCTGCTGCCGAGTAATAGCAACATCATTTATCGGGTTATCATCGATTTAACACTGCTATGGGTTCGTCAGCTGACCAGCAGTTTTGTTATCAACTCCATTTAATCTATTACTTATACTAAAATCATTGACACTAAAATTGGATTCAAACTGTGACGCTGCCTCACGAATTATTTCAAAGATATTTATAGTTTAAATTGTTTTACTTGGAAAGTATTATTAAGTAAAATAACCTATCATTAAAATTGTTGTCTACTGACAACTAGGTAACTTACTGCCGAAAACTAACTTTTTATAACATAAAAGTAGCACTGAATTACTAAAAGTTAAAACTTGTCGTTTTAAAATAAAAATAATAAAACTTTAATTATTTTTACATTATATTAACCATTTAAAAATCGCATTTTGACGTTATTTTAGTTTTGAAAAATGTGAATCTTTTATTTGAAATCATAAATTTACATTTTTTAACTTTGAAATGTGTATATCCATATTTTATATAGTTTAGGATATATAGTTTATATAATATATACTAAAAGAAAACGTATGCATTAAATTAATGTCGGTTGTATGCCTCACATCGGAGATTGGTAACTGGTTATTTTTATTTAATACTTATTTTAATAATAGCAAAGTTACCATTTAAAATATTTATAATATTAGAACAAACTAAAGCGTCTAATCGCCTTCAAAACACACACACACAAAAGGGGGATTTTAAAAATCTATCTGTATTTTTTTTGTAACTATTTTTGAATGTCAACGATTGTGATTAACTTTTCTTCAATTATTTTGTACCCTAATTAGCGCACTACTTCGCTTTATTTGTAATAAATCTAAAAATCACGGACTTTTATATTTCTCGTAATACTTTCTAGATTTCTGCATACATCTCCGAAATAACAAGAAATTTTTTGAAATATGTATATTTTTTCGTCTTATTATGGAAAATATATTCAAATTCTCATTAAGAGCTTCTTAAAAGTAATAATCCATAAACAATGGCTGACTTCATTTCCTTCAGTTATCGATAATGAGAAAATAAAAGTTTAGCTCTTTAAACATTTAATTTTAGCAGTTCATAAATCTTTTCACTAAAAACGTGAAAAATGGAAACATTTGGCAGTTGTATATACACTTTCAGTTTTATTCTAATGTATAAATAAAAGCTGAATTGTATATAAAACTTAATTTAAAATAATATTATTGAACTTTTTACTTCAGTTTTCTTATAAGTTTCTAAATTTGCTTTTAAAAATTGTAATTCAATTTTATGATAGTTTTTATTTATGATAATCCAAATTTATTGCCAGCTACTTTATAAAATTGTATTTTATTACTAGCCACATAGAAACACAATGTGAAACTGGAAAATATTATATACAAGAGCTTCTTAAAAGTAATAATCTATAAACAATGGTGGACTTCATTTCTTGCAGTTATCGATAATGAGCAAATAACAGTTTAGCTCTTTAGAAGTTTAATTTTAACAGTTCATAAATCTTTTCACTAAAAACGTGTAAAATAGAAACATTTGACAGTTGTATATATTACAACATTATACATTAATTTTAATTTTAGACATTAATTAATGTCATTAGACTTTGATGTCATTAGTGTTATTACAATTTATTCACATTAATTTTAGAATACATTTGGTGAAATTGCCATTATCTGAACTGGGTGAGACTTGCAAATTACGTTATTTTGACGCAATTATAGCAAAGCATTTTTAAAGAGATTGACGACATATGAGCAACAAAATTTCATTAATTTTAGAAAATGTTTGGTGAACTTGCCATTATCGGAACTGGGTGAGCCTGCAATTATCGTTAAGCTAATGTAAGCTAATCTTAGTCATATATATTTTAAGATGATCTCAGTATGCATTTTTTTTCGCATATCGCGCTTGTGTATTACACGTCGCAATGATTTAATTTACAGTACTGAGAGATAGTTATTTTATTCAAATTCAGTCGCTAAAAAAAGATATTACGGAAAATAAGGGTGCTATAACTTTTTCTTCTAACATTGCTTGCAACTGCTGCGCCAGTGTCTATGGGTTTTCCCGAGTTAAAAAAATCCCATTACAGTATATGGAAATGAATATTATGGAGGTGTTTTGTGCCCTTTACGTTTCTTGTTTTAAACAATGGGGAAGTTAATTAATTATTTAATTAAATTAATAAATTGCTATCATTGTAAAAAATTCATTTAAAGTTACAAAAAAATAATATCGGAAACTAATTTAAATTTCAAAATTACAATAGTTATGTTATTCTTGGATCAGTTCTAATAACTGATTTTAGTTCCATATCCACATGTTTTATATTCCTGGAGTTTTAGTTATGAAATGCAGGCATTCAGTTAAATTTTAACATAATAAATACAACCATTAATACAAACTTACGGAAAAACAAGATTAAAAGAGCCAAAGTTTTAAATTTTTCAAAAGATTTAGCAATATTTTTCATTACCAAATTGTTATCTTTAACATTTAATTTTTTTAAATAATATAATTTCGAATTAAAAATCATTTCCTACTGAAAGATACAATATATAATATATATATTTAAAAATGAAAATACTTAATATGCCAGGAAAAATTAATCATCAGTTTAGAAGGATCTTTAAAAGAATTTACCCGAAAGAAAACAAATAATTAAGAATTTTCATATGTTTTTCTAAAACAAATTACAATTCTTAGCATTTCAAAATAATAATAATAATCATAACATTTCTTTTTAAAAAAATCATTTTCTTTTCCGTAGATCTGAAAGATATGAAACAATAACTAGTTTATAGTGATTGTTAAAATATTTTATCTTTAAATAAATAAATTGAATTAGGATTTTTTCATTAATACATATATTTTGTAATAAAAATTTACAACTTATAGCATTTTACGAAATAATAATAATAATAATAATAATAACATTTAAAAAAAATAAGAAATATCAATTTCTCTTAAATAAAGCAGAAAAATATGACAAATACACACTGTAGATTCCAAGGAAAGTTAATCATGAGTTTATATTGATCGTTAAAATAATTTATCCTTAAAATAAATGGATTGGATTAGGAACAATCTCTATTTGAAAAATTACAAAACTTGGAATTTCTTCTTTTACTTTTACAAATACTTCTTGTTTTGATAGAGAGAATGTTAGCAGTTTATAATGGACTTATCCCTTCCGACATATAGTTGAGAAAATGCCTTTTTTTATTGAACTGTTCATTAAGGGATAGAAAAAGAAATGCTTTTTCTTCAATTCTAATACAAGGCTTAAAGGAACATTACAGATCCCGAAAATAGGAACTTTTTTTTTTTTTTTTTTTTTTTTTTTTTTTTTTATGAAACAGAACTGTAATTGTTTTTATTATTTTAATTCACCGGAAATAGATTTTTAAAACTTTCAAATGTTCATTATTCATCACGCACATATTTTGTTGCACATATTTTGTCAGAAAAGTAGAATTATTTCCTATTATGCTGAGGTTAAAATATATATTTTTAAAATAATTTTGTTCTTATAGATAAATAGTGAGCATATGTGTGTGCGTTTATGAGTTTAAAATTTGAAGATTCGATGGTGGTGATTTGTTACGCCGAATTATCTGCGCTAGGGATATAAGCCGGCGGGGGAAGTGCCCTCCGTAGGGGTCTTTTTAAGGGATCCTAACCAGTATTTACGGAAAGGTTCGAATACAATCACGAAAAACTTCGAATGGTTAGGTCGACGAGAGCGACAGGGGTTTGAACCAGCACCTCACGTCTGCCAGCTTTGAGAGTAGAGCCTCTCAGCCACTGGTGGTGCGAAGATTCGATGGAAATACGAACACTAAGTTGAAATAAGTATTATTATAATAATAGTATTTAAGATATGGCTGCCCATGAGAAGCGCTGATATTTTTTTATTAACCAAAATTTATGATGATATTAAATAAAATGAAACAAACTTAACGTCACATATAAAACAAATTAAGTTCAGTAGAAGCTCTTTCATCCGGCGTTGTATGGTTCGTCATATTCTATAATCCGGCACGCTAGCATGCCTTTTTTTTTCTACGATCTCTCTTGACTGGGATCACTTGCGAGAAGTTCAAAGGACATTCAGGCATAACAGGTAATGAATTAGTGGATCGGTTAGCAAAGGAAGCAACTGACCCAAATTCATTAATATCAGAAAAATTTATACCATATCCATCTTCATATCTTAAGAGAATATTAAAGCAAACTTTACATAACTAATGGCAACGTGATTGGGACTTATGTCCCACTGGGCGATATACCTATGCATTGAAGCCAAATGTTTCAGAAGACTATCTTCTAAGTCATCGATACCTATATATATTCGCTATCAATCATGGCCCTTTCCCGGCTTATTTAATTAAATTTAATAAAGTTTTGTCTTCAAGATGCACTTGTGGCTCAAGAGGGGATTTACTACATTACGTTCTCACATGCCCATTGACAGCTACTCTACATTTGAGGAAAACAGACACCATCTCTCTGTCGAATTGGTTCAAATCAATCTCGGCGAATTCCTCATTGCTTCAAAAGATAATTAGCTGCATGTCCTTAATAGAAAAAACCCAACTGTTATTCCAAATGCCACCAGTACACATCATTGGTGGTGATGATGATGATGTTGCTTTTCCTGATGATAGCGAAGTTTATTGAAAAAATCTACTTTTAAAATATTTTATGCTAAAAATCTGACAATTTCAAATAATTTTGAAACTCTTATTAATTGTGACTTTTCTGCTGAGTATGACTTTTGAGTATGATTTTTCTGCAAATTAAGCTGGGCTGTTTTGTCAAATATGTAATTTTTTTTTAATAAACTTGTCAAGCAGGGCTTGCAGGGGCTAAAGCCATATGGTAGGCCTCCCTGCTTGGTTGAATCTGAATCTGAATCTGGATTCAGACGTAACTTCACCTTGACCACCAGGTGCCGCTACTGTCTGCTTGGTTTAGTTCGCTCAGTGTTTATCGTGACTTTTCAGTACCGCGTATTCTGTTTTCTAGAGTGATTACGTTTGCACAATAACTTCGTAGTGTAAAATGTTCTCAAAGCCAAGCACGAGTTCTTCAAGTGATAATAAAACTACTTATAAGCCTAAGCACGGACTCTCACTATACAGCAAAAACTAGAGAAAATTAATCGTCTCGAAAAAGACGAAAACAGAAACTTTTTATAATGCGTGATTTCAGTATTGGTTCTTCGACGATATACAACAATAAAAAGAACAAAAAGAAGAACTAAAAAAATTTGCTGCTCAATGTAAAATGTCAAAGAATACGGAATCAAGACACAGTTTGAAGAAACCTAAATTTGAAATTCTTGATATCGTTTTGTAGACTTGGTTTAGTGCAAAACATATTTCTTAGCAGAGGCCCAGTAGAGATTTGTAGGCAAGAATTAAAACTGTGCGGAGACAAGACTAATTTGTTTCTGATTAGCAAGCGAGCATCCTAGTCTAAAAATGTATAGATGAAATGCATTCATTGTCGAGAGTATAAATAGAAGAACTGGATGAAGCATTAGCAGAATTTACAAGCTGAATTTATGTGAATGCGGAAAAACTCAATTTATATTTCGATGCTTGTTTTGGAATAATAGCTGTAATTTTCTATTGCAATTCGCTGCTTGCTTTCAAACTGCTTAGCTGAATGTGTGAGACAGTTGCCTGTTTGTGAAACTATGTTTACTTACGCTGGTGCATTATTTATTTTTCATGTAGAGTCATAAAATAAATATCTTGAAATCCAAAGGACTCTTATCTTTGACTATTAATCACACGAACCCGAAATTCGTATCACGGTCCAATCGAAAGAATTATTTGTGGGAGATCGGTATAATAAACTAAATTGTAATCGATATAATTTCACTTCATACTTACAGTGAAACCAATGTAGTAATTCTATAAAAGGATAAATTCTGTCCCTTACTTTGGGCTTTAAATGTAGCTAAATAAACCTGTTTTACAGGAAATTTTGGCCCAGAAGCCTTAAGTGGATAATTCTAAAAGCCAAACCTTTATTATCATAAAACCACCATTTTATACAGATCGTTTCAAGTAGTCATAGAATTTTTCATTTTTTTTATAAAATGCATGTATAGTATATTTTTATAATGCACCTAACTTAAAAGGAACACTTCGTTGTTTCACTTTTAAATTTAATTAGTGATCACGTATCAACAAATATTTCTTTATGTTGCTTTATTTTTATGATGACAAAATAATTTTGAAGAAAGATTTCTTTTTCTAAAAGGGGCTATCGTAATCCTTTGCAACATATGAAAAAAATTGTAATGAGATAAACAAATATCAGTATCATATTTTAAGTAAAATTCCACAAGAAAGAATAATATATCATGGATTTCCATTCATTCCACAAACTTATATTTTAAATATCTATTTTTCCTTTATTACCCATATCTACTTTTAAAAATCAGCGAAAAAGAATCTCTTTCGAAAAATAAAAGTTAAAAAATTCTTTCAAAATTAACATATTGACATTTCAGTAAAAGATAGTTTCCAGTTAAATTTTTCCAATACACTTTAGGAAGATATAATTAGACAAAGTGAAATGCTTATTTTCTTAACGAGCTATTTCTGTTGTCAGTTTTCAAAGAATATTTGTAGTATGATTTTTAAACTGGAGGTTTCAGTGTGGTTATTGTTTTAGCAATTATCTTTTTCGCTAGGAAATTCAAAGTTTTATTTTCTGCAGATTGTAAAAGGAATAAATTATTTTGTTCAAACTACTAATATATGTATACAAAAATAAATGACAATTAAGGAAAATGATAAACAACTGAATATATTTTAGTGGTAAGCATTGTACAATCAATAAGTCGTAATGAAAAATGTTCTAAACAAGAATGGTAAATGTTTCACCACGAATAACTTATAAAACACTTTCATAACTTTACCAGAATATTGTTACAAAACATCGTCTTTTGGTGTAAGAAATATCTAAACAAATTATTTAGAAAATGCAGATTACTACTAATCCACTTTCAAAAATTACCACTAGTTATGACCACTCTAGATGCATTTAGAGGTTTGCACGGGTCCTTCGGTCCAATAAAAAATTAAGTAAGCCGACCGGCCTGATATAACAAACTTAAGTAAGTCGAACTAAACAGACAAATTGTGAACAATTTTCAATGGATCTGACTGGACCGAGAATAATTTTGAAATGTGCTGCATGAGCCGATGCTAGTTTGTCAACATCAATACTGAAATTTAATATGTCCAGCGTAGATATCTGCATCGGACAGTTACATAGTGTCTGGACCTGGACTTATTTTTCTCAGCAGACTCGGGCCGGCTAAGGCGTACATATTTTCTGCATTCTCGGGGTCCGCGCCGGATATGGCCTTAATTGTTCGCAAAACGTCTAAGGCAAACAATTTTATTTGTAAAAATAATAGGATAATGAACTTTTGCTAACGAAATCTTTGGAAATATACTTTAATAAATTACAGAATTTTTTTTCAAATAAGATGTTTTTAAGAACCACTTTTCTTTTATTCTAAACTACATTATTTATTTTAATGAGTTTTTATGTCAATGTAATATCTAAGCGTCTAACGCTCATATTCACAAGCTACCTCAATTCTCGATTAAGCACAATAGCCACTGTCTATCGCTCAAAAGTTATTCACCATTAACATTATTAGGCCTGATTGCAGACGAAGTTCAATCAGCTTAATGTGAAATATCATTTAAGCGTACGAATGAGCTTTTCACGCTATACCGGGAGTTGGGATAGATGGTTAATACGAGCTTGTATTGTATGGCTTGTGGACATATAGTCTGGAATATGCTGAAACATTTTCGCATAAATATGTATGCGTTATTCTTTAAAATAAACTTAATGGTACGTTAAGAAAAATCGTATTTTCTTTTAGAAATTGAGTCGGGGCAGGTCGGGCCTAATTTTTTTTTATCTGATGATGTGATTTAACCGGTGTGTTTTATTTTTTGCCGGAGCTGGGAAGGATCGGGTCGGGAACAGCAAAAATATAAACGTGCGGGCCGAGAATGGGCTGAACTGCCTGGCCCAGGATTGGAAATTTTGTCCCGTACAGACTTATAGATGCACCATTATCTGTAAGAAAGATATTATCCTGCATCTCAATAGCGATATGAATTTCATCATGCTAAAATAGTCGATCATCATTAAAACGTACTTCAAAAAATCACTGCCTTTAGATAGTAATGTAATGAGATTATATTGTGTGACTCTGTAAAAGAACAACAGATTTATTATGTACCATTTTCTGCAGGTACCATTTTATGTTATGTACCACAAATACATATGAGTTTCATAATCATTAAAAAAGTGTAATATTGTTAAAATGGTTTTCAAACAAGTATCACTTTCTTAGACCACAATATATCCAACTTATTTTGAGTGTCTCTAACCATCAACTATAAATTATATGCACTCCATTTTCAACGGAGACATGTTATAATAAATCTGAATATCATATAATTTTTGTGGTAATCAAAACCATATTTTTGAAAGTTAAAGACAAACATACATACGAACCGATGTCATAAACGCTTTTCAACTATGTTGGTATTTTTTTAAGTGAATAGTCAATTGAAAAATAAACTCATTGAAACTAATTAAGTAATAGATGACTTAAGCTAGAGCACAGGAATTTGTTTTTCATTCTCCAGCAAAAATTCGCTTTCGTAATTAATTGATGCTTTGTCATCCATTTATAATATCAAGTGATTGATATAAATTTGAAGGAGCTGAATTTGTGACATCAAGTAGCTATTTATCCATTGTTGTAAAAAGCAATTTATCAAGTAAATATTAAAAAAAATGATAAATTTTCAAAACTTTAAACATTTAATACTATTGTGCAAAATACAACAAATTGCTTCCATCCATCAAATATCATGTCAGCTTATCTTTTCACGTGCTCTTAAGATGCTAGAAATTGAGACTGTTTTTGGAGTATAACGACTGCATTAAGTAAAGCAGTATTAACATGACTATTATGATGGTAAATTTAAAATGAAATTATGTTAATAATGATATATTTTCAGTTATTAATCATAATTATGATAGTTAAATACATAAATTAAGACGGATTTAAAATGTGCCAATTTATTTTAATAATTTCGAATATAGTTGAAAAGTACTAATGAATTCAGTTTGTCTAGCTGTATGTCTGCCTGTCCGTCCGCCCGCACTCTAACTCAAGTTAATAAACTCGTATTGCTATGTAATTGATATATATTATACAGGTTTACGGTGGTATGTTCGATATTGAAAATGAGGTGTGTAGCTTTTATAGTTCGTTTAGAGGGACACACAAAATAATTTCATTACATTATAGTTTATGGGGAAAAGTCGTTTGAAATGTATTTTAATGACGTTAGACTATTTCAAACATATTGATATTGATATATATCACTGAGTTCACTATAAAATGTTTACTGTAGAATATGGAATATGGTGTGCATACCATTTATCGTTTATTTACAGAGACACACTTAAGAACATGGTTACAGTACTGTATATGATCTATAATTGATAGATGTGAGTTTTTAGTTGTGGTATGTGTTTTTAAACTTATAATTTTTTTTGTATAGTACTCGGGGTACATAAATTCTGCAGATCAAATACAGTGGTGCACAAAATATTTCGTTTCCGTTTATTGACAAAAACAGCTGAAAATAAATTTTCAACTATGTTATGCGTTTCCTAACTGAACTAAATTTTAACAAACTATGTAGTATATAGACGAATCTTTAGATCATATCAGAGCTTCAGAAAAAAACTGAAAACTTTTACTATTATAGGTGGCTGCAAAAATGGGTTTTACAGATGAGGTTTCAAATGCTTTATGTGTTTTCTAAATTGTTTACTTTTGTATCATTTTTTCACTTTATTAAACATTGAAATTTTGATACAGTATTCTGAATGCGCTGGAAAGTATTTCATAACGCATAGTTTTTATTTCTCGTTTTCTGAAGTAATGTTTCTTTGTACAATTAGACCGAAAAATGCGATTTTTCGGACGATCAAAAACAGCAAACCGTCATCCAATTTAATCTTTTCATTTGAAATTTGGTAAAAGAGATCTTAAAAGACTATGATATGCAATCGTTTGAATTTGGACTGACGTAGTTTTTAGTTGTGGTATGTGTTTTTAAATTTATCTTTTTTTTTTTTTTTTTTTTTTTTTTTTTTTTTGCATAATACTTGGTGTGTATAAATTAACATGATTGTAATGAAACAATACTCTTACGTGTTCATTTAGTATTATCTTCACGCGTAGTTTTTGTTGAAGACTGTTGCGACTGTACAGTATTATCGTCATTCATTTAATATTAAATTAGTCGACAGAAGTTTTTTTTTATGTAAGTTGTTTTCAAACTGAAAATATATTTAAAAAAAATTCCCACTGTGATTGTATATAGTCTCTCACTAACATTTTTTATTTATGTCTCAAAATTTCAAAACTAAGAAATGTAGGAAAAAGTTACAAGGGAATTAATTCTTTAAATTGTGTTTAGTATACGTAAATTGTATCTATTGGAAAAATTGGTAAGAAAGTAGTACTAAAATATATTAAATACCATTTTTCGTCATAGCATTTTTTTTAAATACCTCGGAAATATTTTTTTTTTACTTTGTATGACTAATAGCTCTTTTTTAATAATATAAAGTTAAAACGATAAAGTTTCAAAATTTTTCAATAAATTATAAAATATCGATATGGAACTCCAAGTCATTTTTCTGGCTTTTCATTTCAAACTATTTCACACACACCTTTCCTCTGAAATAATTGATGATTCAGAAAATGAAATTTGGCTCCAAATACTTAATAAAGTTCTTCAGTAAAACGGGATATTAATAAACGAATTTTTCATTTATCACTTGAGCAGATGTGTTATATCTAACATGTAGAATATACTTTTCTATTTGTTCTTCAAACACGGTGGAGGGGGGCGGGATCTTATATACTGTAAACTTAAAGAATGCTGTGACAAAAAAAGAAACATTTGAAATAGTAATTTTATAGAAAACATTTGTTTTATGGAAAGCATGTCACACTGATACCTGCATGCAGATTAATGTGGTTGCTGTTTATCGTCACTGATTATTATATTCGGGAATGACATTATGTATCCGTTCAGAAATTACAAAATCGGCATTAATCAGGAGATCTAATGTGTTTTATTTGAAGATGTTATTTCTTAGAATGTATATCAGAAATAATACAATATCATAGTTCTCGTTCACATTCCAGAAAAAAGAAATATTATGCATTGGAGTATGTATGCGGTTCTTCCATTAAAAAAATATTCTTCTTTGTGTGTATTAGTCAGTCCTAAAACAATAAACCTTTATGCCACTAGTGGTACTGTAAAGTATCATTAAACAAACTTATTATAAAATTGATTGCTAAAACAATTTATATCCCAAAAACCTTATTCGTTATACAAAACATTTTTGTAAATGGATGATTTCTTTTACTATTTTAACTGTTCATATTTCTTGATGTTGAAGACATGGAATTAACAATAAATTAGTTCTGAAAATGTCTTTATTGACATATATAACCGTTATATTTTAACATTTATTAATTCTATAAAATACTAAAAATTTACTGAATACTTTAAGTTAGGGGACTTCAAATTTCACGCTTGAGGGCCACATTTATAATTTTTTAAAGTTTTTCTGGCCACTAATAATTCAATTAATCAGCGTAAGAAAAAAATTTATACACCAATCTTTTATGTCTAATGTCCGGTTGTATATAGACGATGCAGAAATACAGAATTTTTATTTTCTTCTTGATTAATGATTTATAATGTAAAACAAAAATATATTTCATTTATTTATATTTGCTCACAATACTTAATTTGAACACTAGAAAATCTATATAGTTATTTGATGCAGTAATAATAGTAGCAATGTGGATGATCTGTCGGTTATCACTCAAGAGAGCGAAAGATGTGTGCTAGAAGTATTGTGTTTACTACAGTACCATAATGATACATAAGAAAGCATACATGTATGTCATACGTTAGAAACTATTACCATAAAGTGATGTTGTCGGTCTTAAAATATTCCAGCTTTCCTACGGCACAAAAGGTTCAAATTCACTTAGCTGACATTTGAGTTCATGCGGCGAAAAATTACATGTACTGAGAGGCTTTTACACGTTCTTTGATCATTTGTTATCCAAAGAAGATAATTACCATAGCTACAAAAGTTAATTAAAGTTAAATTAACTTTTTGAATACGAATTTGTACTTAATAAGTGAAATCAAGTAACTGTACATTAAGAACAAGTGGCTGGTGCTGTGTCAAAATAACTGCAAAATAAGAGCAAGAAAAGGTTTATTAACTAAACTTTGTGGTTCAAAATAAGTTTATTTGACATGAAATAAAAAACTACACAGGTTGACATCTATGTATTTGCTCTAATAAGGCGATTCGAAAATCTTTCGGTATTGCAAAAAACTTTACGGTCTTAATATTCGAAATAAACGGCGGAACAAGGATTGAAGACTCCTACTTTAAGGGAATGATTTAAATACAATTGTAAGTATTGCACAAAACCATTATAAATACCAATTAATTTTATTAATTTTAATAGACGAAATCAGTCCAACAATTTCTTCATCTTTACACAACTCTTCTCATGTATTTTCAAAAATTCGGGGAAAAAGTTTTAGAAGGTAACAATATTCTAAATTCATAAGTTAGGACAAAAGACTAAAATATTATTCTTCAAATTAAATATATCTGATTATAATTAGAAGATTTAAAAAAAAACAAGAAAGAAATATCATGTGTCAATCATAGATTATGAAACACTTTCGAACGGATTCAGACTACTGTAACAAAACTTCACATTTTAATAAGATAAAAGATGATGTCTAAGTCAACAATTTGGAAAAAGCATAACACATTTGAAAACCTAATTTCAGCAGTTACCGTCTATTTTCGGAAACATATCGGAATTATTTTGTGCAGATCTGCATCCAGGCATGTCAAACACTTGGCTCGCGTTCCACCACTGGCCCACTGTCAAATTATCTGCGGCCCGCGAAGCCTTTAGCACAGGCATGTCAAACACGTGGTCCGCGGGCCACAACAGGCCCGCTGACAACTTATCTGTGGCCCGCGAAGCCTTTGGCATTTTAACTGTGTTTATATTAATTGTTGAGTTGCTTTTGTTGTTAGTTAATTTAGAATATTACCACTTTTTTTAATAGTAATATTTGTCTTATTTATTTTGTCATTAAATAAAGGGAATATTTCTCTTCAGAATACGGCTAAATTAAAAAAATCCCGCTCATCTTGCAACAGTTATATAAACAGATTCAGCTCAATTGTATATTTTAGCATAAAAATATTGTGGGTTCAAAGATATTCAGAACGTACCAAAGCGCCGGATCTTCAGTTTAAAAATTTAGCTCTTCCTGAAATTCGTACAATACTTTACTTATAATTTTTATTTGCTTTATGTCGAAACTAATTACTCTCTTTGATTTTACATTGTTTTACAAAATAATATGCTGTATTTATTAAATACAAATGAATGAATTATAAAATTAATAAAATTTGGATCTTATTAAGAACAGTTAAAATAAAAAAAAATAACAATGTGAAATTAAATAGCTTTAAATGGGTCGCTTTGAAAGTTACACAAATTATTATTTTTGTGCATGACACAAAACTGCGAATATGTCATCTAAATTCTGCACTTGCACTTTAGTTGAACAGAGGAATTTCGGATTTAGACTCTTTATTTATTTTCATTACTTAGGTTAGTAATTGTGTCATTGTTAATGAATCCTGCGTGATGTTTCTTTCTTTTCTTTCATTTTTATTGATATATACATTTTATTGACATACTCTCATAGACTTCAGAATTTATAGAAAAAAAATGTTAAAGCTATATTTTCCATTATGAATAAATATGGTGAACAGAAGATGAACATCGCAGATTTTTTTTAAAGCTGATTTACAATAAAATTATATTCAAAGGGAAACTGAAATTTTATGTTTGATGTGTAGACTGTTGGAGTTTAAAAAGAATATAACATTAAGAGGGGCTACAGCACAAAGTATAAATAAAACTTACAAAAATCTGGCTAAACATCGTAAAGATAAACTGTCAGAAACTAATACTTCTTAAAAGAGAATCAAAGTGCTTTCACCAAGCCTATTGAAGAAAATACGCTTGCTTTAAAAAACTTTATTGCAATAAATGTCCCGCGAGTCAAAACCATTCACTACGGAATTGAAGAAATGATGTCTAGAGCAGTTAAAGAAATTTGGAAAAACTATAAGCATAAGTACCATTACTAGACAGATTGTTATGATTATTACTCGTATATAGCGGATAGATTTTAAAAGACGGATATGTGCTTAAAAACTTATAGTGCTTATAAATTTATATTATGTTCCTACGTGTATGCTTAATCATCGTCAATATAGAAAATATCTTGAAAATATTGGTAGTGAAGAAAATTTGATCTACCCTCTTAAAGATATTTGGCAGCTTTCCATCCTAAAGTTTTAACTGTTAAACAAGGTTACAATTTTCATTTTAAATCGACAAATTATGAATCTGGATTATTAAAAGACCACCAAAAGACAAAGTACTTGGGGTTTTCATTTGAAATTACAAAGTACCTGTGTAAACTTTAACTTCAAGGCAAATTTCATAATGCTATCTTGTTATTTGATAGTATTATCGTTTTCAAATATAATTTATTACTTTGATAAAACAATTTTTTTGAATGTATTTTATTTTAAATGTTATCGGTCATTATTACAAAAATCATCGGAAAGGAAATTTTTAGAATATACTGAAAATATATTTAAAAATAAATTCAAAAAAGGATTTTTGGATTTCAAGAAATAATGAAAATCAGTTTAATCTATATAATTCAATTTTAATGATTGATGTTGAAATCGATAATTGATAATCAAGTATTTAATCTTAATTGATTACTGCAGTTTATCAAAATTTAGTATGATTCAAAATTAGAGCGAAAATATATGGATGTGAGGTTTCCAAATTTCTTTAATTATTCATCAATTGACCGATTTTTTAAAGTGTAGTGTGCAATTAGTCATATTTTAGCTATGCTCGGTAGCGCAATTTTGTACGACGTCTCTGCGCAGCTGCCAACCTTTTGTTATTTTTTATGTCAAATAAACATAATTGGAACTAGAAAATGTATTTCATAAATGCAATAAAATAAGTAGCGCATACATGCAAGAGACATTTTTTAAATACATTTTCTGATTCAAAATATGTTTTTAATTTTTACTAGAAGAAAACACGGAAGATTGTCAGCTACTTTAGCTAGATCACGATTAACAGACACCGGGTACAATTCAATTTTAAAACAAATACAACTTAGAAAATTCAATTAAATTTTATAGATTTGATTAATGGAAAGAAATTCAGAATATTTTTTTGAAAAATAAAATAAAATAGACTATATATATAATAATAACCTTGGAACTTTGCATGAATATTTCTTTAACATGACTGTGTTTTGTACGTACAAATTTTATTCTATGCAATGGCAATAATATTATCTACTTTTTTGTATGTGGCCCACGGCTTTGTATAGAATGCTTAATTTGGACCGTGGCGGTAAGCGAGTTTGACATGCCTGTTTTAGCATTTTACCTGTGATTAATTTAGTTGTTAGAACACGCATGCTGGAAATACACTTTTCACAAACACTCGTGCACAAACTGTGGTCTTTGAGATGGCAAACATCCAAAAAATATGTACATCAGTGTAACCAGTTTGACAGGCTTTTTTTTTTAATTCAGAATGCTACCACTATTTTTTTAATAGTAATATTTATCTTATTTATTCTGTCAATAAAGGGAATATTTCTCTTCAGGATATGGTAGCATTCTGAAATTAAAAATCCCGCTGATACGGCAACAGTGATGTATTATATAAACAGATATAATTCTATTTTACATTTTATCACAAGATACAAAGATAACAAATCGGAACGCAGAAAAGCACGGGATCGTGTATCTGAAAATTTAAACGTTCGTAATATTTTTACAGTATTTTACTTATAATTTGTATTTGCTAGATCAAGATTATCAGATCACAGTGTACAATCAAATTTAAAATAAATACAATTTAGAAAATTCAATTAATTTAATAGATTTGATTGATGATAATTTTGAGTATTTTTTTGAAAAATAAGATAAAATAAACTATGTACAATACTTAATAAGTTTGCAATTTTGCGTGAATATTTCTTTAACATGGCTATGTTTTTTAGGAACAAATTTTATTCTGGGCTGTGCAATAATAACAATATTATCTACATTTTCTTATATGGACCGCGGCTTTGTATATATTGCTTAATTTGGCACGCGGTGGTAAACGAGTTTGACATGCCTGATCTATAGATTTGTATCTATACTACATAGCATACAAAAATTTAGTTCAGTTAAGAAACTCAAAACACAACTGCAAAATCCTCCTTCACCAATACCCATCAAAAAGTGGAAATATATTCGAAATCTTTTGCGCAGCCTTGTATATAATCTATAAAATAAACACACCAAATAACATACAAACCATTAGTTACATTTAAATACACGTACCACAATTGAAAGCGCACTTCCAGAAATTACTGTTGATAGACAGTACTGTAATTGAATACTTTTATGTATCCCCGTAAATTAACAATAAATGCTATTAACATCATATTTTATAGTAAACATCTTGTAGTGATGTATATCAATTTCAGTATGTTTAAAATAGTGTAAAATAGTTAAAATATACTGCAAAGATTTTTTTCTCCATAGGCCATAATCTAACGGAAGTCTTTTGAGTACCCCTATAAATGAACTATAAATGATACACACTTAATTTTTGATACTGAACATGTCGTGGTAAACCTCAATATCTTACATCAATTACATGGCAATCCGAATATATTTACGTGAATTAGAACAGAACACGGCCAGACAAACAGAATTCCAAAAAAATTTCAACTATGTTGGAAAGTGTTAAAAAGGCATTCCCAATATAATGGAGTAATAAACGTTTCTATTTTAGTTATTTACTCCAACAAAATATGATACCGCATTTTAAGAAAACAGCATTAGTAATGTTAAGAACTAGCCTGCGCCACCAGACACCCACGGGGGTAGCCGGCGTCACGATAACGACCATCACGCCCAAGCCTCTGAAGGGCTTATAACGCACCAGGGGCTTTGTCTCGACCCGGCGCTGCGATCGGCCTGGGGCCGCTCCCCACTGCGGACCCCCAGGTCATTTTACCAAGGTCGATGACATAGGTCATCGCAGCAGTAACCCCACGTCTCGGAGGAAACTTCTGCAGGGACGAAACCTTGATGAACCGCCATGGAACCCCCGACGACTTCGTTCGCGAAACCCCATAGGGGGAGTCGGTCTCTAGGTCATATGTCGAGCTGCCACAACGGCTCTTGCTTTACCACAACTCGACGGGTGTGAAAAACCTATTGAGGTAGTCACGTTCCCTCTTGCAGTGGATCCTGAAAGGGAAAGGATTAGTAAAACAAAATATAAACTCTAAAACTCCAACATCAACAACATAACAGCTCCTTTAATAAAACCACTGTGACTAGCCCATTTTATCACATAAACTTGCCGGCTTATGAGACGAATCTCAAGCCTGCGTACGTTTTGCACCATTACCTCTACCTCAATATCCTGCGCCGCGGGGACCACGGGCATTTCGTAGTGCGTTGAAATGTGGGCGTGGAAGACTCGGTGATTGCGGCCTGCTCTTTGGCGACCAAGGTTTCGATCTAGTGTACGCATGAGGAGGCGTTGAATAATCAAACAGACCCCCTTCCTTGCGTTGCCACACAGGCAGAGATCGCTTGGCGTTCGCGTCCGAAAGTCGCGAGGAAAGTACTTTTCCCGCACAGACTTCCAGAGCTCGCACCGAAATAGCACGTGGCTAATGTCGCACACCTCAACTCCACAAAAACATGTAGAGTCGTGGTGAAAGAAGCGAGCCTGATGATCGCCAAAGGTGCCGTGTCCCGTGAAGACCTGATTAATGAAGAAATCGCCCTGCAGTCGGCGTGTGCCGACGCGTGGGAAAGACTCATATGTCCTGCGGCCGGTCCCAGATTGGTCCCATCTCTCTTGCCACTTGGATAAGGCTCGTCCAAAGAGGTCTTTTTTGGCTTGGCAGCGCGTGACTGGAATCACTACGTCGACAGACTACCGAGTAGTGGCTTCTTTTGCCAATATGTCCGCCCTTTCGTTAAAGACGTGACCAACATGGGCCCGGACCCAGTGCATGTGAATCTCAATTCCTGTGGATTTAATCAAGTCCCTAATCTCGGCAATGGCCTTGTGCTGAGGCACAAGTCCGTGAAGCGCTTGGAGCGCCGATCTCGAATCTGAAAAGATGTCGAGTTCCCCGAGACCTATCCTGTGGGCATGGGGATTGCTTCTTTGATCGCTTGGACCTCCGCCGCAAACACTTCCGCGCCATCGGAGAGACGGAACTGGCTCTCCGCAACAACTTGGTTCTCTGACACAGCGAGGAACGCGCAGCCTACTGTCGCGTTCTCTTGCTTGGATCCGTCCGTGTAGTACGAACACGTAGTCCGCGGAGCCAAATCCGCGGTCCAACGGACTCTCCAGAGATCCTCAAGTCTGGGAGTGGGCCTCCAGAGGTCGACCGACTCGGAGTCTAATCCGGTACCGTCAACACTCTTCTTCCATCGGACAAGGGTCGTGTAGTCCCTTTCCAGCCCTGCACGCAAGTCGAGGGGAAGAACCTTTGACAGAACGCGAAGAGCATCCGTGGAGGTTGTCGCGTAGCATTTTGTTACACAGAGGAGTAGGCTCCTCTGCATGCTAAGCAACCTGTTTGCAACCACTACCTTCTTTGAGTAAAACCAAATAGATGCCGCGTAAAGAATGATTCTTTCCTCTATGATAGAGTAGAGCATCTTTCTGACTTTCGGTCTGAGACCCCCATGTGGCTCCTGAGAGACGGTTCATCTTATTCAACACCTTAAACGCCTTCTCCTGGGTGGCAGCCAGGTGCGGAATCACAGTGAGGTGGTGGTCGATTATGAGGCCCAGGTACAGAATCTGCCATTTAAAGGCGATTTTGTTTCCTTCCATGAGGATAGGAATAGAGGGGGCATGTTTAAATTTGCCCTTGGGCTTCATAACCGTGTAGCCGCATTTCTCAAAGCTGAATGTGAGGCTGCATTCCGTCACTGAGGCGTGGATCCTTGAGAGGACCGGTCCCAGCAACGGGGCAAACCCCATGGCAGCTCCTCGTCGTGCGGCCACAAAGACGTCATCGGTGAAGTCCACAACAACATAGGTCTCGTTTTTCTCGTCTTGCAACCGTCTCAAAAGGAACTCTATAACCACTAGCCAGAGGTATGGTCCGAGACACGAACCTTGGGGTACTTGTACGTTAAAGTAGTGATCCCCGTCATCTGATTGGATGATAGATCTATCCCACAAATAGTCTTCTATCAATCCTAGTAGCCATGGTTCGACGCCCAATTCTTCCAGAAATCTGAGAATGTCTGTTCGTCGAACACTATTGAATGCTGACTTGATGTCAAGCGTGAGAAGACACGTGAATTCTCCACGACTCTTCGAGGTAGCTATGTAATCCATCACTTGACGGAGCGCGTCGACCGTACTGACATTCTTACGAAAGCCGTACTGCCTTGCGTCGATTAAGCAATTGGACTCCAAATATAGTACCAGCCGAGTTGCGCACATTTTGTCTAAAACCTTCCGGAAGGCCGGTAAAAGACAAATAGGGCGGTAGGTCGCTGGGTCACTACACTCCTTCCCCGGTTTGGGAAAAAAACAGCAATGGCCCGCTTCCAAGTCCGCGGAAAACAAGTCTCTCTCAGGCAGTGGTTGTACAAGGATAACAACCACAGAGGGGGGTGGTGTTTCAAGACCTCACGGACGATCGCGAGACTGAATCCATCATGACCAGGCGCTTTGTCGGGCGGCAGCGATTCCACTGCAAATTCAAGTTCATAAATCGAAAACAGAGTCGGTTCGTCGGTCTTAATGCATGCGACCTGGGAAACATCATCAGCTGATAGGAAGTGGTGTCTTGTAAGCGCGGCCTGCGATTCCTCTCAAGTCGAGACTACCTGTCTGGACGGAAGCACAAGTTTTTCTTGGGCTTCCCTTCGCCACTTACCTTGCACCACCTCAACTATCTGGCATAGTTTGTCCGTGCTAAGTCCTTCGGAAATGAATCTTCGGAACGAAGCACGCTTTGTGTGCAGTATCGCCTTCATATACTCTGCCCGCTTACGCTTGTAGAGAGATCCAAGTCTCCCCCGCTCCGTCGGCTCCAGCGTTTGCTGGTAGAGTCGACGGAGCGCACGCAACTGGTTTCGCCGGCTTGCCAGCTGGGCTGACCACCAAATCGCCTCACGACGCACTGCCGCTCGGCGCTTTTTGCGTTCAAGACATAGCCGACTAAAAGTCGACATCAAGTATTCGACTCCCTCATCAGGGGTTGCAAACTCGTACCGAGTCAGATCCACAGCTTGCAGATCGCGGGAGAACGCGCCCCAGTCCAAGTCCCTTTTATACCAGCGACGGCTGACATCTCTAAGGGAGGCGATTGGCTGGTTTGAATTGATAATCCCACTTCATGATTCGGTGGTCGCTGAGTGTCGGGACCTCGGGTATCTCCCAGTCGCTGATGCGGTTTGCGCAGAACCGGACCAACAGAATGTCGATACACCCCTGACCTTGAGAACCAAGGAAGAAGGACAAGCTATCCGGGTCATTGACAAACTCCAGGTTTGCGTTCATTGCGAGTGCGATAACGTCTCGCCCTCGCGGATCTGTCGGCCGTTGCCCCCAGATCGTTGCCTTAGCATTAAAATCACCCACTAGAATGACATTGTCACTCGGGTATGTTCCGAAAAGGGTCGTCAACGGTACGAGCACAAGGTCAATGTCTTGGGATGGTGCGCAGTAACAAGTTATTACTAGCACGTCCTTCCCTGACTATCTGCAGCGGATAGCCACCACGTCAGAACGCCGTAGGACGGAGACGAAGTGAATGCGCTTGTTTACCCAGAGGGCCACCCGGAAGCGGTCACCTGCCGAGTGAACTTGCACGTAGTCCTCAGGAGTCCCGCTAACAGAACTTTCGGCGACATGTGGTTCGTTCAACGAGACCACGTCCAAACCCAGGGAGATCGTGTCATGACTCAATTGATCCATGCAAGCCACTGCCTTATGGCAGTTCAGGTGGGCAAAATGAATTTTACTCTCCATCATGGATTCTTTTGATTCGTTCGAACTCCATCTGGTGGATGTGGCACTCTTTGGAACCTGCCGCGTGAGTGGTCGACAAGTTCCTAAAGCTACAGTTTGGGCACTTCGGTGAAAGAGTGCAGCCTATCGTCTCATGTCCTTTGGCCCCACATCCCCCACAAAGGGACGCTCTGTGACAAACTGAAGGTGTGTGGCCGTATCTCCAACATTGATAGCAAACCAACGGACGTCGGTTCTGTCGGAATACCGCCTGACCCCATCCAACTTGCAGTGATCCCTTCAAGCGCTGAAACGAAACTTCGTCTACTGAGAGGACAGCGTGACTTTTCTCCTACCCAAACTGGCTAGTTTCTTAAACATTATTTTAATCATTTTTGTTCACAGACTCATGAAATTAGTAATTACTCTGATTCGGAGACTTTGTGAGGTATAGTTTTCCATTTTTCGTTAAAAGCACTGGATCTTTCAGTAAATGCTTTAGAATTGGGCGTTTTGAACCCAATTTCTGAAGGCGATAGCGCGTGAAAGTGAAAACTGTCTCAACAGTCAATAATAGCTTATAACTCAAAACGCAATCCATTTATCAAAAAATGGAAAAAAAACATTCGATCACAGATCACTTCAATAATCATGCCTGAGAGTGTCATTCTTTTACGTTTAAAATGAGCCAGAAAATATTTCAGAAAGTTTTGCGTTGTTGAGCAAGAAATTTTTTTTTCAAGAACAGTCTTAAGCTCTTCATAAAAATTGGATATTAAAAAAAATTTCTTTCTTTATTAGAAAAAATCTGGAGTGACTCCATTCAACATTCCGAACAGAGCTGTATGTGTCCAGAAAATAAATTTAAAAAAACAAATTTTTGACACAATGGTATCGCTTCAATTCTATTCGAACGCTAGACCTCTCGTGAAAAGAAGTGTGAAGCGTGAAAATTTATCTCTGCACTACTAATGCTTAATTACATCGACGAAATATTCATTAATTATACCCTGTGACATTTCCTTTGTAATTTTCTTTATAGAATCGTTTTCAAAATGGTTAGAAAATGGTTTAAATACCTAAACTGTCTGCCGATTTGTACGAAAACCTGCATAGTTCTTGCGACAGTGGCAAATAACATATTCGCTAATTGGGAGTTCAATAATGTACGGTTTGGGAACTATTGTGTTCACTTTCACATACACACACACAAATCAGGATTACAATACTTTCTTGTTCAGAAAATAAAAAGCATAGCGATAATACTTTTTGAAAGAAACGCCTTTCATAAAGTTTGTTTTTGGAGTTAAGATTTTTGCTTTATTGGAAAACGATTTCTAGTTATTTATCTTTGTCTCAGAAAATTTTATTATTTTGTCGTTAAGAATTGCGACAATATTTTTTTTTTCATTTTCAAATTAAGAGCTTTCTTTATATATTTGGAAGGAGGTTGCTTTCAGATTTTTAGCTGTTCGGCTGTTGTCTCCAATGATCATTTATTTTGCATAATCTTAGAACATTCACATAATCTTAGAACATATACAAGACTTGACACAAATTTCTTCTTTTTTACATATACCTTCTTATTCATTTCACCATATATACTCTTCCATACACAAAGCGTCAGCATTGTTATACATGAATCCACAGGACGACATAAATACAGACGGGAACTCTGCACTACATGCGTGCAATCGAGACACTGGGAATTGAACCCGGTACTGTCAGCGTCACGAATGAACGCCTATACGCCCTTAGCCACGGGGTGCCCCATTTTCAAGTTATTGCTTGCTTTGGCTAAATATGACAAATAACATTAAAAAAATAGACGAAGTTTTCTTTATAAAAAACAAGTTAAATAATATTTTTTTCCAACATGTAAAGGAAAAATATGAATGTATCTGCTAATGTAGTCTGCTAAAATAGGCATGATCAGTCCCTATAATGAAGAAGATACAATGCCCTCTATAACTTTAACACCGCTCCTAGCACCATCTTGTAGTCCGCTTCCCACTATTATTCAACCATTCAACCCAAATGTTCGGAATATGAATCCCCCCCCCCAAAAAAAAGGCGTGATATTTAAATTCTCTATTGGTTTCCTATCAACTGAATGTATCTTCTTTATTATAGGGACTGATCATGCATTCCAGTTTTGTGTACATTGTATTTGTGTTTTGTGTGTTCTGATGATGATTGAGTCAATCAATTAACACATGTCAATATTTTAATATTTTATTGATATTTTGACGTCTTTTAAGCAATTAAAGTATTTTAGTATAAATTTTAAAGTTTTTTAGATATATTTCTATAGTGTTAATTTTAATGGACCTAATTTAAGACTATCCCCTTTATATGTAATATAATACATTTGGATTAAAATTTCCATCTAGTACATGACAAAAAAATTTCAATTGAGTGAAAATTTGGACTGAAGTGTACTTAGTGCATTATGTAGAGTTTTTTCAATATATTTCTCAAACTTGGAAGTTCTCCTGGCCATAAATGCTCGAGTTAGGCCTCTGGGTAGGTGTATTCTATAATTGTTTGAGCCTCGGATGATTATTTTTCTAAGATAATGAAAGATTTAAATTCTTCAAATATGTTTCAGCATTTGTAAATGAATGCATATAATATAAAATATTCCATAAAATAAAAATAAAAAATCCACATCAATATTTATTACTGTACAATATATTCTATATAAAAAAAATATTTTTAAAAACATTCCTTTTTAAAGAAATGCATAAAGACATCGCATTTAAAGCTTTGAAAAGCATTTCGGCAATCGTTACGTTATCTTTATTTAATTCACCATTATAATTCATAACGTTAAAAATAAAACAAAAATGGAAAATCCAAAAACGAACTTGGTTAAAATAATTGACTTCGCAACAAACTTATTTTACAATATCCATAAATAGAGCTAGATTGAGTTTAAGATATTCATCTTCATTTATCGTTAATTCCCAGATGAAAGTTATGTAAAAGTTTAGCATAGGAGAAAATATTTAAATATGCTGCAATTTTTACAGTTTCTAATGATATTTATCATTTAAATGAAACATAGATTTGCAAATATTTGACAACTAACTGAAATGCCGATTCAGCCTTTAAAGGAATACTGATTAATGAGTATTTTAAAAAGAATACTGATTTATAAGTATGTTTATGACCACAAATATATTTTACTGGTGTACTGCATTCCTACATTTAATTATTATTTATGTATTTGGAAATGACAAGAAGACCCTAATACATCGCGCTTTTAAAGAGAACGTTTCTATTTATTTCAATATAAATTGACAGTTTCTCGCACTAAATTTACATAAAATTTCAGTTATTATCAAGTCATTATAATATTCCAATAAAGAATTAAAGTGATATTTTTAACAATTAATTTTTTTCAATAAAAACATCTTTTAAAATTTATAAATTTTCAACATGAATAATGCACTTTGGTAGATACTATGAAATGTTTTCATGATGAACATGAGTTTTCATTTGAATATGAAACTGTTGACCGTGACTTCGTTCACGTAACATTTAAAGAAGAATCGATGCATTAATTAAGCAAAACATTTCACTCGCGATAAATAAAAACATGTATAATTAACCAACTATTTATCACATTTATAGTAGAAAATACTCCGGATGAACCCAAATTACAAATAATTGTTTTTATATATAAGATTATTTAATTTCTTTCATGTGCTTGAAATTTCACTCTCTTTCTCTGGGATTAAATGTCTTGGGTAATACTTCGTTGTTATTCTATTTTATCATTTCTATTTATTCTATTTTACATTTATTGAATTCATGAATATTGATTTAATTTATGTTTTCATGACAAAGAATATTGTTTAAAGTTATTATATTAGTAAATTTTTTTGAAGACATTTTTTAATTAACAAGTCACATCAAATATGATTTTAAAGTTATTAGAATAATGAAAATCAACATACAACATTTCCAAAACAATTCATATTTTGTACAGAAAAGAAGATATATATGCTATTTAAAAAGTAAATTATTGTATATTCAAGCAAAAAAGTTCAAAAATAACGAACCGACAAATGTCTTTAACTCTCACATACACTTGCAATTTTATTGCACAGCGCCATATTTTTCACAGCTGTAGAACTATCATTGATGTGGAAATGGTTATCATACTCAAAAAGCTCTCAAAGTCTAAATGCTTAAATGTTAAGCAATAATGTTGCTTATTGCATTCAATCAAGAAACAAATCTGTTATTTACGAAAAAAGCGCTCCAAGCTGGGACAAGTTAGTTGGGACTCTGGTAATACTCCGAATCGCTAAATAAATATTCGATTAATAAATAAATATGATCGCCAGAATAAATATAAAGTTTGTATTCAACCTTAAACCAACCTCTGTTTTACTTTTTATCATGCCATCTACGACCAACAAACAACTGATATTAAAACACCATGTGGTGCAATCGGTAACGTGTAATGTTTCCATAACACGGTAAAAAGCAACTTTTCCATTTTATTCATTACAAGCTTAAATTAACTATCCAGAGTTAGTCTGAGAGATCTTTTAGCAAGATCGAACCTGTATTAAGCTTTAAGAGCATTGTACACAACACAGTATTTTTTTTTTACAATAGTTTGTAACGATATGGTGTTGATTAGGCCTCATCGGTCCTGCACGTGGTTCAAAGCAATAGAATAATAACTTCCTCAAGGACAATAACTTCGTAATAACATCTAACCCACTATTTCGCTAAAATTTAGTTTGAGAAAAGAAGAAAAATAGGTTTTTGAATACTGAGGAATACTGAGGATGGGCATAGTACATTACAAATGACCAAATCGGGGATATGGGGTGTGAAAATATTGGCTCACGAAAGTTTCTTATGCACCCCTGGTTGGTGTCTGTGAATCTAACTAACCTAGGGTTAGGGATAATAAAAAAATTCCATGTTTAAAATTAGTTTAACATACCTAAAAAAGGGCAATTACGCCGAAAATGGACTTAATAAAAATTTGGTAAATTGCTTATGATAATGAAGCATACATATTTTAGAAATTCTTATGTATAATTTTTTATTGTAAGTTTATATAGAAACCCATCATGGTATTAGCATTGATATCACATTTGTTATTTTTATATTGTTAACAATGGTTTAACATTGTGTCGATTATTTTCGTTTAAATTAAGTGTCGTTCATTATCAAAGGTAATAATAAATAAAAATTTTTGCCTAATCTTAAATTTTTAAAAGAAACAATTTTCTAAGTGATGTACAATATCTTCACTCGTAATTTTGAGCACGAACAAAAGAATGCATTGTAAAAAAATCTATTGATTTTGCAGAAAAATAATCTGTCAGCCAAAACACCGGTGGAAATTTGTTTCTTTCACGGAAAAATATCTGTAATCTGTTTATTTTAAGGTTAAAATCTATTGAAATACCTAAAAAATGCAAAAGAATAACAGTGATACCTTAATAATTACAATTGTCTCTGTAAAATAAATAGTTTTTACTAGCGGCCTGGCTGACAGCTTTATTTCTTTAAAAACAAGTGATTTTTTTGCAGTATGCATTTAGCATATAAAACATCTGTCGCGATGCAAATGCGACATTTTTATCCCAGTCGCAATTTCTGCGATTGCAAGGGGTTTGCGTTCATTAATTTCATTAAATTCACTCTTTTAATAGTTTCCGATTAAAATGTAATTAATCTGTTATTCCCTTTGTTCTTCCTTTATTATTATATTTTATTTAACATCTCATTGAATCTCCTCCGACGGTTCGTTCCTATTTTAACAATGCGTCATAGCGACCGTATTTTTATCTATTTCCTCGCGTTCTGTACCCGTTTTCCATCGACCACATTTTAACCATCTTGTAACTTCTTTCAACCTCATGGTTGCCAGTTCCCTTCTTCCCGGCACAGCAGTTCGATGCGGGCGCAATGCGTTTTTCGATCACAGATCGGGTGTTCACCGCTGAAGGTAAGTATCCGCATTTATGGGATGACCGTCACTAGGAAGCCAATCAACATTGATCGCCAGAATAAATATAAAGTATGTATTCAACCTTAAACTAACCTCTATTTTACTTTTTATCATGCCATCTACGATCAACAAACAAGTGATATTAAAACACCATGTGGTGTAATCGGTAACGTGTACTGTTTCCATAGCACGGTAAAAAGCAACTTTTCCATTTTATTCATTACAAGCTTAAATTAACTATCCAGCGTTAGTCTGAGAGATCTTTTAGCAAGATCGAACCTGGATTAAGCTTCAATAGCAATGTACACAACACAGTATTTTTTTTTCTTTTTACTATAGTTTGAAACGATATCGTGTTGCTTAGGCCTCATCGGTCCTGCACGTGGTTCAAATCAATAGAATAATAACTTCCTCAAGAACAATAACTTCGTAATAACATCTAACCCACTATTTCGCAAAATAGCGTTAAATACTTTGAATCCTTTCAATTTTTTTTTTTTTTTTTTTTTTTTTTTTTTTACATTTTGCGAATCATATCTCGCAAAAAGGTTCATCTTTCGTGTAACTTAAAAAAAAAAAAAAACTACATTAAACTTTAAATAACAACAATAATAATAATTTTTTTTCTTTCAAATTAATTTTTAAAACATATTTTAAAGACCTTAGTTAATGTATAAAGATATCTGTGTTCAAGAATAGTTTCTGCAGAATAACTATTATTTGGGAATATTTTACCATATATAAAATATTTAATAAAATTTTGAAAAATGCATTTCAGGAAAATATTTTTATTTTTATTCAAAAAATAAATATAGAATATTGCCTTCATAAGGATCCAGTAGACGGTAAAAACAAAAATTAAATCACCTTTCCTTCAGCCGCAAGACCATAACTTCAACAATATGGATCGTAAATGATGCTGAAACCGTACTTTATCACACTCTTTATTCGTTTTAATCTCTGCATTTGATAGAACATTTTTATAATGAACTAAAACAAAATTATGTTTTACATTGTTTTTTTTAGATTTTAAAGTTATTTATGTATAAAATGTGAACCGTCATTAATGTACTTAAAATAATACTGAATTATAAAAAGGAATAAAATCCCTTTTCTCATAAACTCTATGTTTTCCAAATATTGTAATTCAAAATTTATGAACATGATATAATTTTTTTTTTACCGTCAATCGTAAAATTCTAGTAAAAATTGATTTTAAAAATAATTTAATAGGGTAAATGAAATTAATATATTGAGATCATGTTAATTATATTAGTTGTTTCAAAGACGTGTGTTTTTAGTTTATTATAAAAGAAGAGAAAAGAACAGATCGGATATCTCAGGAGAGAAAGATCATCAGCACATTGAAATTAACCCATTCACTGTTTCCTAACGATGGAATAGTGCCTCAGATGGATAACAGAATTCAGAAAATTTTCACCAAAAGCAGGTACACTGAAAAAAAAAGACAAAGGTTTCTTAATCTACGGAAAATATAATATTACCACGATAGAAATCATATTAATAACGTCTTCCTACTTACCCATAATTCCGAAAAGTTTTCTTTATCTTTATCAACCTCAGAAACTAACATATTTTTGAGATTTAAAACTCTCTGAAGCAAAAGTTTCTTTTACTGCGACTGATTTTCCGAAACGTTTCCGAATAGTTTTTATTATCTATTAATCAGTTTCTCAAACCCAAAGTGCAGATTTTTCGAATGCTATCAATTCTGAAGTAAGCATTTTCATGTTCGAAAAACATGATTTATATAAGTTCAATTACGCAGCTGAAAATATTTAATTGAGAATTGATAGCATGAGTAAAACCGATATTTCGATTTAAGAAAACTCATTAATACACTATAAAAAGTACTCGAAAACGTTCCCGAAAATTAGTGGCAGTATTAGAAATTTTGTTTTTATAAATGTTTCTTTAAATCTCGAAAATATATTGGTTTCTGAGGTTTGTTACAATAAATGTAATGAGATTGATATGCATCACTAAGAGGGGTGACAACATGCTTTCTCAGGGGTATAGAATAAGTATATTTTATAGTTCGTGTATAGGGACGTACAAAATAATTCCGTTAAATTATGATCTATGGAAAAAATCGTTTGCTGGGAATTTTAATTGATGTTATGATACTTTAAATATAATGAAATCACTGAAGTGCACTACAACATACTTTCTATAGATTATGGGTTGCATAGCATTTTTCGTTCATTTACAAAGACACATAAAATAATTCGGTTACATGAATGACTAAGATCGATAGTTGCTCGAAGTGCGTTTTCGGCTGTGTTATGCATTTTTAAACATAGGGGAAGGTGGCCTAAATTGATCCTAACGGTCAAGACGATCCACATATGTTTCCTTCCAGATAGGACGTGCTATCTACAGAGTAACATATAAACTAGTTGTGATAAGCGAAAAAGAAGCAATGGCGGTATTCAAGCGATCGCAGTATAACGTGTCTGGATAGAATTTTTTTGAAAAATTGGGTTTTATAACATCTGTTATAAGGTAAGCACTGACTTTCATGTTTATTTAGATATACAGTGTTTCATGTACAGAAATACGACTTGGTTTACTTAATGGAGTATGTTTTTAGATGTGAAATACACCTATATGTATTGTCATAATTACTTTTATATTCTTTATTTTGCCGATGAAAAACAATTTACAATTTATTTTAAATGACGGATCCTTTTGCCATTTGTTGAAGGTAAAATGATCCCTTGGACACTTTTTAAAAATCTATTTTTTTTTTCTTTACTCAATTTGGGTTTAAAATATTATTAAAATATGTTTATAATGCAAAATATGGTGTAAAACATACCAGCAAAGGGCCAAAATTTTATTTAAACAGTTATGTTATTTTACACGCGTTTTTCCCTTAAAGGGATCATTTTCGGCCACATTCCCCTACTATAGATCGCATACAGTGTTATATGAAAGAATTTTCACAAATTAGCGGATATGGACGGCAATTGTTGAAAATGGATTTTTACGGAGTTTTGTGTTTTTATTAAGATGCTTACTAAGATATCTCATTTCATTCTAGAAAAAAATTAAATTTCTTAATAATATTTTTTTTAGTGCTGGAAAGTGTTTCATAATACATGAATGATGCATGATTTTTTGTTATTCTTTCGATTTTTGTTTTGGCCTCTAGGTTTATCTTTAAAATAAATGTTTCACATTTTTAGTACAGTAATAAAATCTTATTTATTTTTAATATTATTTTCTCTTCTTTTAAATATTAATTTTTCTCTTCCGAAATATTTTTTAAAGAATGATTTTAGCAGATTACTATGTGCATAAATGTCTGTTTGTTCAACAAATTCTCTGCAAAATAACCCCTATTTCAGCACATTACAACAGATTTTAAAACTTTTAATAAATTTGAAAGAAAATGCATTTCAGAGAAAAAAATTCACTTAATACAAAAAATAAACATAGAGTATTACCTTCATAAGAATCCAGTAGACAGAAAAAGAAAATTTAAATCTCTTTTCTTTCAGACCCAAGACTATAACTTTAATATTATGGTTCGTAAATGATGCAGATGCCTTTCTTTATCACGCTGTTTTATTAGTTTTATTATGTTTAGTCGATAGTATTTTCTTTTGTAATGAACTAAAAGTTTTTGTTATGTTTCTTACATATTTTATATTTTAAAGTTATAACTTACATACAAATTAACCATGTACTTAAAATAATGAATTAAAAAAATTAAAAAAAAACACTATTCATAAAATGTTTACATTATCACAAACATATTATTTAACTTTTACTGGCTTTGGATATAATTTATTTGCTTTTGTTTTTATAGCTATTTATTTATTCGCCTAATCTCCACTCTTTTTTCAATATCTTTTTAATAGATGTAATTAAAATTAATTCCGTTGGTTTATTTTTACGATGTTACACATTGTGTAATGATTTTCGGCTTTAATTTCCAGGGTATGTTTGGATATGCAAATTCTTAACAATGAATAAGAATTAGCAATGTCATTACTACATTAGTACATAATATAGTAACACATTTTAAGTTTTAAAGAAAAACCATAAGGAAAACAGTCTTGTATTTTATTTATCATTTTAAACCAATATATATATATTTTAATAATTTTAAAGCTTATATCTTTGTTTGTAATAATAATGAAAGTAAAATTTTTATTTCCAGGCATACTTTAGAGTGTGATGTTGTTGTCATATTTACATATTATTTAAAAAGACTACATTTGTGCAAAGTAATATTGCTTGTTTTTATAGTTTAATTTTTTATAATGCTGTAATAAAATATAGCTAAAATATCTAACTAGAGATTTAAAATACATTTAACACAATCTTTTTATTTAAAAGAAAATAGGCGTTGTGTGATTAATTTAAATCAAACATTCTACCTCCTTTTCATGTGTTTATCTATTCTAAAAAACATTCTACCTTATTTCAACCAAAATGCGCTTCTTGAAATGTAAATAAAGATTATCCAAGTAGCTTCAAACCTTCTGTTTTTTTTAGTAATCATATTTGAATCAGAGATTTTATTTAATATATTAAATCAAGTAACTACCATACAAAAACAAAACCACATTTTATTAAATATGATTTCTGATTCAAAATGTATGTTTATTTGATTAAAAAATACCGGACGGTTGGCAGGTATGTAAATATATATATATGTATATATATCTTGAAATGGTCTTAAAATGTTCGTTAGTAGAGATCCTATATAAGAGAGAGATTGGACATTGACGAAATGTCCGCCATGTATGTTGCAAGATGGAACGCAGAGTAGATGGAACGCAGTAGGACGTAATTTATTTTCTTCAGCATTTAACACATTTAATTTTATTTTAAAAAATCGAAAATTCGCTTTATATACATTCAGAGAGTCATGAAGCACATAAATATAAGTGTATTTTCCCTTTAATGAATAAGAAATGTCCGTCATTTTTGTTCAATGTCCAATCACTCTCTTATATAGGATCTCTAGTCGTTAGATCTATGTCGTGACATCTTTACTCAAAAGAAATTCAAACACAACCTATAATCGTACCTCCTCACTGCTCTGCTGCTCTCACTCGACTGGCGTGCAATTTCTCCCTCCTATACAATGTGCGTTTCAGGTAACGTCTTTCATGACGTTTGCTCGGGTAATATTTGAATGGAGGTAACATATCCCGCTCCTTGAGAGAGTCAAACGCGTTTGCAAAGATAGTACTCCACAAACTTGTCCTATCTTGACAGCTTAGCTGACATCAAACAATTAAGTAAACTGTGTTCAAGTGATCGCTGGAGGGAGCAACTGCAGCACCTAAAAAGACAAAAAAGAGGGAGCAGCATTCAAAGTTCTCTTTCTCATTTGCACTACTGAATTTAACACCTTCATGTAACACAGTGTGTTCTTCAGGGGAATGCTGATGCTTATCTCAGTTCACAAAGCACGAAAATATTCTAAACAGTTTGTTATTTTAAACTATGTATCGAACAGTCAAATGCTCAACTTAAAAATACAAAGTTCTTGAAAGAGTCACAGTGGGTCTTATTGATCGAAAAAGACACAAAATTTGTTAACAAAAAGCAAAGTTCGTCTTCAAAAAACACAAAGCTTGTTGGACAGTCAAGAATGTAAAAAAAACTTATCCGTCATAATGGCAGTTAACGTCATTAAACATCATTACAGGAAGCTTCTTCTTTATTCTTTTTTTTTTTTCGTTGCGTATTTTCTTTGTTTTCGTCTGTTTTCTCTTTTTTCTCTTCGTATTTCTCTTCTCTCTTCTTTCATCCCACTTCATAATAGCAGTTCGATAAATTTTTATCATTTCTTCGGAATGAAGCATCATCTTCAAAATCAAGGGATTTGTCAAGATCGAAATCATACTTTTCAAAATTGATCAAATTGTCATCTTCCAAAATATCGATGTCATACTCATAACTTACGTCAAATTTAATTCTACTTTTTTCCTAAAAGAAAGTTTTTATCACCAGGCTTCTTTTTAGTAAACTTCTGTTTGAGTTTATTAACTTCAAAATATTCATAACAATTTATTTACCATTCATCTTCTAATTCATCTAATGGTTTATAGATTTGATTTTAGAAACATTACTCAACAATTTCTTATTACTTGAGACCGCCGCAGAATTCGCGGAGCACTGCATTTCGCATGATGGTTTTTGCTACGTCTCTTGTATACCAAAACACTTGCGGAAGCCAGGTAGAAAGGGGAAAAAATCTGAAAATTGAAACCGGACAAATTTAAAATAAAAAATGATTAGATTACTCAGTACTATAATATCTTTGCACACGTAAGCAGGAATTCACCTAGAATTACACTTTAAATCCATTATTTTATAAATATCGGATTACCAATTTTCATACTTGGATACAAAACCATGGAACAACTATTTTTTCTCGTCTTCTGTTTGTAACTTATCCTTTTCAAGAACCACATAAAAAATCTTGCGATATCACGTAGCTATAAATTAAATCCTTAAGTTTATGTTGTTGTCAATATTGATGCATGGATTGATATTATTTATTATTTCAATCCCACAAGATAAAACAATTTTTTTCAACAAATTTAAGTAATAGCGAAAAATGAAGTTTCTTGCATAATTCTAATCCACTACATAACAATTTCTTTAACAATAGTTTTCTCATAATCAGAGTGCTTTTAACAGAAATGAAATGATACTTTTTCGGCGATTCAAAGCATTAATGAACTCTGTCGTTTCATAACAAACCATGTCTTACGTTTATGTGATTACTTTTCAATATATGTTTAAAAGTGATTTTCTTCCTTTTTTTTTTCCTTTTTTCTGAAATACATCAGATTCAGCATTCAAGTTTTAATATTTTTTATTAAAGCATTTTCTTTTTGCAAGAAATACAATATTACTGTTTTCAAATCTCAGATAATAGTGTTTCTTGGATAAGATGGCGTAACTAGTAAACAATCATTAAAATTATATTGTTTTCTTTGACAGAAGAAAACATCTTTCAAAATAAAAAAAACCTGAAAAAAATTGCAAAAGTAGAATATATTAAACATACTTTAAAAGATTTAAGGAAATGGAATTCGAATATCCGATTCAATCTTTCTATTCATGAAGATTTTCAAATCTTAGCGTATATATAAATAGGAGGATACTTTTTCTTTGAATTCAAAAACAAATGCCGAAGATTTAGAAAGAAATTGAAAAAAAGCATTTCAATCTTTATACCGCAATTTCTATTTTAAATTATTGGATATTTTATTAAAAATTATTTTGAAAACATTAGAATATTTTGACATAAAAATGTATATGTAATAAGATTTGTTAAATAAACTAATTACAGATAAGTTTTTAGGTTTTCTTTAGGCTGTGTTTTGTTAAGTTTACAAAAAGATGTAAATAATACTTTTGTATTTTATATTTTAGTTATTTTAAGGTTCCTTAATTTTCTAAAATTTTAATCAATTATATAAAGTTAAGCTAAACAAACATTTTTTTCTAAATATTTTTTTCTACTTCTAGTACTTTAATTAATACACTATTTCAAATTGTGCTGCTAAAAATTATTTATTGGAAAAGAAAAAAATATTGCATCGAACTTCTGCACCATGCATTTAAAAAAACACTCCAGAATGTGTTTCATTAAGCTTTAAAATTAGGATATCAATAGGACGTTAATAAAGAGATTTATAATAATTGCTTAAAATTTACTTTCAAGCCTGAAGAAAAAAAAAGTCAACCATTTATTTTACTCAATTAGGCACACGCAAAAATCGCCATATCTAAAACTACATTCGGCTATACGCCAGATATTTTTAATTAATGTATGGCACTCCGTAATGAAAACGGAAATTATATGCTTCCTTTCTTTTAAAGGGTTTATAAAAGGCATGCCTGTTTAAGTGGATCGAAAATTATGACCCTAAGTTTGTGAAAATCAATAGATCTATATCTTATCGGAAACTTTCCAGCTGCGAAATATAGCTATAATATAAGTAAAACATTTATCTACAATTCTAAGGAAAGCATACAATTAGCAGTCAAGTCATGCATGACCTATGTCATCATATTCATCATATGTAAATTTCAATTCATTGTTTAAACGAAGTACTCAAAGTGACAATTTAAGATATATTTTATCACTAAAAATAATTTTTCCACCAGCAATTGTATACCTATAAGAAAAACTCAGCAAGAAACATACAAACCTTAGTAAATTTATTGACATAATATGTTCTCATATGTTATTCGATGTGCAAATATTAAATTGCTATTTTAAAGTTTAAATTTCTCCTATTTTTTTTTTCGAAATAATTAAAACAAATATTAAATTTTATCTAATATTTTATTAATTTTAATTTATAATTGATTTTAATTTACATCATAATGTGTAAAGAACAAAACAAAATATTCGCCAATTTATGAAGATTTATTTGTAATGTATAATGAATTTTTCTAATATATTTGACCTTTTAATTGCTCTTTGACGAGTTTTAATGTATTATAATGTATATAATTGAACAGACTATTTAATTAATTATTTTTGAGAGGTTGGGTGGGTTAGTAATATGATAATCAACAGAGTAAAAACTAATTTTTATAGCACATGGAAGACACATTCAACTCCACAAACTTTCAATGTCTTTGGTTTCTCTTAGAATGACATTTTAACTATTAGTCTGTTTGTATATACTTCTTGTTGTCTATTCGTTTGTGCTACAACTTACTGCACCCTAACTTTTATTATAACTATTGGATAAGCGCAAAATTCAAACGTACTATATAAGAAATCAACAACATGTTAGTCTGAAAAAAACTTACAGAGTTCTATTCGTTCAATATCATTCGCCATTATCAACTGAAACATACTGATTATAATAGGAAACCGACATTTGGTTTGATATCTAATGTTAGACTCGATGCCGATTTGTTCTGGCCTTCAAAAATTAATTGATATAATGAAGCCCAATATTGGATGCATTAGTTTTCCAACACCCAAAATTGCAATATCTAAAATTGTAATTAGTTCTTAATCCCAAAATTATAGTTAATTGCTGCCCCTTTTCGTCATTATTACCTGATAATAAATTGCTTGCGAAACTATAATCGCGTACTTTAATCATTATATATAGAAACAAGTGGGTAAGTGTGATCGAAGGTCGACAAAGTGTTTCGTTTAATTTTCCTTTCAAAACACTTTATCCTTTCTTTAATAAATCCAAATAAATTTCATTTTCAAAAAAAAAAAGTCTTGTTTTTTATTAAGTAAAAATTTACCGGTCTATTTTTCGAAAATCTGAACCGGTCCGATAGCAGGCGAAGCCCGCTATTATACTCTGTCATAATAATATCTGTCATGTGGATTAAATGCGATATTTAAAAAAAATCAATTAAACATGTTGCAGACCTTCAAAAAGTTAGACGTCAGAATAATTTTATTTTTAATTCTTTAATGACGTCATATAAAGCTGCTTTCTGTACTTAAACATACTCATACCCCTTGTATTATTGAGAAATGTTTGAAAATTTTCATTTTCTTACCAATCTGACATCATATTCATCTTTTTTTTCAACTGGTGAAACTTTTTATTTCGTTTTCATTTTTCACGTGGAAATCTTTCAATAGAAAATTAATTATTGTAGAAAGAATTTCATTGTGGATTTTTAATTGTTGGCAACTGCTATAACAAAAAATGTTTAAATTTAATAGGAAAAGGCTGTTAGATTTTTGGTTTTTTACCTCTATATATTAAAACAATACGATTTTTTCAAATTTTATGATTTCGAGCTTCATAGTAGATATTCAGCTATGGGTACACAAAATTTCATGCTTGTAAGTTATATAGTTTCTGAAAACCGGCTCTGTGACAGACAGATAACAAAGCAGGAGTAATGGTATTTCGTGAGATGAACGAAACCATAAAAATAAGATTTACTTTCGTATATATATTTCTTTTTGGCAACATTTACATCTAATTATTTTTAATTAATTTTTAGAGGACTAGGGGCTCTGCCCCCTACGAGCTACGCTCGCTAACCCCCGTTCTGACACCGCATGATTTAAAAAGACTCTGATTTGATCAACTCTAAAACGATTACGGAAGATTGTATTATGATTAAACGATCTGCTGTAACCGGGTTTCATTCATTTTCCTTTGACTGAGGGATTTTAAGTTCGAATCATCTGCTCTCGAAACAGCTAACAACTGTTTTCCTGATTTATTAAATAAGATGAATTAAACATTTAAAAATCAACTTGTGGGAAATGGTTAAGTAAACTATGTCGCTGCATTGGAGAATTTTATAACGATGCTATAGAAAATTGGTTACTTCTCCATTATCTCGTCGACTACTTTCTATAAAAAGAATAGAACTGTTGCCAGAATACATCATTTAACACCAAACGTGCATGGTCGTGGCGTCGCGTTGCATTCAGTTGGCATCAGATGCGTTACATGCATTAGTTATTTCATTGAGGGATTTTTAATTCAAGGTTTATTTGTCTTTTTGATACTTCTTTATTATTCCGTCGATAAATTTTCATTAAAAAAAACTATCACCAAACTGTAACGCCAAATAAACAAATAGAAGAATTTTGGGCACAGGTGTCATATACGCACCACGTTGGTGCGATTTTTTTCAACCGCCAATTTGGCGATAACTTTGTTTTTGAATAAATTGTTGTCTATTTACTTTTATTTTTTATTTTAATTCTATAAATTATTTTTATTATGTATATCAATATTTATTTATATCAAACTATCATTTATTTATTTCCTTTTTTAAAATAATAGAAGCTACTTCATTTATTACGTTATTCTGTTTTCATATTCAAATAAAAAAATCAAGTGTTATTATTGCATGCTATTTGAAATTAATATTGAAAAACAAAGATTTGGCCAAATTGCCGGTTGAAAAAAATCGTGCCAAGATGGTGCGTATATGACATTTGTGCCGAATTTTGCTATAGGAATCTAAAAAAATAAATAAATAAATAAAATAAAATAAAATAAATAAACAAACGAATAAATAAAATACAAAAAATTCGGAAAACCCCACTCACCAAAGTGTCAACTATCAGTAAGTTTAAACAATAAAATTTACAATATATTAATAAAAACAGAAAAAGATAGTCTTGGATCTGTATTTACATTATTTTTCTTAAATATCTCTCTCGGCTAGTGAATAAATGTTTGTGACGTCAGTTGAAACTGATCTATTGTATGTAACTGTTCTTCGCAACATTTTCAATGCCTTTTCTTTTTTAATATCAGGTCACTGCCGTTTAAGAATGCAATTGTTATTTTAATTAATGAAATAATTAATAAATCAGTGCAACATAATGAAAAATATATGTATATGTCGAATTAAAAACCACTTGATGCTATAACAAACACGTGTATTGCCTCTGACGTCAAGTGAATGGTGACGCCACATTCATGCATTTTTGGTGTTAAATCCTATAGTTTGGCGATAGTTTTTTTGTTATGAAAAGTGGTCGTCGGGTTAAAGGAGAGGTAGCATACTGTTAATGATATTTTAACAATTTATTAGTTATTTCGGCATTTTAAAGGTAATTATTAAACTTAAAAATATAGTTTTTAATTGGGAGGAAATATTATTTACGCTGTTTTAAAATTTGTAATAACAGGTAAAATATTTGTCGAAACAAATTAATCTCTCGTGTAAATATAATTTTTAATTGAAATTGTTTGGAAATATTGCTATTTGAGCATTTTAAATATGACGTAAGTTTCCCTACTTAATGCTTTGAAAATGCTTAATAATTTAATTATTTCTCGTTTTAACATTCACACGCAAGTATATTTCTTATTACGTAATTTTTTACATTTACTGCTTTTATCATGTGATTATTTAATTATTATTTGAAAGTTTTATTTCTGTTTTTAATAGTCACGTGTAAATAAATACATTTCTTAATTGAAAGGGAATATTATTATATGCGCTATTTTACAAATTGGCAACAATTCAAATAATGGATTTTATAAAATATGAAATAAATCTTCATAAAAATAATGAAAATGTTGAATAAAAAATTGAAATATAACCTCAAAAAATGAGTCAAATTGAAAAAATAATTGCAGTCTGCACACCGCAACTTTGTCAACTATATCCTTACAAATTATGGTTAAATTCCTGTGCATAGTTTTTGTTTCTATAAAACTTTTATAAGAAAATTATTTTGACCAACTTTAATATAAAATATCTCTTTAACTAATTCTTCGATTTAAAAACTGTCTACTTCAGCGTATTTATCGAACATTTCTTTATAAAACCACCAATTTTTAAATTTCTATTTGCAATAGTTTTCTGGCTATTAGTTCAGAAAGACTTCAAGGCACAAAATCTTTATTGACAGCGGCTGCTGCTGCGGTGGTTACTTTTTTTTAATATAGAGAGATTCCTACAAGTGATGGACGAGAGATACTTTAAAACAGATGCCTTTATACAGGGTCAACCTGAAACTAATATAGTTTTGTTTTACTATTTACGTAATATTTTAGTGAAAGTATTCCTCATTCGCAGTATTTTGGCTTTGCGATATTCTTTTTAGGTGGAATAAAAAGCCAGGAAATATTATTGCGATTTAAAGATAATTTTTTTTTATCCGATGTTTCGGTTTATCCTGACTCGTTTTACTCAAGTTCTAATACATTTAATTTTGACAGATAATCTTGGTCAATAAATCTTTACATTTTATTTTTAACACATCACTAACCACATTATTGCTAAAGTAGCGCGTTTTCTTTTCCTTTTTAGTGTAGTTAATTTTAATCAATATTTTTGGTCAATAAATCTTTACTTTTCCCTCTTAATTATTTAATTCATTTTTTGTTTATTTCAAATAGTATTTTTAACCAGTGGACTCCAAACTTTGACTTATCACCCGCGAACTTCACACTGTGCGATTCGGAATTCCGTAACTTCAATTGCCTATAACTTGGTTGTCAATACAATGATAATGAATATAACACATGATTCCCATACGAATTTTAATGAGAAAAGAAAATGTGATATGTATTTTTATCAAAAATTTAATTCTGTTAATGAAAAATGAAAATTAATGAAAGCATGTTTTAAAAAATCGCCAGCATTTCAAATTTTGATTGATGCGAATTCGTACAACACTGTTAAAAATTTTCAACAAACTGTCCAGCCATTTGACCGTTTTTCTAGAAAAAGGTTACATAACCGTAAATTAACTCATTCTGACCATATTATTGCCCATATTATGGTCGAGATAGAGTTAAATTTCGGTTATGTAACCATTTTCTTAAAAACGGTCAAATGACTGGACAGTTTGCTGCATATTTTTAACAGTGAAGTGTGGAGTTCACGGATTAAACATTTAACCCTTTATGTGCCAAATTATTAATTAATGAAAATTTCGCCTTCCAAAGCTTCTTTTTTTTTAATATTTGAAAATATGTTAGTAAATTTCTCGATATTTAAATAAATAATAGGAATATTACATTTATTAAAATGTAATTAACTAAATCAGTATTTACATATGTTCTGCAGACTATTTACAACTCTACCAAAATAATATATTCAGGATATTGTTTTTAGCAATTTATAGAATTAGAAAAAGTACAAAAGTAATGGCCTTGCAGATAAACATAGAAATATTTCAGAGCTGAAACTTTCAACTAAATGCCTTTCAACATAAAAAAAAAAAAAAAAGCTGAGCAGTTACAATTCGAAAAAGAAAATTTGCATTTAAAAATATTTTTGCTTTGTACAGCGAATAATGCTTTTGGAACATGATAAAGTAATGTCTAGAACTTATGCTAACTTGCATTACTGACAACAGATGTATTACATGAATTTTATAACAAGTTTCTTTTAATGGTACTTTAAAGTACCTTCGGAGCATAAATGGTTAAGTTAATTCGTTCTCCAACTGAAGTTGTCGCGATGTTATTGTATAAATTTTGTATATTAATTAAAAAGAAAATCAGTTTTTCGTCTATCGATGTCATTTCATTGTCTCATTCTCTAAAAATGATCAAACTAACGTGTAAATCTAGATTGAAAATCACTCAGTCTTTACTCTTAATCTTGTTGAACTGTTAAATTCCGAAAAAAGAAATTTGCATTTTGAAGTTTTAATCATTTCCCTCATTTCTGAATATTGACACTCAAACCCATTTTAGCTCATTATTAACGAGATTTTCGGGATAGAAAAATCAATATCGAATACAGTTTTGTTGCAGATAGTAAAGAGTATAATTACTTTAAAATTTCAATTATTTTTTCACCTTTTCTCTAGCAATATATATATATATATATATATATATATATATATATATATATATATAGTTCCGTTAATGTTTATTCGTCATCTGAACATTTTAAAATCTTTATCATTCGTATATCTTTTTAATCATTTAAATGCGTACCACAAACAAACACCCAATTTTCAAATCAATGGAAAAAAAATATGCTTGCAAAAATCTGAATAACGCATTATATATGTGAAGCAAGTTATTAAAATTTTAAGTGTTCCAATTATATCTATTATATTAGATAAATTTTCAGATTCTGAAACCAGACAATTTTATACAGAATTTTTTTGTTTTTCCTTCATTTTTCACATTGCTTTAGACATAATTTTATTAGATGATGTGAAGCTTAAAAGAATTACAAAACTAAATTGAAAAACAAAGATTAATCGTTTTCTTCCAAATTGTGTTGATTTAGTCACGCAACATGGCCATTTCTTCCTTTTTATTTGGTAAAAACAATTCATCAACGCCACAAAAGTAAATTTATGTTGACGATCTAAAATAGAAGCAATTTTTATCGATTATGTATATAGAAATAATTAAAAGTTGTGTATACAGGGTGTTCAGTTATGTGGAGATATACTGACAGAGATGACAGTCAAGACAAAGAATTTTTGCATAGTGAAACAGGGTCGCAATCCACCTATTCACTCTCTGAAAAAACTGTAAATTTATGAGCGTTTGCCTTTCAATTTTCATGGGCAACAGCCTTATTTGATGAAAAACGGTCTGATCCACTAAAGAAGCGGCCTTATCCCTTAGATACTTAGAAAATTAAGAGCAATCTACATATTCTTACAGTTCTAGCCCATATGTTAGCAAAAATAAGGTACGAGCCCATACATTGTCCGTCGCTAGGGTGTAACCCTTCATTTTACTCGTGTTTCGAAAATTTTAACCCGCCAAAACAGCGATTCTGTGATGATTATCTAACGTGCTACGTGCTACGGAACAGTAAGCAAAGTGTTATTGTGTTTTAAAGTACATTATATCCTATGCATTATAATGCTATATTACTTTGCTCCGTAAAATTACGTGCTGCACAAAATGATGGGCATAGATTTTTTTTTTTTTTTTCGGGGTATGACTGGAATCTCTGCTGCCGGCCTCTGCCCGTAATTTTACTGCAATTTTTTTTACAGTGTTCATTGAAAAATTCAGGGTATTTCATTCCAGGCCTATTTTTACACTTTTTTCTTTAACGCAACTAGGTTTTTGTATGTAGCGATAGAATTTTGTAATTTCACTCACTTTTTGATATGCTAGATTTACAAAAATAAGAATCAGAGGTGCGTTTCCGATCACAATGCAACTTTTTATTATTTTTAGAACGTAATTATAAATTAATGCATTAATTTTAAGGCATTTTTCTGTTAACCGACCACAAGTGAAAAATCACCCAGTGTTCAATATGGTCGCAATTGCGTACGAGTTATAACAACAATGGATTAAATTATGCGTTAAACCATGCTCGCCAAAATCGATCAACTGACTGTGAAACTGCAACAACGAAATATTTTAAACACTAAAAAGTATAAATACAAAAAGACTACAATAGCTGGTTTAAAAATGTGTTTTTATCAATTAATCGTTTAATATTAATTAAACTCTGATTTTATCAATTTAGAAATTCTGAATAGATGTTTTAAATAATGATTTATTTAAATTACTGTTTTCATATTTTAAAAAAGAAACACGGTTGTTATTCGAATTCCAAGTTATGAAAGAAAATCAGGAATCAGTTCGGAGTGAATCACCCTATATTTTTGGATTAATACATGGAGTGGAATCCTGCGTTTCATAGTAAAGTTTAATATTGTTATTCGGATGTTATACATTGTAATTTTTTTAATAAACTCCCTAGCTCGCGCTCACTACCAAGCGTTAAAAAAATAAAGAGAAAACATACAGAAAAAAACCAGTGAATTTTCCATAATCGATTTTGCCAAATTAATGTATTAATTTTTCAAAAAAAAAAAAAAAAAAAAAAAAAAAATATGAATTGCACTCATGAAATTAGACGTAATTTTCAAGATAAACGTTGAATACTTCTAAAAGAGTGTTTTTAAAAAATAAACTTACTTTTCATATATTTAAGAATAATGGAGATAATGTAACGAACATTTCAAAGAGAACTTACCTTGTTTTATTTGTAATATGACGATAGTGGAAGTCATTTATATGCACAGTAATTCCGTCAGTGACATCGTATGTTGTGTCAGCCACATTCCGAAATAGGGAGTACACATATCAGTGTATTTTAAAAATAATGTCCACTTCTAGTACTTGTTAGGATGTTAATAATTTCTGACAAAGCAAAGTAAAAGTATTAAAAATTCCCTTCATTATTGTTAAAGTTATGAAAGAAAATCAGGATTCAGCTCGGAGTGAATCTCCCTATATTTTTGGATTAATACATGGATTGGAATCCTGGGTTTCATAGTAAAGTTTAATTGTCTTAGAGTGCGTTAACACGTCTCCCAATGTTTCGTCACATTAACGAAACGTCCTGTATATAAAAGATATAAATAAAATTGTACATAATTAAAATTTGCATAAATCTTACATAAAAAATTTATACTTACAAAACTTATAACTTACATAAAATTTTACAATTACATAATTAATAACTTCCATAAAATTTACATTAAAATTTGCATAAACACAGGGAATCCCTAAACGAATACTCGAACTTAACAATTACATACTTCGTTAACAATAAATATAAAGATAAAAACACGTTACATGTTTATAAAAAAATCATAAAATTTGTATATTAATTAAAAGAAAATCCGTTTTTTGTGAATTTCATGGTCTCAGTCTCTAAAAATGATCGAACTAACTTGTAAATCTAGATTGAAAATCAGATTTTACTCTTAAGCTTGTTTAACTGTCAAAATGCGAAAAAAGAAATTTGCATTTTGAAGTTTTGAACATTTCCTTCATTTCTGAATATTGACGCTCAAACCGGTTTTAGCTCATGATTATCGATTTTTTGAAGATAGAGATACATACAGTTTTGTTGGGGATTGTAAAGAGTGTAATTAACTTTTCCGCTATCTTTAAAATTCCAATTTATTTTTCACCTTTTCTCTAGCAAAATATTCTCTACTTAGCGTTCGATTCAGCACCACGCTAACCGTTGCTCTCTGGCCAAAGTGCTCAAAAACGTGAGGTTTTACTGAAAATTTTGGAAACGACATTTTTATTATATCCCACAAGAACTCTATGTAAATGTTAACGCCAATGTGAAAAATATTAAGCCAATCAATTCAATTAGAAAGATTGTGTTTTATTTTATCATGATGCAATTAAAATTTTCTCAAAAAATATTTTTTACAGAAAAAAATGTGTGTATTTTTACTAACAAACTACTGTGTTTGCTTTCTCATCTTCTAATGAGTTTCAAAAATGAAAACAATATTCTATTTTTTACTACAAACGGTAGTGAATATATGTATATTTATATATATTATTTTGAGCTAAATTATTACGAAAAGCAGTCTATTTATTGCTATTTTGAATAGTTATTAATAATGGCTCTTCGTGATTAAACAATAAATTGCGAATTTGCTTTGGGAAAAACTTTATATTTTTAATAAAAGATTTTTTATACTAAATTAAAAATTATATCTGGATATTAGTTATTATCTTTTTAAATGTACTAAGAAACTAGTCTAATGTACTAAGATCTTTAGTCTCTACATACTTCCAGTCGAATAAGAATGCTATAACATAATCTAAAGGATTTATTATTTGTAGCTTTCAATTCTATTTTTCCTAACGTTTATTTCTTATCTAATGTTATTTTTAGCTGACCCAAAGTAATTAATCAGATACTCTTAAGAGATTAGATCTTTTATAAAAATGTAACGCCATTCTTTGTTTAGACGCTTTAATTATATTCTTGTTGTATTCTTTTTGCATTGTAATGAAAAGCTATTTTTTTATTAATATATATTTACTAAACTCCTTTTTTTTATTATTGTTCTATAAAAAACATTAAAAAAAAATTACTAAAAGTATTATTAATCAATAAATAAAATTGAAATAAACTTTTGCTTTGTCTTAAATTTTTAAACCTTTTGTTTGAGCATGTAGATTAAATTTGAGAATTTTGTAATTAACAAAAAGCTTTACAAGTACAAAAAATATATTTACTAAGGGGTCATAGGATTTTTAAAATGTCGAAAAGTGAAAAACAAAAGACTATTTTTGTCATTTTATACCTCAGAAAGTATACATTACAAAATGGCAATTTTTAAAGGTTTTAATAGGTACACGTTTCTTCTTCTATTTCACATTTTATTCCATATCAAATTGGGGGAAATTACTTGTTACAGAGGTTTTTTAACTTGTCGAGAAAAAAACTTAGAATCACAGTTTGCGCGCATTATTACAAAAGAAGTTCTGTATGTAAAACAATTTTTTTGGTATTACACTTACGAGTCTTGTGCTTACGCTGAAACTAAAAAGGTGTTTATTTATAGAATTTTTATGTTTTAAAAGAAAAACTGTATCTTTCAAATTTTCAAAGGTTTAGCAATATTACACCGAGAAAAAAACGTTTTAAATAAAATAAAAAATAAATAATAAAAAAACGATAAAAATTTAGGTTCACTTTACAGAGTCTACCACACACTGTAAATCCTGAAATTTTCAGTAAAAAATAGAAAATATTTTTAATTACCTTGCACGCAAATTCCTCAAATTCACATTTTGAGAAAAATGACTTTAAAGTTCTATCTCTGAAAATATTCCATATTTAACACCTATAAAGTGTGTCATTCATTTAGTTTTAAAGTGTTCAGAAATGATTACTTTTTACTAGATATATTTTTTCGAAGATTGAATGTTTTAAAGTCCTATGACGCCTTAAGAATCAAATTTTGTTCTACTTTTAATCGGTTCTTTCAAGTCATTTTTAGAACACGGGAATGCTTATTTCTATAAATAAATTACATTTTTGAAATAGCAATAAAACCCTATTATTGTTTAAGAATGGTGCATTGTGGAATACCGTTGAAGTTATTTAAATTTTAAATGCGAAAAAAAAACTTGGTCTCTGAAAAGGACATGGTAAATAAACTGTACTTGGTAAAAATTATTTTTATATGAGTAAAAATTTAATGCCTAAGGGAGGCCACTCGTCTTGGCAAGCCATGGCGTTGAGCGTATAGACTCCCCCAGAGAGCTCCCGGCACACAGGGAATTGGTTGGGTGACTTCAACAGCCGGGCAGAGGAAGCACACTACAGAGGCCTCCAACGAGCGCGGGGGTAATCTCACCCAGCACGGTCTGGGTCATGTGGGGAGTGGCTGTCTGTCAAGGGATGTGTAACAATGGTTCACTTTTGGTGCGTCTGATCCTCAGAGAAAGAGATCTAAACTTTTTCTTTTTCATTTAAGTATGGTCCCCTAAGATAGTTACCTCCAGTTTTTTACACAGCACATTGTATACGCGAGGGGTGTGGTGGCTGTCAATGGAAAGAAAATGAAGTACCTATGTATTACAATACCTTACAAGCATGTAAGCATGTAAGTTGTAGCAAAGAATTTCTCAAAAATTTACAGTTTCTTTAAAAAAACAAAATGCACCTGTAGTGTTATGTGCCGTTATGTTTTTATGGAAATTTGTTATTTATTTATTTATTTATTTATTTTGATAAATTATATCAAATATATTTCTGTAACAAGACTTCGTAATAATGGAATACAATAATAATTATATATTTCTGTAACAAAACTTCGTAATAATGGAATATAATAATAATTATATAATATAGATAATAAAAATAATTATATAATTATGTTGTTCAAAACAAATCGCAATCATGTACATTTTGTCTTTTTTAAACTATTGCTTTAACCAATCTAATCATAATATATCTTTTTCAATTAATTTTTTTTCCCACAAATCATTAAGAGTTTGCAAAGAAAACCCGAATGTGTAAATATAATTTGAAATATAATAGATTTAAACATAATTCTTTATTATTTAACAAGATTAAAAATAATAATAACAATAATGCATTATTATCTGTTTAAGGGAGTTGTACTTTTTATAATAAAACATCTTGTCAATTTCAGTATCTGTACGTTCAAAAATAAAATCCTATGTTTACTGACACAATAATAATAAAGTATTTTATTTTTATGAACGAAAGTGCATTTTTTCTTTAAGGAATTATGTCATTATCACTACTAGAATTAAGGTAAAGAGGAAAGAAAAACTCTATTCTAAATTATTTTAGAAAATTGGTAATGCTTTAAATATTTGTTTTATTTAAAGATGTCAGCTTTAGGAGCTATTTTTTGGGTATCAGCTTTAGGACACTTTACCTTAGTCCACTTTTCTGAGATTAGGTTAGTGCATAATTTACTTCAATAATTTTTTTAATATTTCAGTTTTATTGAATACTTAATATGATTTTTTTTAATGATATAATTTTCAGAAACGTTTTATCCAGTACATATAAAGTTTTTTCTTTTTTCCTTTTTTTTAAAATAGAATGTGGCAAATGTAGGAAGTTTATATGCAGAACTAAACGTTACTGGATATGATATCGTAGTGATGTAATCATACTAAATTGTTTTTGTCCCATAAATGAAAATGACCTTTTCTTTTGAGATTGATGTCAGTTATCTGAGTATCCGCGACGTCATCTTTTAAGGCGGTTGTCAAAAAAATATTTTCCCCCAACTAACAACGCGAAACTTTCTGAAACATTCATGGGCTTACTTTTAAGGCAAAAGCATGATGACACTTGCAGGCCTGAATATTAAAGCTATTTGAAATCGAATAGTGTTGACCATTTTTTTTTCAACGAATTACTTATATATTTATAAGCGATTGTTTTCATGTGACCACAAATTTTTCTTTGATAGTATTTTGTGAATGATATTTTGCCTTTATCAAAAAGTGGAAAACATCATTCCATCACATAGTATCTGCATAAGAGCACCTGCTAATTTCATGCGTTCCAATATTTATTTAAATATGACGTCATTTTTACTTGTGTAATATCATCCAATCTTTTATAATTGGGTTTTATTGCGTAAAGCAGCGCAAAATACCGTATTTTTAGATACTGCGATATCTGGACGGTGGTTGGCGGGCGTAATTTGTAGAGAACAGTGCCCCCAGTAGAATAAGGTGGTTCTGAAATTAATTGAATAAGAACATCTGTCAATTTCATGCGTTTCCGAACAAATAGGAATTAAAAAATATGTCTGAAAGTAGCCCCTTTGGATTTGAGAACAGCCTTAAAGAAAGAAAAAAAATGCTGAGTTATTATTTAAGGTTGTTCTCAAATGACCTGCTCAACAACGCGAAATTTTCTGACACAGTTTCTGATTCATTTTTAAACGCAAATGCATACAATTGGCAGGCCTGACTATGGAAGTGATTTGAAATCAAAATTGGTCCTCCATTTTTTTATAAATAGATTACTTATCGAATTATAAGTAATTCTGATCATGTGACGACGCGTTTTTCGCTGCCGCTGCGTGAATTCGGTTCAAAACGTCGACTTTGACAGTCCTTTGTGAAAAATCGTCTGTCTTTATCAAAAAAAAAAAAAAAAAAAAAAAAAAAATATGGAAAACGTGTTTCAATTACACAGTTTCTGAATAAAAACACCTGCCAAGTTCATGCATTTCCGAACAAAAAATAATTTAAAAATGTGTCAGAAAGTAGCGTCTTTGGATTTGAGCCTTAAGAGGCTAATCTTAAAGCTTGTTCAATTAATAAAACTTTTTAATTTTGTCGTTTTGACGGTCAATTAAAAGAAATTAATACAATTTTGTTCTATTCTAAAACAAAATATTTAAAAATCTAATAGAACTTTTATTTTTCTAAAACCATCATTAATTTTTAAGAACTATTCCTTCTCCACTTATCTAGCTAATTATAATTGGCTATATGGTAAGTTTGCTCAAATCCAAACTAGCTACTTTGTGACATATTTTTTAATCAAATTTTCTTCGGAAACGCATGAAATTGGGAAGTGTTCTTATTCAGAAACTAGTTAATCGAAAGAAGTTTTCTATTTTTTGGTAAAGGAAGAAAATCTTTCAAAATTATTGTCAAAGTCTGCGTTTTGAACCGAATTCTCACCGTAACACCACGAGCAAGGAGAAAACGTGTTGTCACGCGATGCGAGTCACGTATGACTCGATAATGTATTTTATTTATAAAAAAAAAATAGAAAACTCATTTCGATTTTATGATACAGAATAAGTGACATATTTAATTAAACTGTATTCAATTAACACTTTCTTAATTATAAACTTCTTTAAAATGTTTTATTAACGTATGCTTAGAAGTTTGCACTGGCACTCTAAATATTTTTTTTTAAATCGCATATTTTCTGATGCATTAATGGGGGGGGGGGGAGGGGTACGTGACAAATATATGTTTTCCATTTAGAAGAATGCATGATTTATATAGATTTGCACGTATGTATATTTATGTACGCATAACTGAATCAAGAATAAGTTTTTGTTTGGTCGATTCTCTCTTTGTTTTCATTTTAAAAATATTTTATGTATGGAGAGAAAATTAACATTGTTTCCTACTTCATTTTTCTTTTTTGGTCATTCATGTCGCATTAATATTTTTGGGCTAACGTTTAAGAATTTGTAACCGGAAGGGAAAATCTTCGCTTTATTCCCACGAGATAGCTAAACATGCCAGCGGTGTGACTTGTGATCATATAAGGCATTAAGCCGCTATTTCTGTTTTACCTGTCATTTCATATACTCCTGAATAATTCTCAAAATTAATTGGGTCAATTATACTGCAAATGATATTCTTTAATTTCTTAGGAGGTTTGGCTATTAAGCAGATATTGAAACATTTAAGGCTGGTGTTTTAATTTTTCAAAAAAGCTTGGATAATATTGTAGAGTATAAAGTTTGTATTTTTGCGAATCACCTTTCTTTTCTGGTTTCTTATTATTGGTGATATCCATGATTAATTTATTAATATGGTGTACTTTAAAACCATTATTATAACCTTTTATTAAAGAAGACGGATCCAAGAATTACTACAGGCATGACCAGCAGGAAATTTAATTGCAGAAAAAAGAGCATATAGCTGATATTAAACACAATAGAAAAACTACAGACCTGGCAGGATTATATCAAGAAGAAACCATCCAAATAAATTTCAATGAAAGTAAAATAATATTTCCCTCCAGTCTATACTATCCATCCATAATAAGAGAAACCATAGAGATACTCACGCGCAAAAATACAATATGTAACAATGCGGCATCTTTTAATTTACCGAAACTGTGGCTAGAGTTACTCCATGGTCAAAGATATGAAAATAAACAATCAAGTAAAAAATAATAGATAACGTGCGTAATTTTAAAAAAAAAGTACATGAAAATAATAACTTCAAAGCCCGTGCAGCTTTAGAATATTCTCATTTTGTTTTTGAAAATGACTCGGAAAGAGTCTAAACATGTAAAACAACTAATAAAAGTTATTTTAATTTATATTATGTTGTTAATTTTACACCTTTAGCATTTAAAAGTAATATAACATTCCTCAAGTTAAATTCCCAGATTCAAATCGGGATTTACATAGAATTTACTATGTTTAGAAATGTTAGAAAATAAAAATAAAGCTTTTTTTAATATGTCAGTAAATTTCTGCTCCTCCTCTTGCTAAATAAGTTGTTAAAATACTTAGTTTAAGTATCGTAATAACAATAAATATATTTTTACAACATAAAATTCACTTTGTCTGATCATAATTCACCAATCAGAATAATGCTTCAACAACTAAAAATGACGTCATATTTAAAGAAACATTGTATTAACATTCATAAAACTAATATTTTTAAAAGACTGCATTAAGGTTGTTCTCATATTCAAAGAAGCTATTTTCTGACACATTTCTGAATTTATTTTTGTTCGGAAACGCATGAAATTGGCCGATGCTCTTATTCAGATACTAGGCGTCGATGGTACCCATTTTGGTACCCATTTTGTGAAAAGCAAAGGTTATTTTTGTGAAATGTATTATATTTTTTGTGAAAAATAACGTTTTGTATCGAAAGTTGAAATCTATTTACTCAAATTCGAGCCAAGCCTTTATTAAAAAACTTTTTAAAATCATTTTGCTGAAGTTTTCCTCTCTGGTGAACTTGTTGTTTACAAATTAAGCATTTTAAAACGTCACAAAATAATAAATAATTAGTAAACAGTAAGTTTTTATGGAATAGAATTTTGTGAAAGCGCCATTTTATTATAAGGAATTATGTGAAAAGGCCTATTTTATTATAAAGAATTTTGTGAAGGGTTCCATTTTATCAAATTTATTTTTGTGAAGAGATCCATTTTATTAAATTGACGTTTGTGAAGGGTTCTGTTTTATTAAATTGATTTTTGTGAAAGGAGCTGTTTTATTATGTAGATTTTTGTGAAGGGCCCTAAATAGGTCTCAAATTTTGCCTGGATCGACCATTGCTTACTAAGTAATCGAATGGTGTTTTCTACTTTTTAATTAGGACTGAAGGTTTTTCAGAAAATACTGTCAGAGTTTTGAACCGAATTTCCAGACGCAATAGCGCGGGAAAGTAGAAAAATAATTGTCGTCACCTGACAACAATCGCTTATAATTCGATAAGTAATTCCTTTATAAAACAACAAACAAGAAAAATGTTCGATTCCAATTTTATTTTTTAATTTCTTCTTTTGTGTTTAAAAATGAATCCGTAAATTAGACAGAATGTTTCGCAATGTTGAGCAGAAATTTTTTTTTCTTTCTTTCTTTTTGAGAATTGTTTTCAAGGGATAACCTATAATTGGATTCTCAGTTTGGTTTGGATGGTAAAACTGACACCATTCTTAAAAGAAAAGACCAGTTTCATTTATGGAAATAAAATAATTTAGTATGATTGCTTCCGTATATATTCACCAATCTTTAGCTCTGCACGTAAAGTTCCTACAATTTTTTCTTTTTCTTTTTTTTTTTCATTTTAATAAATTTTATATACACCGAATAAAATGTTTCCGAAAATTACACATTATTTTCTTGAAATCAGAATAGGTATTCAATAAAACTCAAACAGAAGCGTGGTGATAATGACGTCATTCTCAAAAGAAAAAGATACCTTTCATCCATTAAAATAAAATGCTTTATTATTATTCTCTCAGTAATCATTAGATTTTATTTCTGTAACGTACAGGTACTTAAACTGCATATTTGCAAGTAAATCAGAGTAAAGAAAATTGATAATTTAATATACAAAAAGATTATTTGATATAGAAACTAATGAAATCGAGTATTTTGTAATGTGCTTAAAAATGATTGTAATGAAATGATTTATTTGAATTTTACAGTGACGCTTAAAGCATGGCTCAGGAGGTTGTCAGGTGTAAGCTATCGGGAAACAGAGCCCTCAAGTATTTAATTAAAAATAAAGCCTTTTCTTTTTAAAAGCTTTAAATTTAATAATATAAATAAATGTAAATACCATGGCTATAGTTTCTTATTTTACGAAAACAGATTTTAAAGATTTTTATAAGTAGTGTGCGTTTTACTGAATTTGAAAAGTTTAACGTCCTTTCTCAGATAAAAATGCAAGTTTTTTATTTCACTTTTTTAGTCTTGTAAAATAATCAACAAGTGGGTAAGTGTGATCGAAGATAGCACAAATGGTTTCGTTTAATATTCCTTTCAAAACACTTTATCCTTCCTTTAATAAATAAAAATAAATTTCATTTTCAAAAAAAAAAAAAAAAACATGTTTTTTATAAAGTAATAATTTACCGTCTCGTTTTTTCGAAAATCTGAACCAGTCCGATAGCGGGCGAAGCCCGCTATTATACTCTGTCATAATAATATCTGTCATGTGGCGACTAAATGCGATATTAAAAAAATATCAATTTCAAAATTAAACATGTTGTATAGAGACTTTCAAAATGTTAGACGTCAGATTAATTTCTTTTAAATTCTCTAATAACGTCCTATTAAGTTAATTTCTGTATTTACACATACTCCTTGTATTATTGAGAAATGTTTGAAAATTTCCTTTTTATTACCAATATGATGTCATATTAATCTTTTTTTCAATTGGTGAAACTTTTTATTTCATTTTCATTTTTCACGTGGAAATCTTTCAAAAGAAAATTAATTATTGTAGAAATAATTTGATTGTGGATTTTTAATTGTTGGCAACTGCTGCAACGTAAAATGTTTAAATTTAATAGAAAAAGGCTGTTAGATTTTTGGTTTTTTATCTCTACATATTAAAAATAATACGATTTTGAGCTTCATAATACGTATTTAGCTATAAGTACACAAAATTTCATGACTGTAAGTTACATAGTTTCTGAGAACCGGCTCTGTGACGGACAGACAACGAAGCGGGAGTAATAGGGTTTCGCGAGATGAACGAAACCCTAAAAATGATATTTTCAATAATCAATTGCAGTCTTCCACTACAATGCGTTTCCGAATTTTTACAACCATACAAATAAATTAAATATGTTAAAAAAAAAAAAAAAAAACCACGGACCAAAAGGATAACAAACATAAATCATAAACTTCAATTGTGCTATAATATAATTGATAACTTAAGATTGATTTTCTTATTTTTGTTATAATTATGACTTTAAATAAACAATAATCACTTGTTACTTTTTAAATGCCAATATATTGATAATATTGAAAATGCTTCATGTACATTTAATTTGTACGTAAGATATTTTTAATGTACTGAAAAATTAATCTCATTTAAACATATCTTGTTGTTTTATCTTTCACTGAAATAATTCTTTTTAATCAAGATATTTTCTTTCATTTCGTAGTAATCTTTTTTTTTTTTTTTTTTTAATTTACTCATCAGTTAAATGCAACAATAAAATGCAACCCAGGAGCAGAAAAAAAGCCGCATTAAAAAAAGAACTTGAATTTTTCAAGAAACTTTAAAAATTGCATGATAAACTATTGGTCTCAAAGAATATTTTTAGATGAATCAAAATTTAATTACTTTTGACCTGTTGGAAATCAGTATGTAAGAGTGACAGATATAATGAAAATTGTGCTGTTCATGCATTTCATTCATGCATTTATGCTTTATCCTTATGTTATTGTATTAGGTTATGTTATGGTAGGGTATATTATGGAAATATTCAAATATTAACCCTGAGAGGTTCACATTTAAATTGTTCAGTTCATATTTAAATTCAATATCAAATGCAATATAAAATGCAGAAAAAAATCCATTGTTTAAAGCTGGTTATTAAAGTTGTAAACCCTTTTTTACAATACATGACATAATGTAATATAGTGGCAAATTAGATAAAATAACTATATAATTCGATGCCAATAAATTTATTTAATTAAAGAGAAAAAAGCGTAATAACTAAATTATGAGGATTTTTTACTAATACAATCTATATTATAAAGGACAAACGTGTCCGTGCGTAACGCTGACGTCATTTTGCGAATGGCAACATTTGACAATGAAAATTTCGGTTTTGCGACTTTTGCTACTGCAATTTTTTTAATTTCTAAACATCGCACATTTTCAATTGAAAAAAAATCTACTTTCAAATGCTATTTGTTTGAAAACTGTATCGTAATTTGCTTGAAAACTGTATTGCCATTTACTCATTTTTTATGGTTTTTAACACTTTCCAACATAGTTGAAAAGGGTTTATGAATTCGGTTTATCTGTCTGTCTGTCTGTCGTCTGTCTATCCGTGCTCTAACTCGCGTAAATATACTCGGATCTTCATGCAATTGATATGTGTTATTGGGGCTTACTGTGGCATGGTCCATATTGAAAATTAAGTGTGCAGCACTTATAGTTTTTTTTTTTTTTTTTTTTTTTTTTTTTTTTTTTTTTTTACAGAGACACTCAAAATAATTACGTTACATCACGGTCTATGAAGAAAAATTGTTTGCAGTTTATTTTAATAATGTTTCACTGTTTCAAACCTGTTAAAATTGATATATATCACTAACGTGGATTACAAGAGGAATACTATAGAATACTGTGTTTTTTGCTTTCATCGTTCATTTACAGGGACACACAAAAGAATTCGGTTAAAGTACTGCTTATTAATAATAATTCCTGGGAATGTTTTTTCAGTTGCTGAACCCGTTTTTAAATTTAACTCTTTTTTTTTTGTCTATTACTTGGTGTGTATAGATTGTATACAGGGCAGCACAAAAATTTTCGAGTACATTTCCGTTTAATGTCGGAAATTGCAGAAGGGGAATTTTAAACTGTGCTACGCGTTTCCTAACTGAACTCAAATTTAGCATTCTATTTAGTATATATACAAATCTATAGATCCTATACAGTGTGCTGCACAAAAGAGCTCGGTTATTTTTCCGAATAGTGTTGGTAATTCCTGAAATTGGATATTTAACTATGTTATTATTTTTCAAAATTGTTTAGTTAGATATCACCTTACACATTACCGTAAAAATTTGCAAAAAGTTATTTTAGGAGTGTTGGAAAGTGTTACATAATCTATTCCTTGACGCATGATTTTTCGTGAGTGTTAAAATAATTAAAGACGATTGTGAAAGATTAATACTTCACTTTTATTAATATAAACAGTTCAGCATTTGTTTCCGGCTTATATTCCATAACGAATATTGAAACTTCATCACTAAATAAAATAAATAAATATATAAATAAAGGAGATGCAATCGAACTACGCACTTAAATCATTGAAATTATCGGAATCAAAATGTTGCTGTCTAAGCGATTTCTTCTGCTGTTAACTCTAGGCACGAGGCCAATATTGATATTATTAGTGAAAAATCTAAAAAAAAAAATATATATATTAAATGTAAAAAAATCTGTTACATTTTCAATTAAAAGAATGGTGTTCACCTATATTCAGTAACACGGGAAGACCGTGTTGAATCCCCTAGTTTTTTTTAACATGTATTTTGACCATTAATTCTTCATTATATTTCATGGATAAGATATTTTCATTTATTTCAATTTAATAAGAACATTTAATTTGATTTCATTGAGAATTCTTCAGAAACTAAGTTTTTGAAAATTGTGATTGTTCAATTATTTTTCCATGTTTTTCTTTATTAATATGTAAATAAATAGCTTACAAATAGTGAAAAATCATAGTTATATGTATTGCACAACTCTATCCGCAAAAATGTTTTTTTTTGTTGCAATTGGGAAGGTGTTTGTAGTCTCGAAAGTCAACTGTAGCAGAGCACAGTCATTTGTCTAAACTGTCATCCTATTGCCCTTCTTCCCCGAAGGGATTTATTTTAAAAGGGGACCATCTTTAGCAGACTTTTTGAAACGCAAATGAAAGTAAAAGATTTTCTTCTCCAAGAAAATTGGGGTGGAATGATGAATGAGATTCTCATTGTATAGGTTGACCCCGTGCTACGTGCGGTTGAATCCGAGCGCGCTGGTCCCACCAAGAAGAACGCCCGACAGAACGACCGCAGCGCCCAAAAATGGCAAACAGACCTGGCCGTCTTCGGAAAAAAACAGGCAAACCGTTGCGACAGCCAGTCAGCACCACCACCATTTATTAAAAACAATTGGTGGGGGTACAAACTAAACCCAAATAGGCTGGCCCTACCTGGACAATTTCCAACACGCGACAAGGGGCAGGGACTGAAAGTTAAAGATTAATGAAAAATAAAAAAAGTTACAAGGCAAGATCTGTCGTTGGAGCCAGCGCTACTTCGCGACAGGTAGTGACAGACAAGATGTGGGTGTGGTACCACATGGTACGACTGCACCTTTTGTACACTTCGCTGTAGAAGCACGAATAATATGGGGATGAGCAGTACAGTGATGCGACTGAACCACTTGTACAGTTCACAAGATGACGGCCCGTAAAAAGGGAGGAGGGAGGAGCCGGTGGCAGTTTTCCCCGCGACAGAGAGCGCCACAGGAAATGCGCTGAAGCCTGGTCACCGTCCGTTGAGTAGCGAACTGTTGATGCAGGCTGATGCAAACTTGTAGATGTTAACCAGGCAGGGCATTTCCAGGGAGTGATAACAAGGTTGCGATACAATAAACGACAAACAATGGATGTTAAGGGAAATCGGTCTGCATGACCATACAAAAAGATTTAAAGATAAATAGCTGCAACAAACAACAGGGGTTAATGTTAAGTAAGGTTTCATAGGTACGTTAAGAACTTAATTTCAACTAATTTATGGATCAGAGTTGAGCGAGTTAGTATATTATGCAGCCAAGAAGCTGTCGGAAAAGGAGGAAACCTGAGATGCAAAGAAACAGTCAGGGGACAAGAAACGTAATAATGGTCAGGGGTGCCTACGTCGCCAGATTCGCACATATCGGTACGGGATCTTTTGAAGTTTTAGAGGTAGCTTCAAGATTGTATTTTTTAACGTTCAAACATCGTATTTCTAAGAAAACACAATGAAATAAAAAGAAAAGTCAAAGATAAAGACAAATTCCATCGCCTGTTTTGTATGACGTATGTCTTGAAAAAAGACGTGATGCATATGAGATTAAATTTGATTTCCATTAATGCAATACAGATTTGCGCTTGCGAAAAAGTATTTCAACGACATCTGTTATATGTTGAAAGAAATACATTTTGATATTTGAAAGATATATTTTTAACATGCTATTCGCAAAACATTATGGACACTGTATGCAACAAATACGCTATAAAATGGTAAAATATCTCTTAAAAATATAACATAACCACGAAAAAATATATACAATAACCTCTTCCGAATTACTCGGGATTCTTTTTTATAAAATACGTCCGAAACAAGCACATTTTCGAGATTAACGTAAGAATTTATATAAAAACAAAGTTTCGTTTGCTGCCACTGATTTTCGAAAACTTTTGCGAGTAGTTTTTATTGTGTATTAGTCAGTTTTCTCAAACCGAAATATCGGTTTTTAGGATGTTATTTATTCTCAATTGAATATTTTTAGCTGGGTAATTCAATTTATACATGCCAAAGTAGTAACAAAATAATATTAATTTTAATATTAATTTTACTGGGCGTTCATTTATCATGATTATCTGTAAAATACGTTTGTTGAACATGAAAATGTTAACTTCAGAATTGACAGTATTCGAAAAACCTATATTCCGTGTTCAGAAAACTGATTAATGCAGTATTAAAATATACACAGAAATGCTTCAGAAAAGCAGCGACCGCATAAGAAACTATTTTTATAATTACTTTTTTTAATTTCTTAAATATATTGGTTTTTGAGGCTTCTAAAAATGAAGAACGCTTTCGAAATCGTGGTAACTCTTAAGAAGTAATTGTACATTTTAGTTCGTTGTTATATCATATTTTCACAGATTAGAAACATTTGACTTTTTTTACAGCGTACAGTGAACTCGCGTGATTGCTGTCTTCCATGGTTGGTCATTTTAAGTTTGCACTAACCGAAGTTCGCATTAACGATTTAAGGATTTGAATGGTGCGTAATATCCCTTTGCATTAGAAATATGAAATTGGTTGTCAAGTTTATGGTAAAAGAAACAATCTATATATTTAAAACGCTAAGCATTTTGTTTCGACAATCCGTGAGAACAAACTACTACATCAAATTACATCATTCTTTTTTAAATGAAAGATATTTGGTCACAGATTTGTTATCGTACATTCGTTTGTTCGAAAATTTAATTAATTAGCCGTAATCTTAAATTAAAATTTTACTTCTGCTTATGACGTCATAAAGTCGGCAATCAGATTAACGCCCACTGTTGCAACGTACAGAGTTTATTTTCTGAACTCAATGATTGCGAGCATAAAAAATAAATATCAAATATTAAAAGCACGTGACTTTTAGGCCGAATTTTTTAATTTGTAAGTTAAAATATAGTTAAAATGTTTAAGTATTTCGGTAAAAATATTTATCCGTGTGTTTTCTGTGATGTCACGGAAATATTGTCCATTGGGTTCATTTTATAATTGAGCATTATAACTTTGTTGATGCCATTTTTTTTCATTACAATTAAATGCAAAATATATTTTTATTTGTATGCATGGTGCTTAAGCATAAATGTACGTGTGAAAAGTTTGTACATTTTAACATTGATAAAACTAAAAAGAAAAATTTATATGATTGTGTCAACATGGCGTAATATTAACTGATATTTCAATTTTTAATTTTAAAGATTAGAACTGGAGCCTTTATTGGTTGCTTCATCTTGATTGCATACCTTGATTACATGTTACCAATTACTTTTTTTAAATTATAGGATTAAGTTATAGGAATTATAGGATTTAAATTATTAAGATTTCCTTTTTTAATAAAAAAATCACAAAAGTTAAGAATTTCAGGAAAAAAAAACTTGAAATAATGATTGGATTTTTAGCTAGAATAAACAATGTAAGGCTAATATTTTATAGGAATTATTTTGGTAGGTTTGTTATAAGTTCATTTAACAGTTCCTTATTAGCGGCAAAGTCTTATTTCTTTCACTGCGAATTTTTCTTTCGATCTCAAAAAATGGTATTCTACTTTTGGACGACAACCAAAACACAGTGGCAATATTTAGAAATGTAAAAAGGTTGTGACAACAAACGGCACTATCGCTTTAGCTTTCATCGCGCTTACATCACTTCTAAATACTAAAAATTTAATTTTTTTACTACATTTTAATTCTTACATCCTCAATTAGAAAAAAAAAATTAGCTTTCGATTGAAATTTATTTGAAATCTGCCACTTAATTTAACGACTTTTCAAATAATTTTCAAGCATGAAATATTTTTCAATTCTATCTCAACAATGACCATCCGTTTGTTTTAATAATGTAAAATAGCCCCTTGGAAAGTTGCAACAATTGAAAATAGGTATCCCTAACCTTCATGAAAAGTGAAAAAAAAAATAATAAAAACCTGATAAATCATAAGATCAGATTATCCATAAGGTAGAGTATTTTGGCGCTAATATAAAATCTGTCAAAAGAAAAAATATATATTTTTAGTTTATGATTAACATAAAATTGATATGTTGAATTCGTTGATGTGTATGTTGAATCAGAATATGCTAGGAACTGTTATTTATTTTTGTTTTAAAGATCCATAGGATATTTAACTGTATAAGAGACCGACTGTGAAGGAAAAGGAATAATCATCCTGATTATGTAAAGGGATAGAAGAAACAATACAAATAAATTACAATTGAAAACATTAAAATTCTCCCTCATCTGCATATTAATTTATTATTTTTAACAAAAATTCTTCATTTTTACATAAAAATTGATTAGCTTAAAACAATGGATGCGTTTTAGAAGATATGGATTTGAAACGAACAATGATTAAAGAGGACATTTTAAAACTTTTAATTTAAACATTTTAAAACTTTTTAACGTCGAATTTCAACGGTGCCTTTGGGCAGATGCAATACATATGCGTATAGGAGCTCATTCTATTGCATTATCACGGGGGGGGGGTGCTTATACTATGTTCTTTTATTTACTGAATATGAGATGAAAGTAGGAAATTTGTATGATACTTTATGATAGGACTATTTGTATGATAATTTATAGGTCCATGACCTTTTTTTTTGTTGTTGTTTTTTTTTGTCGTGGGGAATATGGTGGTAATGTCAAACTGATTTGCATTACACATTTGTTTACGGAGTGTTCATTTGGAGTTTGCATCGGAAATAGCATTTCACTGGGGGGGGGGGATTTTTTAAAATAAAATATTTGAAAGACTGTTTCATACGAAGACCTACAAAGAAGCTTATTTTACTGATATTTTTATAGTATTTTTTTCCGTCACGTTTTGACGGGTTCCATCTAGTGTTTCTTTTATTTTAGTAATTTTAGTGAAAACGCAAGTTAATGAAAATATGCTGATTTAAGATTATAAATTATTTAAGATAAACAAAATATGTAAAGTAATTTCCATATGTACACAATTTAATTAAAATATCTCTCACATATCTTTGCGATAGCTGAACAAAAAGTCTATTTACCACATCATATTCCAGTTTTGCGGCCGACTAAAAAAATTGGTTTTTTATATCTTTTATATTCGTAATACTGTTGGACAGCCGTTTTTTATCAATTTGTGAATCTCTCGCCTTTTTGGTATGGTAGAATGTTTTCTTTCTCTTCGTTCCGGTCACTGACAATATCATCTTCACTCACGAACCACAGTTACATTAACGTTGCTTTTGAAGAAATAAATTATAAAACCCATTTCGATTTTGCTCGGTCTATTAGTGAAAATATTTTCCGTATTATTCGATGAGTAGTACGATTTAAGCGATTCATTAACATTCATTTCAACTAGAGAGTAATAAGGTAAATAAAATTCTCTTTATAAACAAAGATATGTCTTAAGCATAAACGTATTAACAAGCGTCCACTGTAAATACCGTGTGTTACTTTAATCTTCAGTTCCAGCATGAAAACTACCAAAGCAATTTTCATTTTTAACATTTTCCAACATAATTGATAAGTGTTTATTAATTGTGTTTGTCTGACCGTCATGTTTGGCCGCCTGCCGTGTTCTAACTCGCGTAAATATACTCGGATTGCTATGTAATTGATATACAATGTGTATCTGAAAAAGTGGGTAAAACTCTACGTGGTAATAGAATGCAGCTATACGAGAAAATTTCGTCATAGAACGCAAGCAGTGAGAAGCTAAAAGGTAGTGTTCCACTGTCGCAGTTAAAGAATTAACACAAGAATGAGAGGAGTTACTTCAGAAAATGTTTTATTAACAGCAATGTAATTAATGTACATGCTCAAAGAAACGCGCAAAAGATCTCCCGTCAGCTGTAATGCACGCTTCACACCTGCGGGTTAGGGACAGACGCACATTTGCGCAGACACCAGGCATTTCCCGAATATCCACTGCGACAACGGCAATCCTGGCGGCTAGATCTATACCGGTTTCAATGGGGCACTCGTAGATTAGGATTTTCATATGGCCCCACAGGAAAAAGTCCAAACACGAGAGATCCGGCGATCTAAGTGGCCAAGCTATGGGACCACCTCGACCAATCCATCGCCTTTGGAACGTTGCATCTAAAGTGTTCCGTATATCCAAGGCAAAGTGTGCAGGCGCCCCTTCGTGTTGAAACTACATTCTCGACCTGATGGGGGTTGGAATCAGACGCAGCAGCTCCGGCAACACCTCTCGTAGGAATGTGTCATACCATTTACAACGCCACCTAGCGGCTCGCGCAGCCATACATTCTATGACAAAATATGCTCGTATAGCTGCGTTCTATCACCCCGTAAGGTTTTACCCACTTTTTCAGATACACCATGTATGTTATTGAGATTCGTTTGGAATGTTCGGTATGGAAAACAAAGTGTGTAGCATTTATAGTTTGTTTACATAGAACATTATAAAAAATTCCGTCTAAAATATATTCAAATTGATATACATCACTGAGTTGCCTACAACATGCTTACTATAGAATATGTTGTTGCATATCATTTATCGTTCATTTACAGGGATACGCCAAAGAATTCGGTTACCGTACTAACTATGAGCGATAATTGCTGAAAACGCGTTGTCAGTTGTGGTATGCGTTTCTAAATGTAACTATTTTTTTTTCTTTGCGATTAAATTATATAGATCATAAACAAGGTTGCACACACAAATTCATTTCCATTTATTGACGGGAATTGCTGAAGGGGAATTTTCAAGTTTTCCAATAGCACTAAATTTTACCATAGAGGAGAAGGTCCAAATACCAGCTAGTAGGTGTTCTGAAGACTGATAGCAGCATAGCCTAGCGGCTATATGCAGAGTTCGTAACTTTAACTAAAAGAAGAAAATCACGAGCAGTACGTCGTTGAAGTCTGTCTTATTTACATACAGTAATTGCAAAAGGGTCGACACGACGGAATCTGGGATATGAAAGTTTTTGATGTATGTGTTTCTATTTTTTTTAATGAATACTGAACGTATCTTGGCCTGAGTGGGCGATTAAATTGTTTTCTAGATACATTTAGCTCCTAAGTGCTGCGCACACGTTATTGGTAGTTTACTATATGAATGAATAATACCGGTTTTAACTTTAACATAGCAGTGGTCCATATACAAGGCACCCACAATGGTTAAAATCCGGCTAGTCGTCGATTTTTTTTTCTACTTTCTCTCTTTTGTGGGCTTGATCCGCGTGAAGGGGAAGAAAATAAATATTAATTTATGTGATCGCGGATCCTGTATTGTTTTATTGCGTCATTTGCGATTTTGGTTACCGGATCAACTCACAGAAAAGAGTTGTTGGACAAAATCGTCCGGCAATAAATGGGTAGAGAAAGAAGAAAAATGATGGAGGGGGGGGGGGGAACTGAGAAAATATAAGAAAGAAAGGAGCAAAAGGAGCTGAAATTGGATTTTTAAAAGGTACAAAAGGAAGATATTCGACAGAAGAAGATGATGAAATTTGCGTCTTCCTCGAGTGTGCTTTCTCTACGGACAAGAAGGGGGAACTGTGGGTTCAATGTTTAAAATGGGATATGTGGGACCATAGCGACTGCACCGACTCAGAGAGTAACTACTATATTTGTGATTTTTATAGATAAAATAATCTGCGTTTCAAGCAATAAGGGATTTTTGTTTGTTTGTTTGTTTAACACGTTAAAAAACAGAACTAGGAACGGAATGAGAAGAAGACTGTCAGAGATAGTCACGAAGATTTTTATAAATTTGACAAAAATGTTTGTTTATGAAATATTCCATGCTCTTTCTGTACATATTAAAATGTTATTAATCAATAAAATTTATTAGAAAATATCATCTCTTAATTAACAAAATTTATCCTATTTGTGTGATTCTTTTGGAAAAAACTGAGGTAGGCAGTATTTAAACCCCAATTTATAAACTTAAAATTGCAGACTTTCGGAATTTTATGATTTATAAACAGAAAACACTTAAACTGTTTTTTAAGCTTAAAAACGGATGTAAAACATGTCAAAGGATCCTACCATAAATTTTTACTCCACTAATTTTAAAAATTGTAGGATCTAGATTGAAAATAAAAGTGGTAGCCGGTATTTGACCTTCGCCTCTATGTCGTATTTATACAAATCTACAGATCATATACCGACTATAGATGTTAATTGCTGAGATTGCTCAAACGTGGTGAACGTTTTTCAAATTATTTATTTAAATACCATATTTCCCCTTATCAAACGGGAATTTTTTTTTCAGTATTCTGAATGTGTTGGAAAATGTTTCATAATCTATACTTGACGCATGATTTTTCTTTCTTGTTTAAATAGATTTTAGTAATTTAGCTGCCTCTAAATAAGACAAATATATGCAATTTTAATATGTGTGTTTTTTATGTTTTAATTAGATACTGGAACAAAAATTTATTGGCAATTTTCATTCACAAGGTTATTAAACTACGCAATTTAACCTACGCAATTTAAACTTACGCAAATTAATTAGTATACATTTCTTTTTTATAATGCTTATAGATACAAATGCTATAGTATAATGTAGCTGTAATAACGCTGAAGTCAACTCAACAAACAAATATTTTAGTGCCTATATTTTTAAAGAGCTAGCAACAATCCCTTCGATTTGACAGTTACCATTCATTTTGAATTTTTGTTCCATATACCTATTTTATGTTTCTTGAAATTTGGCAGACTCCTTCATTCAGCTTTCTTCTCTTTTATTCAACTACGAACAATGAAATGCGAAAACAACTCGAAAATGTTGCAAACAAATCGGATAAAATATCTTTTCGAAATATCCATGTTACCTCACAAAAAAAGTACACGATATTTGAAATACAATTCTATAGCCTCGAAATTGTTTTACTATGTAAATATACATTTCTGCTGAAGGACGGCAGAAATAGAAAATAAACGAAAATTCTTTGTGTTATTGATTTGTAGAATTCATAAATTTAACTTATTTTTGAAACTTCAATAAAATGATGTGAGATTTAACAATTGCGAAAGGAAATGGTCATCTAGCATTTCTCTTATTTTTTTTCTAATTTTTGACCGACTTCCAACAAAAGAAGTTATAAAATTGGTTTGTAGTTTTTTCCCTTTGTATGTCCGCATATAACTTTTCTACAGATGTTCCTATATTGATAATGGCTTTTATTGTTACTGTTTGTTTTCAAGATTTCCTTTTGGGGGTGGTCTCATTACAAATTTCATCAGGATTCCAAAATGGTATGATGTCTGCTTGACCGTTTACTAGTTTTTGTGTTTTTTGTTGTTTGTTTGTTTGTTTGTTGTTTGTTCGATTGTTTTTTTTGGTGGTGTTGTTTTTTTTATTTTTTTTGTTGTTGTTTGTTTGATTTTTTTGTTGTTGTTTGTTTGATTGTTTTTTTGTTGTTGTTATTTGTTTGATTGTTTTTATTGATGTTTGTTTGATTGATTTTTTTGTTGTTTGTCTGTTTGTTTTTGTTGTTTGTTTCTTTTTTATTTGTGTGTTTGTTTGTTTCTTTCTTTCTTTCTTTTTTATTTGCGTGTTTGCTTGTTTGTTTGTTTGTTTTTATTTTTCAACCTGTAACTTTCGTAAAAATTTGCCAATTTTTGCGAAATTTCAATTAGTTGTTAAGGTGCACATTACTACTTTATATTTTTAAATAATCGTCGTATCGTATGCAGTTTTTTTACAAAGACATGTCAGAAAATTTGGGTATGATCGTCTGCCGAGCGTCAAACATGAGCGATAATGGCAACTATGGGATTTACAGTGAATGCAGATGACAATAAGGAGTTATCACAAAAAACATTCTTTTGTGCCAAACCATTCTCACTAAAATGCGCCAACTGGCATGCTATAAATACATATCAGTGTAATAATGTAAGAAACAATCCCTTGAAGTCGATTTTTTAAATTACTTGTTATAGAAAAATGAGAAGTTTGGTCTTGTAAATCGATGCGTATTTTGTTAATTCACTATTTAAAAAATCTATTGATTTTACTTTAAAACTATCGGCTAAGAAGTCTATAAAAACTTACAGTGAAAACGGCGAAAAATCTGGGGTGGGGTATTTTCTTTTTCACGTTTCTGATTTTTAACAATGAAATAATGTACTATTTGATTTTTTTAAATATTTTTTTTTATATTTGTGTGGTAAATACATTCATTTTTCTTTTTCCAAAATCAGCAGATTGTTTTTTAGTTTTACAGTCTTTAAATAAATACATTTCAGTCTGAAATTTTCATAGAAATTGTTACTTTTTTAAATATAATAACAGGGTAAAAATTTTGGAAATATTTTTCGTTGCTTCCAAATACAATAAACTTCATATATCTTACCCTATTTGTAAAGCCATGCTTAAAAGAGGGTATCAAAAGTTTTACAGATTTTTCGTAAAGTCGCAAAAAAATTGATTTATTTCCAAGTTTATTCTCCAAAAACCCAGTTTATTCTCCAGGTTTAAATCGGGTTTTTCTCAGTCTTTGCAACTCTATATTTGAAATCACGAAATCATTAAATTTTTATCATGAAAATCAATATTTTAATTATTGTTTGTCACTGCATGAAACAACAAAAAACAGCTTTAGCAGTTTTGCATGTAATCGAATTCTATTGCAGCTTCTGCAGCTTGATAAATAGTTTAAATTAGAAACTAAAATCATGGTGCTAGAAAGGATGAATTTCTAGTTTTTGTGTTTTTTGTTGTTGTTTGTTTCTTTTTCGTTTTTTTATTTGTGTGTTTATTTGTTTGCTTGTTTGTTTGTTTTTATTTTTTAAGCTGTGTCAATGAAACTTTAAAGCAATTTCATTCAGCATTGTTACACTGAAAAAAAAAATGTTTATCTTACAGTATTATACTGTAAAATTAGCAGTAATAAACAGTAAAATAAGCAGTAAAAATGCGCGGCAGTGTATAAATGCTTATTTTACTGTTTATGAGGTATTTCTCGGTGAGATCTCAATTTCCCCTCGCTAATGTGAAACCTATGGGCGTTGAGTGCATTCGTATTTTTAAAATATCTCCCCAGAATTTTTTTATTTTCAACTCCTTCTTTCTGTGTACTATTCTTAAAGGATGTCTTTTTTTTCTACTTGACATAATATTCCTAACACATATGCTTAATTTAATATTTTAGGTGTTAAAATCTTTGCAAAGCTGACGAGTTGTGAGTAAGATTTTAACACTTAAAAGAAATTAAGAATATATTTTAGAAATATTTTGACAACGTAAATAAAAAGAAGCACCCTTCAAGAAAAGTACATAGAAAAAAGAAGTTAAAAATATTAATTTCCTGAGGAGATACTTTAAATATACGAATGCATTCCAGATCCATACGTGTAGCATTTGCAAGGAGAATTTGATATCTCACTGATCAATACTTTCAAAGACAATTATTCACATCGACACCATGATTGGATTTTTAGTGTATATATTCTCTGTTAAATGTGCAATAGACTGTAGTATGTAAAACATTAGGGTTTTTTTTTTTTTGTTCTTTTTTTTTGCAATATACCTTGTGGAAACTTTGGTGATTGGCTGAACCAACTTTTAGTGTTTCAGTATCTGCAATAATAAGGTGGCGAAACATTGCGCCATCAAATGGTGTTGCAGTGGCTACAATTAAAGATTGTGAAAAACTTGTTTCAACGTTCAGTATTCCAGTTAAGACATAAATTTCTGTAGGCTGTACCATGAACTAGTAGAATGTTGAACCCTCCATTGGTAAAATGGGAGGGGAGGGGCTGGTTGAAACGAGAACTATTGAAATATTGAACAATAAATTGATAAAATAATACATCGAGGACAGGCAAAATGCTGAGGTAGAGCGTAAAATACTCAAAAAAAAGACTCCGCAACAGTGGCAACAAGTCATTTGGTTTGATTAATTATTCTTCACCATATTTCAGACGACGGGACGCGTTCATATGTGGAAAAAGCCCGCAGAAGTATTTATGCCTGACTGCCTCTTGCCGACTGTGAAGCATGGAGGTGGTTCCCTTACGGTATAGGGTGCGATATCTTGGCGTGGCCTTATGCCGCTTGTTACTTTGCAAGGGAAGGTTACACTATGAAGGTTACACTATGTGCTCACTATGTCGATATTCTGGGGGATCAGGTGCATCCTTTTGTTCAGACTTTATTTCCAGGAGAATGCCCATTTTATCAAGACGACAAGGTTCCTATCCATACAACTAAAATCTTCCAAAAATGGTTTGAGGAGCATGAAGAGGAAATAGGACATCTTGCTTGGTCCCCTCAGTCTCCAGACTTGAACATTATTGAACATTTGTAGGGATATTTGGAGTCAAAACTCCGTGCTCGATTTCCTCTACCATCTACGCTTTTGTAATTAGAGACTGCTCTCGAGGAAAAATGGCTTCATATTCCTTTTAATGTTGTTCATGACCTCTATGAATCCATCACACGTCACATCAATATGTAATTAAGTCAAATGGTTGTTCAACCCTCTGATAATAAAGCTTTTATCTTATTTCATAGGTGTTCGTATTATTTTGTCACCCATCTGTACAAGTGTGCGTATAGGTTCATGGTTGTATTAAGTTGTATTGAAGCTTCAAAATATATACTTTTAGTTTTAAAATTAAAATTATTTTTCAGTTAAACTTTTCCCCGCTTTATATATAATATAGAAAAAAATCAGAATTTATAGCAAAAGACATTTATTACGAGCTCGCATTCTTTTGTAAATCCAAAAAGAAAACTTATATTTATGTACGCTACATTCCTTTCGCTTTGCCACCATCTGAGTTCAAAAAAGAAATTCACCCAAAAATGTCTTAAATATGAGGCAGTATTTTGACCTCACTTTATCTTCCTTATATAATGAGGAGTTTTTAAGTGAGTTGAAAAAAATGATTTAGTCTCACTCTTCAAACAAATGTGTCTTAGCAAAAGAGAATAATGTTAAAAATACTTGCAATTCTCTTAATTTCATGTCTTCCAAACAGTGAAAATTATTTAAAAATATTTTTTCTTTATTTAAAGCATTTTCTTTTAAACAAATAATATTCGGTCTAGAATTTAAAGGATGATAACGTTAATAATTTCAAGCATACCTCTTTGGTTCTTTTTTAATAAGTTTTATACAGACAAATTCAGAGAACAGAGGAGAACATAAACCCGAGATGTAAAAATATAGCATTTGTAGTTCATTTACAGGTTTATTTTAAAATCTTAAAACCAGAAAATGGGGAAGCAACCTTTTCCTCTCAATAGAGGTCGGAACGACTTTTTATAATTCAAATTGCTACTTATTTTTCATTATTCAGAAGTGATCTGTGGAACAACTACCATAAAAAAATATAAAAAATATCTTGCATCAGTATAAAAATCATATTAATATCATCTTCTCGGAGTAGTTGAGTGCAATAAAAAATAAAAAGGGATAAATCTCGGACAGAAATTATCAATCACCAAGCATAATGCTTCTCGTTGTAGTACCTTCTACAAAATGAGTACTAAAAAGTTTAAAGATATACTTGATCAAAATTTAAGTTATTTATAATCAATGTATAAACATTTTGTGAAGTTACATATTCTTGTTCAGGAAACTCCGTTATCACACCCTCAACTTGTGGACACCTTCAACTATAGTGATATACAGAGTATCTACGTACAGAAAAGTGATTATGCGCTCTTCGATAAGATTCCTTACTGTAATGAAAGAAATCTTGTGTGGATAAATATACTAAAAATACCAACGTTTGACACACAATAACATCGTGTAATAAACAGACGCACGTTTCATGAGTATCATGGACTCACTTCCTCAGTGTAAATAAACCTAAACCCTATTGTATCCCCCCAAAGACATGAAAATGAATCTAAAAACCCAAATGAAAAACAACAACACACCGAGAAACTCCTCCAATCTGATTAAGTCGGTTGGTTGGTTGTAGAGGATTCACTATGACAAAGTAACTCAACCCAGAAAGGTGAGATGTACGGTACACTTGAAAAATCATTAACCAGGGAGTTACCAAATTTATGAATATAAACTGCCTCAAAGAAGTCTAAATCTAATGGAGTGTTACATTTCTTAATAATAGTGGCTGAGTCGAAGTTAAAATTATGTCCCTCACTCCAACAGTGACAGGCAATAGAGGACTTTTGTAATTCTTTTTTCTTAATGTAATTTCTGTGTTCATTGAGTCTGAAACGGAGTTGTCGTTTAGTCTGTCCTATATAGGACAAACCACATTGACATTGGATATTGTAAATGCCCCAAAAGTTTTGATGTGAAATTTTATCCTTTAACTGTGAAAAATTTAGTTTATTAACTGGCTTAAAAACAACCTTAAAATCATACTGCCTTAAAATATGAGCTATTTTATAGCTAATGCTATTGTGAAATGGTAAAATAATGAGGTTAGAAAAAGATTCTGGGACATCAGAAGGAACAAGATTACTATTTTTATTTAGACAACGAAAAATTAAACGGTTGATATAAGTCAAACTAAAACCACGATTAATAGCAACAGATCTAATATAATTCAATTCTGTACCAAGGGAAACATTATCAGAACAAATGGAAATTGCTCTATTAATAAAGAAATGAAAAGCCGAGGCTTTCTGAGAAGGGGGGTGACACGAATTAAAATGCGGAGGGAGTGAGACTGCAAAAGGTTTCCGGTATACACAGGTATCAAATGTATTAGGCTGACGTGTGACTAACACATCAAGAAAGGACAATTTATTTTCAACTTCAACTTCATATGTAAACTGAATAACAGGATCTATTGAGTTTAGAATAGTTAAGACGTTATCAATGGATGAAATAGACAGGTCCAAGAGTGCAAAAGAATCATCAACATATCTGCAATAAAATGGAAAATTTATAAAATTAAATAATTTATCCTCAAAATAATGCATATACAAATCTGCTAGGAAAGGACTTAAAGGATTACCCATCGCTAAACCATCTGACATAGAATAAAATTGATTTAAAAACTGGAATGCATTTTGCGTTAAACAAATACTGAATAACTCAATAATGTGGTTTATCTCATAATCTGGGTAATGGAATTCTTTTAATCTTAAAGTGAGACACTGGAGTGCCCCTTGGACAGGAACATGGGTAAACAGTGAAATAACATCAAAGGACACCATGCGTAATGAGGGGGAGGGGGGGAAGTTCCTAATACGGTTTACAAAAGCACTTGAATTATGAATAGTATATAAATTGGAAACTGAAAGAAAAGAAAACCGTTTAACCAAATATTTAGCAAGTGGGTAAGAAGCAGAACCAATATTTGATACAATAGGACGGAGGGGGACACCAATTTTGTGTACTTTTGGAAGAGCATAAAAACGACTGCAGTTAGCTATGGAAGGAGTTAAAGAATTTATAGTATTTTCATCAATACACGGAGAAGTTTTAATGAGTTTTCTAGTACTCAGAAGATAACTGTTAGATGGATCCCGGTGTAATTTAACATATGGACCAGATTGTAAGAGATCGTGTACTTTATTAAAATAATCTGATTTATCCTGCAACACTATTTGACCCCCTTTATCCGCTTTAGAAATAACAATGTTTTCGTTGGACTTTATTGTAAGTAATGCATTACTGAGATCCTTGTTAACATTCGGTGTAAAATTCACTGCGTTATGCTCAATAGTATTTTTAATCAGAACTCTAATAGAATCCTTTTGAGAAACAGATAGTTTGCTAAATTTAAAGCAGTAAACAGTTTAAACAGTAAGATTCCTTACTGTTTATCACACTATGGTGCCTTAAATTCTCTTGACCAAAAACTGAAAAAAAAAAGTGTTAATTGCAATAAAAGTTATTATTCAATTTCATTTTAAACGTAACATCTTGTTTTCATTGGATTTTCATTGCATTCGTTAGACATTATTATTTCAAGAATTCGGATAATGGAGTTTATTTAATGAAATTTCACATTAAATTGGAGACAAAAATAATTTGTTAATTTTATTCAGCTATAAACATTTTAGAAACATGATTAATGTGTTTCATTTAGTCAAAAAATAATTGCAATAAGAATTTTATAATGTACAAAAAAATATCCGAATGATTTAAAATATTCAAGTACTTTGCAGTTTTTAAATTATAATAAGGTATGAAATTAAAAAAAAACTGTATCACAGTACAAAAATAACTGTACATAAGTATAAAATTAGTCTTACGATCTGCAACCTCTTTTTTGCTAAAAACTATACGAATAAAAGTTCTTTTCTTTACTAATCCCAAAGAAGAAATTTAAAATATATAGACAAACAAAAACACATAAGCGAGGATATCTCAAAAGAATCTGTAACATTTATTATCAGTAAAATCACTCTATATTGCTTGAAAAAATGTTGAAAAGAATGTTATTGGCAATAAAGGTTAAAATATCTGATATTAAACAGATGAGCTTAATTTTGTTTCTTTTTAGTTTATAAACGCAAGTATTTTTCTGTTTTCTATCTTGATACGGATAGTAACAAACATTCGATATTTCTTTTTTTTTTTTTATTTATGATAGCATAAAACACAACATGCGAAATTTTTTATATATATAAAACGAAGTTTTGATAAAACTTATTTCTTTAAAATTACGAACAAACACAGAAATATTCATTAAAAGAATTTTTTATATCGAAAACTGTTTTAAATATATTAATTACAAAACGAATTAAAATTGCTCTTAAATGTTTAGTCTAATGCGCTTAACAGAAAAAGTTGCATTTTACAATGAAACTTAAAATAAAATCGTGTACAAGTATAGCGTGTACCTTAAATTGGATTGGCGGTTTTCAAAATAAAATAATGGCAAACAGTGACAGTTTTTAAAATATTCTTGCAGGCGATTGATGTGTAAAGTTCAGAATTTCCTTAGTAGGCTTTGTTTTAGTACCATACCGTAAATTAAGACAAATGTTTCAGAAAAATAACATAACCACAAACGAAAACATACAATAACTTTCTCCGAGATACCCATGATTCCGAAAAGTATTCCGGTATATCTTTGAAAACCTTAAAATCCAATATATTTTCGAGATTTAAAGGAGAATTTATAAAAACGAAGTTTCTTTTGCTGCCACTGATTTTCGGAAATGTTTCCGAGAAGTTTTTACAGTGTAGTGTACGTTTTATAGTGTAGTTTTTATAGTGCAGTATTAAGTGCCGCGCATGCGCGGCAATGTATTACTGCTTATTTTACTGTTCATTACTGTTAATTTTACGGCATAATACTGGCAAATGGGGTAGATGGGATACCGTAAAATCAACATTTTTTTCTGCGGTGCATATTGCGAATGAGTTGAAATTCATTTTAGTTATTCTAACAAGTGCATGCTTCCAGATATTTTTACTTGTGAAAATATTCATCTTTCTAGAGAGATTATAAATGATCGATTCAAAATATTTAATTTATTGAAGGTCGAGATGTAATGAAATTCCAACCTGATATATTTCTTGACAGGAATTTTCAATTTTGTGAAGGACAACTATCACTATTTTGGATCTAGATCTTGTGTGTTTTGGAAGTAAACTTTATATAGCCTTATGCAGAAAATCAATAGTATAAATAATAATGCAAGTTTAGGGAGATTAGTTTTCGATTAGGGACATAAATCAGCCTTAAGAAATCAACAAACAGTTCTACTGTATTCATGTGTCTGATTATTTGACGAACTTTGAAAGAACTAACATGTGCAGCAAACTGTTCATCCTCTTAAAGTAAATAAAAGAGTTTTCTGACATATTATTTCATTTTATTTCGCAGAAAATAGAAAAAAATATCAAAAAATGCTGGCGGTGGCTTTTTAAAGAGTGGCCCAAAACCAGCCGCCAAAATTAAACTCCCTTTCACAGCTAATATGCACCAAAGTTATATGAAAGTTGTATGATAAGTTCATGTTATCAAGCATTTCATTTAACGTGTTTTGTATAAATTTATAAGATTAAATATAGGGGAGTTATATCATTAAATAGCAGATATCAACATTAAAGGATATATTCAGGCTGTTGGAAGTACAGAATAAGTGACACGAACATTCAAAGTGTAAGTTAGAATAAATATTAGTTCATGCAAATACACAATATCAAGAACAATATGCATAGGTGTATCAAGAGAACATTGCACATTTTCAGGCCGTTTTTGTAAGTTGATTTGGTGCGTTAAGCCAAATTTGAGTTCAAAATTTGTTTGTAATGCTTGTCTCAGTCGTTTTGAACTTCCGTCAGCCCAAATGTAATTTTCCATTATGAAAAAGTGTTACAAGCTGATGTAATAACTATTTACACAAACCTGCTAAATGATAGAAAATGTTATGATGACACGAATATATCACACAATGACGTAATTTTCAAATACTTAAACTTAGTAAGAAATGCAAAATTGATGTTTCATCTTGGTTAGTTTCTAAGTTTTTGGGCGAACCTGTAAATATATAATTTCATCAAGCCTCATTTGAGTTACACTTGAGTGGCCCTCTTTGAAATTAAACGCCACAAATTTTAAAGACCGCTAATGAAACTTCGCATATTTCAAAAAAAGGCAAATATTAGCTTACTACAGTACTTTTTTATCAGCTTTTCTGTACGATATATATGAGGGAGAGTCGACAAATAAGTTTCCGTTATCTGTCTCGCTTTTATTCAAGCAATAGATTGCGAATAAAAAAAGTGTACTTATTATATTTTTCTTTATAATCAATGATGTATATATATGTAATAATAAAAAAATTTCGCCATTTTTCCTTAGTTAAATTATTCCAAATTCTTACAATTCTAATTTTTTCCTGTTTTATTCTAATTTACTACTCTATATTCATTAAATCCTTATTCTTAAATTAGCTCTATCGTTAACTCTGTTAAATTCCCTTTTATTTAATTCTAAATTGTCCAAATTTACTTAAATATAAAGCTTTTAGTTATTCTTAATTTCTATCATGATCCCCGATCATTTCTGGGTTTTAGAATGTTTTTTGAGAGCCATTTTCATTTTTATTCCGAATTTTATTTTCCCGCTCTAAGTCACTTTACTACAAAATTCATCCACTACCTCTCTGTCCGAACTCTTTACTAATTATCTTTCATTGGTCGTGACGTTGCGCGACCAATGAGCTGCAACTGAAATATTACGACTGCTTCTAATTTTTCACATCATAAATAACACCCACCGTTCTTAATTTCATTGTGCGACCATGTGTGCTCCTACTTCTAGTATCAACTTTACTCCAACTACAACATATGACGGTAAATATTCGTAATATGATATATATACAAGAATGACGCGTCTTCTTTAATTCCTCATTGGTTCAGTGCGCGTTCTACGTCATAATTTGTGTTATTACACTAGGTAACAAAAAGCAGCTACCTGCGGTGCTCCCTCAGAAATAAGTCGAATTTTCACTTGTCAACAACTCCCTGGCTGCTCGTTTGACAATAATTAAGATGTTCTATTACTTACCCTCTATACCTTGATGACGTAGCGATGCACGGCTATTATTGTTAGGTGGAAACTGCCCAAGAGAAATACCTAATAAAGGATTGAAATTGAAAGCCTTGTTCATTTGATTCATGGAGAAACGCCTCTGGTTCTTTCATTCTACTGTCGCTACGGCCACGTCGAGACTGCAACTGAAATATTACGACTGCTTCTAATTTTTCACATCATAAATAACACCCACCGTTCTTAATTTCATTGTGCGACCATGTGTGCTCCTACTTCTAGTATCAACTTTACTCCAACTACAACATACGACGGTAAATATTCGTAATATGATATATATAATGCTTAAGAAGATTTAAAACTCCCTGTTAAAAACAATGTATTTCCTATACACAGAAAAACTGCTTAACTTTTATATTTACTTCATCACTAAATATTGCTTCACTTGATTCCCTTCTTCCTGAAACTTTCTTTCTGTGTTATAGTTTTCCAAAGCTGGAATGATGTAGAAGTCGCGTGGCGCCAAATTGGGATTTCAGGATAAAACGAAGAGCTGCTCCCAACCGACTGTACCAATGACATCTAAGCCATGTCACTTCCAAGAGCCGATTAAGCATTTTAGCACCCAACATCTAACCAGTCGATTCGTTTAGCTGAGCAGATTTCTCTTCCTCCCTTATCAACGATTACACAACACGTCTATATTTCATACCTGCTTGGCATAATATTGTCACAGTCAACACTTCACTATCATAAACGAGAAAACCTCTGTCTTACGACACCAAATGAACTGAGGAACGACTCTTACATAATACTGAACTTTTGTTTAAATCATCTTTTTTTTATGTTTTAAAAAAACAAAGTGAGGGCAAACATACTTTTTGACTTTTCCTCGTAAATGATTATGCACAGAATCATACACATACGCAAATATAAACTGAATAGAAGTGAAAAATAAAATAATATAGAACATTAAGAAAACAGTGATTTTTTAAAGGTATTTGAAAATCTCTAAACATAGAAAAATAACAAAAGAAGACGCAACAATTTAATCTTAATATTTTTTTAATCGTTCTTTCAAATTTACCTTTATTTACAGGCTTATTTTCTTTTTCTATCTAAGATTATATTTTTTAGGCTTATTTTCTTTTTCTATCTAAGGTTATATATTTTTTTAAGTCAAAGTGGTTTAGCTGCAGTACTTAAGATATTAAAAGTTGTATAAAAAAGAACACCACTCTGAACTTTATTTAAAAGCTTTAATCACAATTTTTACATTTTTTAGTATTCGAAAAAAGGCAAAACATAACTATGTAACTCTGATATTTTTAAAACTCTATTTTATTTTTTCTTATAAAAGATTACCCATGAAAAGTCTTTTTGCTCAATAATAAAATAATACGAAACGTTTCATTATTTTAAATATGTAAACTTTAAATGTGTGCGAATAAATTTAGTTTGAGCTTTTTTGGGGGGTTTCGTACTTAAAAAGTAACTAGTCGGATGTGCCAATCCCAAAACTTTCTTCTATCTCAGTCATGTTAATACTTCAAAATTCGCTATCACATCCAGGGCCTGATTACCGACGGGGCACACTTCCACCAGTAAAATATAATAGAAATTTTCGTCTTATTAAAACGCCCTATTCATGCAAAATTACTGCCAGGAATAAGGAAAACATTACTATTATTTTTTACTGGTAGAATTGTGCCCCGTTGATAATCAGGCCCAGATCACATCTCCAATAAAATCAATATTTTTCGTCATTCTGTTGTACGTCAGCTGCTTGCGAATTGTCGGGTTACCCGGATGTGATCAACTGATGTATACTAAACTACGAAAAGTCCTTCTGACCTGTACCGACAGGAACAGATAGCCTCTCTATTCCTTGGTTTTACGATTTTAGCTAATTTTACTGGAAAACACGAAGGTAAAATTCGTGGAACCTAATTAAAGAAGATTCAATCCCAGTTCTCGTCAACATTGGATTTGAATGAGAATATCACCAAATTAGTCCTCTACAGCCAAGTTGGCTTCATTTATGGCAACCTATTTTGGTCGCCAAATTTGGCGATATTTCACCAACTGTCGCCAAGTTTGGCGAGAATTTGACGTTGGCGAATATAAATACATAGTGATAAGCATATAATAGGAACAAACGTTACAACAATGAAAGAAAATTTGCCGAAACCATGTTAACTAAAATTCATAAATTAAACCCGTTTATGGATGAATTCTGCTGTCTTGTTTGAAAATGTCAGCCACCCTAAAATTTCAAACCGCTATATCTCAGTCATTTTTTTAAGATAGAGGCAAAACAAAAATTGTTCCGGATTCTGCGGATCAAGGCCGAACATTTAACGAAAAAAACTTTTAGGATTTCTAATTTTTTTGCACATTTTTTTGAATTTGAAATCTTTAAATGGCTATCATAGCGCCCCCTTTCGTCGAAATATCCCCAAATTCCAATAGAACCTGCTTGCCATTGCCAAAAACATAGAAAAAAAATTTGGTTCAATTTGAAGCATAACTTCATATACTTTTCGATGATACAATAGTGAAAATGGAACAAAAATATCGATCACAACGCCCCCTTTTGTCGAAATATCCACAAATTCTGATAGAACCTGCTTGCCATAGCCAAAACCATAGAAAAAAATGGGGTTCAATTTGAAGCATAACTTCATACACTTTTCGATGATACAATGAGGATGGACAGACGAACAGACAGACATTTTGCAAAAACATGTTTTTCGGAATCTCTGACCCCTAAAACGTGTAAATCCGTCGAAAAAAATTTCGATTACAAAACTTTCTTCTATTATAGATAGAAGAAAGTAAAAATTTAACCATTATCAGATCACTCCTGTGTCTGTTTGTCCGTCTGTCAAAGGCTTTTTTCTCGTAAACTATGGGATGTGGAAAGTTCAAACTTGGGAAAGTTATAAAGCCTATTGACCTACATAGTTTCAGATTATTAGCCATTCACACATATTTTTAGGAAAAAATTAGGGGGAAACAATTAAGTTACTTTAAAAAACAAATTTTCTTTTTGTATATCGTGTGGTGTATCATGTAAAAGATCTCGTAATATCGAACTCAAAAATATATTTGTTTCAATTTTAGGTATTATATTTTCAGAGATATCGTCAAAAATACACTGCAAAAGTAAGTCCCCCCCCCCACCTCCACCCACACTATTTTAGAATCTATTGAAACTAAAAATATGAAATAATTAGGGGTAGTAGGAGTTTGTTAATCATTAAATAGTAATTAATAAATTTGTTGTACGGAACCCTCTGAGCGCGAGTTATACTCGCATTTGACCGATTTATTTAATTTAAAAATCGCATTGCATTTGTTTTAATAAAACGCATGAAAATTTAATTATCATATATACTCGTGTATAAGTCGAGAATTTTGAACAAAAAACAAGGTACAAAGTGGGGGTCGACGTATATGCCAGACTAAAAAATCTCAAATTTGAAATACTGTTTTTCCTCAACGCAACCAATCTAAATATATGTAAAACAGTTTAAGAACAACAACGTTAAGATATTACGTACAATGTGTCAAAAATATTGAAATTAAAGATAATCATATGTCTTTGTTGTTAAAATCAAAATATTTTGATTTTCGCCATTGCAGAAGAATGATCTTCAATTTCAGTAAAAATTTCTAGACAAAATATTCTTTAAACTAGTCGGATGTGCCAATCACAAAACTTTCTTCTATCTCATACAAGTTAAGACTTCAAAATACGCTATCACATTGCCAATAAAATCAATATTTTTCGTCATTTTGTTGTACGTCAGCTGCTTGCGAATCGTCGGGTTACATGGTTGAGAAGCACCCTTCGTTATACGAGCAGCCGATGTACAACACAAAAGTCCTTCTCAACTGCACCGGCAGGAAAAAATAGCCCCCCTATTCCTCGGTTTTTTTTTTTTTTTGGTTTTTTTAAGCTAATTTTACTGGAAAACACGAAGCGAAAATGCGTCAAAACCGATTACAGATGTTTTATTTCCAGTTCTCGTCAATATTGAATTTGTATGAGAATGTCGCCAAGTTAGTCCGTTATAACCAAGTTGGCTTCATTTATGGCAACCTATTTTTTTTGCCAAATTTGGCAACCTTAAACGTACAACCTTAAACGTACCTGAAATCAGGGTTGAATGATTTTTTAATTTTTTAATTATTTTTTTAATTTTAAATGAAAGTAATGTTAGAGGCCCCACTGCCATAGACCGCCATGCACAATCCCATATGTTACTGTAAGCAAACCTGGAATTTCTCAGAATTTTTTTATAAAAAGCCAAATGGCATTTTTTTCTCTTTCAAGCTTTTATCCAGGCTTAGGAATGGCTAAAAGAAAGGCAATTGCGTTTAGAAGCAAATATTTATTTTATGTTTTAGCCATAAACAAAAGCCTTTCTTTTAGGCATTTAAAAAAAATTTGCCTGCGCTAACTACAGGTATCGTTCCTTTGGAACTCAATCTCAATATATATAAAATAGCAGATGTCTGTCTGCCTGCCCGCAGATATCACCATAATTCTAACACCTAGGACTCTGAAATTTTTGTCATGTGTAGATGCTGTCACCGGAAAGTGCACCTCGCAGCCGGATTTTTAAATTTTAATTTAGAGGGGAAACAAATTAAAATATGCATATGGAACTTTGGGTTTGAGGCTATTTTATGCTCTCCGCCAGTGAAACAGCCAGCGAATGAGAGATCTATCGAAGCGACGTCAAACGTGCATATGACATTCTGATTTGAGGCTATTTACAACTCTCCGCCAAAGAGAGCAGGCGAAAGAGCTGTCGATAGCGACAACATTCCCTGCTCCGAGCTTAGCTTTGCTAGCAAGAGCAAGCAACAGTTTTACATTTGAAACTTTTTTATATTGTGAAATTAAACTAAACTAACTAAAATTCCCGTAAGTTAGTTTCTTTACTTTCTGTTCCTTCTTATATATTGTGAAATTTATTGTTTTTATTAATTTAAGTTTCCATAAGTTAGTTTATTTACTTTCTTTTCAGTATAAATCTAGTATTGCTACTTTTGTAGTGCTAATTAATTATGACATCAGTATTTACGTGTTATATGGAACCCGTTGTTTATTTACTTTTTTGTAAATAACATTAAATACTCAAAATTTTGGCTTAATTGAAATTGGCCTAAACCCCTGTGACAGAACTATCTTCATGTGTCTGCAATGCTAATAACGTGTATCAATATTTATTTATATCAAACTATCATTTACTTATTTTAATTTCCTTTTTAAAAATAATAGAAGCTATTTCATTTGGTACGTTATTTTATTTTGATGAAAACATAAATCTTCCACAAAATTTTTGAGTATTTATTCATTGTTATTTACAATCTTTCTTCCTATTACTGTTTTTGACTGTATTTTTAGACAGTTTCATTTTTAGTCGCCCAAGAGTCAAATGATTTTCTTGAAATTTACTTTCTATAAAAGGAAAACATTCAGTTAATAATTTGAGTTCTTGGGCGATTAGGAGTCCATTGTGATTTATTTTTTACCTCATACTTACAAATTAAATAGTTTTGTTTTGATGAAAACATACATCTTGCATTAAATTTTTGAGTATTTATTTATTGGCAAGGGAGAAAAAATAGCCGGATTTTTAAAATTCAATACAATCTTCCCGTTGTTTATTTACTTTTTTGTAAATAACAATAAATACTCAAAATTTTTGCGTAATTGAAATAGGCCTAAACCCCTGTGATAGAACTCCGCAAATTGTCTTGGTTAATAAATTGCAAAATTTGTCAGTTGAGGAAAAATCACAAAACTCATGAAATGACTGAAAAAAAAAATTGTCAAGGAATTCTGGAAATAAATAGCAGAATTTGTCAATCAATCTCGAAAAATATAGCGAATTTTGCAAAATTATTGCAGGAAAAAAAATAATTTTGTCAAACTGTCGTGGAAAAAACAATCGAGAAATCCGTCATAGTCTCAAAAAAATTGTGAAATTCGTCTAATAATTGCAAAATTCGTCTAATAATTGCAAAATTCGTCGAACGACAGTGGAAATAAAGTGCGCAATTCGAACGTCAGCGGAAAGAAAGTGTGCGGTTTGTTGAACGTTCATGGAAAAAAAATCTTAAAATTCGTTAATCGACAGTCGATAAATAACGAAAATCATCAATCGATAGCGGAAAAATAACAAAATCCATCAACTGATAACGGAAAAATCAAAATTCATCAACTGATAGTGGAAAAATCGCAAAATTCTACAACGATTTTAAAAGAGTCGATTAAATCGATACAATATTATGGATACAAGAGGAATGACATCATAAACGCAATTTATGAAAGTATCATTTATTTTAATACATTTCAAATCATGGTGAAAGTAACTATAGTAAAACTGATGAAAGTTAAATTCACTAACGATTATACATTTTTACATTTGATTTGGCGTATAAAACAGAGAATTGCAAAATTCTATTTAAATTAAAAAATTTAAATATTCTCCTACGCTACGATACAAATATACAAAGAAATTTTACAGTACTCTACGAAAATTCGCTTTATATCTTATAAAAGCTGAAAAGAATCTGGATTTTTTTTTCAGATCAGATGATAACATATGGATCTAGTAAATCCATCCAAAGATTATGCTTGAAATTTTCTTTTTAGATTTTGTATACTTCAAAATTTTTGAAAAGAGTATCTTTCATGTTTCATATTTACATTTTTCGTGGATCAATGGATCCTTTCATACTAGTTCAGGGAGGAAAAAGCACATTTCAATAGACGGGAAACAAAATTCTAAAGCTTCTGTGCAAGGATATATTTTTATGTCATTGAAAAAATGCAGCATTCTTCTTGTATAAGAATACTTTACTTTCATCACAAAAACACAAAGAACAAATACAATAAATAATTGAAAAAAATTTTAACAACATAGTCACCAGCAAGAGAGAGTAGGAGAGGACAATTGCTAATCCCTGGTATTTGAAATTTAATTAACCAAATTTTCTCTTAATATATTTTTCTCCAGTAACTTGAATTAATTAAATACTAATAGAAACAAGAAGTAGGATTTTTTTGTGTGTGTGTGTCAGGGGTGTGCTGACTTCTCGCCTTCAACTCCATGATAAAGACAATTTTTATTTCACAGTTTAACTTTTTTAGTAATATTTCAAATTTTAATTGCTTGAAAGGCGTATAGCCAACAGAATGAAAAAGTATCCAAGCCGGGATTCGAACCCAGGTCATCAGTATAGCACACTGACGTTCTACCAACTGAACCACTTGGAACAATACCCAGACTGGCACTTCCAAGTGGTTCAAAGTGGATCAGTTGGTAGAACGTCACTGAACTATACTGATGACCCGGGTTCGAGTGCCGGCTTGGATACTTTTTCATTCTGTTGGCTATACGCCTTTTAAGCAATTAAAATTTTAAATATTATGAATGCAAGACGTGAGAAATTTTCTATGGAAAAATTTCAAAGTATTAAATAGATTGAACTTTTTTAGTTCGTGTACTTTTTACGTTCATGTTGTTTTACGTTCGAAGCATTTTTATGTGAAAAATATCAATTACGTATTCAAATAGAATTTTGAAATTGTTTGAAAGCTATACTCATTAGCCGCATTTCAGGAATTATTAGTCGAATAAATTCTCTACATACAACAGTTTTATTATTATTATTATTATTATTATTATTATTATTATTATTATTCATGTACAATAAATTCATGTACATGGCTTCACAAAAGAATTTGCTTACATTATTGTCCACAGACAGTAATTGCTTAAAATGAATTTTTGACTGCGTGCTTTTTAAATGTGGGAAAATCTGTTTTCCGGCAGTGATGGACCACTCCTGTAAAAGCTTTAATCAGTCCCTGTCACTTGCTCGTATGGAGCACTCCTGGCAGGGTCGCCTGTATTATATTTCTTACTTATGTTTATGTTTTGCCGCTCATTGTCGCGTTTTCCGGTGGCATCAGCTGGGGCTGAACACTGTAACTTTTTTTAAGATCTTAATAAAGGGACCGGGAGGGATACTATGCCCTACAGACTTGGTTTCCTTGTCTGAGCAGTCCCTATTAGGCAATCAAATCAAATTAGATATCTCTTTCCATTGTATGAAAAAGTAAAACACATTAACAATATTCTGATTGTCTTCGAAATTGATTTGTAATCAGTGCACCTATTATGTTGCATAGTTTTTCGTTCTAGTTTAAATTATAAATCAGTGCTTGATTTTTGCATTGTATTATTTGTATGCTTCACTACAAAGTATCACTTCAATTTTACTACATTTTCCTATTTATTTCAGGAATTATACCCACAATTTAAAAAAAATAAAAATACAACTGAAAAAATAAATTATATTTAATTTTTTTAATGTAAGGAAAGAACAACATTTATGAAGCTACTAAGCAAATAAAAGCACCTGAAAAGTTAAATTTAACTTCTAAACTATATATCAGTTCAAGCCTGCTCACAAATTATGATCCAACTACATTATGTTCAAAGTTTTTATATTGAGGATAATAAAGAGCTTTAGTGTCAGTTTTTTTTCTATTTCTGAAGAACATCATTTAAGATAATTACAACAATTCCTGACATGCTTCTTTCTCTGTGATAAATATGTTTGCTAAACTGCATTCTTTAGATTCTTAAAAGAGACCACTTCTTTTTTTTTACAGCCACAATTAAGAAAGCATATCCCGCTTAAAATACATTAAAACGGGATACTAACTTAAGGTTTACACTATTTTCTCTGCAAATTTATCACCTGCATTTAAATTCTCTTGAAATGAGAAAAAAACTCGAGGTATTCAAAGCCGTATTATATTTACTATTCTGGTAAAAAAGAATTCCAGATTAATATAAATATTAGTCTCTATAATTTAACCTAAAGCAAATAGAAGATTATATTAAATGTAAAATAAAAAGTAAAAACATATTTTCAAAGAAAAAATAAAAAAATGTTAAAATAAAATGTTTAAAAGTGTGGTGAGACTTTCAAATCTCATGTTTAAATGTGGTATATTCTGTATGCCTTAAATATTAAATTAACAAGAAAGAAAAATCATGCAAAAAATCATAGATTATGAAACACTTTCAAAGATATCCAGAAACCTGTAACGAAATTTCACCGTTAAATAAGGTGAAAGAAGATATGTAAGTAAACAGCTTCAAAAATATATACCCCATTGAAAAATACAGTTTTCGAAATTACCTTCCATTGTCAAAAAAATTGTCGTATTATTTTGTGCAGCCCTGTACATGATCTATAGATTCGGATATATATACTACATAGCATGATAAAATTTAGTTCAGTTAGAAAAATCACGTCACGCAATTTTTGCCAATCGATGGAAATGCACTCGAAATCGTTTGTACAGCCTTGTATATTATCTAAAGACTTTTCTACACACCATGTATTAAGCTAAAAGGAAAAAACACATAAGGCAACTCAAAACTCACTTCCATCAATTACCAACCGTAAACGACAATATATCTTCTTCCTTGCGTAGCCCTGTATATAAATTTATTTATATTTCACAAACTTCTATTAGTCTACAAAATATAGTTCAGAATGAAAATGCGTAACACAATTAAAAACTACCTTTAAGCAATTCAGTCCCATAGTCTGTAATACTTATGAATTCCTTTGTGTAGCCCTGTGTATGATAAAGCGAATTTATACACACCACGTACTATGAAAAAATTTAGTTAAACTTAAAACCGAAAACCAAACTTGAAAACGCACTTATCATACATAGACTGTAATTATTGCACGTATACAGTAACCGATATATTTTGTGTGCCCCTGTAAATGAACTATAAACGCAATGCACAACATACTTTTAAGCGATTAATATATAATGCACCTCAGTAATGCATATAATTTTCTTTATTTTTGAAATATTGAAACATCAGTAAATTACGCTGTAAACGATTTTTCCCCATAGAACAATGTGTAACAGAATTCTTTTGTTTGTCCTTGTAAATGAATAATAAATGTTTTGAACACCACATTTTTAAAAGAGCAATGCGCTTTATAATTATACCGGGTGGTTATAATATAAGTATCTCTATTTGGAGTTGTCTGTAGCTTGAAGGAATAACCCGAATGAAACCAAAATCGGTACAATTACTATTCACTAAGGGGGAAAAAGAATGGATCAATAAAAAAAAATAATTGCAATACTCACAGACAGATGGCGCTATTCAGTGGGAAATTTAATGTGTAATACAACAACAAAGAATTAAGGCGTAAAACCGAATGGCATACCTAATTTATTGGAAAATGCCACAGTGAATGTGATTACGCTTTCGCATGGCGGTGACGATCATGTTAAGGTTCCACATGGCCATTGTGCTGGAGGTCATAATCCAGGCGGTGCACCACGCGCTCAACTGCGGAATGTTATGCATCAGGAGTGATATTTGGCACATGTTGTTACATGCGGTAAAGTCATTGAAGCCTGCGACACCTCTACGGTGCGCAATAGTACACATTACATTTCACACTCAAAAGCGCCATCTGTCGGCGATTATTGCAATTAATTTTTTTATTGTTCCATTATTCTTTCCCCTTCTTGAATAGTAAGTGTACCGATTTTGGTTTCATTCCGGTTATTCCTTCAAGCTACAGACAGCTCCAAATAGAGATACTTATATCATAACCACCCTGTATATTAATTTCATGATGATTCAAATGGCGTAGCATCATGAAAATGCACTTAAAACGATTAGTTTCCATTGACTGTAATGTAACGGTACACTTTTGACTATCACTGTAAAAAAAAACTATCAGTGCTACACACTTCATTTTCAATAGGGAACATGCTGTAGTAAACGATAATAACATACAATAGCATACATAATTCAGAGTATTCTGAGTATATTTATTCGAGATAGCGCACGAAGAGACGGCCAGACGGCAAACAAACCAAAGTCATAAACCCTTTCCAACTAGGTTGGAAAGTGTTAAAAAATCATCTACTCAAATATTTTTCTATTACTCTATAAAAGCAGCTTAGAAGATTTATGCAATAAGAACTAATAAACTGAATTAAAACTTTTAAGTACTTTTTTGACAGTAAAAAAAAATGAAGCATTTATAATTATATTTATAAATATTTTCAACCAAATAAAACTTAAACCAAACTTAAATTAATTTGGTTGCTCTAACTCGAGTAAATATACTCAAATTTCCCTGAATTTTTTTTATTTTCGTTTACTACAGCATGTTCCATATTGAAAATGAAATGTGTAGCACTTATAGATTTTTTACAGGAACAGTCAAAATATTCCGTTGCATTACAGTCAATGGACAATAATCGTTTTAAGGGGTTAAGTTTTGGTAATATATCCTAAATTTTAAACAAATAATTTTATCTAAAACTTAATTAACTAATACCTTAAGCGAAAAATAATATATATCTATAAATACATATTTCAACATGATAATTTATTATTTTATATATATTAGTTCCAACCTAGTCGCATTTATAAATTTTATAAGCATTTATAATTATAAACATGTATCTATTCCTGTTGAAATTTAGGAAAGCATTTTTTTTTTTCATTTAAACATATAAAAATACATTACACATCACCTGAATTTTGGTAAATAACCAACAATTACACAGGACTGGAAGATAATACTTTTTAATATTTTTCTGTGTCATTTCAGGTATTTCTAATATTTTTTATGCGCTAAGTTAAAAAAATTACAAGTTAATTAAATTACAAAAAAACCGACTGCGTAAAAAGCGAACTAATTATTTACTTGTATTGATGGCTTTTAGGTTGTGTTTAATTGTTAGTTCCTATCTATAAACACTGTTTTGATGAGGCCTATAGATGTCTATGAAGGTTAGAGTTACAGTTAAGCTAGAGATCCTACCTACACAACTTTCATTATTAAACGCAATATTTAAACGGAGCTTCTGGCTGTAATAGATTCTGTCTATTCCATAGTCTAGTAAACATCGTCTTCATTTTGAAACACCTATCCAATAATATGCCACTCAATATGGTGCGTATTTTTTTTTCGTCTCTATCGCCATTTTGTATTTTACGGCAGCCATTTTGAACTTGTGAAAACAAAACGTAACCTACAACCATCGGACGGTTAAGACGAATCGATAGAGACCTCATTCATTAAAATCCACCAAGCCGTTGGGATGTTTCGAAGGTATAAAGAAATCTACATACCCACATACATATCCAGATACGCGTCAAACACATAGCCCTTCTTCGCAGTCGGGTAAAAATAACAAGCTTTTTTTTTTCAATAAAGTAAGGTTGTTTCACAGATTGAGAATAAATAGCTATAAAAATAAGACAGGAGATGTGTCAGATTAAAAAATATATATATCGCTAAAACGCTTAAAAAAAAGGTATCTTAAATTGTATTAAATAGTTACGTTTGTCATAGTCCCTTAGAAAGGCACCCTCGAAGGGCAGTTCTTTCTCCTTCGTCCTATATCCCTAGCCCACACAATCAGCCGTACCAAAAACACACACAAACAGTAAACGTTTTTTATAGTTGTCACATAGTTAGATATCTATATTATAAAGCAAAAACATGCCCGTGAGTAACGTTGACGTCATATTAACGGTGGAAATCACCTGACTAATAAATCTTGCTTTAAATTCCACTAGTTTAACTTTTAAGTATGGCACAATTTCAACTTTAACACCGTCGAATAGTTAAAAAAATATTTTTTTCAAATGCAATTTGTTCGAAAACTGTATATAGATTTACTGATTATTTGTAGTTTTTTAAATAATTCCCAAACGTAATTTTTTTAAATATCTATCTCTATCGCGTGAAGCCCGATTAGATTAAGCCGAAAGATTAATCCAGGTGATGTGTTAAGCCGAAAGATTAATCCTTTTACACTGCAAACAATATAAACAATTTTCAGCATTTGTTTCCGGCTAATATTCCGTAATGAAATTAAAATCTAATAAATGAATAAATAAAATAATAAAATAATATAAATAAAACACAAATTTAGCAGACATGTAATCAAACTGCATGCTAAAACCATTGAAATTATCATAATCAAAAGCTGTGGAAAGTAGCGAAATCTCTGGCATGCAGCTAATACCAAAGTATCGCTTTTAATAAATTTCAAAACTTTATTTGAATACATTATTGATATTTTCTATATAAAAATTATTTTTGGTATTGATAGTGGGCAATCTCAAAAAAAAATTATTAAATGTAAAAAATCTGTTAGAGTTTTCATTATAAAAAAAATGGTTTTTATCTATGTTCTGTTACCCGAGAAAACCAGTTTGGATCTCCTAGTTATTGTAAAACATTTTCTTCTTCTCGAAGAAACATTTCTCTTCCCCTTCCTTTTTAGGTAGCTTGCATTACAAAAAGTAAAAAGCTACCTATTGCAGGCGTTCGAATGACAGCAATTCCAGAAAATTTTGGTGTATATATATCTGACATTGGTCATGCTGTAATAACTCTCTTATTTATGAACTGATTTGGATATGACTGAGTATGTGTATAGGACATACCAAGGTTTCGACCGAGTTCGTTGACCAGCTTCATCCGCCATCTTGTTTCAAACGGCCAGTTATTTTTAACGGTCAGTTACAATTTTTTAAATTATTAAAAATTCAAAAAGTTCTACAAAAAATACAAATTTAAAAAATTGTTTCCGTTAAGCGTTAGATCGTTATACAAGGATTCCAGACCATTTTTTTTTTTACTTTGACTTTATCTTAAAAAATGGCTGAGACATGGCAGTTTGAAATTCTAGGGGGGGGGGGGGGACATTTTGAAACAATCTGATTTTTGTTATGCTGTAACTCTCGTATTTATGAACCGATATGAATGTCACACATCATGTGTGCAGGATATACCAAGGTCTCGACCTAGTTCGTTGCCCAGCTTCATGCGCCATCTTGTTTCAAAATGTTTTTGTTAGGCTGTAACTCTCATACTGAAATTCGCATTCAAATTCACTATTAATGAAAACCGGTATTGAATCTTCTATAATCGGATTCCAAGCATTTTAGGTTCGGGCGTTTGAGTAAAATGAGTTGAATGTTTAAAAACATTAATGGTGTATTTAAAAAAAAAAGGAATATGGAAGCTATCTTTTCTTCCCGGTACAGGCCGGAAGGATTTTTTTCTTGTGCACTACTTGTGGGTGTTTGCTATGCAGCAACCGGTATTATTCTGCTATCACGTTTATTAGTGTCTGGTGTCTTTAAGATTAAATCTATATCATATCATTTAGAAATACTGATGTTTTCATCATTATATTAATAACTATTCAATCAAGCAAATATTCTCGATTTTGAGCAAAACTGTACGTGATAGAAATTTTACATGATAAACACACTTCATTTTAAAGAAAACAAGTCCACTGCAGGCCTGTGCTATTCTATTTCTAGGCAAAAGTAAACGGTAAGCTTCCTAGTCCCCACACTACGTAAAAGTACTACTTCAGAAACATTTTAAAAATCGACTAAAAGTACTTATATTTTTTAACAATATAATATAATTTCTTAGACATTAAAAAATAAGAAAAAAATACAATACAGATACCTATGAATGTTGAGATTTTTCGCAGAAGAAACTTAAAGTCGCGCATCACACAAGATGGAAGCTGGAATGTGATACATAGGCGCGAATTTTTTTACTTAACAAACGTTTTTTTCTTCACAGAACTGCTGCTATCTATAGATGATAGAAAAAATTATTTAATATTGATCCCGAAACGTAGTGTTAGTAGCAGATGAATCGATTATTTTTTATAACAATATTATTCTACTGGTATTTCAAATTACTGCGAAATAAAAAAGTTAAAAACATGGATTTTTGGCAAGAATATACCGTTATGGGTATGCAGTTTCTTTTATGTTCTTTTAGCAGCAAAAGATAATCTAATTGTGTAATTCAAAATACATTGCTGAAACAGGATGCGCCAACAATTTTCCTAATAAACATTGTCCGGCCATTACTACCCAACAAAAGAAATTTTGCATAATCAAAATGCTTTAAACAGCAATTTTCTTCTGAATGCATATATTTTAAAAATGTACACGGGATTCACTTTGAACTGAGAATTGTCATCTATTTTGTACTTATATTCTACGTGTCTATATTGTTTTACTTAAATATTTGCTGACTCTTCTTATACTTTTATTTATTTTTATTCAGCTGTAAAACAGGGCAGCGTACAAAACAACAGGAAAACATGTTGAGCTACAAATCGAACAAAAAGAGAAAGAAAAAAGAAAGGGAAAATATCTATTCAAAAATATTCAGACACCTCGCGTAAAAGAATGTAAGATATTTGAAACTACAATTCTTTAGCTGGGGATTGTTTTACTATGCAAATATATTTATGTTGAAAATGGGAAAAATAGAAGATTTACGATTTTTTTTTTCGTAGTTCGTATGTTTGCAGAAATCATAGTTTAATATATTTTGGTAATTTTAATGAGACTTTAGTAGATGTAACTTTAGTAGAATTCAAAGCATTTTCTCAAAAACAATTCTATTTTATTGTCTTTATATTTTAATAACTTTTTTTATCAAAATGAAACATGATCCTGTACATAGATGCATGTTTTGTTTATTGTTGTTACTACTTTTAAAGAATTCGTTATCATTCATTCTTGATTCTAAATAATATAAAAAGATTTTCATTTTATTATAATATATCATTTCAGTAGGAACTATTTTATAATTCTATATTTTAAAAATTTTCGTTCTATAAATAAAGTAGCAGAAATTACTACAAGGTCCATGTAAAATGTTCCGCAAGTTAATCGATTTCTAAATGACGAAATGTGTTTAAAAACGCACTCATGTGCATGCACTTGGAGAGAACACTCGAGAAACGTGTCGAACACACTAACACGTACTTACTCCATTTACCTATACTGCCGACAAAGCGCGAAAACCACGATCGAGCTTTCAAATGGTATTCACTATTAACCATTTTGGACTTCGGCTGTAGTCAAATCTAATTAAGGTTATGTTAAATATCATTTGAGCAAATGTCATTTGAGCACTTTTTCGGGGTATTCGCACTAAACTGGAAATTAAAGTAGATCTTCAATCTGAGCCTAAGAAGCAGAAGCAGATTTTACTGCTGCAGCCATTCGGAACTAGTAAGTGTGAGCAGTCGTGTCACAGTCTATTAAATCCACGCATGGTGGTGGTATTTGTTACTTATTATCAGCGTGAGGTATATAAGCCAAGGGAAGGGGGAAATTGCTTTACTTGGGGAGGGGGTCTTTCTGAGGGAACCTAACTCGTATTTATGCAGCGTTTACGCATGTTCGAAGAAAACCTGGGAAAATTCCGAACGGTAAAGCCGACGAGTACGACTTGGATTTGAACCCAGAACTTTCCGTCTATTAGCTTGGAAGGCAAAAGCTCTCCGCAGCTGGTGGAATGGCGCGACGCACGAAACAAATTTTATTAGAAGTTGGGAAAAGGCGACAAAGACTTGTGCGATATAGGTGCAAATGTACGGAAGAGACGTTTGTGTGCATAATATGTATTTACGATTGGCTTACATGTTCTCGCGGCAGTAAGGAAACGGTTCAATTTGAACCACGTTTGGGATAATCATCACGAAACGAAACGTCAGAGAACTTCGAGAAAGTACAACAGATTTTAGTGCGTTCGGTTACTATCTCTGAAAAAGATATGGAAGGATTTAAAAATTAGCAAGAATATCCAGCGCCTTTCAAAACTTTGTTGAAAGACGAAATGTGTTTGTTTATTTGTATTCCTATTTCATTTGTTTTCTGATACCACTCGCTAAGATTTTTAGATGCATCTTGTAATTTAAAAATAACGTTTTTTATTAAATCATTAAAGTGTATAATTTTGACTAAAAATATAAAACCAATGTGTCTTTAAATTATATTTCTAACCGGCACAAAGGGATATAAACTAGTCCTAGCCCATGATTTAAAGCAAAAACTGTGTGTTGGTGAGGGGGGGGGGGGATTTTCATATATTTAACTCTCAAAAGTAGATTTTTAATTAAACATTTTTGAAAGCTTCCTATTATATTTATTGTACTCAGAATTTATTTAGAAAACTACATATATTTTGGGTTTACTTTGTTTTATAAAGTTTTATTTGAAATGCTCTAGATTTTTTCCCTTTTCTAACATCCGAGGTGAATACAAGAAATTTCTTCTAAAAAACTGTAACATATGAAGCTTCTTAAAAAGAAAATTCTTCTAAAACATTATAAACTATGAAGCTATATTCTGCATCACTTCATCTTCTTGGAAAATATGTAGTTTTCAACTGACTTTAGGAAAATGATTAACTTGTCTTCAGTTTTACAAACATGTTTATCTTAAAGAAAATTAAATATGTCAAAAACACTATAAGTTACTTTCTAAATATTTTTGTCCGTTTGAAAATGTAAAATCCTTTACAAAATGCTTTTTACACCATTTTTTTCAATAAATATTACATTACGTATTTTTGTTTCGCTTACAAATACTTATGGTTAATATTTCTTGTCTAATATTTCTTATAGTAATTCTGTAATAAAAGATGAGCTTAAAATGCTGTACGTATGAACAACAAATTTAAAATTTCAAGTTGCATTTCATGAATGTTTTACACGCAAGTATAATTTTTCGATCGTGAACTAGAATTTTTTAGCTCACCAATATTTAAGTTTCTTACAACATTATTTTATAGAACTCTTATCCATAATTCATCAGGCTGTGAGAATTAGCATTTCAAAGTAAAGTATTGATATTTTTTGAGTGCTTATCCAGACAGATATAATTTTTGTAAAAATTCGGGATACCACAAAATGGACTTTGCGAAAAAGAATTTGCTTCATAATTTTTTTTTTTATAATATTTATTTATTTTTACTACATAGAAATTTTAATAAGAAAACATAGTATTGTGTATTCAGAAAAACTGTTTATATATATTTCAATATTACTTTTATATATTAGGTTGATGCAAACGTTCTGGCGTATTTTAATACCTTTAATACCGGTAAATTTTTAATACTTGCTAATTTTAGTGTAAATGCTTGTTTTGAACTGAAAAGTAACATTATCAAATACAGTTACGTCTCGTTATATCGTGCCTGGGTATATTGCGAATTCGGCTATATCGCTCTTTTTTAGTTTTTCCCGATTATTTCCGGTTTACTGATATAAGAATATACCGAATTCAGTTTCTCGAAAAAGCATATAAACTTTTGAAACGTCGAAATCTAAGCATATAACTGAAATGCAATTAGTTCATTTTCATCTTTTCATTTCCTGTGGCAAGCAGATAATCAAAGAAAATAAAAACAAAAATATCTGGAATCTTATTTTCAGAACATTCTATAAAATATAAGTAAAAGTGTATACTGTATGTGTACGGTTTTGTAATTTTTTTAACGTGTTGCCATCTTTTTTGTGTTGAACTTGTAGCTTTTCCCAACAAGTATTAAATCGAAAACCTCGTAACTTAATTTAGGACTCTTTATTTTTCATTTATAAACACTCTTCTCGCCCCCCTCGTTATATCGCTCCCCTCGGTATATCGTACTTTTTCCTTATCTCCCAAGTAGCGCGATATATCGAGGGGTTACTGTATTAAAATTTTATCTGTATTGAAGACATTAAAATTAGATATTAAAATACCGTAGAACTTTTGCATCAACCTAACGTTTATTATTTACTTTTACATGCATATTACAAATACTCGATTTACCAATAAAAATAAATTTATGATAAGTCTTACAATTTCAAAATCACTTAGACATACATGCAATAAGAGTTATACATGCAATAAGAAGATATACAGCAGGCCTGTCCAACCTTTCAATAAGCAGGGGTTCATTTCTGCTGGTGGCAAACAAAGAAATGGTTCATTATTCACATGTATCAGAATGTCGAAAACTATTATCTCACTGTAGCATTGATAGGGACACACATACGTCTTATACGAAGGAGCAAATATGTGTGTTCTCACGTAGTCAACTTTGAGGGCGATTAAGTAAATGTGTAGAATATTGTGGTAATAAAGAGTTACAACCCAATTCCGGGAACTTTTTGATTTCCGCTCGTACATCTGACTAATGATAACCATTAGACACCATCATATTCAGGAACTCCGTGTAAAAATAAATTGCATAAAAATCCTAAATCACAGTAAATTTAAAATTACGTTTTTCTGAGACGGGCCTATTTCACAAATCATTGTAGGGAATTGGGCCAGAATGCTTCCTACTAAAACAAAAAAATAGAAAGAAACATGCAATTATTAATGGTTTAAACAAAAAAGAAATCCTTTAAAATGGATTTATTTCTGTAAAGCTGAAGACGAGAAACATTCAAAAGGGCGCCAAACAAATGGACAAAGACCCAAACAGATTAAAACGCGTTTTAATTTGTTACTTGTTAGAGATACGCAAGCAATATAAATTGCAAAAGTGTTTTAAAAAAATATAGGACTTAAGATTACATTGACGAAATAGTCCTGTCATTAATTTTCAAAAAGTTAAACATTTATTTTTTAATACCTCTGATCCATTCAGTTTTAATTAGAAATATTTTAAACTTGCCTGACAGGTAAAACATTAACATTTACATTCTTCCACGACTAAAACGCACCGAGATATGACTTTTATGAAATTTTCCAGCTTTACGGCACTTAAATTAAACAGACGGTTTATTAGTAACGAAAAGCTTCGAAATGTCTTAAAATTCAAAGTATCATATCTCGGTAAGTTTCAGTCATTAGAAGAACGAATTTTTAGCATTTTACTTGTCAGAACGTGGTTATTTTTTTTAAACACCCTAAATAGACATTATTGAAAAGTTAAACTATATGTCGATACTTTTTTCTCGAAATCAAGCTACTTAATTATTATAACTTGCATTTGTAAAGAAAGGTCAATATTTCAAACTGAGAACGCTCTGTTTGAAATAGCGCCTTCAATATGTCTTATCCAGAATTTTTTATTTCATTAATTGAGGGACCCTCTGCAATAACAAGGAATGGAATTAACTCAATTTTCAGATTTATGTAATGTATTATTCAGCATATAAGGAAATTTAAATTTTATGATCACAAGCAAAGAAAAGATGTTAGAAAACTCTTCTTAATAGGAATGTATATGCAAATAAGTTATATTCTAAATTAAAATGTTAAAAGTAAATTTAAAAGCTTTTTAGATAGAAACTTCATTTTTCACTTGCCTTATTATTGCAGAGGACCTCTCAGTTACATACCATCGGGTACAATTTAGTTTCATTAAGATTAATAGTCCATCATCTCCTATCTCTTCCTCTCACTTGGATTATAATGAAGTATTCTTCATCTTTAAAATTTCCAAGTCTTGTTAATAATCTTTCATAAGCGTTTTTAAATTCTCAAGCTTGAAAACTCCTCTTACATTTTTTTCTCGTTCGTTTGTCTTTTAGAGGGTTCTACAAAAAAAAAAAAAAAAAACTTTTTTATTACTCTTTTTAAAACTTCTTTTATATCTAGATTTAAAAAAAAAAAAAAAAAAAAAAAAAAAAAATTGTTTTTATTCCTGATTTCCCCCCCCCCCCAACTTTCTGGTGTGACTTTTATCTTTTATTCTGTATGTACTATTTTTCAAGCTTATATCTTCTCCTTTCTCCTTCACTTGCAAATGTTTCTTCTTCCGTTCTTACTCTTTTCTCTTTATTAAATCTCTCTCTTTACACGATACTCTTTACACATCTAAAGAAAGATCATTTTATGAATTTTAATCTGGAATGATCACTTTTTCTTATAAGATCATGTAGGGATTTTTTATACACAAAGCTTAGACCGGAAACTATAAACTTGAGGTAAGGTAGAGAACATTAGCATTTTTCATAAACCATACTCACAAAGGAAAACATAATCTGAAATCCCACATAGATGAACAGAAGAGGTCAATGGGTATAACACAAAAATAACACAATAAAATAACCATACAAACAACTTTGTTGAGCAAAGTTTATTAGTAAAACAGGAAAATATAAAATATTTTTTTTACAGGAGGCGTTCAAATTTCCAACGATTTCTATGGCCTGGCACCAACACTGGATGCTTTAACATTTTCAGAACTACCTGGAGTTTCTCCGCTATTAGAAGCAGTGCTAACGATTTTTGCATCGATGTTATAATAATAAGTGAACGGGCGCTTTATCAAGCAGGGCGGTCGCTCTGCCAAGCCAAGCTTTAAAAAAAAACGCCACACAAACAACGCCAAGAACTGGAATAAAGACCGCTAATGCTTATATACAGAAAGCAACTTCGCAATGTTAAATCGACAAAACATGCCAGATTAAAATATCAGATATCAAATAAACCAAGCGTCGTAGAAAAAAAAAACGAAAACTAGAAGAATCTCAGGAAGAATTTCTTCAATTTAAGACCAAACTCATCTTCATAAGTGATTTATAAACAGAGATATAGCTTTTTTTAAAAAACGTCGAGTTACTTAAAATGATCACTATTTTCTTCGTCAAACTTTTTTTTTTCAAACAAGCTACAGGCCTTAATATTGGGCAGAATAAAAAAAGGATTGCATTTTTGGACAAGTAATTACGTAATCTATGTGCTTTTATAAAATTCAGTGTAAAAAAAAATTATTTTCTATCCTTAATTAGCAAAAAACTGTTAATTAACTTGGCGATTAAAAAATTATGCCAACACAGAGATAAAACCCGCCAACGACCATGTACCATCTGTATTAAAATAGCACAAATCAGTTACAGGTTATAATATAACCACATCAAATTTCATCTGCAAGTCAGCCATTTTCTTCTGAAGATTTTTTTTTTTTTTAAATAAAACTTCACAATTATAAGAACACATATTTTATCAAATAATTAAATATGACTGCAAACTGTGGCAGATGATTGTTTCTAACATGAATAAGTATGAGAAATTGCCGGTTATGGATATGGATCTGGGTAGTTCAGTCGCAGAGCGTCGGCATGGTACGCATAAGGTCCCAGGTTCGAGTCCAGGCCCAGGTCTATTTTTCACTCATGTTTGTTTAGTGTATTTAATTGTCTTATAAGATGCGTGTTCTTATAAATATTGTAAAATAAAGTAATCAGATGTGCAGGAGGAAGCAGTGTTTATGCTTTAAAAATATTTTAAATATATAATTTACGTTTTTAGAAAGATCTTTAAAAATAAATTAGTTTTTGAGGGAAGATGTATCTTCTAAAATGTATACATTAAGAGTTATCGCCATTTAAAATTTCTTTCCAAACGTAAACGAAAATTTTGAAATTAATTAAATGTGATACATTTATTTCTAAAAATAAAAAACCACAGTAAAGGACAGGCATTTCGTTCGCAGGAATACCTTTCACGTCATTTTCCTATAAATTAATGAAATCCAGATGTTAAATTATTTTTGTTTTAGAAGTGAAGTTTCCATTTAAATTTATTGTAACAGTACAATGTTTAATTGAATAAAATAAGGTAAATCTAAGAAATTGCTAAGAAATTCCAAACATGCACAGGGCAACGCAAAAAAAAATAAAATAATAATAAACAAAAAATAAAAAATAGATAAATAAATAAATAAATAAATAAAAATCAGCTTTCAGAAATTCTAAAAATTGTTCCGCTATTCATATTATGTATCTTCGGGGTCATTCATCCTACTTTCAGCCCTCCCACCCAAAGGGGGCACTTTTCTAAATTTTGCCGACACCTCTCATGTGACATATCGTTGGAAAAGTCTGTGAACGCTTAATCATAATATGCAGGGGGGGGGGATATTTTCTAAATTTTGCACATACCCCTCATGTGATACATCGTTGGAAAGGTCTGTGACCGCTTAATCCTATTATGCATCTCCGGTGTTCATCCCCCCTTTTGCCCCCAAAGCGCGATTAGCTTTCACCACCAGGGGACGCTTTCCTATATCTGTTCCTACGAGTCGGATCACGACGGGGTATGGCTCATTCGACTCAACATCAATAGAGCTTTCCGATTTTAGTTCGTTTTTTCACCACCAGGGGGCACTTTGCTATCGCTGGTTCTATGGGCTAGATCACGACGGGGTATAGCTCATTCGACTCGACATCTATAGCCTTAACGATTTCAGTGCCCGAGGTTCATACAGAACAGATTCCGCTACCTGATGGTGGAAGATGGAACTTGAGCGTGCGCAGCACGACTGCTATACTGTGCCGAAGGCAGCGGGGACCCGTGTCGGAAGTTAGTTTGGTTAGAGGTTTATACTATTCGATGTGCAAATTAAGGGATTATCCGGTGCCGAAGGCAGCGGAGAACCAGGTCGGAGGTTCGTTCGGTTCGAGGTTTATCTTATTTTTACAAGATTCGGTTTTACAAGATTCGAGGCCCCGATATAAATTAGGGGTCCGCTAGCGGGCGAAGCCAGCTAGTGCTAATAATAAAAGAGCGTGATATCACGTTTGATTTCAAATGCAGCGCTGACACGCTATGTACGTATTGCATTTTTATTTATTTCATCGATAAGTCAGTGATATTTTTAACGGGGGATAACAAGTATTATAATAAGCCACATTTAGTATGTTGTTATTAGTTTAATTGAAAAATCTACTGGTATTTCTAGTTAACCTTTTAAACAATGACTGAAAGTAAAATGTAATTTTAAATTATTTCTCATGTTTAGATTATTTAAATTATGTTTATTCTGTTTTAAAAAAAAGAAATGATATCTACAAAAACAACTTTTCAAAAGTAAAAAAAAAAAGCCAAGCGTAAAAAAAAAAGTTGTGGCTAAAAAATGGTGTGATATCAAATTTCCAAGCTATTATATTAATTTTTTAACTTTTTTCCATTAAATAAGTTATCATATATATAAGTCGAGTGCCTACGTATATGTTAATAGAAATCGTTTTCTCCTGTACTAAATACATCCTAACGAGTTTCTGAAAATTCAATTTTTTTCAAATTATGCATGATGGGCTTGGCGGCCATCTTTTCATATTTCTAAGCACCCACATTTCTAAAGTAAAAGCGTAATATGTTTGCAATGTAATATGTTTATAACAATTTCGAACTTCAGATTTTAACTACGGACAGATAAATTAGATAAGACTGATATTTTGAGAAATTGATTTTTACTAGTTTGAAATTATTAATTACTGTAAAAAATAAATCATAAGATGAATCTTTAAGATAGGTCATCATTATCTTAAGACACAATTTTCAGATCATACAAATCTATAAATGAAACGCTTAAAATATTTGCTTAAATAACAACTTTGAACTTCGGATTTTAACTACGGATTTGGATGCTTAGAATTTTGTGAATAATATGCAAAGATGGCCGCCAAGCCCATCATGCATAATTTGAAAAAAATTGAATTTTCAGAAACTCGTTAGGATGTATTTAGTACAGGAGAAAACGATTTCTATTAACATATACGTAGGCACTCGACTTATATATATGATAACTTATTTAATGGAAAAAAGTTAAAAAATTAATATAATAGCTTGGAAATTTGATATCACACCATTTTTTAGCCACAACTTTTTTTTTTACGCTTGGCTTTTTTTTTTTACTTTTGAAAAGTTGTTTTTGTAGATACATTATACTGTTGAAAATCCACCATAGAAAATATATACAGTTCTCCCTCCCATAGCTCTAACTGCGATGTTTATTGACTACTGTCAAGAAAAGTTTGTAATTCTGTACTAAGTATAAAATAATGCATGAGTATGCATGAATGGGACGGGTTCTTCATCCCATTCACTTAATATATTGAGGGGTGTTTATTTGAGTTTCGTTTTTGAATTTTATAATAAATGCAAGATTTATTTTAATTCAACATCATTTGTTTTTAGTAATCCACCATACATTTATTTTAAATGCAGAATAAGTGTTCCATCAATTTGAAAATAATTCATGCATGACAAAAGCTTAGATATCATCAGAAATATGAATATTGGATAAAAAGTAATGATTGTGAATACAAATATAACCTAAGGTGTATTGATATCGAATCTTTATATACAAGAAAAACACAGCTATCTATCAGTAGTTTGAAGATATATCCTTATATACGAGCATTGCAATTCCGTTTTTGTCTATTGAATAAAGGCTCTTTTTTTAAATCTAAGATGTATGAAAGAGATTCTTCGAACTAAAAAAAAATAACTATGAAACATGAAAGGTTCTCTTTTCAAATATTCTGAAGTAGTGTATGGGATATAGACAAAAAAATTGAAGTTCTTAAGGACGGATTTTCAAGATCTATATCTCATTATCCGATCTAATTTTTTTCGAAATATCTGTTATCTATATATTTTATAACAACGGATTCTAGTCGAGTGTTACAGATATCATCAAAAATGTTTTCATTTTTAAGTTTTTGACTTTACTATGACAAATCATATTTAATACCCAAATCTAAAAAAAAAATCATTATATTCGAACTTATTTATGGCCATGCGCAGTTAAATATTTTTTTTAATTACGAGTGACTCCATTTCACTTTCCGAACAGTTATATGCGTGTCCGGAAAGTAAACTAGTATGTTGTAGCCATCACAAAACTTTCTTCTATATTTTGAAGAAATCATTGAATTTCGGCACCCCCTCTTAGATGATCGCAAAAAAATATTGAATGGCAATCTATTCATATCTTGAGGAGTTTACATTTGATGATTCGTTGCATTCTGCGCGCAAAAAACTGGATATATAAGCAATACACAAATCGAACAAATCATCGATTTGTGGCACCCCCTTTTGGGTGATTTTACCCAAAAACTAATCAACACCAGTTCACAAAAGGATAGAACTTCATATGAAATTTCCTCCTATTCTACGCAGTAGTTTGTAAATTAGATCACCGACAAAATTTGTATCACATACAAACAGGCACACAGATTCACAGACATATATTTTCTAAAAACAGTCAAATCGTGTTCACGTATTTCTCAAACATATAAATCAATCGAAAACCGTAAATTGAATTTTTTCACGAATCAAATACTTTCTTCTTGTACAGATAGAAAAAAGTAAAGTAAGGCAATTTTAATAAATTTATGACACAATAATATCTGCTGGATTCGAATTCTGGACCTTTTGTATTGAAACTGCTGACGTTATATCTACGTCACTAATGTGTGTTTACATCGCCACAATATTTATTACTTAGACTGTCACAATTGCTTGATGATTTTCCCTATAGATTTGGTCGTAAAATAGTTTGAAAATGTTTTCAAAATAGATTTTATACTTAATCCGATTTTTACAAAAATCTATGCAGTTTTTACGACAGCAGTCTATACCATACTCGCCAAATGAAAGGTCAATCAATCGTACCGTTTAGGGTATGCCGTGTTCACACACAAACACATGAAATCATTATTGGAATACTTTCCTTAAACCATGTGTTTGGAAATTAATTACATATTTTAACATTAGCACAATTCTACTGAATTTAAAATAAATCAAATTAACATTAAAATCTTCAACAATAAGGTCACTGGATAAAGAATAAAAATTTTGAATTTAGATATAACCTATTGTGTATTTATATTAAATCCCTATGGGCAAGGAAAACACTGAATTTTTTGTGTAGCTTGAAAATGTATCATTTTACACACAAGCATTATAATTCAGTTTCGTGTCTATTCAAAAGGATATTTTTATATTTTTTACATTAAGATATTTTAAAAAGATTATTTGAACAATGAAAAATGTAAATTTGAAACATGAAAGTTTTTCTTTTCAAAAGTGTTCAAGTATATGAAATGTAGAGAGAAAAATTGAAGTTTAATCTTAGTAAGGATTTACAAGATCTAATATCACATAATAAGATGCAAAAATATTTTAAATATATATTTTTCTGTATATTTTATAATAATGGATTATAGTAGAATGTTACAAATATCCTATCAATCAATGTTTTTTTTCAAACTTTTTGATAACATTAAACCATATCATTTTATTTAATATCTTAATTATTAAAAGAAAATACGTCTATGTGAACAGATGTGAAAAGCCATTATAGTGTTTTTTTTAATGGATTAACATTAATGTTAAAAATATCTTTTGTTCTTTTAAAATACTTAATTGTGGATCGTTAATATCTAATTGTGTATTGGGATTTTTTATTCATTTAGCACTATTTCACAATCTCATCGCTTTATTTAATGACAGACATTCTGTAATGACAGTGATAAATAAAGCGAAGATTACTAGTCAGAAAAAGTGGTAGATAGTTTGAATAAAATATGCTCTAAAACTGGCAACACCGGGCCATACACAGTTAAATATTTTAACATAACAAAAGGTATTTTTAACATTAAAGTTATTCGAATGAAGATAAAATAAATAAAATTAACGTCAAAATCATCAAGAATAACATGACTTGATAAAGTATCAAATTTGCGAATACAGAAATAACCTATTTTGTACCAATATCAAATCCACGATAGACAAGATAACCACCGAGTTACACACTAGTTTGTAAATGTATCCTCCAAAACCATGGTCTCAACGTCTGGCATATCGAAATTATCTGCAACCCTCGAAACAAGATAAGTTTGTGCCTGCGAGCAATATTTGCAATTATAAACTGGTAAACATAAAGTATTTTGCGAGCAATGAAGTATTTTCATATTACTACGGACCACTTACTTCATCATAAAGAAGGCACATCATAAAGGTGCACATACATCCCTCTTGAACATGATAATGTGATGGAGAAGCAATCCATTAGGCAAAATGGATAACCACTGAGTTACACAATAGTTTGTAAATGTATCCTCCAAAACCATGGTCTCAACTCCTGGCATATCCAAATTATCTGCAACCCTCGAAACAGGATAAGTTTGTGATTGCGAGCAATATTTGCAATTATAAACTGGTATACATAAAGTATTTGCGAGCAATGAAGTATTTTAATATTACTACGAACCATTTATTTCATCATAAAGAACGCACATCATAAAGGTGCACATACATCACTCATTAACATGATAATGTGATGGAGAAGCAATCCATTAGGCAAAATGGATATACACCAGTATAGATCCAAATCCCGAGCTCGGCCGGGTCAATTTTCAGCCATTAGCCTCAGGCTGGTCCGGCCTGGTCTTCATTCAGTACGGCGTAGGCCGGGATGGGCCAGGCATATTTTTTTTTTCAGGCTTAGCCGAGCCTGGACTCCCCGAGACTATGTTGGACTGGAATTTCCTTTTTTGTAAAAATTAATACTGCACTGTCAAAAAAACTCGTCTTTATACACTAAATTATTCATTGGCTATATTAATAGTAAAGTTCGAGTTTATTTTTAAAATTAAAACCTAAAAATTCAATAAATTAAAATTTCGAATTTATTAAAAAAATATTTTCGAATTTAAAAAAGTAACAAATAATTTTCCCATTCGTTTAAAAGTATTTGCAATTTATTTGGTAAAGTTATAAAAAAAAAACTCGCACTGAAAATATATTCTAAACAAACAGATTAATATATATATATATATATATATAATAGTTGATTTTACTCAAAAAAGCAACAAACAAAAATAATGCTTTCGAATTTAAAAAAGTAACAAATAATCTTCTCATTCAATTAAAATTATTCGCAATTTATTTTTTTAAAGTTATATAAAAAAAAAACACTCGCACTTAAAATATATTCTAAACGAACACATTAAAAAAATATATAATAGTTGACCAAAAATCGATTTTTCTCAAAAAAGTAAAATTTTTTTCTAGAATTTTATTAAAAATATAATATTTATATTTTACATCTAACAATCAAATTAAGAATATATATAATTAGTGTTTTACCCTCTATTAATACTAAAGTGTTAAAACTCCAACCATCATCTCATAACGATATCTCCTCGCGATTAACTTCAAAACTGCCAGGTTTTTAAACCTCACATTGTTTAAATCCCATGCCGCCATTTGAAGAAAACAAGTATCACCGTTTCAAACTCTTATTCTGGCAAGAGTTCGGTGGCCTTACCGGTAAGGCATTTGACTGAAGGCACTGAGGTCACTGGATCGATCCCAAGGTCAGACAGAAAATATTCTTAAAATGTATCAAATAATAAATACTCCCGTAATAGTCCATATATGGCGGCACAAAGATAGATGTAATTTTTTTAAACTGACGTTTTTCAAATAACAGAAATTTTACCTCCTGTAACATAGAAAACGATAAACGGACATTCTTCAAATAATGGAAATATGCCGACAGCAGTGCTGCCAGTAAAATTTCCGTGATCTTAAGGAAGTATTTCTGAGAGTGTGATGCCGTGCATTTGTTTAACGAAATCTCAAGAAATGTAATAAATTACATAGAAATACTTTTAAAAGTCTATTTTTATTTCTTTGTAAAGCTTTAAAATTGTGATTTTCTTTAGCCATATTTTACTTTTATTTCTAACTACATCTATTTTCTAATTGAATCTTCATTTGAATGTAATTCTCTAAGTCAATTTTTTAATGAGTGCTTATGTACGTTAGTATCTAAATGGTCATTAATACTATCGTTACTCCGTGTTTCATGACTTTTGGACATATAATCTGAAGATAAATCCATACGTAGGTAAGTGTGCTTTTTGAAGTATTTTATTTGTAAAATAATATTGCTTTAGAAATATCGGAATAAATTGTAGAAATTGAGTCGTTTCGGGGTGGGTCCAGACCGATTTTTTATATTTTATAATCAGCCGGGTAAGTTCGGGACAAACTTTTAGCTTTTATACCGAATCAATACATTTTTCCAGAATGTATAAATTTCAAAACAGACCGGGCTCGGATTAAACTTTTAGTATTTAAACATTTGTAGCGGGTCGGGCTAATAACGTTTTTGAGCAAACTGGGACTGACCCGGGTCTGGAAATTTTTGGCGTTCCCAGATCTCTAATGTGCAAACCACAGGCAGGTAATAATAGTGAGATATTTATGCAGATTATCTCTACACGTACGTTTTAAAATTCCGCGTTGTAGGTATTTAAGTCATGCATCGCCGATAGCATTTTATTCTCATTTTCTCTGCATTAACTTGGACGTCGTATTAAGTCAGACTCAAATTGTATGGTCACAAATATCGCTGGCCACTTTACATGCCCTATTCAGGGGGTTGCGGACGACTGCGAGAATCCACATTTTGCAAATGTGGTATTGTGCAAATACTTGTTCAACTCTAAATATTTTTTAACGATTCTCGTTGATAGATCCGATAGTTTCCCTTGAAAAATAGTATAAAGAGACCCTTTGAACTATGACAAATGTAAATTTGAAACATGAAAGGTTTTGCTTTTCATAAATTTTGAAGATTATGAAATGTAGAAATAAAAACTAAAGTTTAATCTGAGGAAAGATTTGAGATTAAATATTTTTAAAATATTCGAGATAGCTTCCATATTTATATCATACTATTATGGATTCAAGTACATTACACACGTCATGTTTCTGGGCTTTTGTTTTTCGCATATAGGAAATATTTTCTTTCATTTAAACTTTTTTATATTATGTAAAGTTTTTGCCATGCAAAAAATCAAAAATCTATGTTTCTAAATTTTGATTAAACTAAACCATATGATCGTTTTTATTCGTTAATCTTTTTTTTCAAATTTTTATGAATATTTGAATGCATATTCATGTATATTTGAATTATAACATTCAGACGAGTATAATAAAACAGCTTGCAAAGTACTTACGTTTTAAAATGTAAAGTAATATAACTAAAGAAGTGTTTAATAATTCAATAATCGAAGGTAGTAGATAGATAAAAAAAGTCTGTATAGAATTATTGAAAATCATCAAATTTCGTATATACTCGCGACTATGTCAGAAAATTTAGGATAAAACAACAAGGTACAAAGAAGGGAGGCCGACTTATAAACAAGACGAAAAATGATTCGAATTCAAATGCTTCTTTTACCCAACGTAACCAACGAACTTTAAAAAATAATATTAATAACACCAATATTAATATATTACAAACATTATACAGCAAAGGTATTGCAATAATACGTAATCGTATGTCTTTTAATGTCCGTGTACAAGTGCAGGGTTGTTATAATTAAAGTTCGCCTATATTCAGAAGGCTGTAGAGCCGGTTCTATGGCTCCAAACGAAACAAAATTTCACTAGTACGTAGTTGAAGAGATGCGCTCTGCGAAAATAAAAATAAAAATTAGTTACATTTTTCGTCAGTAGGTGGAGCTGCGCCAATATTTAAGGCAATGTTTGCAGATTCATTATATTAATTTCAGTCAACCCAGACGAAGCACACAAATTTAAAAGTTTCAACAAACTTCGACGAACTGCGAATTGTTATAATTAAAGTTCACTTAATCAAACAGCTCTAGAGCCTGACCTATAACTCCAATCAATACAGAAAAATGAATATAATTTCATGTTATGTAATCTGCATCAACAAAAATAAAACATATCTCTCGGCAGCGAGGAAATAACGAAGAATAACATCACGCATGCTCAATGAACCCTCCACCATTTTCAATAACGCATTCCATTCTCAGAATTGTGCTTTCTACAGCATTGCCTAAACTGTGCTGTGAGATTGAGCGAATATGAAGTCTAATACTGTATTTCAAATCAGAGATTGTCTGACATCTGTCTTTAGATACAGATTCTTTCAAAAATCGCATGGTGTTAGATCAGGCGATCGTGGTGGCCAGACTGTTTGAAAATAACGACTTATGATGCGGTCTTCTGTAAAATGGCTTGTTAAGAAAGTCCGAACTGCTCCAGTAATGTGCGGTGGTGCACCTTGTTGCATAAACACGATATTTTGAAGGCAGCTTCGCTGTTGCAGCTCGAGAATCAGAAAATTTTACAACATATTGAGATACCTTCTCCCATTTACGAAACATGTAATGGGTCCTGTGGATGTTAGTTCCTCAAAAAAATATGGCCCTATCAACAACGTAGCTGTGAAACCGCACCACACCGTCACTTTAGCTGCATGCAATGGAACTTCTTGGACAACATTAGGATTCTCTTCCGCCCAAATTCGGCACTTGTGTGTGTTCACTTGTCCGTTTAAATAAAAATGCGCTTTATCAGTCCATAGAATATTCCAGGGCCAAGAATTGTCCACATTCATTCGTGCAAGAAACTGTAGTGAAAATGATAGCTGACTTTCGGTATCACCCTATATTAGTTGCTGCACCCTCTGAATCTTGTATGGATAGTAGCGCAAAATTTGACGCATCACTTTTCTCACAGTGGAAATCGGCATATCGACTTCATTCGCAATAGCTGGCACACTTGCATTACCAAATGATGACTGGCTTGCTAAATCCACGGCAGCAGTAGCAATATCTTCAATGCTAGAAATGTCAACCTTTTTTCGTCCTCTGCCAGGAAGAATGTCGAGTTTTCCTGTCTCCTCGAACTTTTTAATCATTTTGTGAACTCCACGATCCGACATTGGTCCACGTCTAACATCTTTTAGTTTCCGGATTTCTCGAAGTGCTGCAGCTGCGTTGCTGTTATTTTGATAAAATACCTTTACAAGAAGTACCTTTTCTTTCAAAGTTACCATTCTCCACAAAGCGTAGATTCAAATGCTTTTCAGAAACAATCAACTGTTCCAGTGTCAAGGAAATCACAGACACACTTTATCAGAAAGTTTTAAATCGTCAGGTGGTTAGAAGGGTATTTCAAGTTTTCGAAATTGCGACGTCACTTTGACGTCGTTCGTCGAAAATTTGAATAAAATGTGATCTTTTTCAAGCGTTGGGTGTAATTTTGTGATTTTGTGTGTTTTATCTGGATTGACCGAAATTGATATAACAAATCTGAAAAAGTTTACTTTTACCAACTGTGAAATAAAATTTCCTGTATTTTGTTTTTTACAAAAAATAAAGGAATCTGCGAATATCGGCTTAAATATTGGCGCAGCGCCACATATTGACAAAATTGTTAACTAATTTTTTTTTCGATTTGCCCAGAGCGAATCTCTTCAACTACGTACTGGTGAAATTTTGTTTCGTTTGGAGCCATAGAACCGGCTCTAAAGCCTTCTGAATAGGCGAACTTTAATTATAACAACCCTGTATTTCAACTGTCGCCTTTGCCGACAATTATCTTCGCCTCAGTAACAGTTTTTAAGCTAAACATTCTTCCAAAAAATGCTGAATTCCCATATTTTAATGTCATTCATGCCTATAAAAAAGTTTGAATGGAAGAGAATCATACTTAAGACTGGTTAAAAAATATCTGGAACAAAAGATTGGCTGTGCTTTTGAAAAAAAAAATTGACTTTGTTGTAGTATTTATCGGCTGCTCATCAACGGGAATTTGACATTATTTCTTCAATCTGTAGATGCCTATCTCATCTGCAATGCCGGAAATTTCTGCACCGACTGGATCAGCTCAAGCTTGTCGTTTGAAGCCAAAGCTAGAAATATGCAGTAACTAAATATTACATTAGTTGCGAAATGGGATGAAAATGCAATGGAATCGCTATAGCAATAAAAATCATAAATTAGGTCATTCAAAAAATGCTGCATCATAAACGAACTTGACGGCGCGACGCAAAGAACGATGAATAACTTTTTAAGTGACAATGAAAGGGATTTACAAAACATACACATTGACGAAACCGTTGATACTTGACAATGTGCCGATGACATAAAAAGAACTTTACAGAAGTTTTTGACGAGTCTTACACAAGATTGAAATTTGTATGTTTCTAATGACAAAATTTTTATTTTGATTGAATTAAGTGATATACATATATCTATATATTTTGATTTTTTTCTAAATCTGTTAGATAATATTTTTTTTATTTTCATATACATCTTTATTAATGAATAAATTTCCGTTTTTGTTATTTCATTTTCTAATAGCGTTCAAGAAGATAAAAAGAGTCAATTTATACATAAGTTTTTTTTTCGTTTTATTTCTCGTCTCATTGTATAGGGATCAACTTATATATAAATCAACATATACTCAAGTATATACAGTATGTTCAATGCATCGTCCTCTTATGTTTTCTTTTATTAATTTTATATCTGTAATATCTATTTCACATGAAAATACATTGAAATATTTTGCAGAAAATAGCTATTGATATGCATTTTCTGATATCTGCGTATCGATTAATAAGGTTTATAACATATCGTTCGATTTATTTGAACAATGTTTAACTGATAACTTTTTTAAGGAGCATTATATATTGGTTTTAGTTATATTGGTTGATTTCAGGTATCATAATTGTACAATATTAAACAAAAAAGTAAATTTAATAGTATTTAATTTTTTATGCATTTTAACTTTAAATTTACTTTACACAAAATGTTTTTGCAATCTCTTAATTTTTTAGTTACCATTACTTTTATCTAAAATAGCAATATGACACTGTTAGTATTTTTCGGAGAACTTTTTTCAGTCAACTATCGATTATAAACTGGACACTAGTCGGATGTGCCAATCCCGAAACTTTGTTCTATCTTCTACATATTAATACTTCAAAATTCGCTATCACACCATCAAAAAAATCAATGTTTTTCGTCATTCTGTTGCATTTTAGCTGCTTGCGAATCGTCGGGTTACCTGGATATGAGCAGCCGATGTATAGTAAACTATGAAAAGTCCTTCTGGCTTGTATCGGCAAGAAAAGATAGCCTCTTTATTCCTTGGTTTTAAGATTTTAGTGGAAAATTTTACTGGAAAAAACGAAGCTAAAAGGCATGGATCACGATTACAGAAGTTTCATTCCAAGACCTCGTACATTGAATTTTAATAAGAATATCGCCAAATTAGTCATCCATAGCCAAGTTGGCTTTATTTATGGCAACGTTATTGCCAAATTTCGCGATATTTCGCCAACTGTCGCCAATCTTTGCTATAATTTGACTTTGGCGAATATAAATAAGTAGTGTTAAGCATATAACAGTTGGAACAATGGTTACAACAATGAAAACATTTGCCGAAACTATGTTTACTAAAACTCATAAATTAAACCCGCTTATGGAGGATTCCTGCGATCTTGTTTCAAAATGTCAGCCACCCTAAAATTTAAAGCTGCTATATCTCAGCCATTTTTTAAGATATAGGCAAAACAAAAATTTTTCTGGAACCCTTGTATCAAGCACGAAAATTTAATGGAAAACACATTTAGAATTTCTAATTTTTTATACATATTTATTAATTTGAAATCTTTAAGTTGCTATAGCAGCGCTCCTCTCCGGCGGAATATCCCCAAATTCAACTGGGACATGCAGGCCATAGTCAGAAACCTATAAATCAAATTTGGTTCAATTCTATGCATAGCTTCATACACTTATCGATGATGCAATAATGAAACTGGCACAAACTTTTCTGTCCTAGCACCCCCAGTATCCCCAATTTCAAGATGGGCCTGATGGCTATACTCACAAACCTCTAAATAAACTTTGGTTCAATTATGTGTATAACTTCATATACTTTTCTATGATACGATGAGGACAGGCACACGGAGAGACGGATAGACAGACGTTTTGTAAAAACATGTTTTTCGGAATCTCTGACCTCTAAAATATATAAATTCGTCAAATACCGGAAGTCGAAAAAAAATTCAATTACAATTCTTTCTCCTATTTTAGATAGATGAAAGTAATAACTATCATTTTGTTATCAATGTATTTGGATACAATTTTAATAAAAATGTGGTGTTTTTCGCAGTTTATAACAAGTAAAAAAATTTTGACATTCTGGAATGGCAATAAATTTAAAAAATAAAATACAACGAAAAGTTAAAAAGACATTTTCCAAAAAAATGTGGTATTATAAAATCATAAGCCTGCAATTATTAATTTTATAAAAACTTATCCTAGGAAATTATTTCACATTTTAAGATTATTTAAAAATTATGATTCGCCTTTGTGGTTTCCATTTTTTAAATGAACGGTAATAAAAAATATTTTTATTAGTTCCTTCTAAATTCTAGAAAGCATTATTTAAGATAATTGCAAATAATTTTAACTTTTCTTCTTTTCTGGGTGATAAATGCTTGCAAAACTACATTCTTTAGATTCTTACAAAAGGCCGCATATTTTTTTTCATAGTCATAACGAAGAATATATTTTCAGCTAAAAATGCATTTAAATGTGATAATAACAATTTTTTTACATTATTCTAAGTAAATTTATTTTCTAACGGAAAATGTATAATTTCTAAATTTTCTCTGTAAATTTTTTCTTTGTGAAATGTCTTCGAATAAAAAAAAATAATAAGAGGAATTTAAAATCTGTGTTATTATTTTTTGTTTATAAAAAATAATATAATGTTAATGTAGTCATTAGTCGCTTTAATTAATGTAGTTAATGTAGTCATTATATCCAAAGTTATTACTAAAGAGTATCAAATTAAAAATTAAATTAAAAACTTGATTTCTCAAAAGAATATATGAAAAATGTGAGGAATTAACACATATTAAAAAATTTAAATATCGTCGCGATAAAAATAATTCAGCTAGTTTTTAGAAAAAAAGGTTATTTTCTGTTTATTATAAAAAGTAGAATACAATATAACTTTGTAATGTGAACGGGGGTATACAGTTCTATCAAAATGTTTAATATAATTTTACGCTTTATTTAATCTCAGAAAATATTACAAATTCTACGATTAAATAATGTGATAAGAAATTTTGCGATTTTAATATTAAATAGAAAATTTCCAATCTGAAATAGTGGTGGCTGACTCTTTGGAAAATCTAAGGAATGTACGCACCTTGAATTTAATGTAAGAGCGAAATATTCGAGCTCAATACGCAAAAAAGAGAAAATAGGAAACATATTGAAAACAATTCATAACTCCAGTTCTAAAAGTTTCAAAATAAAGCTATTTGAACTAAGATATTTGCCAATATATATTTTTTTTATATGGAGTCTCAATTTAATTTACTTCAAGCACCGTCTTTAGGTATCTTTATTTTTCTCTAATTTTGAAATTGAACCATTATATATATTTTTTTTTTCATTCGATTTGATCAATTCCTACTATTAGCTCATACCCTCTATATATTTATATATCTTGTTCAAATTTTCAATCGTTAATAAAATATTTTCTATTCAGCCATTCAAGTTCAAATACATTTTTTAAACTTGTACTGGATGACAATTGATGTTAATACAGTTTTTTCAAATATTAATTCATTAATTAAATTAAATTAGTTAATTTTAGTTTTATATTTCATTTCTGTTCAAAAGTATAGACTCACTCCATTTCATTTCTGTTCAAAAGTATAGACTCACTTCATTTCATTTCTGTTCAAAAGTATACTCACTCCATATTTTAGTCCCCTTCGCCCACGCGCCGCCTGATCTTTGTCCGTGAACAGCCCCATTATCTTTTTACGCATGAAGGTTCGCTATGATACTTCATTGTGAAGTTTGGTAATTTTTAAAAATCAATATTTGAAAAACGGTATAATCATTAGATTTGAAATTTATATCAAGAAATATAAATTTTTTACCTTTCTAACGCAGTTTGTCTAACAATTTTGCGAGAAATACTTTTCGAGCAATTAATTTTTGATACTTTAGCTATTTATTTTTTATTTAATTTTTAATACATTTCATAAATTTATCTTATGTAAGATATTTAGCAGGATATAAATTTAGGAATAAATACTACCAGTAGCAAAGCGTTTAGATCGCTGGAAAAAAAAATTGACCTAAGTAGGAATTGACTTAAAAATTATTTTTTTAGATTACTTTCTATGTTTCATTCACTCTCAATATAATTATTTAGATTGAGAAACATGATAAATATAAGAAGTTTGAATGTTTCGTAACAGTGTCAATATTGATAAATGTATTTTAAAAAGTGAGTAAAATTTGGACTAATAAATATCAACACCAGGCTGTAACAGCTATTTGTTAACAATAATAAAGTAAAAATTCAAAAATATATTGTTTTCTTCATAGATTCGACAGGAAACAGCACAAAATGGGCTTTTCAATTTTGATCTGCATTATGCTACTTTAAATTTGCCAGTTTTGCATGTTTATTTATAATATAATAACCAATGGTCTTAAATAAATCTTTTATTTAGAGTTGGAATAGACTGCACCGAATTTTGTGGAAAAGAGATAAATATGTGTTTCTATTTATAAGTTTTTAACAATTTTACTATTAAAGTATTTGACGTAATATTTCAAACATAGTCCATTGCTACATATGTATGGTCATTGTGTTTAGGCTTTTTCAAAGTCTCGTACAAAAAGTAGTGAAAATGTGAATTATTTCTTTTATGTCTAAATTACTGACTTTTCTATTTAAAACTAAGTGTTTGTTTAAGGTTTTTTTTTATACAATCTTGATTTTCACTAACATATCCTTTAAATTTGATTAAAAAAAAATTGTGTTTCGTTGTTTTTTGGCATTCAAAATTTAAATGCATATAACTGTATGTCCAAATACATACAACTGTGGTATTGCTATGGATCTCTTAAAATATATAGTATGTTCATTGCCTCCTTATGGCAAAATACTCAAAAAAAATTTAAAGGATTTTTTACATTATTAATAAAAAATTGCAAAATATTTTAAATATTTTATTAGTTAATTTTTAGATATTTTAAACAAATGTAATGTTTAGAGAAAAGTTTCATTTACTTATATTGTTCCATTCTAACTTAGAGAGATCATATTTCAACAATGAGAACTAATTCAGCCAATTATGCAACATCTTCTGTTACTGCACCTGCACACGTGAGTAATGCAGATGAAGAAAGAAAAATGCATTAGTGAACAATAGTGTTTTGTTTTTATTCTCTAGAATAAATTTAAAGTGATATTTAACGCAGTTGTCATCAGATTAACGTAAAATCCCTTTCAATTAATCCAATTTCATCAACTTTTTGTCTATCTATAATATAAGAAAGTGGTGTAATCGATTTTTTTTTCGAATTCCTGTTTTCGACGGATTTACATGTTTTATGGGTCAGAGATCCCGAAAAACATGTTTAAACAAAATGTCCGTCTGATTGTCTTCATTGCATCATTGAAAAGTGTATGAAGATATGCATAGAATATAACCAAATTTCACTTATAAGTTTTTGAGTATGGACAGCAGGTCCCTCTTGCATTCGGAGATATTCTGCCGGAAGAGAGCGCTGTGGTAATGATTTTTGTGCCATTTGTATTATTGGACCATCGAAAAGTGTATGAAGTTATGCATAGACTTGAACTAAATTTCATTTATATATTTTTCACTATGGCCAGCAGGTCCCCCTTATATTTGGAAACATTCCGCTGGAAGGGGATGCTGTGATAGAAATGTTTGTTAAATTTTTGTTATTGGACCATCGAAAAGTCTATGAAGTTATGCATAGAATTGAATCACATTTCATTTATATGTTTTTCTCTATGGCCACCAGGTTTCCCTTGAATTTCGAGATATTTCGCTGGAAAGGGGCGCTATGATAGCGATGTTTGTGCGATTTTTTCGATATTTCGTAGTTGTGTTGCACATCGGCTGCTCATGCATCGAAGGGTGCAACGGACATCCGACTAGTTAAAATATAAAGTTTCTTATTACTTTCAAATGTCGCGTAAGATGTGTTATTTATTAAAAAAGTATTTCCGATAATGAAAAAAATTGTTGTGGTATTTTTTTAGGAGAATCTATTACTGACTCATCTCTGTATGTTTTTTTTAATATATATATAAATTAAACGACATATAATTTTGCATTAACCTAATACATTTGTGAAGTTTTAATTGAATCGGCACTATAGAAGAGTAGGGATATTTTATAAGTATCTTTGATTTTCCTTTCTTGAAAGCGAATGTCGTTTCAAGTAAATATACGGGAAGTTAGCAATACATACTAATACATCTTGAATAGTTAAAAAAAAAACTTTTTTTTTCATTCATATGATAAATTCACGGATTTTTTTATTATTATTATTATTTCGAGTTAAATATCCTTTTAAATTGAAATTTAACGGTATTATTTTATTACTTTCAGCAAGACAGTTACTGAACATCCATTAATGGAAATAAATCTAAAATACGAAAACCACAGCTACCCCTTCCCCCATTAAAAAAATCGTATTATTTTACAATAAATGGATTTTGCCATAACGATTGATTTTTAAACATTTATTTATTTTTCAATGCATACATTATAAGCTGAAGCTCATAACTTTCGCTTTAAAATATCATTTGTTATTTTTTTTACATTTTACATTCATTTAAATTTCTTCGTATTCGTAGTCAAACTTTCTACACTTTTTCTTTCAGCTGTAAAATAAACCAACACAGAAAACAACGTGAAAACACTGGCAGTTACAATTTGGAAAACGGGATAAAGACAAAAAAGTATATCTGTTCAAAAATATTCGCATCTCTCAGAAAACAATTCAAGATATTTGAAACTACAATTGTTTAGCCTGGAGATTGTTTTACTTTGCAAATATATTTATGCTAAAGGCGCAAAAATAGGTGATATATGTGAAGTATTGTAGAGTATGAGTAGTGTAGAAGATATATGTAGAGTTCATCGTTTACAATACTTTTTTAGCTCTAATAAATGTAGAGAAAATTTTATTGAAAGTAATAACTATCATTGTAGTTATTTTTCAATAACTTTAACAATAAAGGACTATCGTAATTTTGTAAATTGATATATATATTGTCTATCATTCAAACAAATCGTTATTTTTACCCTCATTGAAGTTATTAAAAAAATTTTATAAATTGAAATGCTGACTCTAATATAAATATAAAGCATATGATTATTTTCAATTTTACTACATAATTCAAAATTAAAGTAGGGAAATAGTTGAAAGCAAGAAAACAATTTTTTTCCTATTTCACTGTCAAAGTCAGTCAAATAATTCTGATTTTATTATTTTAAAATTTTCTTTTAATGACAACTTATTTTTACCAAATTGAAAATAAGTTAATTTTTTGTTGTTGTTTGAATATAATATCTAAATTTATTTCTTAATATTTTGTAACTTTGCAGCATCTATAATGAGTCATCTTATGAGAATTTTAGATTAACATTTTGACTAAGATGAGCAACAGATGCTGCTCTTGACAGAAATTGTAGGCAAGTAATTACCGTAAACATATTGATTGTAAAAATAAAATATAAACTTATTAATATACACAAACCAGCACGAATATTAAAAATCTTTGCGTACATATAAAATAATATCCCAATATGAGAAATATCAAAACTAATTACGTTTGAAAAATATTGCAAGAGTTATTTTGCTAGCCCACCAAAATTTTCTGAAAAACTGGAAACTGCAACCTCTCATGAAAAATATTTGTAAACTTCCCAGTACCAGACTATTGCACAATGCAGACTATTGTACTATTGCACAATGTGTGCGGTGCACACCGGCGCCAAGCATGCTAATCGACAAATGCATAATTTAAAAATACATATTATTATTTTATTTTATTAAAATTAATTGTTCTTTCTTAAAATTTTAATTAAGTTTTATGCATTTACTTCAATTAAATTACCCGCCATATTAAATAATTTTGCCGCCAGATAAAAAATCTTGGTCGCCAGTGGCGACCAAGCACTGCGTCAATGTATTCAAAATATTCTAATGATTATGCAAATTGTAACAGTTTTTAGAATAAGAACATATTTTGAGTGATATACACATAATTTCCCTGGTATCCAAACCAGGGTAGCACCGAACTATTGCACAATGTGTACGGTGCACACAGGCGCATTAAATCTTATGTGATCAGATAATAATGTGATCAGTAAAAATGATCAGAGCGAGTGTAAAATGGTCTGACAATATTTTAATCAAGATTTCTATTAATTAAACATAATTTAAATATAAAGCAAAGGGTGCTTAATTCCACTTTAATACACATATTAACAAATCATTCTAATTTCAGCAAATGATAAATTTCACATCGTTGAATTACTCCAATAGTACCTAATGGATTATAATTCATGTATGTGCTTCAACGAGACGTAATGTGCTTCCAACATGGAAATACATTTTCCTAGAAAGGTTTGCAGATTTACCAGATAAGACGCATGATCCCTTACCTTCTCTTTATAAACTCTATTGAAGAACTAAAACTTTACATGATTAATTCTGCGCCGCTGCCGTCAGTTCCAATATTGGCTAATAGGTGGCAGCACAAGCATATTAAGCTTTAAATAGTACTCAGAAGTACAGAAAGTTCATTCGTGAGTCTGTTTCATTGCTGACACGTGTAAGGAAGTTGTATCGAATTAGTTATTATACGGAAATGGAAGAACATCATTTCGTATTCCTTGAAGCAATGTGTTTTCATTGTACTGGAATACCACCGATCAGGTCGAAATCCGATGATTACAAAGCGAAGCTTTAAAAAAATTTAATGTTAAAAAAGATCAAGACCAGAAAAAAATTCATAATTTATTCAACAAGTTTGAACGGACAGGCAGTGTGGCCGATGATTTAGCCAGAAATGTGGGATGCAGCAGATAAGTCATGACACCTCAAAATGTGCAAGTAGTCGAAGAAATTGTTAAACATAATCCTCGGAAATCCATCAAACGATCCGCTACTTAAGAAGTATTCTCAAACACCACTACATACAGAATAATGCAAAAAAGCCTGAAGCTGTTTCACCTATAAAATACAGTGTCATCAAGCGATCACAAATACAGCTTTGCGACAAAAAGAAGACTTCTCAAATGGGTTACTCCAGTTGATTGATGAAAGTAAAATTGATGTCTGCTGCGTATGGTTCACCGATGAGGCTCATTTTCATTTAGAGGGGTTTGTGAATAAACAAAACTGGGGAAAATGGGGGCATTAAAAATACGTTTGTGTGTCTTGCAAAAGCACTGCACTCTGCAAAAGTTACAGTTTTGGCTAAACTGTCCATTAAAGGAATCATTCGGCCCTTTTTCATGAGGGAAACAATTAACTTATTCCGATATATTGAAATTTTACAGCAATTTTTTGCCACATTTCAAGCTCTAGAGGATGCACTGGAGCATTCATGGTTTATGCAGAATAGGACCCTGCACCGTACTACTGCAGTGTTTGAGTTCCTTGAGGGATACTTCAGTGACTGAGTCATTGCCCTCAATTATTCGCGAGTGACAGGCATTGGTATGGATTCATATTCCCCGGATCTCAATTCATGTGACTTCTTCTTGTGAGGCTACTTGAAAGGCACTGTTTACTCTAAGAATCCTTAAACGTTGCAACAGCTTGAACAATTCGTCTGTGAGGCATGAGCATCCGTTTCAGTAGAGACATTGCAACGAATGACTTCGAATTTTACCCCTCGGTTGCGTCATGTTATTGCTAAGAAATATGACCATATCAAAACCATTGTAATGTCATTTTACCCGTGTTCTTGAAGCACGCTTTCAGGCACTATTTAAAAGACACTGCTCTGTGACTGTATGTCCAATCTTGGACCTATTTCTGCAAACCGGAGTATAACAAATTTCAGACCTGTCTGTCTAACATACCTTGTTTCACCTTTCTGTCCCTCACTGTTTCGCAGTTATGTCATTTCAAAGTTCGAGAGTTTTTTCTGAAACACCCTGTATATATATATATATATAGAATTATCTAAAAGAAAAATAAATAAACAAAATCAGCCTTTTTTCCTTTTCAGCACGACCGATTCAAGGGAAGGGGGAGGGATGTATCTCTACCACATCCTCACCTTTTGGTATGCCATGACATGGAGATACCCTTGATAAAACGTATGTTAATCAAAATCATTCTCAGCCAGATCATCAGCACCTATAGTGTGCCTCATTTCCGGTTTAGACGATATCGATGAGATAGTGGTGTGCACTAACATGGGATTAACAAGAAATGCATGTCCGCTCCATAATACACAATAACCAAAAATGATGCGTCAAGTATACATTATAAAACACTTTCCAACACATCCAGAAAACTGTAACGAAACATAAAGGTTAAATAAGGTAAAAGAAGATATGTAAGTAAAAAGTTTAGAAAACATATACCACATTGAAAAATACAGATTTCAAAATTACCTTCCATTTTAAAAAAAGTAGTCAAACTATTTTGTGCAACCCTGTACATGATATGCAGATTTGGATATATAATACATAGCATGGTAAAATTTAGTTCAGTTAGAAAATTCACATTTAGAAATTTTCGCCAATCGGTGGAAATGCACACGAAATCTTTTGTACAGACCTGAAAATTACCTACACAATTTTGTACACACTACATATTAAGCTAAAACTTAATTCAGGTAAAAAACACATAAGGCAACTTAAAACCCACTTCCAGCAATTACCAACCGTAACCGACAATGTATTTTGTTCTTTGTCTATCCCAGTATATGAATTTATTTATATTCTACAAACTTATAGCTGAACATATATTCTACTAATTATAGTTGAGCAGGAAAATGCGTAACACAATTAAAAACTACCCTTAAGCAATTCACTCCCCTAGTCTGTAATACTTACGAATTTCTTCGTGTAGCCCTGTATATGATCAACCGAAATTATACACACAACATAATTTAAAAAAAAAAAAACAGTGGCACTCCGGGAGTGCCAATAGAAGTGAAAACTTGAACAATTACGTATTTATTGTGTATTTTTTGAATCGTCAGGAAATGTTTTATTTGATACACATTTTTATCCACGTGTTACGTAAATTTATTTATTTATTTAAATAATCGTTTACTTACGTGATGATGAGCAGCAGTTCTATTAATTTATCAGCAATTTTAGATTTACAAATTCAAACTCAAAAGCACTGCAGCACAATATTTCTTATTTAAACAATGTACAGTATATAATTATTAAGTTAGTAAGTTAATTGTATGATACATTATATGTAGCTAGGTAAATCAAAGAAAAAAATAATGAATTTCAAGAATTGTCACAATTGTAATATCTATGTTGAATTAACAGAAACGTGCGTTGAATTGTGTAGCAGCACTACTGAAAGCATTCCCTTTTTCTAATTCTCGTACGTGTATTTCGGGAACCAATAGCGTACAGGCAAGCATGCGGCGCGCGACACGCCCGCCCCACTCTAACTCATACCGAACTATACACAATACATGTACATACTTATATACAGAGGTGTCGGTTACAGTAACAGTGTCGCGAGTTCAATGGTTTTTTCCCATCTCAAAAAATGCCCAACGCGCTTAAAGAAGTTTTCACTTCAAATATACAGAGATATCGTTTACAGTAACAGTGTCGCGAGTTCAATGGTTTTTTCTCATGTCAAAAAATGCCCAACGCGCCTAAAGAAGTTTTCACTTCAAAAATTTAGTTAAACTTGAAAATGCTCTTATCACACATAAACTGTAATTATCGCACGTATACTGTAGCCGATATCTTTTGTGTGTCCCTGTAAATGAACGATAAACGCAATGTACACAATACTTTTAAGTGATTAATTTATAGTGCACCTCGGTAATGCATATAATTTTCATTATCTTTGAAATATTGAAACATCATTAAATTACACTGCAAACGATTTTTCCCAGTAGAACAATGTGTAACTGAATTCTCTTATTTGACCCAGTAAATGTTTAATAAATGGTTTGCAACTCATATTCTACAAAAAGCATGCTTTAATGCGCTTCATAATTATATATCAATTTCCTCATGTTTCAAATGGCGTAGTTTCATTAAAATGCACTTGAAACGATTATTTCCCATTGACTGTAATGTAACGGAATGCTTTTGGCTGTCCCTGTAAAAAAAACTATAAATGCTACGCACTTAATTTGCAATAGGTAATATGCTGTAGTAAACAACAATAACATACACAAATTTCAAGGCAATCCGAGTATATATAAGCGAGTTAGAGCATTGCCAGGCGGCCAGATGGTAGACAAACAGTGTCATAAAAACTTTTCAACTAGGTTGGAAAGTGTTAAAAAATAAATAACATATATATAAATTTATATATAAAATGAAAGAACAAAATTAGCCATTTTTTCCAGGAGGAAGGAGTTTGTATCCCAACCAGCCGGCGAACTTTCGGTATTATGGGAATGCAGATACCCTTGAAACGAAAGGTAAAAAGTACCGTTCATAGTCAACAGTTCCGCGCCTGTTGTACACTGTACAGTACCTTATTTACAATTTAGTCGAAATCGTGATGAGACTAGTGGTGTTGTCACTGCACTCAAATATACTACCCCAATCCTGGCATTGCCTGTAAAAGATAACTCATTAAGATTGTTCTCAAATCCAAACTGCCTAATTTCTGGCAAATTTTTTAATTAATTTTTTATCTCAAACGCATAAAATTGACAGGTTCTCTTATTTAGAAACTATGTAATCTAATAGTTTTTCTTATTATATAAGTTGTAATTTTCCTAACTGAGCGAAAAAGTCTGGGCTAGGATTCGAACCAGGGATCTCTTGGCTGAATCTGCCAATACTCTACCAACTGAGCAATCCCGGACAAATCTGGCGGATCTAATTCACCCAGTTAACGTTATAGTTTATATGTACGTTGTATGTTGATCTGATATCTGAATCAGCTCAACAGAATAAATCACAGGTAAGGGAACTACAGTAAACGCTGGATACGTGATTACACTAGATTAATTTTGACACAATTATTCAAATTGGAAAAAAATCATATATGTTGTAATTACAGCTTATCCTCACCACACCCTTGTATACACTCGTGAAGGGGATTCTAGTAGTAATTTAAACCCTATTTTCAGGGCAGAAGCCTTTTCCCTGATATTTGCATTGGATGATACTCTCACCTTCAAGAAATTAACATTATTTTCCGACACTTTGTCGGTCATCACTTTTTCGGTCTGCGTGACAGCCCAATAATCAATAAGGATCGTTTACCTGTTTAACCTTCTAATTCCCATGGTATAATACGTTCTAGAAATTCCGTAATTCAGAATATCTGAATTCACACCAGAAAATTTCAATAAAAAATTTAGCTTTATTTAATGACGGAATGTTTGTTATCCAATGAAGTAAATATTATTATTTAAATTTCTGGAATGAATATGGAATATCTGAATTAAAAAATCTACTTCATTGGAAACAGTTGTGGTAGCATATATGCTACCATGAGCATTATAGGATTAAACTGGGGGCATTCCAGCTATTATGTTTCCATGGTCAAAGCGGTGTCCAGACTTTTAAGATATCTGATCCGCCCGCCCGGAATTATGAACATGAATGGAATGAAGTTTCCCTGGATTTCTCTAAATGATATCACAAAATAATTGCATAGTTTTCGATGAGAACAGAACTAACCGCATGTGTCTCAAAGATGGTTGGAGCTTCAAGAAGTCCCGAAGAAGCTTGCGGTTGCCCTTGGTGAAAAGGTTTGCCTCTCTAACGTTCCCACCTGGTCACATTCCACGAACTCGTTATTACAAATATCCCAATTATTCATCCAACTCTTTACGCAATTTTCCATGTTCTTGAAACTTCGGACCAGTTTACTATAACTAAACTATTTCATCTACCAATACCATTTTAGGTCCAGAAAATGTTGACAATTTAATAGGTACTCGCCTTTTTTCCGGATGCGACAGTTGTAGTGCCTTAAATGGGAGAGTAAAATTAAAGCGTCAAAAGTAATAAAAAAATAGAATCTTGTATATCGATGTATTTAAGGGTTAATATAAGTTTGACAGGTACAAATATTCGAAATTTCTGAAGCATTCTATTAAGAAGTTAGTGAATTGGCAGCACCGGAACAAGAAATTGATAGGCCACATTTGTAAACTTCAGTTTGAAGGTTAGATCAAACACTCAATCTAAGGTATATAACACTAAGTTTTTTTGCCAATGTCTTAATAACATATTTGGAATAACAATATAGCATTACTTTAATGAGATTACTATTACGTTCTTTGTAAATTAGCTATCTTTATTTGGAGCATAAACGTCTGGGGCAAAACGAAACCTGTACATAATCTCCCACCGAGTCACATTAGAAACAAATAATATGTAGAATGTTATAATTTACAATAATAAGCAACAGATTGCCGTATTAGATTTATTTCACCAAAAATGTGGCTTAGACCTTTGTTGCCCCGACCCCCTCAATTCTAATATGGTTTAATAGCTTTATTATGTTTTTTTCAATTATACATATCTGGTGAAAGATTGTACATTAAAACAGAAAAGTTTTCCCTTTATTTTAACAGTTAAATTTGACGTGAAGTTTAGAAGTTGAAATTGCTCTCTTCTTCAAATATACACGTTGACGGTTAACTAGTCCTTAAATATTATATTTTTTATCTTGACAACTCTTTAGTATTTGTAAAATCCACATCTTGCTATTTTAGGTAGCTTTCATTACAAAAAGCTGCCTATTGCAGCCGTTCGGAGGAAAGCAATTTCAAAACAATTTGTTATATTTTCACGAAAACCTCACTCCGTTCAAATGTTGATTTGTACATATATACGTATATATATATATATACAGGGTGGTCATAAAAAAGCTTTGCCGATATATCGAACTTTAGTGGCCAGTCCTTATGAGCAGCAGGTATGAGCTCGGTATTCTGTGAACGGCAACAAATTGGCGCTCACGGTTACGGTTATAGCTACAGAAACTCGAAATTTTCAAATGGCAACGCCCATTGTTTTTCCTTGCAAAATGCTCAGCGCATGAGAAAAATCTAAAGAGCGTTGTAACGGTACGTGTATCGCAATAAACGGACGCATTATGCACGCACAAAAACAGCTCTGCGAACGGCCAAAAAAAACACGACCAGGGAGCACGAAGGAAATTTGCATATGACAGAGGCAAAACACCAATCACGGAACGCCGTTCGCCAGATAGTCAGCGTAGAAAACGGATAAAAATTGGGGTGGGAATGTTAGCTCTTCAGTCGGGGGTACGCACATGCCGACGAAATGACTCTTCCAGCGACAGTTCGTGGTGAATTGGTAAAACTCTACTATCAAAATGGGATGAATGCTGCGAAAACCTTGCGTGTTTACCGCCGAAACCATCGCCAAATACGTGGCCCATGTCCCCGCCACCTCTTCGTGATTTAGTAAAAAAATTCGAAGAAAGTGGTTGCACCTGTGATAGACCGCGAGCCGGACGACGAACTGCATCCCACAGTTACTACAGGACACATGCAAACTGCAAGAGGTGCATCTCGTGTATTGTATATACCTAAATCAACGGTCCTAAAGCTACTGCGCTCTGTAATCCGCATGTTTCCTTACCGGTACCAGCGCGTCCAGATGTTGGAAGTGGGGGACCATCAACGTATAGACTTTGATAATGAATTTATTATCCGATATGATGGAGATAACGAATGGCCTCTTCGCATATTATGGATGGAAGAGGCACATGTCACCTAAACTGGCAACGTCAACACCAAAAATTGTGTGCACTCGTCAGACATGAATCCGCACGCTGTGGCACCAGTACTTTTATACGACGTCAAAGTTACTGTGTGATGCGGCATTGCAGGCACAATTATTCTCGGGTCGTACTTCTTTGAGGAAGCGACACCAACGGGATTTGTAACTTGCTCCGTAACAGGCTCCCGCTATACGACAATGCTGCAAAATTACGTCATACCAGAATTGCTGCAGAGAAATGCAATGAATGACTTCGTTTGGTTGCAAGATGGTGCACCTCCACATATAGCGAAGTCTGTTCGCAGGGTCCTGGAACAGCAGTTTGGCGACCGTGACATCTTACGCCACTTTCCATTTCCCTCACCTCCGCGATCCCCCGACCTCACTTCTAGGAATTCTGGTTCTGGGGAGTGTCTCAAATCTAGAGTGTATAAGTGCAATCTGGAAACTTTGCCAGATTTGAAAGTCTCTATCAAACGTGAGATTGCAAACATCCCTCATGCGATGTTACGTTCGGCTGTATTGTCCACAATCGCCCACATGCCTATGATGGCACCCATGTGGAAAATGTGTCATATGCAAATTTCCTCCATGCGCCCTGATCGTGTTTTTTTTTTTTCTTTGGCCGTTCTCAGAGTTGTTTTTTCTGCGTGCATAACGAGTACGTTTCTTGCGATACACGTACGGTTCTAACGCTCTTTAGAGTTATCGCATGCGCTGAGTATTTTGCGACAAAAAAAAAATGCATGTTGCCATTGGAAAATTTCGAGTTTCTGTATCTATAACCGTAACCGTGAGCACCACTTTGTTGCCGTTGACAGAATCTCGAGCTCATACCACTGAATAACTATACCTGAAATCTCCGGCCGCTAGAGCTCCATATATCGGCAAAGTTTTTTATGACCACCCTTTATATATATATATATATATATATATATATATATATATATATATATATATATATGGTAAAATAAGGGGGGGAGGTGGCCAAATTCCTCCACGCTGGCCAAGCGGGTTGGAGGAAGCCCATCCGCGTTCGTTCCCCATGCACTAGGCAAGGGTACTAACAGGCTGCACCGATGGAAGGTGCGGATTGGACATCAAGTCCCTGCTCCCAGTCGATTCCTTTAAGTCCTCCTCTGAGGCATTTAAAGGGTCTTCTCCTAGTTAACAAGCAGAGGCTATAGAAACTTGGACACTAACAAAACGGATGGTACAAAGATTACAAACAACACAGCGAAGTATGGAAAGATGTATGCTAGGCATAACCAGAAGAGACCGAAAGAGAATAACGTGGATAAGAAGTCAGACGAAAGTTTTTGACATTATCGAGAGAATTAAATGGCTAAAATGGAAATGGGCTGGGCACATTGCAAGAAGACAAGACAATAGATGGAGCACAAACACCCTACAGTGGTATCCCAGAGATGTAAAACGACCAAGAAGACGACCTCAAGTAAGATGGAGTGACGAAATCAGAAAAGTGGCCGGTGTTAATTGGATGACTAAAGCACTAGACAGGCAACAATGGAAAAATCTGGGGGAGACCTACATCCAGCAGTGGATTGAAAACGGTTGATGATGATGATGATGATGATATATATATATATATATATATATATCTGACATTTGTAACTCTCTTATTTACGAGCCGATTTGGATCTGACTGAGTAGGTGTACAGGACATACCAAGGTCTCGACTGAGTTCGTTGCCCAGCTTCATCCACCATCTTGTTTCAAAATGGCGGCCAGTTAAAAAAAAAAATTTTGATTCAAAAAGGTGTACAAAAAATTATAAAAAATTATTTATATTACGTGTTAGAACGTGATACGAGGATTCTCGAATAGTTTTTGTTTTCTTTATTATCTTAAAAAATGGGCTGAGATATGGCAGTTTGAAATTTTAGGGTGGCTGATATTTTGAAACAATCTGATATTTGTTATACTGTAACTCTCATATTTATGAACTGTTATGAATGCCATCTTGTTTTAAAATGGCTGCCAGTTAATTTTTTTAAATATTTTTTTTTAATTCAAAAAAATGTATAAAAAATTATAAATTGAAAAAGTTGTTTCTGTTAAGTGTTTGATCGTGATACAAGGATTCTGGAACATTCTTGTTTCGGCTTTATCTTAAAAAATGGCCGAGATATGGTAGTTTGAAATTATAGGGTGGCTGACATTTTGAAACAATTTGATTTTTGTTTAGGCTGTAACTCCCATGCTGAAATTCACATTCAAATTCAGTATTAACGAAAACCGGGATTGAATCTTCTATAATCGGGTTCCAAGCATTTTAGCTTCGGGTGTTTGAGTAAAATTAGTTGAATTTTTAAAAACATGGACTATGAAAGCTACTTTTTTCTCCCGGTACAGGCTGGAAGGAATTTTTATTTTTTAATTCAATTTATATGAGGTTTTATAAACATTCTTTTTACTGTGAGTTTAAATGTAAATAAAGATAAGTTCGTTTAATTCTATATTTTGATTATATGGAAGTCTAATTTTTAAAAAATCAAATCTATTCAATACATTTTTCAGAGGTAGCACGTAAAATTCTTACTAGTGTTTAGCTAATTATGGTACGGAAATTTCGAAAACATGCGTTGCATGCAAAAGGTTTTGTTTATGCTTAAATTTTCTAAAAATAAGATATTTGAATGTTTTATCCACTAAACTCTAATTAACTTTACGATAAAGCTTTCAATGAAATCTGTTTGATAAATGACGTTATCGAAAAATCATGTTGAAGCATAAATACATTCAAAAAAAATTTTTCAAATTTCATTGTAAAATTGATCGTAATAACTTTAATTATATGTATAACCAACGCAACGTTTAGCTTTTTGTTTAAATTCGATAAAATCATTAATGTGTACTTTTAATAATACTTAACTACAAAATCCGATAATAATAATTCTAACAACCTACACTATAGCCGTATAGAGATGTCACGAAACATATAATATTAACACTTATCCTTGGGAAAATCGAATTTCATATATTGTGCAACATTCCGTGCTAGGGTATTTGGTCATCCTGAAACTTTAACAGCAGGTTTTTTTATTAACTTGAATTTCTCTTCTGTTTTCAGCAAATGGAATGTATTCACTGCTGAATCAAACGGTTTCATTTTAAACTAAGCGAAGAAGATTCTTTTTTAATTTAAACATTTTACTTTAAAGATAAACTTCTAGCTTTTCTTAATACGATGAAAAGCAATATCTTGCTTAAGTAAGAGCATCAATGATATTGTTCACAGATAATAATATGTTTGCTTGTGGATCCATGTATCTTTAAAATAATATGTATATTTTTTTAAATAAAAAAAATTGCAAGATAAAATATTACATGTAGAAGATTTTCTTCTGATATAAGTCTTTAAATCGATTCCGCACCTCTCTAAAGATGAAAGAGAAGATTATTGGGATAAAAAAAGAAATGCAATTGCCAAAGAAAATTAAAATGAAGTGTAACAATCGCATAATGTCAGAAAGTTTACGTTTAATAATTACCTATTTACATAATGCGGATATTTTATGTTTGTAGGAACATCGCGATATAGCATTTACAAATGTTTGGGCCATTTGTCAAAATTAATAGTATCCACAGATTTTTGGGCAAATGTCCGTTTTTAGTATATTTATGACGTTATAACCGTTCGCAATATTGTAAGTGATGACATGTGCCATAGTAATAATGAGAATGTGTTGAATTGAACAATATTTTAAAATACACGGAACGATTTAAGTTATTAAATAAACTGGCAAAATGTATATAATATATAATGGTTTACATGCTTTAGTAAATGTATAGTTAAATCAAAATGAATTTGAATGAGCTCATATGTAATAATACATTGTTACAATAACAAGGCTTAGACAGAAAAAGAAAAAAATTACATTGAAAGGAAATACTTTTTTAACAAACACCTTGATTGTCCACATTTGTTTAGTGCTATGTGTAAAATTATTTTTAAATAATCATTACTTACGCATTATTAAATAACGAAATTGAAATGCTGTATAATGATTTTACCTCAAAGTGAATAAATGATTGTTTTATTAAGTAGTAATAAAAAACAATAACAATTTTGTAATATCAATAAGTTATTTTTTGAGTAATTTATTTGAATAGCATCTCTTAATGAAGTGAAAAAAGTAAACTATATATAAATAAAATATATATTATAGATAGTTCAAGAATATTTCATATAACTGTTTTAATTTACCCATAATGCATTTATTCTTGTTTTAGAAACAAAATTGGGAAACCGTTTTCCCCCAATTAAAAATTGCATCATGCACATGTCATTAAAAAACTCTGCAGATGAAGTTATGAACTTTTTGCAGATTATTAAAAGCAATTAAATTTTATTCTGAAATGTGTGCATTTAGTTCTGTATTTGCATTTATTATATAAAAATAAGATATATCATATTTGATCACCGAATATTCATATTAATATTACTACTTTAATAAACTGGCAAAATGTATATAATATATAATGCTGTACATGTTTTAGTAAATGTATAGTTAAATCAAAAGAATCTGAATGAACTCATATGTAATAATACATTGTTACAATAATAGGGCTTTGACAGAAGAAGGAAAAAATTACATTGAAAGGAAATACTTTTGTTAACAAACAACTTGATTGTCGACATTTGTTTAGTGCTATGTGTAAAAATTTTTTTAAATAATCATTACTTACGCATTATTAAATAACAAATTTTAAAATATAATAAAGAAATAAAATAAATAACAAATAAAAAAAAATTAATAAAAAGCACATATATTTTTATTTGAATTTAATTCTGAGAATACTTCGAGAATTTTTCCTACTATTTCATTATTCAAATTACTTTTTTAACTCAGTTGCGTCGATAAATTACACGAAATTTACTTTTTTTTAACGGAGTTGCGTCGATAAATTACATAATTCAGAATATTGAAAAACGAATATTAACGATAATCACTGCACCGAATGAAGTAGCCTTAAATCTAATATACATTTAATAATGAACTTTTATAATACATTTTTATGAAGGCTGTTATGTGTGAATATTTTATAAATTAGCAATGAAATTTCGAGATTAATATACAGTTTTAAAAACAGAATAGTTCCTAGAACATTTATGTAATATCTCCGATATTTGCACTGAATTGCATACTGTATTTAACGTGAAATATTATAGGGGGAATTAAAACGCAGAATAAGTTACTTCTCTTCGTGAGTATTTGCAATTTGGTGAAAGACCAGTCAGAAAGTGTAAAAATGCATTAAGGTAAATGAGAAAATACAACATCTTTAAAAAAAAATTAATTTATTAATGACATTTAGGGACGTTAGTGCATACACTTCGATATATGGTAATCTTAACGGTACTGTAATGGAAGAATATTTTTAATATTCCTTAAAAAGATGCAACGGTACTTAACGGTACTGTAATGGAAGAATATTTTTAATATTCCTTAAAAAGATGCATTTCAGCTTCTTTTACATAAAAACAAAATCCATTTTTTTATATATATAATGCATTGAATTAAGTGCATTCGAAAAATCTTTGAAATACATTTTATGTATTTTTAAAGTGATTTTCTTTATTTCGTTTTTACAGAGAAATCTAATTTATTGATTTGGGAAATGTTACTTCTTTTATAACGTTATTTATTTTTATTCAATTAAACCCATAAGATAAAACAGATTAAGCAAACGCTAATAATATGTATATTTTTCTGAATTAAAAAACAAAGCTGCAATTATTATTTTTGTTATTGCAATCGTCTTTCTGATTTACATGAGTATGTATGAATTTTTGTTTTCTTAATAATACGTTTAACAGATAACGGATATATATTATTAGAATGTTTCATTATTCTTTTCCAGCGCATTTGCTGCTAAATTATAGTATGATGACAACTATGGAAAATACTTCGAACATTTTCTAAAACAATGATTAATAACACTGCGCAAAAAGTTATTTCCGTAGCTTCCATACCTGCACCTAAATTAGATTTATATTCTATACAGAATAATGGAGAAAATATTCATGTTTATGATGCTTGTATCATACGCCTTTTGTAAAAAGTTTTCCGAGTACCTTATAAAATACTTTTGCCTTCTGATGGTGAAGTTGGTACAAATTTATCTGATGGAAACTAGAAAGGTAAAATAGGAATGGTGCACCGTTCCGAAGTCGATATTGCAGTTGATATTGTAATACTCTACCCAAAATTTCAAGCAGTGAACTTCAGCTACCCATATCTTTTTTCCGATATCACTTTTATGACAGATAAATCGAAATCATATCCCACGAGTTTGGCCATAATACATCCATTCCCTCTAATGTTCTGGATTTTACTTATAGCTACTATTTTCTTATTTTCATGTGTGTTATTTATTTATGTGTATAGAAAAGAAACATATCAAAATATTTTATTTATGCTATTTGGAAGTTTGTTAGAGAAATCCATCAGCATGCAATTGCGAAAATTCAGCCTCAAGCTGATCATAAGTACATGGTTTACATTTGTGTTTGTTCTTATTAACAGTTGTAAGGCTGTATCTATTCTCACATTACCGCCGCTTACTGGAATTAGAAATATGCCAGATTTAGCAAAAGCTGCAGAACAAAATACCATAGCTTGTTACACATACAAAGGTACTGCATTGCCACAAATTCTTCTTAAATCAGAGTTTGCCACTTGGAGATCTATAAGTAAATGTCTGCTTAGAAATGTTATAAATTCAGAAGATGCAGAAGAAGTCTTCATTAAGGCTCCATCAAACAAAGCATTCTTAACTGCAAGAAGTTTTCTGAGACCGTATGACGAAATGTATTTCATTTCTGAAGATTCGTTTTTTAATTCGATGCATGCCTTTTCGGTTTCGAAAAAATTCTGTCACCGGAAGTATTTAAATAAAAGGATTCACCGGTTGTTTGCAGCTGGGCTGTTTCAGAAGATTGAGAAAGATGAACAACTATTTCTCAAATTAAAGGTGACATCTTCTGAGTCTATTGAACCTGGTAAATTGAAAATATTACGACTTCAGGATATTAAAGGAGCTTTCATAGTATTGTTTTCTGGTTATGCTCTATCAACAGTTGTATTGTTTGTTGAAATACCTGTAAAACGTATTATTCCTAAATCAAATATTACTTTAATTAAAAAACGAAAGAAAAATTTGAAGAAAATATAAAAATACCAATCACCTCTTTTCAAAACATTTGGTCAATTTCTATTATCTTCAGAGTGAAACCTACAAAATTTACACTTGCATTTCTTTTTTATTTATGAAAGGTAATAAAATCTTACATACAAATTCGTCAATAACAAAATTTTCTGAAGTAAAATTAAAGATTGTTTTAAGTTCTGTCATAGGAAAGGAGAGAGAGAGGGCTTTCGTAAGTTTCAATCTGGTTTAGTCAAATTATTACAGGAAGGATGTCTTTAAGAAGACATTTTTAATGGAAAGTGTCTCAATTTATTGTTTTGGAGCCAGTGTCCATTCTACTGAAAACGGTAGTTCTTTGCTTCATGGTAGTTTTTTTTTAATAGGTTTTCTTTTAATTGTTGGATGTTTTGCATTATATAACACATTAAAAATATATTTGAGGAGGATTAATCATTTGTGAATCTTTTTTGTTTGTCTTGTTTTTTAATACACGAAGGTGTATACCTCAATTCCCCAGTTACATGTTACAGCTAATTTTCTCTGTTAGAATCTTTACTTATTTTCTAAATGTGATAAATATATTATTATTTTAATAATGTATTATTTCTAAAAATTCTCTTATATGTAATAAATTTTGTCATGAAGAATGTAATAACCGTGTTTGAAAAATTATGTTCAAATTCTGGTAAAAGCCTTTCGTGTATCCTCCATTACAATAAAATTGTCTGAAATAATTTTCAAAATATAGTAGCATTAGTTACCTTTTAACACATGGGCTGATAAGTTCCCGGTCTAATAAAGAAAACACAACTTTTTAACATAACTTTATAATTTTATAACTTTAAAACTTTATAACTTTAATAAATAACATAACTTTAATAATAAATAATAATTTAATAATAATAATAATAATAATAATAATAATAATAATAATTTAATAAATAAATAATAATAATAATTTAATAATAAATAACATATTTTTATAACGAAAAAGTTCAAAACAGTGCTCAGAATCATCGTCTCGTTGTTGTTTTTGGTCAAAAGTAAACACGCGCTGCACCCACTTTGACAACAGCTTTTTCATAGACAAATGTTCATTCAAAATAAAACCTACACGTTCCTTGGATATCTTCAGAGTCTGTGCTATCTCCTGCAACTTTACTTTGCAGCTCCCCAAAACGATTTTGTGGACTTTTTTTATGTTTTCCGGAGTATTCGCCTCTTTTGCGTGGTGCATCACTGGTGTCCGTACGACCTCGTTTAAATTCAGCAAACCAGTCAATAATGGTTGATTTACCTGCTACAGTGTCCGGATAACGCTTATCAACCCAAGCTTTTATTTGAACGGTGTTTTTCCCCATCAAATAACAATTCTTGAAATTCTTGTTTATCCATTTTTTTGTTTATCAACAAAGTCGTTCAACTAAAACCACTCTAACGTTTTATCCACAAGGCGAATCGTCATGACATTTTTCTTCTACCTTTTAAAGATTAGTATTTACTAAAAAAAAGCATCGGTTCGGCGATTGCAACGCCATCTGTGTGCCAGACCGGGAACTTTTCAGCCCATGTGTTAAAAATATTTCGAGACAGGAGACATCCCATTTTAATTTCACATGTTAGCGATGTGTACGTTCGTTGTCATTTGTCATTAATTTTGAGGTATTCACACTGATCTAGACAGGATCCTGAACCTTAAGTGTATTCCGTTCTTGATTTAAAAGACAAGCATCATTTAATATAAATTTGTTGTAAGGTGATATGTAAACAGTTAATTTATTGGAATTATTTGAACAACTAGACGTTGAATAACAAAATATAAACTTTAATACAGTCCTAGAAAGACAATTCTAAAATACTTCGTTAGTAATTTCTTCAAGATATCTTACACTTCTCGCCCAAAATATACAATACGCTTATCTTCGAAAAGTCCAATTAGGCCTAATAGTGCCTTAATTCACTATTTCACACTACGATGCTTCCGCGATGATAAAAATTTAAAGACTGGCTCTTTTTTTCAATTTTGAAGATATTCAAACTTGATCTCGCGATCCAAAACTTTTATAACTCGTGCTTTGAAATCATGCATAATAAAAATACCAGAGCGTCTTGACGATCACGCACGTCATGAAGGAAATGAAGTATGTTTAATTCAAATCCTACATATATATACATATATATATATATATATATATATATATTATACAAAAAACTTTTTTTGACACATTCATTTTATCAAAAAGGCAAATAAAATGACAAATAAAACATATTTTTAATGCATTTTATAATATTTGAACCTTTAAGAATGTAGAACAGTTGGGCCGAAAGGGAATTTCTCAAAATAACAGTCGTACGAGCCATAAACGTTGATCCGCGTAAACTTGCGGAAAAAGACCACCTAGACTTTAAACTCAGTTATTTCTAAATACTGCTTTTCAGCAATTTACCACGATAACTTTTTAAAAAGTAAACTTATTTTTTCTTAAAAAAAATTACTATAAGAAAATTAAATTCTCTACTAACTATACCTGAAAAACGACAAAAAGATTTTTTTCCCGTTATAACAAAAATTTCATTTTTGTGGATTTTTAATTATGTTTTTAATTTTTTTTTTCAATTTGTGATAACGTAAGCGATGTATTATAACGTAAGTATGAGTGAGCGATAATGTAATAAGTAGCATAAAAAAGAAGACTGAAAAATACGGAACCTGGAGTTCAAAATCGCGGCTAAATTAGTTTTGTAAGATTACTTTTGACGTGGTATATTATATACAATTTTTTTTTCAATGTAACAAATATTTTTCGTATAAAATATAAATAAATAAATGCAAAAAAAATAAATAAAATAAAAGTTTTAGTCTAATTTAATTACAGGCTTCCGAATCCACGATTATACTTCAGTCAACTTTCGTTATTCCAAATTTTCAGGTTCTCTTAATAAAGTTTTATATCCTGCATTAAAATAAGCATGGTATTATGAAACAAAATATTGTGTGTTTGTATCCTCCGTTACAATATTGTTAAGGAAATTATTCCCTAAATATCTATAAAATAAATTAAACAAATTTTGATTTATGTTTTTAATCGAAATTTTTACGCTTAAAAAGTAACGTTTACCAAAGAATGATACACAAAATATTGAATAGAAAAATTCAACATTTCTTTTATTCAATTCGTATATAATTATTTATTTATGAAAAAAAAACTTTTATATATCAACATGTACAATTTTTTTTATCATTACGTAGAAACATTATTAGTTCATTTTCTGTCGTAGAACTGTTATTGTCTACAAAATCATGCAACACTCGTTCTTATCGTGAAAAAGTAATAGTGAGTGAACATTGACATCCATTTCTATATCTCGACACAATAATTAGAGCCATTTTCCATACCCAAGACTAATCTTTGTTTTGGCTGACATATTTATAGTCAAAGTAGACGCTGTTACTTAAAAGTTCTTTATGAATATCCATTTCGATAAAATTCGTTTTCCAAGAAGATTCTTGACTTTTGTTTGTTCGTTTAGTTCTGAAGACTTTTTTAGATAACTAAATTAATTAGAAATATAACAAATTATAACACCTTGTAATTATATACTTCTGTTAATTGCTAAAAGACATAAAATAAAATATTATAAACAGTAAAATATATTTTATTAGATTGTTAACATGTTTCAGCTCAATATGAGCTGTTATCAAAACAAATAGCAACATTCTATAATTACACTGTGTATGAAGTTATTTTTTATTTTTTACTTGGATATTTATTTCCGTAATTGTAACTCGAGCCACAATTTTGGTAGATTAAACCTGCAATCTGTACTATCCATCCATTATAAGAGAAACCAAAGAGATTGTAACACGTAAAATACAATATGTAATGATGTAGCATTATTTAACTTACCAAATTTGTGGCTCGAGTTACCCCATGGTTACAAATATGGAAATAAACATACAAGTAAAAAATAAAAAATAACGTGCGTAATTTTTAAAAAGGATGTGAAAAATTAAATAATAGCATTTCAAATAACTTCATAGACCGTAGCATAACTTCATAGGCGATAGATAGAATATTCTAGAATATTTTTATTTGTTTTGATATTGGCTCAGATTGAGCTGAAATCTGTCAACAGTCTAATAAAACCTTTTTTACTGTTTATAATCTTTTTATTTTACGCCTTTTATCAATTAAAAGAAGTTTTAATTAATTAGATTGAAAGTATGAGATCTTGTGGGAGTGTTCTAATTTTTGTGGATTCGTATAAATACCTTTAGTATACTAATTGCACTTTTTCGAACAAGGAAACGGAATTCAATCACCACAATTCAAAGACATATTCATTTTTGTTCACTGAATGCTTCCTCTGTCAACTTATAACTGCATCTTTAATCTTATTGAAGGCAAGCAAGAAATTATAGATTAGATTGTTTACTTTTCAATATAATATTATGTGGAATTTTGATACATCAAGGAAATACAAAATAAAAATAAAAATAATAATATATGTTTCATGTAGACTATTTTTAAAATCACTTACATAAAAAAAGACATTTTGGAAAATGACTAGTTGTAAATTAAAGTAATAAATATTCGAAATACATTTAAGAAAAAAATCTTTAATAATTTTTTTAATTAACTCTACTATATTTAAAAAATGTTTTATTTAAAATTGTTGAATTATTCACATCGAAGGTTTTAATTATATCTCTGTGAAAATTGACACGTACCGAAAATGTCTTGAATCAAAAGGATACCAAGGTTGAAATGGTAGTTCAGAAATGTCTATGATCCGAAATTGTCAGTAGTTTGTTGTGTATGCCACCTTATATAATAATTGAAATTGTTTATATTTTTTTGTTGTTGTCATTGTTGTTCTTATGTTTAATAAACTTATGCTTGTACAACTTATCAGTTTTTTTAATTCCTCATGCAATCCACTCGACAATTAATTACATGTTCGTCACCCTGTCTCTATGTATATTCATTTATATATGTCTCATATGCAAGTACTGACTTTTGGGGACTGGAGTACACGTTCACTGTTATTTCTGAAGAGTAATTGTCATCTTATTTATAACAGAAATTCTGTGTTCACATAAGATGATTATTGCTATTTTAAGTAAGTGGTACTCCCAGCTCCACGCCTATGACCTGTATGCACATCACTTATTCTGATTTTGCTTTTGAGACCGGTCTCAAAATTAGTTCCAATTTAAATAATGGATAGCTCAATACATAATCATACAAACTTCATGCTAACGTATACTTAGGCTAATTGAAACACATAAAATTAATGATGTATTCAAGATGCGCCTGGAGCTTCTATGATGATGGTTAATAGCGCAATCCCGTCCTCTCGGAACTTCATAACCCCCCCCCCCCCCAATCCCTGCAAAAATTCATCTCAGTGAAATATGTCTGAATTCAGCATTCTACGGACTTTTTTTAACAAGGGTATTTTGATGTTCAATTTTCAATTAATATCAAAATGGGTATATAGCTGAAAAATATTCGCTCTTTGAGTACCACTTTTTCGAATGCAAATATTCTCAATATTTATTAAACAAGTCATGCAATTAATTGGACTACAATTACTGAGATAATGGTGGTAGTGAAAGAAACGGGAGGAATGGAAGCTATGCGCGTAATGCATGTGCATGATATAGTATATTGATATATATAGTATACTTATATATAGTATATACAGGGAGTCTGAAAAGTCTGGAAATGGTCGAATAACTCAAGAAAAATACGTCGAATTGAAAAACAGAAAAATGCATGTTTAATATTTTTGAAAATTCTATTTAGGGATATCAAAGTTGCCCCCTCCAACTCTGCCCCTAGAGGAAAGGTGGGGGGCCACTCTTAAATCTTAAATGATAACTCTGCCCTGGGAGGAAGAGTTGGGGTTAGAATATTTTAGAAAAATCTATTTAGGAATATAAAAGTTGCCATTTTTCTAAAATACTGAACACGTATTTTTCCGTTTTTCAATCCGATGTATATACTTCTCGAGTTATTCGACCATTTCCAGACATTTCAATGGAAAAGATTCTCACTGCATTTTACTCGATTACAGTGCCATCTACGATTTTTCAAAGAAAATGTTAAATAAAAAAGTTACGTATTTTTTCCCGTAGAATCCGAACCCACAATATAAAGGGGGGGGTTATCATTTAAGATTTCAAAGTTTCCCCCTCCCTCCCTCCCCGGGGGGCAGATTTGGGAGGGCAACTTTGATATCCGTAAATAGATTTTTCAAAAATATTGAACATGCATTTTTCCGTTTTGCAATCCGATGTATATTTCTCGAGTTATTCGACCATTTCCAGACTTTTCAGACTCCCTGTATATAGTATATAAATAGTATTTATATAGTATAGATATATAGTATATACATAGTATACTTGAGATAGTATATTTATTGTTTTGGAAACATTTCTAATTAAAGTAATGTATGAACACAACTACTCGAAATGCTCCAGATCGCCCAATATTAAAATGACTCGAAAGAAATTCTTAAGCATGGTGAACATAGGTAACATAGGTCACACTGTGCTGCTAAAAGAGAAGTCTTAAATTCAGACACATGTGTGTCTGAGTATGGCACTTCAGATATCACATATGTCTGAACTTAATACGCATAAATGTCTTACAATTATACTGGTACAAACGGACTAACAAAAATATCTGAATAATGATGATATGTTTGAATGTTAAGACTTTCATAAATTCGGATGCTTAAGGGTATGAAGTGATTCACTATGTGCAATAACTGTTACACAATTGTATCACTGTAAATAACCGCACATCACTGAATGTTTTTGAATATATCACAGGTGTTATACATCAGGTGTTATACATTAAATATATTTCCAGTCACTGAATTTGATATTACTTATATTACTTTATAAAAGGGGGTAACTTGATTAGACCTTAGGACACGCGTCAAAATTGTACGAGTCCGCTTACCAAGAATTGAAACTAAGTTTTTTTTGATTCAGTAAGTAATTAAAGAATTGCTTTTCACAAAAATACAAAGTTCTCCCAAATTTATTAGGCGCATGTAGACGAGGGGGGTGCACGGAAGGACCGTTCGCTCCTAAATCTTTGAAAATAGTAATATGTATAGCTTGAAATACTAAGGGAGATGAACAACGGCAGAAAGAAATATAGAGAGGAGAAAGAATTTTGGAAGATATGCCTGTGGTCCACAGATTAGAGCGCTTTTTAAAAATGCGGAATATAACATGAAAAAAGTTTAACTAATTATTTGTCAGAATTATTTATCAGAACATGTTGTTCAAGACAAATTTTAAACATGTCAACATTAATAGCAATACAGAAATTCAACAGTTAGGACATACTAAATATTAAATAATAAATATCTAAACAACGTTTCTTAAAATAAAGAAATGAAACCATTTTTTTTTTCGTGTTAGGTGTGGGGAGTGAGCTATGCCCTCTTGAATATGTAAGATAAAAGCTCTTCTGACGAAAAATTCCTAGTAACTTTTTCACTTAACGTTTAATGATTATATAGTTACTGAAAATATTAAGATATATAGCTTGAAATACTAAGGGAGATGAACAACAACAGAAATAAACTAGTCGTTGGGGGGTCACCGTAATACTTACTTGTCATGGATATGAATAATATAAAGTATGAAAATAAAACATGTGTAAACTACTTATAAAATGCATTGCAATTCGAATAAAATCGTGGCTTGATGACGTCATAAACTTTAAATGATCTATTACTGTATTGCGTGAAATAAACATCCTTATAACTCCAAAAATTTTAATCATATTAACTAACGGTTTATTGCGTCGGATTAAGCGTCTCATTTTCAATTAAAATATATCTTTGAATTGAAATTTGGATGAAATACAGAGTCATGAAAAATCGAAGAGTGTTGAAAATAGGATTACAAATATCTCGGCAATTAATTATCTGATCGACTTCATTCTTTATGCAAAATTTGTGTTTTTTATTGTCTTTTATATTCACTCCTTAAAAAAACAATTTCGAAAATTTTTATATACCTTTTATCAGAACGAATATTTCGAGAGTCTGAAAAAAATAGTTCCGGATAATCGAGGTTACTGAAATTTAATAAGCTTCTTCCCATTATTACATACAAAGTACATACCAAATTTCAAGTCTCTATCTCAATTTCTTCAGGAGATAGAGCGTTTACAGACACACACACAGACACACAGACAGACGGACGGCAAATTTTTTTTTTCTAAAAATATATTTTTCGAAATCTCCAGTGTCTGAAACGTGTAAATCCGTCAAAAAAATTTTTCGATTTTCAAAACGATTACAATACTTACCCCAGACTGCGTATGATGGTAATATAGAGAGGAAAAAGATTTTGGAACAGATGTGCCTGTGGTCCACAGACTAGAGCGCTTTTTCAAAATGCAGAGTAAAAAAAATGAAATAAGTTAAACTAAGACTTATTTTCTGAATATGATGTTCAAGAGAAATTTTAAACATATCAACATAAAAAGCAATACAGAAATTCAACAGTTAGGAAATACTAAATATTAAATAATAAATATCTAAACAACGTTTCTTAAAATAAACAAGAACGAAAAATCACGCGTAAAGCATAGATTATGTAACACTTTCCAACGCTTCCAAAATAATTTTACAAATCATACCGTTTAATAAGCTAAAAGATAACATCTAAGTAAACAATTTGGGAAAAGTATAACATATTTAAAAACATAATTTCAGGAATTTCCAACATATACAATATTCGGAAAAATATCCGAATACTTTTATTCAGTCCTGTATAGGATCTATAGATTTGTATATATACTACATAGGATGCTGAATTTTAGTTCAGTTAGGAAACGCGTAGCACAGTTTAAAATTCTCCGTCTGGAGTTTCTGTCAATAAACGGAAATGTGTTCGCGAACTTTTGTGCTTCCCTGTATAGGATCTACAGAATTTATACACACCACGTAATAGACAAAAAGCGAGTTAAAATTAAAATTGCGTTCAGTAACTTAAAACGCACTTCCAGGAATTATTGTTAACAGACAGTAGAGAATTCTTTTGTGTGTCCCTGTAAATGAACGATGAATGCTATACACACAATATTCTGTAGTATGCCTCTTGTCATGCACCTTAGTGATATATATAAATTTCAATGCGTTTAAAATAGTGAAACATTATTTAAATAAACCGCGGACGATTTTTCTCCATAGACGTAATGTAACGGAATTCTTTTGACTGTCCCTGTAAAGTAACTATAAGTGCTATGCACACCCTATTCCATATTAAGCTTCTTGTAATGCACCTTAGTGATATATATAAATTTCAAGGCGTTTAAAATAGTGAAACATTATTTAAATAAACCTCAAATGATTTTTCCCCATAGACCGCAATGTAACGGAATTCTTTTGAGTGTCCGTGAAAAAAAAATTAAGTGCTACACACTTCCGTTGAAATAGGGAACATGCTATAGATAACGACAATATAACATATAAAAATTGCAGAGCAATCCGAGCATATTTACGGGAGTTAGAGCACGGACAGACGGACAGACGGTCATACGGCAGACGCCCATCCGGCCAGACAAACCGAAGTCATAAACACTTTTCAACTATGTTGGAAAGTGTTAAAAATGAAACCGTTATTTTTTCTGTGGGGAAGGGAGCGTGAGTTATGCCCTCTTGAATGTGTAATATAAAAGTTCTTCTGGCGAAAAATTTTTAGTAGCTTTTTCACTTAACGTTTAATGATTCTATAGTCACTGGGATAAATAAAGTTGATTATTTTTTTAATAATCCGACTTAAAAATGCATTTCATTGAATTTTGAAATCCATGGAAGGATAATAGCACCCCACTGCCCGACCTGCCAATGCTAATGAAAGAAAAGTAATAACTTGTCATTAATAGCCCTCTCTCTCTTAAAAGTAGAATAGAGTGGGTTTCATTTGTGGATCAATTGAAAATATTGAAAATATATATAGTCTTTGTTGACTATAATAGTTTTGTGCTATAATTTTTAGATAACATTTTTCTGACTCCTCTCAATTTTTCCAAAGGAGCAATCCCCTCTCATGCATACGCTATACCCCTGTCCCCTAACGAAAATCCTGCGGTCCATGTCTAATGTCCATGCTTGCACATTATTTTACAATAGGCAAGAAAAAACTGTTTTGGAACTGAAAATCGCAAAACATTTTAAAACTATTTCCAATTTAGATAGTATTCTAATTAAATATATTATTAAATATTCATATGAAAAGCAGGGATCTTTGTTGGAATTATAAATCATTTATATTTCTCTTATTTAAAGACAAGATAAACAAAAAAATTCAATACAAAAAATGTTAGGAAAAATAATATAAAAATATTCTTACGTCACAGCCAATGAGAACAGAATAGTTTGGCAGCAGTCATTCTAAAGTGCAAACCATAAACAACCACAGTAATCTGAACTGACTGATTGAACTTTTCACGTTTTCAAAAGTCCCTCTAACCCCACCCGGAACGCGCTTGCAACAGAGTTTTTTTTCAAATCGCCAGTGCCATTTGCGCTTTTTTACACATATATGTGATTTATATGCTTGCATCCAAATCTACTTTTCGAAAATTAGAGCTGACTGTTCGAATTTCAACTCGCTAGCCATGCTGGACATGCATCAAGATATTACACAAATAAAGGGGAAATCTCATCAGCTCACGAAGAGCTGATGAGAATCTCACGAAGATTCTCATCAGCTGCAGCAATTTGTCTTCCTTTACGGCATTTTGGAGGAAAGTCTCAACCCAAGAAGTGTCCCAATTGCATCTCTGATTCAGTCGAGCGACCCGAATTCGTCTGTTCTGGTTTTCTCATCGACAATTTAATTGAAATATTTCATATCCAAAGAACCAGATTAAGTGATGTTATGGCCCTACCGAATTTCAAATAGCACTGCAAATCCCACACTTCACATATACAGCTTCGTCTTTCAGAGCAAAAATTCCCAACCTCAAAATAAGAGGCAACAATTTAACTCCCACCTTCCAAATGACTGTATTTTAATTTAAACGTATGCCTCGATTTCTCGTACAGTCATCGCTCATTGGCCCATCTCACGTGGCCAGTTAACAGGGCTAAAGCCCATCTTACGTGGCCAGTTAAGAGGGCTAAAGCCCCTCTCAGACTCCGAGACTAGACTAAAATTTTAAAGTGTTTTTTATGATTCTTAGAAAAATGGAAATTTTTGGATTGGAAAAATAGATTTAAGAATTTTTCATATACTTTTTTTTTATTTTGTTTTTAAATAAAAATATTAACATGTTTAATGCGCACTAATTAAATATGTTACAATTAGAGAAACACTAGATTTTATAGGTTACAAATTTAATCATATTCATATCAGCCATAATGTAAAGCGAACTGGTCAAGTAATTTCATCGATTAGATATATTAACCACTAGCTTTATAACAAGTTTTATTTCTGTTAAAATATCAGAGACAAAAAAAAATAGTTTTTCCTCCAAAACTTTTAAAAAATAACTTTATTTTGCCTATTTTTTTTCCACTCTCAGTTGATCATTGATCGTCTGCTCATGATTTCTATGTAAATATAATAGTCTCTCACCTGCTTGAACCATGTCTCACCTGTCTCTCACCTGTCTTGATCTGAAACTCTCTTAGAGTTTCAGATCCGGACTCAAAGAGAAACTGTATTGATCTGGCATCGAACGAGTGTAAAAGCTAAAGAGTACATATTTATGCATACATTTTAAAATATTAACATTTTTCTGATTATATGTTAGCAAGCCATAGTATACGGAATTACAATATTAATCATCACATAAACACATTCAAATGAAGACTCCGTAAATAAAAATTATGCAGTTTAGAAGTAAAAAAAATATTTAAAATATTGGTAAAGGGATATTCAAATTTTACTTTTCAATCTGTTTAGAATATGAAACTCAGCAATTATAATTTATCGGTATAGAATTTACAATACTAAAACGACTATATTTTTTTCTTATTTTACAAAATATGTTATAAAGAGTATTTTTTTTTGTATTGTAACACGAAAGATCTTTATAAAATTAATTTCTAGTATTTTTAAAATTCTAATTTTTTCTTAAAATAAATTTTGATCCAGAGCTTAAATGTTTTTATTTATACAACGTAAAAACTACATATATACGACAAAGATGAATCGAAGTGGAATGCCACCTCAAAATTTATATATTTTTACAGTAAATTCTTTTTTTAACTCGGATGTTGGGAAAGTGAAAAAATCCAGAGTACATAAATCAAGAAGTTTTTTTGGATTTGTGAAGGAATACAAGCTCTAAATAAACATGTTTTGCTGCAAATACTGTAAAAGTGTTTAACGTTACATAAAGAATAGAAATTTAGCTGTAACATCATTTAAAATTGAAATGTATGATTATTTAAAGCAGGTATGCATAAATTCATACCTCCATAAACACACTTGTATTTTTCTACGTTTTTGTTTATCCTTCTATACATATTATTTGTTTATACATGCACAGGATGACTCACAATGGGTACCCAAACTTTAAAACTCAATAATTCATTAATTATAATAAATATAAAGATGAATATAATTACATATTTTAAGGCACACTGTTAATCATTTGCTACTGTCGAGTCATTGGACCGTTTCCATAGAAAATGGTTACATAACCGAAATTTATTTTTATTCTGACCTTAATATGTATGATCAATAATATGGTCAGATACGCTTCATAATATGGTCAAGTAACCGTTAATTTTAAAAACGGTTGAATGACTGGATAGCTTGCTGCAGATTTTCAACAGTGTACGTCATACATTTTGCATGAGATAATTTTAAAAATATTCCATTTTTTCTCTATAAATAGCTGTGCTTTACTCACACTGTTAAAAATCTGCAGCAAGCTGTCCAGCCATTCAATCGTTTTTGCAAATACCGGTTACTTGACGATATTATGAAGCATTCTCATTGGTCAGAATCGATTAAAATTGCGGTTAAATAGTAACCGTTATCTATAAAAACAGTTGATTGATTTTAAGTCGGACGGTTTGCTGCAAATTTCTAACAGTGCATTGTTCAGGAATGAGCAAACTAATGTTTAAGTCTAAATAAAAGGTCATTCAATTTTTACACTTTATTCTTATTAGCTGATGAAACGTGGTAAAAATTTTTGCATTTTGAAATTTTAATGTTACCTTAACCACCCAATTATCTTATAGCTCAGTGCCACCTGTTGACGAAAATGTGAACTATGTTTTAAAATTATTCCATATACAATATATGAACTACTTAATAAAGATGTCATTTAATTTTAGGTGCCTTCGTAATTATATAAATACGTAGCACCTATAGTCGTCTGGTCCGTCCGTCCACATATAACAGCACAAAAACTACCCAACCGAATGGTTTAAAATTTAATATATATTATCATTGTAGAATTTTGACGAGTCATTTCATATTTTATGAAAATCGAATTAAAACTTATAAAAATATTAATACAAGTTTTCTTTATTCTATTAAATCCTACCGTACGTAATCTATATAATAAAAGCGCAAGTTATGTGACTAAGCAAAACAAATACGGGCAAACCACTTCTTTTTTCATATGCCAGGCGGTCATTTTTATTCAAAATTATTTTTTCGAATAAGATTGCATAAAAGTTACATTTTTAGAAAGGTTGTCAAAAAAAAAAAATGTTTGCTTGAGAGATGAGTTACATTAAAAAAATGTGTAGATTCTGAGAGAACTTCAGTGGAAATTAGGTTAGGTTAACAGCCGAATATGTCAATCCATTAAAATAAATAAACACAGGCGATTCGTTCATTATGAGTCATAAAAATATTAAACCATAAAGTTAATCATTCGCAAAGCAAGATCACCATGGTGAATTTTACAGTACTGTCTGGTGTAGATAAAAAAATCGCATTTGTAAACGTAACATACGTAATAAGAAAAAAAAGGTATACCCATTTCGCTCATAGCAGACGATATAATTCATTTCACTGAAATAATAAGGATGATTTTTTTTACATTGTGAAACTAGTTTTAAAACGAACGCACCTCTTATGTCACGTTTAACGTACAATTTTGAACTTGTTATTTATTATAGTTTAAAAATTATTCAATTTTGGGTGTTCTTTCTGGGATATTCTGTGTATGTATCGAGAAATAATATGAAAAGACATACATATAAAAAATATGTATCACTAAATTGCAAGTGCGATTACATGTATACGAATGTTTAAATGTGTGCTTTAAGGGAATGGTAGAATGGTTAAAAATGAACTTAAAAAAAATTCAACAAAATAAAATCAGAGTTTTATTTTAATTTACCTTTGATAAATTATCACTCATTATTATAATAAGCCCAAGTGTGATTTAATTCCAATCAAGTTTTAACTAATTTTACGCCGTTTTAAAACTGTTTTTGTAACTTATGGTTAATATGTACCACACTAATCAATTTTCCACCAATCCTTTTCATATTATTTACGCACGTTAATGGTTTTATTTTTCAAATAAATGAGCAGGATTTCCGTTTGTAAAACGAAGAATGATTAGTTACAGTCATCAATTGCAAAATTAATGGTAAAGTTTTAAAAAAAACTTACCTAAATTTTATAAACAATTTCTATAGTTTTAGTAATAATTGAAATATATGGAAACAAATAATTTTTTTTTCTTTAGAATTTAAGCCTATTGGTTTTCCCTCATTTATAAAAAGCTTTAAATATGAGTTTCTTATGCATTATTTTCTTTAATAAAAACTTTTCTCGTGCAAAATAGTTATATATATTATTTCAAATTATGCTATTATATAAATAGGATATGCTTGTTTCTTGTTAGTGATAGTTTATAAACCTTTTAAATAAATAGAGAAAACTGGTAATTTGAACTTAGAGCATCCCTTAAATAACCATACATTTAACAATTAAATGAAGATATTACAGCTAAATTTATATACTAGGCTTATGTAATATTAAACTTGTTACAGAATTTGCAGCAAAACACATTTATTTAAAGCTTATTTTTCTTTTTAAATCCTACTAGACTATTTTATTAATGTACTCTGGATTTTTTTTTCACTTTTCCTGCATCTGAGTTCAAAAGAAATTTCAATGTAAAAATTGTAAAGTATGAAGTAGTATACAGTTTCACTTCATCTTTTTGGTATATACGTAGTTTTTATATGGTATGAAAAAAATATTTAATAGTCTAAAACTCTGGAAAGAAATATGTCTATGAGAAAGTGAAAAATGTTGAAAATTTGAGCCGTTAATTTGATATACATTTTCGTGTTTTTCAAAAAGGTAAAGCTATTTATTTCAAATTAACGTAAATTGAGGTAACAGGGTAGTAAGAGACAAAAAAAAAATTCTCATTTTTTGCAATAAGAAAACGGCTTTGTAAAATTTACAATTAATTCCACAAATTTGAGAAAGCTTTGAAAAATGTTTAAGAAAATTTTTAACAATTTTTTTGTGTTTATTTTTTTTAATTTACCGAAATCGTCCCTCTTATTGTACTGTGATAATAAGAGACTGGACTTCTTACATTCATATAAAGACTATAACAACTCTTACGGATAGTGTTATAGAAAGAAAACTTTAAAAAAACTGTTATATATATAGCTTGTCACATTAACACAGTAAAATTTCATTTTTGTTACAGAAGCCTAAAAATTAGATTTATTGAATCACAGAACAAAGTTACTTTATTACTTGTCCTGTAAATAAATGTATAGATCTGGATATATGGTTGATGCAAAATATGAATGCACATTTAGAATAGATTGAAATATGGGACTAAATCTGAATCTAGTTACACAGAGGGATATAAAGAGTTGAATTCTCTCTTATTACTCAGGCAAAATAACAAACGGGGTCATAAAAGACATTGTTGAAAATTTCTTTTAATATCACTTCTTTTATTACTCCACTTTTTCCTATCTTATGCCTATTCTGTTTTTTTTGTTGTTGTTGTTGTTGTTCGTTTGTTTGTTTTTTGTTTTTGTTTTTGTTTTTTGTGAAATAGTAAATAAGTTATTGTAATCATTGCAGTACTATTGTCACGTGCCTGCTAGGGCTGTTACCGGCGAAATCAGTCATGACGAGAAGTTAAGGCTTAAACTATGTTTATTTAAAATATTTGGGCAGAGATGTGACAGAGTCTCTTCACAAGTTTTTGCCAATACTAAACGGCGATCCACAAAGTTCGGTCAATAACTTTCTCTTCACTAAAAATAGCTAAAAAGTTTTACTGAACAAAGTTCCACTTACGTAAAGTACACTGATAAGATAATCCACTGCTAACAAAAATCGTTAATACGGTCTTAACTTTCGAAATATTAGCAACCCGTGGCTGCTGAACAACTTTATTTGAACTATAACTCAAAATATCTTACCAAAAGCAAATCTTTGATTTAACTAAACTTTCACTCTGGGAAACAAACACAGCAGTCGCTGATAAGAGCAGGCTTTAATTTCACCAAACGGGGAGAGATCCGACCCAAATCCGCTGATACAAACTTTCGTTCGAGCTTTTATTCTGTGCATATTTACCAACGAATCTAAAATTTGCATAAACTCGCAGAAACCCGCAAACTCCGAAGGCTACATGCATACATCGAAAATTACTGTAAAATGTTGTACAGAGGTCGGTATTGCGCATACAAGTTAGATCATGACATCACGGTCTCATTCAAAAGACTATAATGCCTTTATAAGACAATTGCTAGTCCACTACACTGTAAATTGTAAAGGTCGTGAGATTACAGCTGTTGGTAGTAGCTTTTTTATAATTTTTTGTAAGTTTCATTTAAACAGATCTGAAAAATGATATATTAGCAAACGCCAAAGTAAAAAGCTGTATTAAAATTTATATTGCTTTTAATTTTAGTGACTGCCCTAATAACGTAATGAAGTGACGTATGCAAGCGTTCATTGAGATTTTTTTGCAACAAAATGCTGTCGATGAATAACACAGTGTTCAGCAAGTACATTTCCCGTATAGCATGTATGTTCACAGGGACGTCACAGTGACGTCACTGTGAGTCACGTACGTCACGTCACATATGTGACCGAATTACCACCATTCAGTGAAGTCACACTGTGACTAAAATGTGAATTGCTTAGAAACCTTAAAAAATTGCAAAAACACTACAAAATAAATATTCAATGTAAAAAACATGTTTCTGATATTTATTTTTTATTTTTGTGACGTCACTGTGACGTTACTGCAAGTCCCAAACGTTACGTCACCTGTGTGGTCAAAATATGTCAAATAGGTGTGGTCAAATTAGTCGAAAATATCGCCACCTGTATATATATATATATATATATACAGGTGGCGATATTTTCGACTAATTTAAACCTGACATGCGACTAATACAAAAGTATCACTAATGAATTTTAAAACTTTATTTAAATACATAATTGATAATTTTCATATGAAAATTATTTTTGGTGTTGTTAGTGGACAATCTAAAATAATGTATTAAATGTAAAAAAAAAAAGTATTAAATGTAAAATTAGAATTTTCAATTTCAGAATATATCTATCTATATATATGCTCTATTCTATAACCCGAGGAACCCGGGTTGGATCCCCTATTTGTTTCAATTGTAAATTACGGCAGAAAATAATATACAGATGGGGTAATTAAAGATTTGTTTTTGTGAAGGGAGGTAGGTTGTGATAAACAAACATTTATTATAATAAAAACCCTTGTATATTTCCAATAATAATTGTTTTTCTGTTAGTGTTTAAGTAGATTAAGTACCTCTGCCAATATATATTTTGGTACTTGTTTCATACTTCTTAAATAAATTTAACATTTTCCGAAAATAAAATGAAATATACGAAACGTATGCAAAACGCATGACATAAATAATTATTTATCTTTTCCCTTTTCATTTATCAGAAATTTATTTTAAAAAAATATTGCTATTTTACAAGATGTTTTATTCTACAGGATATTAATAAATAAAAAAAGAAAGGTTGAAAAAGGGAAAAATGCCTCCTCCCATCTCCCGCGATAAACCTTTTCTATTTTTTATGATCATATTTTGCATTTATTACGCGTGATACAAATGTTACTGTTTTTGTTAACCGATCTTGCATTATTGCCCATTAAAATATTTTTTATATACTCCAAAATTTAAACAATGTTTTATTTGATATGCCATAAATATTATATCATTGCTTTAGTTTACAAAAAAGGAACTTACAAATCATTTAAATTGAAATTATTGTGAAACTAATCGAAAAAAAAAAAAGATCAAATGCATAAAAAATACTTCTTCAAATAATAAATTTTAATTGGAGAGAGTCTCAAAAAAATATTCCGTATTTAACTTTCTACTCTAACCGAAACTTTATAATAAGAAACAAAAACCATCTGCCCTTCTAAGCAGGCAGATGTTTTGAAAATATCGTCTGCAGATCGACGTCAGAGTACGAAATTCTTAATAAGTAAAAAATAACAGTGTAGGGATGGAAGTGGGATGTGAATGAAGTACTTGGACAATAGACGTGTATAATGAATGTGGAATTAAAATTTAACAAAAACCTGCACAGAACTTCGCATATACATATTTGATTGAAAATTACGTTCGAGAAAGGTACAGTTTTTATTGGCGCGGTGAAATTTGAGTCCGGTCAATGATACTGTACCAGATTTGGACGAATTATTTTCGCCGAACGAAGCGCAGCTTTCGTTATTTGGATTATATCAAAACAGAATATTGAAGATGATGACAAAGGAAAATTGGTATGAAGAAATATTATTTTACTTGTTATATTTTTATTAAATTATAAAGTTTTCAATTAATTCCATATGAGATTTTTACAAAAGCTATATATTTCATTAATTTAATTTTTATAAAAATAAAGTTTATTAAATTTAGAAAGTTTATTTTTTTTAAATAAATAGAAGTATGTCAACGATTTTAATCAGATGATTAATGTTACTATTTCATTTCCTGAATCATTTTATAGTTATAAATTTCAAAATATGTAGGCACTATTATTAAACATTTATTATTAACAGGGGCATGTTATTTTTAATTATCATATTCTGTCATATTCTGTCTATTCAGATTCTATTAAATCTACTTGTTCTATTGATGGTGATATCAGAATTACAGAACGTTATTGTGGTTATTGTCCCGTCACCAAATATCAAACCAGATAGATCCTTCATCGGCGTCATATGATACATATATGTATCACTATCGATGCATCTAAAATCTGCAGTAAAACGTTAAAAAATGACTCACATTAGATGCCGAACAGAGTAGGTGTGGTGCTGTGTCATTATAAACAATTATGATCTGTGTTTTCAAAAAATAATCCCTAGTAAGATCTATTACTTATATAAATATATAATTTCCTAAATAAAATTATAAATTTGACAGTCAATTAATAAAATTATATTTTTAATAACCAAAATATTGTTTTTAAGCAAAATATTTTACTGCATTCAAACCCTGTTGCAAAATGAATTAACCCTTTGTATCACCGTGTTGCATATCTGTACACATACCCAAAAGTCAAAGTTTTTTACAGTGAGCTTAAAAAGGCGATTTTATTTATTACTGTTATATTTCAACACAGAAGTTAATATAAATTGTTCACAGAATTCTCAACATACGACAATGCTAAATTAATTTTTCATATAAAAGTCTTATTTATCATTTGAACAGTTTCACCCCGTTATTGTAAACTAAATTTTGTTGCATTTAAAAGTCCAGAGACGTTCAAAAATAGATTTTTTACAAAGGTAAGTTCGTACACTTTAGAATTTTGTATGAAAAAATGACAATATTTATGAGAAGTAGCTATGTAATTTTCTGTTTATTACAAATATGAAAAATACTCTTTTAGCCAATAATTTTTATTTTTATGATTTAATTTTTTTAATTACTTTTTACTTTCTTAAAATGATGTATTCTATCATGTGAGTATATATTTTTCAAATCTATGTTGTTGAGCCCCAAAGGGTTAAAATATAATTATAAATAATAGTCTATTTTGATCTGTAGGTTAAATTTTTGTTTTTCTCTTTCAAAAAGGGCAACTTTAATCAAATATTTTTCCAAAATCATCCTTAATAAATTAAACGTATCGTTATTTTTTTTTAAATATCATCTAAAATCTGGACCCCAGAATATGATAGAATACATTGTGTTGATATTTTTATTAATTAAATATATAAGATTAAAGATGGGAATACTCGGGAAAAAAACGGAAATTTTGGGGGGAAAAACTGGGTTTTTTTCCGTTTTTTCTGAAGGGGTATTTTTCAATTTTTTCAAATTGGAAAAATTGAAATTTAATTTATAAAATAATGTATTCAAAATGTAATGGCTGCATTCTGATACTTTTTTCTTTACATATTTTCATGTTCAGTGACTACCATTAAAATGTTAACATAGAAAATATGATATGTAAGCAGTTCAAGAAGAACTTGAGTCCTTTAAAAAATCCTTTATAATTTTTTCTCCTTAAAACATAGGACCCTTCAAAAAATTCATAGTTTTTTTTTCAATTTTCATTCTGAATCCTCCAGAAATGTGATGATTTTAGAATAACAAAACATGTCACATAACAGCTGAAATCGCCAATGAATCTCGTATGAAGCTGTATATACAGTAATGGCCAAAATTGTGGAAACCTTTTGGGAACAATGTTTTTTTTTTTAAAGTTTGATGGCTCATAACACCCAATATTTCTTAGTTATACCATAAAAGCTTTATACCGCTGGAAAGATAATTTAATCAAAAATATCAGGCAATAAAGTTTGTTTAATTCTAATTAATTTATCAAACATTATAGCCAAATAATCAGAAAAAAGCAGTAAAATTTGGTTAGGTTGATGATAATGATTTTTCTTTTTCTTGAATGTAGTCAATGCATATGAATGTTTGGAGTGTCAGACAGATTCCATTTTATTTCGTAATGTGTCGATCAAAGCTAGGGTAGGATTAAATATATACATGCCATATTTTGGTACTTATAGGAGGACTAAAAATGGAATAACATCTAAAAAATGGAAAACGCTATTCATTCCAAATCACTTTAATAATCAGGCATGCAAGTGCCACACGTTTAAAAATTTGTTCATAAATGTGTCAGAAAGTTTCGTGTTACTGAGAGAAGGGAAATATGGCACATTTAAAGACTTCAATACTTAACAGCAAAATAGCATAGTTTTAATTATTGTCAATATTTTTCGTGGTTACACAAAACAAATAGAAGTAGGAGTTAATTTAAAAAGTTGTTATTTGCACAATAGAATTTCATATTATTGAAATATTTACTTTTATTATAATTTTTGATGGATTCATCTATTACCGTAATTTCGCGCGTATACGCCGTACCTCAGACAATTCGATTTCCTACCAGAATTTATTTTAAATAAAATGTGACTTACTTCTGCTTAGAACTTATTTGACTTCTTATTTTCAATGAAATTTCCGGTTTGAAAAAGACTTAACTAGGGTGCGGCGCATACGCGCGAAATTACGGTATTTTTATATTACCGTAATTTCCGGCGTATAATCCGCAGCTCAAAGAGTCGTTTTTCGACCCAGATATATTATTTTATAAAATGTAACTTAAAATATCGCTGTAAATATTTAATTACAATTATTGAATAAAATTTCTGGGTCGAAAAACGATCCTTTGAGCTGCGGATTATACGCCGGAAATTACGGTAGCATGCGTTTTTTACATTTATAATTGTCTTGCTTAACGGCTACATTAGCCGGTTTCCCAATCAGATGCAAAGTTTTAATTTGAATGCGAGTTGCATCAATAAAAATTATTTCCGGTCCAATCCTTATCGTCGATCTTATCCGGATTTGGTAAAATCTTGTTATCCGAATCTATACGAAATCATTTATCAGGTTCGGTCGGGTTGTGGGCCTACAGATTTTGTTGTTGTTGTTGGGTTAGGGTAAGAATATGGATTGAATCAAAATATAATTTCAGTCAATCATCATTCATGCTCAAGTAGACATTCAACCATGTTCAAAAAGTATATAACCGGATTCGTGCATGACTCTAGATCCGAGCCGACATCAGAAATTGTGTCGTAACACCAATTTGTGATAAAATCTGGTTACTCTGTCGTATGCAAGATTCTATTTCGAACAAGACTTACAGTAAAAACATTATACCCGACTCGGGTTAGTTCGGGCTCACGAAAATCAGGTCACCCGACCACTAATCCAAATCTATTCTGTAGCCAAACAAATCCAAAAAGATCGATCCGAACTTTCTGGATTGGATTCCGGTAAAATTTGGTCACCCGACCCGGTGCAGTGTCATCACAAACGTCACAAATATGTAGCATAAAAAAATGTCGATCCGAACAATCCGGATAGGATTCGGGTAAAATCTGGTCACCCTATCCGATGCACATTCGTCACTTTTTTCACATTGAAGTCGCACGGTGACTTCACAAAGTAGTCACATTGTGAGGTCACAGAAAGCCTTGAAAACGGCCATAACGACTTCACATTTAGGTCACAGTGACTTCACATCGACGTCACGTGACGTCACGACGACGGTCACAAAGTTACAGTGTGACTTCACAATGACGTCGCCGTGACGTAACCATGCCTTACGGGTTGGTACTGCTTGTTTCAAATGTGCTATGAAATCCTTATGACTACCCATCATGGCTGGAACACCATCAGTTACAGCTGACAAAATATTACGAATAGGAATTTATTTCTCTTGAAAAACTTGTTCGTGGTATTAAATATCGATTCTGTGTTTGTAACAGTTTCCAAGTTTTTTGCAAATAACTCTTGACATTTTTTTCTTCTTTTATGAATAGAACGTATGACAAAAGCAGCGTTTCCTTTTTCGGTAGAGTTGATTCACCGTGTTGAATGGGAAATTTAGAAGTATTTAAGTAATGGCATAATGATATTTCAACGTCTTTAGCCATTTCCAGTCTTCTTTGCACCGAATTATTAATCAGAGGAATTTTTCTGATGATATCTGATCATTTTATGATGAACAGTTTTTATTACTTCTTTGCTGCCGGCAAGATTAATTCCTCACCAATTGTTTGTTATTTTCCTGCTTTTATGATTAACAATGAAATATTATATGAGGCTTGTAGTCCGTAAACTTCTTGTTTAAAAGACGGCTCAAAAAGGTTTGATACTGTTCGCTGTTTTAAATATTTATTTTCCAGTCCTTGAAAATATGATAAATCTTTGTCCTTTTTATCAGCATACATTTTATTAAAATACTCTTGTAGCCTAGAAGGCTTTATGGCTTCAGTTGAAAAACTTTTTGGCAAATTAAACACATAGGTAATGATTGGTTTGTAGGAGATAGCGTAAATGCATATTTCAAATGCTCAATACTACTCGGCCTTTTTTTCTTAGATTCAGAAATTTTGAAATACAAAATTTGTCACGGTTTAAGTTTAAATAAATAAACTTTTCAACAGATTTTTTGATAGTTACAAAAATAATGGCTATAATGACTTCTATCCCTTTCTTTCAGAATAAACAAATTTCTTGAGCAGATTCAAATCATTGACGGGTTCGTTTGGTAATCTCTGTTCAAGGCATGTGTTGCCATCTCTTTGACATTTTTTTTAAATACACGTTGTATTTAAAAAGGAATTCGGTTTAAAATTTTTAGTCAGCCTAATATAGCAAATTTTCCGCGCGGCGAATTTTGAATTTTTAACGATTTTTATTGCGATTTTTCGCGTTCTGCAGCCATTTTTTTAGATTCATGAAAGAACTGCGGTTACAATGTTTTAACCCGCTGTAATACAATTTTGCCCTCCGCGAGTTTTAGTGATTATTCGTAATCTACGGCGATTTTGTGACATTCGTAAAAGTCATTCGATTTGGGCACCCAGTTCGAGGTTCCTTTGTATAGATTTTCATTTAAATGTATATTTAAGGTTTTTATCACACGCCCGGGTAACGCCGGAGGTAGGTGTCAATTAGTTTTATTATATTAATTTCCTAAATAGGTAGTTACTTCACGACCGCCCCCTTTGACTGTCTTAACGCCCCCCCCCATTTGCCTATGGGCCCGCTGCCGCCCCCCTGGAAGGCTCCAGTGCCCACTGGGGGGTGGTACCACCTCCGTTGTGAACCTATGCTTTAAATCATTTATTTCACAAACTGGATTTATAACCCTTACTTTGTGGTACAAAACTATAGAATAATGATTTTTCTCGTTTTCTGTTTTTAACTTCACCTTTTCATGAACCTCATAAAATTCTGCGATATCACGTAACTACTAATTAAATACTTGAGATTGTATTATTGCGGATATTGATACATGGATTGGTATTATTTATTATTTTAATCCCACATTCGGTCATCCTGAAAGTCCGGTGACTCAACGGAATAGATTTTCAAATTTGTTCATATAGTTAAATATATAAAACATAACGATGCACATATATACATAATGATACACCATATAACATTCAACATTTAATTCATTGACCATGGTTTCATATACCCGGCTGATGTAGATGTTTGACATGGTCCATCATGTTCTCCCACTTATCTCACGTCGCATCGGTGATTTGACTTCTCTGTGGTCACTCTGTAGAGACCTAAAAAATGTCTCCGTAGTTTCATACCTACTCCATGCTGCGTTCTCTGGATGGCTACAAGCTCTCCAATTTGGCATGTTTTTGGTTCCTTTCTCTTCTTATTTAACTGCTTCACATTCTATTATTGTATTTTCAAAATATTTCTTTTAGATTCTTCTCTCAAATTTTCTCTCATTTCTGCAAAGTACTCTTTGTATTCGTCTTCGAATAATTCTCTAATGTTTAGCATATCTTCACCATTCATCTTCACTCTCACCATCAGTTCAAAAGAACTGTGCTTGGTACTCCTCGTAACTCTGCTGTTCATTATCTTCTGTAGTTTAGGCACGTATTTGTACCATTTCGTTTCATCTTCCATTTTTAATTTAACTAGCATTGGTATTAAGATTCTGTGAACTATTTCCACTTGACCGTTTCCCCATAGCATCCCGGTTGTTATTTTGACGTGTTCTAGCCCCTTTTTTTCGCAGTATTCTCAAAATTTATTTGACTTGAATGCTGGTCCGCGGTATGTTATTTTTCTACTGGGATTCCCGAACACTGTTTGTTGTAAGGATAACTTTTCAATGACTTCTCAGGTTGTTGTAGATTTTACTGGGTAGCACAATACAAACTTTGTAAAAGCATCTACTACCGTAAAGATGTGTTGATATTGCTTACAAATGGCTGGTAATGGACCAATATGATCAATATGGTATTATTTAGGGACTTGTCCTCTTTTGTAATTGGATTTAAAAATCCTTTGGCTTTACCACATTTTCCATCATATAATCGTCACTTCATGCAGTTGATAATCACCGCTTCTATTTGTTGGTTTAATCTCAGAATATAAAATTCTTGTTTGATTATTTCTTCAGTTTTTGCTGCTGCAAAATGACCTTGATTATGAACCCCTCTTATAATTTCTCTTTGCATCCCTTCTGTAACTACCAGTAATGGTTTTTCCATTAGTAAATTTGTACAATACCCCCTTGCAGATAACACATTCTCCATCTTTATTATCTTCTACCGATTTCTTTACAACTAGTATGAAATCATCTTTATTTTGTACTGCTATTATCCTTGATGTAATATCCTGCTTTTACCTAGTGATCATCATTACGTTTCTACTTAAAGCATCTACGTGTTTTATACTATTTGCCGATCTATATTCAATTTCGTACTCACATTCTTCTGAACATGGCCCACCTCGCCACTTTCGGTGCTAAGTCTTTCCTATCAAGTGTCTTTTGAAACCCTAGCAATCTGTTACTATTTTGAACTTATGTCCCGTAAAATAACTTCTAAATTTCTTTAACGCCTCTATCACTGCTAACTGCTCGAGCTCATAACCAGAATATTTTTCTTATTGCGGAGACGCTATCTTACTCATATACTGGATTGGGTGTAGTTGTTCGTCTTCAGTTTGTTTTAATAATACTGTGCCAAATCCGTGACCGTTCGCATCTGTATGCAATTCAATTTGTGCTCCCGTCTTAAACAGTTGTAATACTGGTTCTTCTGAAAGAATTTGTTTTAGCTTGTTAAATGCGTTTTGTTGTTCGGATACAAATTTGAAATGGTTGTCCTTTCATAAAATGTTACTCAACGGCTTGGTTACTTCAGCATACTTTGGCACAAACTTACGGAAATATCCTGTTAATACCAGAAAAGATTGTATTCGTTTTACGCTTTTCGGTTCGTGAAATTTTTGAACAGCTAATGTTTTAGTTTAAGGGGGTTTTATTGTACCATTTTAGCTATCTTACATTCAAAAAATGACACTTCTTTAGATTGAATTCTAGACATATTCTGATGCTACCTTTAATACTCGAATTAGATTTTCGAGTCATTCTTCTTCGTCTTTTGACGGTATCACGAAATCATCCATATACACTACGATCATACCATCATTCAAAATATCTCTAAGTACTGTATTTACAAATCTCTGAAATTGGTTACTTGATATGCATAACCTGAATGGACATTTCAGAAATTTATATTCTCCTTCATGCGTAATAAAAGCTGTGCACTTACGACTTGATTCACCAATTTCTACGTAAACAAAAAAAATCCATTCTTTAAATCCAGGGTCGAAAATACTCTCGTTTCTTCTAATTTATATAATACTTCTTCTATTAATGGCAAAGGGTATCGATCTTTTATTATTTTCCTGTTGAGTTTTCTGTAGTCTATGCACAATCTATGCGACCCATTTTTCTTTTTAGTCAAGACGACTGGTGCTGCATAATCTAAAAAACTTTGCCTAATTATACCATCTTTAAATCATTCTTGAACTTGTTTTTCATTTATTTTCTGTTACGTAAGTGTAAATCTTCTCGGTCACTGACAAACCGGTATTCCATCTGCTAATACGTATTATTCTCATTTTCAATCCCGTATCTTTCGTTTTATTCGGCTTGTAGGTTTTTACTAATTTTAGCAGCTTTTCCTTATTTTGTCCTTTTTTCAATATAATCCGTTGCTTATTGTGTACAAAATTATCAACATTTATTTTCATTTTAAAAATGTACGTCACACACAGCAAATGTGTAGATCAGAAAACGAAGTAAACAATTTTGAAAATTACAGAAAATACGATCTGTAAAAGTTACTTTATACTAATTTTATTGCAGTTCATTGTCATATAGGAAATAATTTGTATACTTCTTTATATCATAAAATAAACATCTTGAAGTTAGTAATAAAGGAATAGGTTTTCTAAATCAATATGTTGAATATATCCACAAACCATGACATAAATAAAATGCAAGCTCAATTCAACATTTTTTGTGGTTTCAACATGTTTAAATAGTTACTGTTCTCCAAAAATTTCTATGGGAAAAAAAGAGGTAATAAATTAAAAATATATATATTTTACTCTTATGAGAAATTCCTTTAAGGCCCAGAAAGCGCTAATATGCCAAAATTTGTCTTTTTTCATATATTTTGTAATTGATAGTACTGCATAAGAATTAAAATTAAAGTCGTAAAATCTGGAAAAACGTAGATGTAAAATATATATTTAATAGTAATTAACTCGAGACGTATTCGAAAAAATAGTAGATAGGGAAGACATTTAACTTTAAGTTCTCTTTGAAACCAAATTAAAACCTAATATATTGTTTTTAAGTTATTTTTTTTATTTAATGTATTCTGTTTTACTGCAAAAAATAGTGTAAACAATATGTTTAATCATTATTTAAACAAAAAATGTTTCGAAATTCTGGGTGATTTTAATTACATAGCTTAATTATATATATTTTTTTAGTTGAATGTCAATAATTAATATTTATAAACAAAAATTGAAACACACTGGGAAAAAATCAATATTGAAACGAATTTTCAAAATTAAAGAAAACGAAATAGCATTGAAATAGCCCACTTTTAGGAAAATGTATTCTATTTTGCATACTCGGTTATCTTTTAAGTGTGTATTGCTGTATTTCACAATTTTTCGAAAATATATTTTGCAAATTTATTTTCGGCTTAGTATAAGGTTTTGAAATTTTCTATAAACACATAAACATTATTTCAAAAAGCAAACAAATGCAAAAAGAAATAAGCAATCATTTTTCCATAAAATGGTATTATTATGGAGATAAATTGGTTTGAAATTCTCTCGGCAGGCATCGGCATATTCTTTTACTTTTTCCACAAAAACAGCCACCTTTATTTTAAAATTCAAAGTGAAAAGTAAAATAAACATATCTTTTACATTTTTTTTTATAAATGTATCACGGCAATCATGCTTTTTTATTCTTCATGAACATTTCTTTAAATATATTATGATTATTATTATATGAAAAAGGTATTGTTTAATTTATCGCTTTCACATTTGACAATGGTAATTTCGATTTTAAACTGACAAAGGAAAAAAAATATTGAAGAATTGATTTTGCAAAATTTTATATGATCAATAGTTACAGATTTATTTGTTTAATTTGTATTCACTTTAAACTTTTCTGGAAATGACGATTTTACATGACTTATATTCTACGGTAAAGAGATATGTTTGAATAACTCATATTCAAAATGAGATGAAAATAATGATAATTAATTCAATCATAGAATAATTACTATTTTCCCATTTAATTTTTTAAGAACTCTAAACGTAATTTCATTTTCGGTTGAAAATGCGTTATATCTGAAGCACATATTTAATTACATATTATGAAATCTTAAAAATATATATATTACTTTATGTAAGCTGGCAAAAATCTCGCCAATAGCAGGTCTCATTTTTTGAATATGTAAATTAGAAACAATGCTTTCATTTTCAGATAAAATGTTTTGGTTTATGGTATTACTTCGTATTTATTTATTCAGCTAGTTAGTAATTTTAAGTGAAATGGGTGAAAGATATGTATTTTAAATGAAATGAGTGAAATATTTATATTTTTTAAAGGCAAAAAATGCAATATGAATGACGGCGATGGAAACAATATTTAGCGATTTATCACCTGTGCGCGGCTAACATAAAATTACCGAAAATTTGACTTATTTGCGAATAAACTAATTTTATCTCATCCTTTTACTAACTAGCTAAAGAGAGGGCATAAAATGCTCTCACAAGTCGTAGAAACTTAAATATTCTGGAAGAGATAAGTTTTTACATCTATTTGTATATACAATTGGAAGAACTATCTGCTTACATATAATGCCACATATAATTAAGTTTAGATATTTAGTAAAAATTAATATAGTTCAATATTTTCATTTTTTATGATTACATATTGAAATGTTCATTGTTAATTGGAATGCTTAACTTCTTTTCAAAAAATTAGAAAATCTCTTACAGTTTTGTTAACATTATATTAGTTTACCGATATAAAGTCAGTACGCTCAAGTTTTTTCGAACGTGTCTCATCCAGAAGAATCTACAGTCTACGAAAGTACATTATTTGTTCAATAACTAGCTTCTTATCAATCTAATTAAGATTTGGTTACTTTATTCTAATTGTCTTTCAATTTTTTTCCCTCACCGTATCAAAAATCAATTCAAGCTCTCAACAATCTCTTTACTTATAATATATTCTGTAAAATAAATTAACCTATCTATAAAATAGCATAAATATACTTATACTGTTTACATCTGTTAATTCAGGTGCTATAGTTTAATGCAATTTTATAGAAGTAGGATTTTTTTTTCGATTGCTGCTATTAATTTCAGTAGATTCCAGCAAACTGAATCGAATATGTACCAATAGGATGGTTAGTTACCGAAAATGTAAAGTTTTAATGATTAACATGTGGATCATTCTTAACTCATAACATTTTATTACATACTCTAATGAAAGTACTAGCACAATACAGAACACAGAAAATCACAACATGCCCTAAAGACCTGAGAAGTGAATCGGAACTTACAGAGTAAATTACCTTTTATGTCATGATCAAATGAGCTTTTTAACCATTAAATTATTATCCTAAATAGGTTACGCTTTCAAATATTAAAAGAACGATGATATATCTTTGTATCCTGTTTAAAAAGATTGCGCACGAAGTGATAAAAATTTTCATAGCATAAAATTTCGGACTCTACCTCAACAAGATAGTCAATTATCATACTAATGTGAATATTTTTACAGTAAATAAAAAACATAATATGTAAGAACTTTAGTGGTGACCCTACAGAAATAGAAAATAAAAAATTATTTAAACTTGAATTTAAATTAATTAGAAAAGACAAGACTCTTTAGTGTATAAACTTGTGGCTAAAGTAAATAGCTAAACGTTAGAGTTAGATATCAATGTTATTTAAAGAAATAGAAAAAATAATACTATAACTGTGCTATTTAAACAGGATGCGGAAAAGAAAAGGCATTATATATTCAGCTAATTCTAACCATACTTAATAACTTTCCTTTCAATAAAAAATTCTTCAATTTTCAGTTAGTATCTAATTTGCAATGGCAATCAATAAATCACAAGGTTAAACCTTACTCAAAATTGGTGTAGATTTAGGAATTGCTTTCATCTCTCTCGGGCAACATGTCCGAAGTACCTTTTCCAGCCAGCTAACAATTTTACTTCCTACTGTATATATAAAAAGAAAGTACTGGAATCATTAAAATTTTCCACTTTCATTTTTTGATAAATTTACGCGTTTTGGGATGTCCTGAACATGATTTGACATTTTTTTAAAAATATCTTCCTGTCTTCTCAGGCGTCTATATATAGATACACACATCACACATTTTGTGGGCACTCTATTTCAAGATCTAGCACAGATCAAGCGCACGGTATTTTAGCAAATTTCATATTATATTAAATCTTGACTTAAGTTGATGCTTATTAGGTATGGGTGTATATAGTCAAACAGGTGACGCCACGATGCATTACTTTACTTTACTGGATAAGAGGGATTTTCCAAGCTAGGAACTAAGTCTGTAGAGCATAGATGTCCTCCCGGTCCCTTTATTGAGGTAAAAAAATTACAAAATCCCGCTTAATAAATTGTTACAGATTAAATATTTAGTATAATAAACTCAATAGATGGCGTTATTGTGCTGTGTTTTTCATGATTTCCGTATTATTATCTCGGCACCGCATCTATCGAATGAACTTTTACCATATTTGATATGAAAGATATTTATTAAAAATTATGCTGATTCCATTTTGAATTTTAGCTTTGTTTATTCAACAGGGAGAACTGCTATGCTTTTTTTGCAATGAGAATTGTAGCTGTATCTCGATTACTATTGATTAGAAATGAACTAAATTTTGCATCTGAAATTTTTAGTAAAAAAAAATATATGATGATTCAACTTTGCATTTTAATACCCAACATGGGGCTCTGATGAACTGTGCATTTTTATTCACTGATCACTGTAACTCCAAGTTAAATTCAATGAAATGCATTATGCTTTGTGATTGTTGGTGTGTGACAGAGCTGTTTTTAAATTAATATTTTAGAACAAAATAAAATAAACGTTTGTGACTAGGTTTGATCTAATGGCAGTACAAAACATGTAGTTTATTTGAAAGTACTGCAGTGAAAAATGTGTGTAAATTCTTGATATTAGTCATTAGTGCGTATTTTTAAATGCTTATCGAACTATTTAATTATTGTTTTAAGTATAGTTCCACACAAAAGACTATCGACTATTTTATAATTTTTACAGTTTGTAAGGAAATAATTTAGTAAAAATTGGTTATGAATTGTACATTACTGTATTACTTTATGTATCTAAATATCTTTCAAGCACTTTTAATTATCGTTTTCAATAATGACCATCATATAACTGATTAAGAGTTTTGTACTTTCAATATCTATCAACCGATTGAAGATACTTACTAAGATCAAAGTAATATTACTAATTACTGTTTATCTACATTTAATTATAAAGTCTTTATTTCCAAAATATTTACTACAATCGAAATAATCATTTGCAAAGCTGCGGAAAACACATAGTTCTCAATAAAAGTAAACTAACGTATTAAAGTTCGTTTAAAAAAATCTCTTCTTTCTGGCAAGTAATCTTAATAATTGATTGTGTATTTGAAGACTGCTCAAATTGAAGTAATGATATCCTTATTGTATTTATTAATAAGCAGACTCATGCACAAATCGATTCTATGGAATTATTAGGAGTGTTTTTAGATAAAACTAGCTCACCTGTTTAAAACTAATTTAATAGTGTTATACTTTCCTGAAAATCAAACATTAAAATGACATCTGAAGTACCAATAATCAAGTTAAATATAGATTGCATTAAATACACTTAAGTAAAAATGATAAATTTACCTTCAATTACAATATTCAACCTAGTTTTTGAGATAAATAAAAAGCCAATAACAAGGAAATGAATTATCGTAGCATTAAAATATAAGAACTCCTGAACCGTTTATTTGCTGTATTAATTACTCAATAAATATTTGAAAAGCTTTAATTCAAGATGATATGGCAGTTTCATTAATTCCAGCATTTTCAGTTTTTTAAATTTTCGATTATTTTATCCTAAAATCATTTGAAAACATAAAAAGTTCGTTATTTGAGTCAACTTTTTTCTCTTTTTATATCTAGTCAGTAAACATTCTCTTTATTCTCAGACATTAATCACTTAAATAAGGTTGAATATTTAAAACATCTGTATGTATGATTTTCACTTATCATAAAATTATGTAAAAGATTTTCAATTTAACTATAATCGTTTAATTGCCATTGATCTCTACTGGTGTACTACACATGACCTGAAAAGAGCATTCATCTGAAAATAATCCACTAAAAAAACTAGTAATCACACATCAGTAACCAAGAACGAATATGAAGTTTTTCGAGTGTATCATTGAGACGCAATCTTTAATTCAATTCATTATTTCTATTTTTAAAATTAAGAATGATTTGAAAAATTAATAAAATATTTTTTTAATAACTTTTCAAACTGGCGCTGCTTAGTTTTTTTTAAGACATTCGTAAATCTCTGTTTTTACTTTTTCATAAATTTGTCTTTCAATTAAATTTTGTCGTATTGAATCCGGTGAGGTAAATATTGATTTAATCTTATATTACTGTCCTTTTAATTTGTAACAGAAAAGAAAAAAAGAGGGCTAAAGAGTAAAATTTATTTATCGATCGATATTTTTGCATTTTTAAAACAAAATCATTTAGGCCATTTTTTTTTTTTTTATAATTCATAACAAATTGCTGTAATCTTTATCCAATTATGTTTCAGCTGAAAATAATAATAAAGCACTTACGTTATTTAAAGGTAGCTCTGAGTAAAACTTCGCTCGCACAATAATTTCCTTTTGTCTTTAGGTTATTCTGGCATAAAGACATTTAACTGGATACTTTTTAATGATTAATTTTTATTATTGTTAACTTTTATTATATTATTGGTGCAGGTAGTGCTGAAAATGACAACCATCTACATACAAATTATGCCTAATGAGACTCTCCATCTTTAAAAATCCCTGACGGCTCGGCCTACAGGCACAGGTATATTTCGAAGACGCAGACCGTGGGGCGCCTGATTTATTAGGAATTGCAGAAGAAATGACATTTTTGCCATGACGCGTCAGTTGGAACCGCCCACTTCGAAATCTACCTGTGTTCAGTAGGCGGAGCCGGCAAATTTTATTATTATTATTATTATTTATTTATTTATTTATTTATTTATTTATTTATTTATTTTGCTGTACGGGTTGGTCCTATAAAAAACTTGTCAGTATAAAAGTTGTTGATAATATTAAGATGAATCATAATAAATTCAAGCGGATTTCATATCTTGTGAATTGACAAAGTTATGTTTTTTTTCTTCTGAAACCCCTATTCTCCCCCCCCCCTTTGAAGCCATTTTTAATTATATCAAAAATTTTTCATACATGCATTTTTTCGGCACTTTTCCGAGAAGTAATAATAACTTTAAACGGATTCGATACGTATCATAATTAAGAAGTTATGAGGATTTTTCTGTTTTCACAAAAAGCCCCCCTTCCCCCCTCCGTGGTTCGATTTTGCCCATTAACGACCTTGAATTGAGATTTTATGCCCCTTGATTTTATGTATCAGTTTGGAAGAGATTTGTGCAAAATTTTTGAAGTTATCCTGTCCATAAAAAGTTATATAGATAGATAGATAGGTAGATAATAAATAGATAAAGTTTTGAACTGGGGGTGGTTTTGGGTTCTGGAAGTCATGTACGGTGTAGATCTGCAAAAATTTTCAAGAAATTCGAACATAGGGGGGAATGTAATATCTATATATAATTATCTATTATAATAATCTAATATATATATGTATATCTTACGAAATTTATCTAACAATGTAGCTGACAGTGCATGCGGGTTTGTGAAACGAATTATAATGCAATTCTACACTTTCCGTGATATCGCTATGTATCACATAAAGCAAAGTTCATATGTTGAATTATTTCGTAAAATTATCTTCATCATTGTCATCATCTTCATCTTACGAATGAGGATTTTTAAAACATCTATACATATAATTTTCACTAATCATAGAATTCTGAAAATTACTTTAAATTTAACAATAGTCATTTAATAGTCATTGAAGTCTACTTGTGCAACAAATGGCCTGAAAAGTTTAGTCAACCAACATCCTGTATTTTTAACTGAATATACGTTCCTTGCTTTCCTATACAAATAATGATTGTTTTGTCGAGTATCATCACCACTGAAAGTTGTAATCATCTTCTCTGTTACATTCTGTATATCAATATTACATTTATCATGTATTCTAATACGAGCAAATCTTGTGTGTGGGTGGTTATATATATATATATATATATATATATATATATGCAAAAATTATCTTAAAAACGGCTCTAACGATATTGACGAAATTTCGTATCCTACCGTTTTGGGGCACCAGAAAACCATTGGGCTAGGTCACATGCTCGAGAAAATTCGATTAGTGGGTCATTTTGGGTCATGGTCTAGCTAAGTGTATCTACAAAACGGTTCAAACGATTTTGACGAAATTTTGTATCTGACCATTTTCGGGCATGAGAAGTCAATTGGGCTGGGTCACACGTTCGAGAACTTTCGATTAGTGGGTCATTTTGGGGTCAACGCGGGTCAAATTAATTTTATCTAAAAAACGGCTCTAACGATTTTGATTAAATTTTGTGTCCTACGAGTTTCGAGCACGATAAAAGCATTGGGCTAGGTCGCATGTCCGAGAAAATTCGATTAGTGGGTCATTTCTGGGTCATTGTGGGTCAAGATCTAAAAAGCGGCTCAATTTACACTAAATTTTGCATTCAATGGTTTCCGGGCACGAGAAGACTGTTGGGATAGGTCACATGTTCGAGAAAATTCAATTAGTGGGTCATTTTGGGTCATTTTGGGTCATGGTCAAGCTAATTGTATCTAAAAAACGGTCCAAACGATTTTGACGAAATTTTGTATCCGACTATTTTCGGGCACGAGAAGACTATTGGGCTGGGTCACATGTTCGAGAACTTTCGATTAGGGGGTCATTTTTGGGTCAAAGCGGGTCAAATAAATTTTATCTAAAAAACGGCTCTAACGATTTTGATTAAATTTTGTATTTTACGAGTTTCGGGCACGCGAAAATCATTAAACTAGGTCACATGTTCGAGAAAATTCGATTAGTGGGTCATTTCTGGGTCATTGTGGGTCAATATCTAAAAAGCGGCTCAATTTACACTAAATTTTGCATCCTGTGGTTTTCCGGCACGAGAAGACTGTTGGGATAAGTCACATGTTCGAGAAAATTCAATTAGTGGGTCATTTTGGTCATGGGTCATGATATTTGAACTCAAATTTAATTTTGACCGAGCATAGCTCGGTCAATTAGATTGCAAACATGTAAAAATGATAAGAGACTTATTGACTTTTACTGTTTATTGTATTTTTAATAGAAAAATTCGCCTTAGTAAACCACAAGAAAATCGCAATTAAATAAATCGAAGTCTACAATTTAAAAAAAATGTGATTTTTGAAACCACGACCTCGCCCTAGAAACGCCTCTATGTATAATGCTGTTTTAGGTGCATTTGTAATTATATAAATACGTAATAGCACAGGCCGCAGGAAAGAAAAGGCATTATTTATTCAGCTAATTCTAATCATACTTCATAACTTTCCTTTCAATTAAAAAGATTTCAACTTTCAATTAGTCTCTACTTTTCAATGGCAATCAGTAAATCACAAGGTTAAACCTTACTCAAAATTGGTGTTTATTTAGGAATTTCTTGCATTTCTCTCGGGCAAGTTGTCCGAAGTATGTTTTCCAGCCACTAACAATTTTACTTTCTCCTGTATATATAAAAATAAAGTATTGGAATTGTAAAAGTTTTCGACTTCCATTTTTTGATAAATTTACACTTTCCTTATGTCCTGAACACGATTTGGCAATTTTTGAAAAATATCTGCCTGTCTTCTCAGGCGTCTCTACATATCACACATTTTGTAGGCACTCTATTTCAAGATCTAACGCACGGAATTTTAGCAAATTTCATATTATGTTAAATATTGAATTAAATTGTTGTTTATTAGACTTGGGTGTATATAGTCAAACAGGTGACGTTATTATGCTTTACTTTACTTTACTGCCGAGAGGGACTGCTCAGACTAGGAACCAAGTCTGTAGAGCATAGATATCATCCCGGTCCCTTTACTGACGTAAAAAAATTACAAAATCCCGCCGGTAAGCGCGACAGCGGACGGGGTGGTGAACAATAGATAAATGAATATATTATTATAACGGAAACAATATTTGTAAAATAAATAAATAAATAAATAAATAAATAGTACAAAATAATATTAATGCCAGAGAATACAAAACTCCGACCCGACAAAGGGCAGTGCGTTTCTCCATTTCCGTCAAAACTATATAACGATATCTATGGGATGGAATTCCATCAAACGGCATATTCGATTAGAGATTGACGCATATAGGTAACTGATTAGTGTTTGGTGTATATCGAATAACAGGTGGCGCTGCTATGCTGCGTTTTTCATGATATCCATGAGATCTATAATCCAGCACCGATGAGATGTAATTTCATCAAACTCACGTTAGTCACACCTTGTCATAAATTGTTACAGATTAAATATTTGCTGTATATTGCTCAATGGATTTCGCTACTGTGCTGTGTTTTACATGATTTCCGTATTAATATATCGGCACAGCATCTATCGAATGAAATTTTACCTTATTTGATATGGAAGATATTTATTAAAAATTATGTTGATTCCATTTTGAATTTTAGTTTTGTTTATTCGACAGGGAGAGCTGCTATGCGTTTTTGCAATGAGAATTATAGCTGTATCTTAATTACAATTGAGTAGAAATAAACTAAATTTTGCTCTCTTAAAACGAAAGAGCCAAAATAACTCAAGTTGAGCCGAAATCCACTCATCTCACGATTTGAAAGTCAGCTTCTCATGAAGAGTTGAAACAACTCGAGTGAACGAGTTGTTTTTAAGCAACTCATGATTGAGTTATCTCTATTTTACTCATACTTGAGTTAAATCAAATCAATGAAGGTTAAATCCAGTAGCACTTGAGTGATTTATAACTAACTCATACTTGAGGAGGGGAAGGGGAATTAAAATTCATGGTAAAATGTAATATTTCAGTGTAAAATAATAAATTTCATGAACAGGTAGATTATTATTTTAGAAAACAAAAAGTAATTTGCATATTGAATGTATGCATATCTATGTTTACATATATGTATATATTCAACAATTAAGTGAAAAGTATTTTTTTTTTTTTTTTGTTTCTGAGCTGCTTGAAATAAATACCCCCCCCCCCCCCTCCCGACCCAAAAAGAGAATTTTAAAGGGAATATTTGAAAACATAAGAATTTCTGCTGATTTAAATATTTTAATCTTTTTTTTTTATTTTGTTATAATGATTACGTTTTCTATGCAATATTATTCTATACATTGCATGATATTTTTCAGTTTATATCAATATTATCATTAAATGTTTTAATCCTAATACTATTTAGGAATATTCACACAGTGAATATACGGGAATGGAGATATTTACCTTATTTTTAACAACATATGATACAAAAAATATGGGATTTATACAGCTTCACAAATCAAGTATATTTATTTTAAAATATTAGAAAAACAGTATATATACTAATAAAGCTACTTTTCAAAAGTTTTTGTCAACATGAAATAGATATTCTAAAGCTTTTCTTATATATTTGAGATACATTTCAAATAATCTAACTCTCAGCAGCATGAAATGACTAAAACTTATGTATGCGCATTCGAAAAACAAGGCAGGTCAATAAAAATTCCAGGAAAAAAATTCTTCAGACAGGGAAAAAAATAAGAAATATAATTTGTTTACTTTAAAACAATATTTTTAAAGTCAGACAAGTCAATTTTCAATTTATAGTATTATGAAAGTTAGAGTTCTGAAACATCATTAAAAAAAATATATATAAACAAACGCACAGTACCGCCGAGACATTTTCTTTAAAAGATTAAATTGCTACTAAGTGCTATTTATAAATCATATTTATTGAAACAACATTAAAAAAACTTAAAATGAGAGGCAAAGGATTTGTATAATTATATTTTAGAGCATTTTTTAATATTTATCCTTCCAACTCAAAAGATCTCTAAATGTTCGTTCGGGTGTAAATAGTCCTAAATGTTAGGGTTAAGACATATTTGTTAAAAATATTGATATAAACTGAAAAATATCACGCCATATATAAAATAACAATAAATATAAAACAGAATCATTATAAAAAACATGATTATAGTATTTAAAATAGCAGAAATTCTTACCTTTTACAAGTATTCCTTCTTTAAAATTGCCCGTTTGAACAGCGCGAATAATATTTCAACAGTCAAAAATGTGCTGCCAGTTGTCCGGAAGGCGAAATGCTTGCCTCGATGACGCATGCCTGTCGTCTGCTCAGCGAATGGTCAGGTCAGCCGCATTGACATGTCCGCTCGCAAAAGAGTGCTTTTTTTATCGACTTGAGTTGCTTAGTATTCGTTCTTCTGGAGTGCATTAGAAAAATAAAAATTCAGATCAAGATGAGTGAAGCGTTTAAAAATCAACTCATTTACGATCCAATAAATTGCAGCTCTTTTCTGAGAAGCCAAATCCACTCTTTCGTTTTAAGAGAGTGCATTTGAAGTTTTTAATAAAAATATATATGATGATTCAACTTTGCATTTTAATACCCAACATGGTGCTCTGTTGAACTGGGCTTTTTTATTCATTGATCACTGTAACTCCGAGTTAAATTCGATGAAATGCATTATGCTTCGTAATTGTGTGACAGCTCTATTTAAATTAATATATTAGAACAAAATAAAATAAAAGTTTGTGAGTAGTTTTGCACACTAGTTTTGTTCTAATGAGAGTACAAAACGTGTGAAAAATTTGTGTAAATCATAGATATTAGTGTATATTTGTAAATGTTTATCGAACTGTTTAATTATTGTTTTAAGTATAGTTCCACACGAAAGATTGTCGACTATTTTATAATTTTTACAGTTTGTAAGGAAACACTTCAGTAAAAAATGGTTATGAATTGTACATTACTGTATTACTTTATGTATCTAAATATCTTTCAAGCAATTTTAATTATCGTTTACAATAATGACCATCATATAACTAATTTAGAGTTTTGTACTTTTACTATCTATCAACCGGTTGAAGATACTTACTAAGATCAAAGTAATATTACTAATTACTGTTTATCTACAGTTAATTATAAAGTCTTTATTTCCAAAATATTTACTACAATCGAAATAATCACTTGCAAAGCTTCGAAAAACACATAGTTCTTAATAAAAGTAAACTAACATATTAAAGTTCGTTTAAAAAAAAATCTCTTCTTTCTGGCAAGTAATCTTAATAATTGATTGTGTATTTGAAGACTGCTCAAATTGAAGTAATGATATCCTTATTGTATTTATTAATAAGCAGACTCATGCACAAATCGATTCTATGAAATTATTAGAAGTGTTTTTAGATAAAACTAGCTCACCTGTTTAAAACTAATTTAATAGTATAATGCTTTCCTGAAAGTCAAACATTAAAATGACATTTGAAGTACCAATAATCAAGTTAAATGTAGATTACAATAAATACACTTTAGTAAAAATGATAAATTTACCTTCAATTACAATATTCTCCCTAGTAATAAAAAGCCAATAACAAGAAAACGAATGATCGTAGTATTAAAAGATAAGAACTCTTGAACCGTTTATTTGCCGCATTAATTACTCAATAAATATTTGAAAAGCTTTAATTCAAGATGATATGGCAATTTCATTAATTCCAGCATTTTCAGTTTTTTAAATTTCCGATTTTTTTATCCTAAAATCATTTGAAAACATAAAAAGTCGTTATTTGAGTCAACTTTTTTCTCCTTTTATATCTAGTCAGTAAACATTCTCTTTATCCTCAGACATTAATCATTTAAATAAGGTTGAATATTTAAAACATCTGTATGTATGATTTTCACTTATCATAAAATTATGTAAAAGATTTTTAATTTAACTATAGTCGTTTAATTGCCATTGAACTCTACTGGTGTACTACACATGACCTGAAAAGAGCATTCATCTGAAAATAATCCACTAAAAAAACTAGTAATCACACATCATTAACCAAGAACGAATATGAAGTTTTTCGAGTGTATATCATTGAGACGCAATCTTTAATTCAATTCATTATTTCTATTTTTTAAAATAAGAATGATTTGAAAAATTAATAAAATATTTTTTTATTAACTCTTCAAACTGGCGCTGCTTAGTTTTTTTTTTTTTAAGACATTCGTAAATCTCTGTTTTTACTTTTTCAAAAATTTGTCTTTCAATTAAATTTTATCGTATTGAATCCGGTGAGGTAAATATTGATTTAATCTTATGTTACTGTCCTTTTAATTTGTAACAGAAAAGAAAAAAAGAGGGCTAAAGAGTGAAATTTATTTATCGATCGATATTTTTGCATTTTTAAAACAAAATCATTTAGGCCATTTTTTTTTTTTTTTATAATTCATAACAAATTGCTGTAATCTTTATCCAATTATGTTTCAGCTGAAAATAATAATAAAGCACTTACGTTATTTAAAGGTGGCTCTGAGTAAAACTTCGCTCGCACAATAATTTACTTTTGTCTTTAGGTTATTCTGGCATAAAGACATTTAACTGGATACTTTTTAATGATTAATTTTTATTATTGTTAACTTTTATTATATTATTGGTGCAGGTAGTGCTGAAAATGACAACCATCTACATACAAATTATGCCTAATGAGACTCTCCATCTTTAAAAATCCCTGACGGCTCGGCCTACAGGCACAGGTATATTTCGAAGACGCAGACCGTGGGGCGCCTGATTTATTAGAAATTGCAGAAGAAATGACATTTTTGCCATGACGCGTCAGTTGGAACCGCCCACTTCGAAATCTACCTGTATTCAGTAGGCGGAGCCGGCAAATTTTGTTATTATTATTATTTATTTATTTATTTATTTATTTATTTATTTTGCTGTACGGGTTGGTCCTATAAAAAACTTGTCAGTATAAAAGTTGTTGATAATATTAAGATGAATTATAATAAATTCAAGCGGATTTCATATCTTGTGAATTGACAAAGTTATGATTTTTTTCTTCTGAAACCCCTATTATCTCCCCCCCCCCTTAAAGCCATTTTTAATTATATCAAAAATTTGTCATACATGCATTTTTTCGGCACTTTTCCGAGAAATAATAATAACTTTAAACGGATTCGATACATATCATAATTAAGAAGTTATGAGGATTTTTCTGTTTTCACAAAAAGCCCCCCTCCCCCCCCCTGGTTCGATTTTGCCCATTAACGACCTTGAATTGAGATTTTATACCCCTTGATTTTATGTATCAGTTTGGGAGAGATTTGTGCAGAATTTTTGAAGTTATCCTGTCCATAAAAAGTGATATAGATAGATAGATAGGTAGATAATAAATAGATAAAGTTTTGAACTGGGGGTGGTTTTGGGTTCTGGAAGTCATGTTCGGTGTAGATCTGCAAAAATTTTCCAGAAATTCCAACATAGGGGGGAATGTAATAGGTAGTATATCTTACGAAATTTATCTAACAATGTAGCTGACAGTGCATGCGGGTTTGTGAAACGAATTATAGTGCAATTCTACACTTTCCGTGATATCGCTATGTATCACATAAAGCAAAGTTCATATGGTGAATTATTTCGTAAAATTAACTTCATCATTGCCATCATCTTCATCTTACGAATGAGGATTTTTAAAACATCTATACATATAATTTTCACTAATCATAGAATTCTGAAAATGACTTTAAATTTAACAATAGTCATTTAATAGTCATTGAAGTCTACTTGTACAACAAATGGCCTGAAAAGTTGAGTCAACCAACATCCTGTATTTTTAACTGAATATACGTTCCTTGCTTTCCTATACAAATAATGATTGTTTTGTCGAGTATCATTACCACTGAAAGTTGTAATCATCTTTTCTGTTACATTCTGTATATCAATATTACATTTATATTAGTCAATTAGCTTGCAAACATGTAAAAATGATAAGAGACTTATTTACTTTTAGTTTACTGTTTATTGTATTTTTAATAGAAAAATTCGCCTTAGTAAACCACAAGAAAATCGCAATTAAATAAATCGAAGTCTACAATTTAAAAAAAATGTGATTTTTGAAACCACGACCTCGCCCTAGAAACGCCTCTATGTATAATGCTGTTTTAGGTGCATTTGTAATTATATAAATACGTAATAGCACAGGCCGCAGGAAAGAAAAGGCATTATTTATTCAGCTAATTCTAATCATACTTCATAACTTTCCTTTCAATTAAAAAGATTTCAACTTTCAATTAGTCTCTACTTTTCAATGGCAATCAGTAAATCACAAGGTTAAACCTTACTCAAAATTGGTGTTTATTTAGGAATTTCTTGCATTTCTCTCGGGCAAGTTGTCCGAAGTATGTTTTCCAGCCACTAACAATTTTACTTTCTCCTGTATATATAAAAATAAAGTATTGGAATTGTAAAAGTTTTCGACTTCCATTTTTTGATAAATTTACACTTTCCTTATGTCCTGAACACGATTTGGCAATTTTTGAAAAATATCTGCCTGTCTTCTCAGGCGTCTCTACATATCACACATTTTGTGGGCACTCTATTTCAAGATCTAACGCACGGAATTTTAGCAAATTTCATATTATGTTAAATATTGAATTAAATTGTTGTTTATTAGACTTGGGTGTATATAGTCAAATAGGTGACGTTATTATGCTTTACTTTACTTTACTGCCGAGAGGGACTGCTCAGACTAGGAACCAAGTCTGTAGAGCATAGATATCATCCCGGTCCCTTTACTGAGGTAAAAAAATTACAAAATCCCGCCGGTAAGCGCGACAGCGGACGGGGTGGTGAACAATAGATAAATGAATATATTATTATAACGGAAACAATATTTGTAAAAAAAAAATAAAAATTAAATTAAAAAAAACAATAGTACAAAATAATATTACTGCCAGAGAATACAAAACTCCGACCCGACAAAGGGCAGTGTATTTCTCCATTTCCTTCAAAACTATATATCGATATCTATGGGATGGAATTCCATGAAACGGCATATTCGATTAGAGCTTGACGCATATAGGTAACTGATTAGTTTTTGGTGTATATCGAATAACAGGTGGCGCTGCTATGCTGTGTTTTTCACGCTTTCCGTGAGATCTATAATCCAGCACCGATGCGATGTAATTTCCTCAAACTTCGTAGTCAGACTTTGTCATAAATTGTTACAGATTAAATATTTGGTATATAATGCTCATTAGATGGCGTTACTGTTCTGTGTTTTTCATGATTTCGGTATTGTATATCGGCACAGCATCTATATGATGGAATTTTACCATATTTGATATGGAAGATATTTATTAAAAATTATGTTGGTTCCATTTTGAATTTTAGCTTTGTTTATTCAACAGGGAGAGCTGCTATGCGTTTTTTGCAATAAGCATTACATCTGTATCTCAATTACTATTGGGTAGAAATGAACTAAATTTTGAATTTGAAGTTTTTAATAAAAATATATATGATGATTCAACTTTGCATTGTAATACCCAACATGGGGTTCTCTTGAACTGCGCTTTTTCATTCCCTGATCACTGTAACTCCGAGTTAAATTCAATGAAATATGTTATGCTTCGTAATTTTTTATTTGTGACAGCTCTATTTAAATTAATATATTAGAACAAAATAAAATAAAGTTTTGTGATTAGTTTTGCATACTAGTTTTGTTCTAATGGCAGTACAAAACATGTAGTTTATTTGAAAGTACTGCAATGAAAAATGTGTGTAAATTATAGATATTAGTCAGTAGTATATATTTGTAACTGTTTAATTATTGTTTTAAGTATAGTTACACACGACAGACTGATCGACTATTTTATATTTTTTTCAGTTTGTAAGAAAACACTTCAGTAAAAAATGGTTATGCATTGTACATTACTGTATTACTTTATGTATCTAAATATCTTTCAAGCAATTTTAATTATTGTTTCCAATAATGACCATCATATGACTAATTTAGTGTTTTTGTACTTTTTATATTTATCAACCGACTGGAGACATTTACTAAGATCATAGGAATATTACTAATTACTGTTTATCTACATTTAATTATAAAGTCTTAATTTCCAAAATATTTACTACAATCGAAATAATCACTTGCAAAGCTGCAGAAAACACATAGTTCTCAATAAAAGTAAACTAACATATTAAAGTTCGCCTTAAAAAAATTATCTTATTTCTGGCAACTAATCTTAATAATTGATTGTGTATTTGAAGACTGCTCAAACTGAAGTAATGATATCCTTATTGCATTTATTAATATTCAGACACATGCACAAATTGATTCTATGGAATTATTAGAAGTGTTTTTAGATAAAACTAGCTCACCTATTTAAAACTAATTTAATAGTATAATGCTTTCCTGAAAGTCAAACATTAAAATGACATCTGAAGTACCAATAATCAAGTTAAATGTAGATTGCATTAAATACACTTTAGTAAAAATGATAAATTTACCTTCAATTACAATATTCTCCCTAGTTTTTGAGATAAATAAAAAGCCAATAACAAGCAAACGAATGATCGTAGTTTTAAAAGATAAGAACTCTTGAACCGTTTATTTGCCGCATTAATTACTCAATAAATATTTGAAAAGCTTTAATTCAAGATGATATGGCAATTTCATTAATCCCAGCATTTTCAGTTTTTTAAATTTCCGATTTTTTTATCCTAAAATCATTTGAAAACATAAAAAGTCGTTATTTGAGTCAACTTTTTTTACCTTTTATATCTAGTCAGTACACATTCTCTTTATCCTCAGACATTAATCACTTAAATAAGGTTCGATTTTAAAAACATATGTATGTATGATTTTCACTTATCATAAAATTATGAAAAATATATTTTTTTAACAATAGTCATTTAATAGTCATTGAACTCCACTGGTGCTACACATGACCTGAAAAGAGCATTCATCTGAAAATAATCCACTGAAAAAACTAATAATCACACATCATTAACCAAGAACGAATATGAAGTTTTACGAGTGTATCATTGAGACGCAATCTTTAATTCAATTCATTATTTCTATTTTTAAAAATAAGAAAAAATTGAAAAATTAATTAATAAAATATTTTTTTTTATTAACTCTTCAAAATGGCGCTGCTTGATTTTTTTTAAAGACTTATTCGCAAATCTCTGTTTTTACTTTTTCAAAAATTTGTCTTTCAATTAAATTTTATCGTATTGAATCCGGTGAGGTAAATATTGATTTAATCTTATGTTACTGTCCTTTTAATTTGTAACAGAAAAGAAAAAAAGAGGGCTAAAGAGTGAAATTTATTTATCGATCGATATTTTTGCATTTTTAAAACAAAATCAGTTAGACCAATTTTTTTTAATAATTCATGACAAATTGCGGTAATTTTTATCCAATTATGTTTCAGCTGAAAATAATAATAAAGCACTTACTTTATTTAAAGTTGGCTCTAAGTGAAACTTTGCTCGCACAAGAATTTATTTTTTGTCTTTAGGTTATTCTGGCATAAAGACATTTAACTGGATTCTTTTTAATGATTGATTTTTATTACTGTTAACTTTCATTATATTATTGGTGCAGGTAGTGCTGAAAATGACAACCATCTACATACAAATTATGCCAAATGAGACGTTCAGTCTTTAAGAATGTAGCTGACAGTACATACGTCTTTGCAGAATGAATTATAGTTCAATTCGACACTTTCCGTGATATCTCTATTTATCACATCAAGCAAAGTTAATATGTTGAAATTTCTTTTTAATTATCTTCATTATTGTTAAACTTATGAACTTGGATTTTTAAAACATCTATACATATAATTTTCACTTATAAAATTCTGAAAACGATTTTAATTTTAACAATAGTCATTTAATAGTCTTTGAAATCTGCTTGTGCTACAAAGGGCCTGAAACGTGCAGTCATCCAACATCCGGTATTTTTAACCCTTGCTTTCCTACACAAATATTGATTGATTTGTCCAGTATTATCACCACTGAAAGTTCTGATAATCTCTTCTGTATATCAGTACTGCATTTACATTAATCGATTAGCTCGTAAACCTGTTAAAATAAGATTATTTACTTTTAGTTTACTGCTTGTTTTGTAATAATGGGTGTTCCTAGGGTGAAGCACAAGGGGTGCATTCATATTCTTTTTTAATAGAAATAAATAAATAATTAATAATTTTTAATAGAAAAATTCGCCTTATTAAACCACAAGAAGTTTACTAATAAAAAATGAGATTTGATGACAATCCAAGGCATCGCGCGAGAAACGCCTCTGTGTATAATGCTGTTTTTCTAATTTGTACTAGTTTGAGTGGCCTGACCATTGGCTGAAAGATTCTTCTCTCATACTTGATTTATTAGAGGTGCTTGGTTTGAACCCCTGTCCCACTCGGAGTAGTGGTATAACAGTTGGAAGTTTTCCATGGTTTTTACCGAACCTGCCTATGGGTTAGGTTCCCTAGTAGAAAGACACACGCACCCCCCAACGGAAAGCAATCACTCTGCCTATATTCCTCGTGCAGATAATCATTTGTAACAAACACCACCACCACTAGTTTTGGTAGAGATTAATTTATCTTAGTTGCTGATACCTTATCAGATAAAAATACATTCGCTTCTAGTAAGCATCAAAATGTTTATGAATACTGAAACAATTCAAACATTAAAATAAAAGAAAATCATTTTTATACTGACGTGTATTTGTTTTCTGAAAATGCTTTGATTAAACATTCTTGGTATTATTATTCATGTGCTATTCAACTTCAAAAATTAAAATGCGTAGATTATTTAGTTAATAAATTACTGAAAGACATAAAATTGTTTCCTGTCTCTATGTGAAACCAAAATGTATTCAAAAGCTCTCAAACTTTTGAATCAAATTAATTTTGTTTTTCAGAATAATGTTACCTCACAAAAGATTTGCATTTGCTGATAGCATTTGAATATCTTGTAAGTGATCTAACTTCTTCTTTCAAAATTTTCCCATTAAATCAGTTTTAATGCAAGGATTAAGCTAAGTAGATTTCTTTGTAAAGTTTTGAAAAAAAAATTTCAGTCTTCTTTTATCATGTTTGCATAATGGAGATGTGTCAATGTAAAAAGAAATATTTTATCCATCAGAAGATCTTATTTTAAGGGATTAATGGTGGTAGGAAATGTAAATGAGAAAAATAAATTGTTTTTTTTATGCAACATTCATGCAATAAAATATTGCATTTTAAGATAATAGTTTTACCTTATTTCGATAGTACACTATTCAAGCTAACACCCCCTACCCCTCACACACAAATGTAAACTAAACAGATACATAACGTGTGTTTCCTTAATGTTATGATAATTTTAAAAGTTATTTAAGTAATTGCGTAATTTTTTCGCTTTTGGTTATAATGCAAGTGATAAAGAAGGATAAATTTTGTTTCCAAAACAATGTTTTAATATCTTTTTTTTTAATTTTCATCCAATATTTACCGAAAACACTTGCATTCATTAATAATATACACTGCTCAAAACAATTAAAGGATATTGCAGTTTTAGGTGGATTTTGTATCTGGGAAACTTTTTAGCTGATTGATACATGGTCGACAGACATAGTAGGTTATATGAGAATAAATTACACATGTTTGGCAGAAAAAAATGCATTTTATTGCGCATTTGTGTGCAAAAGGAAAAAAACACAATTTGTGCATATGAGAAAAAAAGAATAAGAAAAGGTGTTTTCTTCAAAGAAAATCATTTTCAATAGGGGGTATGGTTTCCACGGGCGGCCAGCAACGTTGAACACCTTTGAGGCATGGACTCAATGAGGCTATTAATGACGAGTTGGGGTATTCTGCCCCACTCTTCCAGAAGAGCTCTTTCCAGTTCTTGGAGAGTTTGTGGGGGTTGTTGGCGGCCAGAAACTCGTCTTCCTAGAGCGTCCCAAACGTGCTCGATTGGATTCATGTCTGGAGAACACGCTGGCCATTCCATTCGAACGATTCCTTCCTCGAAAAGGAAATCCTCCACCAGGTTTGCACGATGTGGCCTGCAGTTATCGTCTATTAGAATGAAGTTATCTCCGATTGCTGCAGCGTAAGGGACTACAATAGGTCTGAGGATCTCATCCCTATATCGGCGACCAGTCAGAGCTCCATCTCGAATGATGTAGAGGTCAGTGCGCCCGTCAATGGAGATGCCACCATACACCAACACTCCTCCACCGCCAAATCTGACACTTTCGTGCACGAACGCAGGATAATTCCTACTGCCACGGTCCCTCCAGATGAAAATACGCCTATTATCCGGATGCACAGAAAAACGGGACTCGTCAGAAAACAGAATATTGCTCCATTCATTTCTCCTCCAGTTGACATGCTCGGTTGCCCACTCCCTGCGGTCGCGACGATGCCTTGATGTTAATCTAACACATACCATCGGTCGGCGAGCATACAGACCTACAGCATGGAGCCGGTTTCGGACAGTCTGAGTTGAAATCGTGGTGCCTGTAGCCGAGCGAAGGTGTTGTTGGAGAAGAGTAGCGTTCATGTTTCGGTGTCTCCGAGCTGTTAACGCTAAATACCGATCTTCATTGGGCGTTGTTGCCCGTCTACGACCTTGCCCTGGTCTTCGGCCTGCACATCCACTCTCCAAAAAACGGTTCCAGATCCTGGAAATGACACTTTGTGACACTCCAATGGCTTGCGCTACTTCGGCTTGAGTTTGGCTCCCTTCTAACCTACCAACAATTCTCCAAGCTTCTGAATCTGTCAAATGACTTCGCTGAGACCTCGTACTCATCGAAACAAAGCAATCACTGAATGCCGATCATCCTTGTCTTCATTCTCTTTTATCCAGTTGAAAGTCAAATTTCATTCGCTGCCGCTGAAGCGACGTTTTTGACGTCGAACTCAAAATTTGCATACTCCACAGTTTGAAAACCAGAAAAATTTGCATTTGTGATTCTCTTCTTCTATTTTCGGCAAAAAAAATTTCGTTTATATCTTTATTTTATATAAAACTTCAAATATCCTTTAATTGTTTTGAGCAGTGTATTACTGAAACATTTTTCCATATTTTTAGTTTTGATAATGAGTGAATTATACAAAAAATATTTAATCAGAGCCTTTTCAGAATTATAAGATTAAGAGACAGTTCGTTAAAAATCACCAAAATGAAACATTTCAATTAGTGTTTATTAAAACAGCTATATATATTTGTTTAAATTACATAAACAATGTACGGTAAAGTAAATCACATCTAAAGATGCAGATAAAAAATACTTTTAAAATCAACATTTTTTCAAGATTTATACAAAATGTTTAGAAAGCATATTCAAGATAAAAGAGAAAAAAGAAAACTATTCTAAGGATACAAAATGTGCAACCTTATCTAAAGCCTTCTTTAATTTTAATATTTACAATAATTTATAATTTATATTTCGCAATAATTTTTTCTTAACAATTTCTTCAACCAATACGTTTTTGTAATTGAGAATTTTAAGTGCAAATATCTATAGAGTTCAAATTATGATGTCTTACTATAAAATTTCTTTATTAAAAGCAAATTTTATAAAAAAAGTAAGTTTAAACTATAGTTGTAAGTCGCTGTGGTTTTATTTGAATTAGTTATGTACTTAGAATGATTATTGAATCCCATTCCTTGTGCATTAATCACCTGTCACACTCGTGATTGATTCACAATTTATATTTTACTTACCACGAGACACACTCATCAATGATTCACGAGACACAACTCGCAGCATTCCTAAATTTTTCTACATTTCGTACCACTATTTTAAATTTAAAAAAAAGTTGTAATTTCCTTTAACATCTGCAATAGAAATATACAATAAGGATTATCTTTTTTAAAATAGTGGTAGCAAACTGAGAAAATTTTAGGAACGTTGCGAACCCAGTTTTATTTTACAAGGGTCACACTCCTGATTAATGCACAAGGGGTTAAAAGAAACTAATTTTTAGTACACAGCTTTCATGTTAACTCTCCATGATAAAAATTACTCCGAAAAGTAATCTTTATACACTAAATATTTAAAAAAGTCTTTCAAATGTGGAAGGCTCATACAAAATGTTTAGGAACCATATTATAGAATTAACGTTCGCAGAATATGAACGTTCTGCTTAAATTTGAATTTTTTTCGTAATTTACCCTGTGTGCATAAATAATACTTTCCTATTGGATAATATTTTCCTATAAAGATCACGCTACTTTGGTGTTACTTGAACTCTGAGGTGCTATTTGAACCCAAAATAACAAAAAGATATTTTAACCGTTTAATCTCCGACAATACTTTAAAGTACCAGTTGAATCATATTGTTAAAAAAAAAAAAAAAAAAAAAAGATAATTGATTTATCCATTACCAACGGAATGCTTCAGGATTAACGATCACTCTATCATCGATAGATAGTATTAGTAGTTCTGTGAAACAAAAAATGTTTTAAAAGAATATTTTCCCACCTATGTATCTTAGTTTTTCTTCCATCTTTTTGTTTGATGTGCGATAGTAAGTTTCTGCTGTGAAACATCTCAACATAAATAGGGGTAATCCATTGAATATTTTTTCTTATTTTTAAAATCTAAGAAGTAATATTATTTTTCAATCTTAAAAATATAAGTCATTTTAACCCTTTGTGGTTTTATTTATTTAAATTAGTTATGTACTTAGAATGATTTATTTAACCCCATCCTTTGTGCATTAATCACGATTCACGATGGGGATTGATTCACAAGGTATATTTTACTTACCATGAATCACAGTCGTAATAATTACCACACAAAGTTTTCTCAAGGCTTGCAGCTTTCCTAATTTTTTCTGCATTTCCTACCACTATTTTCAAATAAAAAATCTTCGTGGTAGATTTCTTTAACTTCTGCAATAGAAGTTTTGTCTACGATAAAGAAATCTCTATATTAATTTTGACACAATTATTCTAATTGGTAAAGAAATCATATGAGATGTAATCTTCCCAACTGGGCGAAAAAGTCCGGGCCAAGATTCGAACCCGGGATCCCTTGGCTGAAGCTGTCAATGCTCTACCAACCGAGCAATCCCGGACGAATATGGCTGAACTAATTCACCTAGTTAACCTTAACGATCATAGCATCTGGTCTGATATATGAATCAGCACAACAGAATAAATCTCAGGTAATGCGACCTCCAGTAAACGCTAGAAACGTGATTACACTAGATTAATTTTGACACAATTATTCTAATTGGTTAAGAAATTATATGATATGTAATATTCCTAACTGGGCAAAAAAGCCAGGGCCCGGATTCCCGGGATCCCTTGGCTGAAGCTGGAGGTCCCATTACCTGTGATTTATTCTGTTGTGCTGATTTAGGTATCAGACTAGATGCTATGATCATTAAGGTTAACTGGGTGAATTAGTTCAGCCATATACGTCTCAGGCTCAAATCCTGGCGCGGACATTTTCGCCCAGTTGGGAAGATTACATCTCATATGATAAAGATATCGTTTTAAAAAATGTGATAGCAAAGTGAGACATTTTTACAAACTCTGTGAGCCCTGGTTCACTTTACACAAGTCACACTAGCGATTAATGCACCAACGGTTAATTTATTTTAAAAAGGTTTTTTTAATTTATTTTAAGTGATATTTTTAAATACCATCTGACCTAAGAAGGAATTTCTAATGTATTTACTTTCAGCTTACGAATAGATGAATAACACAAGACTGCAATGAAAGGTTTTCTTTAAAATGAAGGGTGTTTTTTATGTATTTTCTTATGCTCACTTCAGATAACAATCTCAAAACTTCTTTTCATGCAGTTTTGTCACAAATTAAGAATTTTTATCAGATTAGTAAATTATGTATTTAGTCAAAAATATATCAAAATTTCGAATTTATAAGTTTTAAATTTAATCGTAAAGACACCAGGCACGATAGCAGATAAATACTGGTTAATGTATAGGAAATAGACCGCAGGCACTCCAGAAGTCAAAAATAGAACGGAAAACCAGGCATCACGGCATAGATTATGAAAATCTTTCCAACACTATCGGAATATCGTTAAGAAAATTAATTTTTGTCCATATAATGAAATGAAATATCTAAATAAACATTTGAAAAACACCCCGCAGTAAAAATTCATTTTCAGAAAATGCTGTACATAGCCACAATGTGTGAGAATTCTCTCATTCAGCCCTGTACATAATCTACACACCTCCTAATATACTAAAAATTTCTTAAATTTTAAAATGCATACTAGAGCTGGAAACGCACATCCTGCAGTTATGGCTAGTACATAGTCTCTCTCATAGTTAGTACATAGTCTCTCATGTAACCGAATCCTTTTGAGTGCCTTTGTAACTAAATGGTAACTTCTACATACTCAATAATCTATAGAAAACATGTTATCGTGCACCTCAGTAAGATATATCAATTTTACTATGTTTGAAATAGGTAACATCATTAAAATACACTCCAAACGTTTTTTCACGATATATTATATTTCATTATGTTTGAAACAGTGTAACAATATTAAAGTCACTGTAAACAATTTTCCCCCAATGACCGTAATTTAATGGAATACTTTTGAGTGTCCCTGTAAACGAACTATAGTTGTTACTTATATTGTAATGTACATAAAACATTCTGTCTTCCACGCTAGTGATGCATATCAATTTCATTATGTTTGAAATAGTACAACAACATTAAAATGCACTGAAAACAATTTTTTCCCAATGACCGTAATGGAATGGAATACTTTTGAGTGCCTCTGCACCCAGAAAAAGGAATTCATTAAAACAACAAATATGTTTTGTTGAGTACATTTTGGTTGTTTCAAGCAAAATTTTTAGTTGAAGTAAAAAGTTGGTTTTGTTGCATTGACAAAAAAATATTGTTGACACTCTTACAAAATTAAAAAAAAAAATTTCATCAATTTTACTTGAATTAACAAAATCTGATTTTTTAATTTTACCATAATTTTGTAATTTGAAATTCCAGCAAAATATTGTTGCTTTTACAAAATTTAAATTGTTATGTAGTAGCCATAACTCTCTCACGTAACTTGGTTTATTTGACTTATATAGCTGTATAATTAAAGGATTGACATAATTTTTGGATAATTAAAACTTTTTTAATTGGGACGGACAAAGGTTGTTTTAAAAATCCCCCTATCCCATTTATTACTTTCTTCTATCTTTACAAGAAGAAAGTATTGGAGTCATGAAAATTTTCAACTTCCAGTTTTCGACGGATTTTAGAAGGTCCTAAACACGATTTGACTCTTTTTAGAAAATGACTGTCTATGACTTTGTCTGTCTGTATGTGACAAAAATTTTGAGGGCGCTCTATTTCAAGAACTAATGCATAGAATTTAATTAAACTTTATATTCAGTTACTTCCTGATATAAATTGGTACTGATTAGTTTTTGGCGTAAATCGCGCAACAGGTGGCGCTGCTATGTTGCAATTTTCGCGATTTCTGCAATAGATTCGCGATTTCTCAAGAACTAATGCACTGATTTACATCAAAATACAGATTAATTTAGACCTTGACATAAATAGAAGCTGATTACGTTTTGGTGTCAATAGCCCAACAGGTGGCGCTGCTATGTTATTTTTTCATGATTTTCACTGTAACTAAATCTCAAGAACTAATGCACGGATTAATTTTTAAATCATTTCCAGCAGTGATTTACGCCTGTAATTCTTAAATACTAACCAGTGAATTGTTATCCTGCTTTTTTTCAAGCATAAACCGACAGAGTGAAAAATGTTCAAAGCCGGGAATCGTACCCGGGTCTTCAGAATAGCGCTCTGAGGACACAGCATACAGCAACACAGTTAATTTTTAATTAATTTTCTGCAGTGAATTATACCTGTAATCCTTGAATAATAACCAGTGAATTTTTATCCTACTTTATACAGGCGTAATTCACTGCTGAAAATGAATTAAAAATTAACTATATGTTGCCGTATGCTGGGCTTTGTATTTTCGTCTCATGTTTGCCGCAAAAATTTGCATGCTCATGCAGGGCCTGTTTACCGAATAGTCCCGGGAAGCCCGTGCTTACCCAAAGAAATACAAAGGTGCCCCCAAATTTACTTTTCAGAATAACTTTTTACAAAAAAAAATAAATAAATAAATAAATAAATTCAACCACTGTAAGAAATGCATTTTTTTCTTACGAAATTTTTATCTAAGAAGCTCGCTCTTTTTAAATTGTTGATTACTCGAAATTTTGATGGTAAAATTTCAAATTGTTGCAGCATACCAAAAATGGTTTTAGTAAATAACAAAGCAATTGGTAGAGGTACGTTTGCAAAGCAAACAAAGCAATAACAACATAAAAAAACAAACAAACAAATACAGCAATAAACAAAGTAATTAACAAAGCAATTGGTAGAGGCCCCAGAGTAACGTCGGGCTTCTGTGCTCATGATGACATTTCCATCTTGTGATGCGTTTGCAGCCGATCCGACATATATAAGAGTGATAATTTTCAAACGTGAATATCGTTCTTTCTGGCTCAGTGGTTAGAGTCTCAGATCGTTATTCAGAGGACCCGGTTTCGATTCCCAGCTTGGAACATTGTTCAAACTGTAGGTTTACGCTTGAACAAAAGCCGGATAAAAATTCACTTGTTTTTGTTCAAGGATTACAGGCGTAGTTCACTGCTAAAAATGAATTAAAAATAGTTAAGTTTAGATTGGTTCTAATACAAAAAAAAATTTTAAAGTAAATATTATAATTGTTTATGTAACAAAAACATTTTGTTGTTAAAACAAAGAAAATTCTTAAAATTACACAAAACAATTGTTCTTTAAACAAAAGTTTTTGTTGCCGAAACTGAAAAGAACTCTTAAAGTAACAGATAATTATATTTATTTTGAGAAAACTTTCAACAAAAGAATTTTGTTAATTCAAGTAAAATTGAAACATTTTTACTTGAATTAATAGAACATTTTTTTTTGCTGACAATAAAAATTTTTTTGTTGGAATTGCAAAAAAAATCAACAATATTTTTCTTGTTGATTCAAACAAATTTTCCATTGACCCATATATAAACGGAAAGTTTTGTTGGGCCAACCAAATTTTTGTTGATTCAACAAAACTTTTCTCTGAGTGTGTAAATGAACTATAGTTGTTACTTATATAATACTCTATATTACTTATATAGTTACTTATAGAAAACATGCTGTCTTCCACGCCAGTGAAGCATATCAATTTCATTATGTTTGAAATATTATAAAATCATTAAAATGCATTGAAAACAATTTTTCCTCATTGACCGTAATGTAACGGAATATTTTTGAATATCCCTGCAAGCTAACTATAAATAGTACGCACTTTATTTTCAATACCGATCATGCCTTGGTAAATCTCAATAACATTTATCAGTTACATGACAATCCAAGTAAATGTACGCGAATTACGGGTAGGCAGACAGACAGACGGCCAGACAAACCGGATTCATAAATACTTTTCAACTATGTTGGAAAGAGTAAAAAGGAGCATACATCTTTCTTCGAGAGTAATAAAGTACGTTATAATAATATTTATCTTAGTGACAAACTTAAATGCTTGATACAATGTAAGATTTGGTTACTTTTAAACGTTTTCTCGATGGGTTCTTTTACATTTTTATTTTCTTCTATCTTTACAAGAAGAAAGTATTGGATTCATGAAAATTTTCGACTTCCGGTTTTCAACGGATTTATACGTTTTAGAAGGTCCTGAACACGATTTGACTGTTTTTAGAAAATGTCTGTCTGTGAGTCTGTGACTCTGTCTGTATGTGACAAAAATATTTTGGGCGCTCTATCTCAAGAACTAATGCACGGAATTTGATAAAACTTTATATTCCGTTAGTCCATATTATAAATTGGTGCTGATTAGTTTTTGGTATAAATCGCCTTACAGGTGGCGCTGCTATTCTGCATTTTTCGCAATTTCCGCAATAGCTCTATCTCAAGAACTAATGCACTTATTTTCATCAAACTTCAGATTCAGTTAGACATTGACATAAATAGACGCTGATTACGTGTTGTTGTACATATCCCAACAGATGGCGCTGCTAAGCTACTTTTTACATGATTTTCATGATAGCTATATCTAAAAAACTAATGCACAGAATTTCATCAAACTTTAGATTGAGTTAGACCTTGTCATAAATAGACGCTGATTACGTTTTATTGTACATATCCCAACAGGTGGCGCTCCTAAGCTAGTTTTTAAATGATAACTATGATAACGATAGCTATATCTCAAGAACTAATGCACAGAATTTCATAAATTTCAGATTCTGTTATACCTTGAAATAAATAGATGCTGAATACGTTTTTGTGTAAATAAACTAACAGGTGGCGCTTCTATGCTACTTTTTTCATGATTTTCACGATACCCATATCTCAAGAACTAATGCACGGATTTTCATCAAACTTCAGATTTAATTAGACGTTGACATATGTTGTTGTTGTTGATTAGGTTTTGGTGTAAATCTCCCAACAGGTGGCGCTGCTATGCTGCATTTTGCAGGTTTTACACGATTTTATTAATAGTCATAGCTCAAGACAAAAATGCTCGGAATTTAATAAAACTTTAAATTCAATTAGACCTTGATATAAATTGGTGTTTATTTGTTTTTAGTGTATGCGGAACCTGTGTGAGATTGCAGAAAGTTTTGGGATTAGAACATCCGATTAGTCTGTATTATTTTCCTGTGATATTCAACCTTACTTTGTCAAAAAAGTGATAGTTGGGAAAAGCTTGTCATTTTATAATATATTAGAAGCACCTGAAATTGTGCAGAAAAATAAATATTATTTTGGAGGCATTTGTTAGTTACTTATGAAATTTTAATTGATGTGCAACCTGGCTTTTCTGTTTAAATGAAAAGAGAAATTGTTTTCGAAATTTTCACCAAGAGTAGATATGTGCATCGTGCTATTAATTATTAAAATAATGCAATTAAATGTTGTTCCGTTTCTTTATTTGCAAAATTGTAAAACATTTAGCACTATATTGACCCGACGTTACTTCATAATACCGATTCAGTTTATAAGCTCTAATTAACGAATTGTTATTTAATTTAATTTTATTATTATGCAAATCCTTTAATCTGCTTCTATAACGTAATGAAAAAAAGTTTTGGGAAATAATGTTTAATTTATAATTTGGGGCATAAAGGGTTAAAATAATTCAACTACATTTAAACATGAAATTTCAGTGTCTCACCACACTTTTAAATTTTTTTCTTCCGACTTTTACGCAATATTTTTACTTTGAAAATATGTTTATATGGTATGTTCTTTACATTTAATAATGTAATCCTCTATTTGCTTTAGGTAATTTATAGCAACTAATATATATATTAATCTGATATTATTCGTTACGAAAATTATAAGCATAACCCAGTTTTAAACACCTCCATTCTTTTTCTTGTGTCAAGAGAATTTAAATGTAGGTGATAAATTTAATAATGTTGGTGATAAATTAATAGTGTAAACCTTTCGTTACTATTCCATTTTAATGTATTTTTAGCGGAATGTATTTTCTACATTATGACTGACCAAAAAAAGGAAGTGGTATGTTTTAAGAATCTAAAGAATGCAGTTTAGTAAACATATTTATCACAGAGAAAAGAAGACATGACAGAAATGGTTGTAATTATTTTAAATAATGTTCTTCAGCAATTAGAGAAAAACGTACAATAAAACTCTTTATTATCCTCCACATAAAAACTTTGAAAATAATGTAGATGTATCATATTTCGCAAGCAGGCTTGAATTGATATATAGTTTAAAGTTACATTTTTTTTTCATCAGATTTTATTAAGTTGGTAGCTTTTTAAATAATGTTCTTTCCTTACATTTTTTCTTTAAAATTTATACGTAATTTATTTTTTCAGTTTCAGTTTCATTTTTTTAGAGTTTGGATTCCATCACTTCAATAAATATGAAAAAGGAGTAACATAAACGTGATGCTTTAAAATAAAGTAATGAAGCATTTCATACAAATAATGCAAGGATACAATACACCGATTTATAATTCATAACGTAATAGAAAAAAACTGCAGTGGGTGATAATTCATAACTTGTTATCTAAAGAGTTTGATTGCCTGAGATGGACTGCTCAGAAGAGGGAACTAGGTCTGTAGAGCATGGATGTCCTTCCTGGTCTTCTTTATTAAAATCTTTAAAAAAGGGTTACAGACTGAAATCCTTTGACTCGAGCTTCCAATATGTGAGTCAAAGGGCGCCACAAAGTTAAAAGTATGATGCATAAGAAAATAACAGAAGATAGCAAAATGGCTAGGCTGCTAAAAACGCGATATGAGTAGAATAAATAATCAGTACTGGTACTACTGTGTCGAAAGAACTTATGTGATTCACCAATACTTGAGAAAGAAATATACATCAATAGGTAACATCGCGGGCTAATAACACAGTAGACCCAGGACTGATTTACAACATATTTAGTTTTGTGTCGTAGTAACTCCCAGTTACGGTCACTGAATTCCATAAAAGAAAAGAGAGATAACACACAGATCCACTTTCCGCCACCACCGCATCACACTTTCAATGCGCGCAAATAAAGAAGTCTGCACCTTTCTTAATATTTGGGTCTTTTTTTTTACTTTTCGGCATACTTTTAATCACTTTGACTATTTTTTCACCATTTTCATATTTTTATAAGTAATACTTATCAAACTTCATGTTTCTTGTTAGGCTTATATCAGATTTTATTTTATATATGATATTTTTTTATTAAATGTGATGTAATTAAATAAATTCTGTAGTTATCTAAAAAATAATAAAATTTAGGGAACATTGCAGCGTCTTCGTCTTGTTTTGAAACAAAAAATCGAATTTGAAGATAATCTACCTTATGAGAGGAAATCGGAGTTTTGCCACATTTTTTCCTCCGAATTTATGTGGCACGTGGTATGATTGTATTCACGGTGGGTCAGCTGGATTCAGCGTAACACAATAGGGAGTTAGCTCTCTCACGGTACTCTAATTTCCCGAAGTATTAATTAAGTCTTGGCAGAAGTGAGAATTTTTAAAGAAAAGTGCATTTTATGAAAAGTAGATTCTACAGTTACAGTTGACTATTCAGATAGTATTTAAAGAGGGGCAATTTTAAAGCAGGAGGTGTTTGCATTGGTTGACTGACAGACAGTGTTGCCAGGTGTGCCAATTTACCCGGGACGTCCCGAATTTAAAGAGTTCGAAGACTTGACCTACAGAACGATTCCCTTGGAACGCCAAAAGTCCAGATTTTTCAGGATGTACAAATTATTTTAAATTTTTTTCAGTACCATGCTGTTCGTTAGCATGAATCAAGTAGATGATAATTCAATAAAACCAGTGAAAACAGAACTTGTTTATAAAAAATTATTTTTATTCTCCCACTGAAAGGAATACCGTACAAATATACCTGCTTACACGAAAACCTGTCTGAAACGGAATATTTTTCGAGTCCCTAATTGAATCTGTTTTTACAGGAGTAAATGTACTTTGTTCAATAAAAGCTGTGAAAACGGAACATGTTTAAAATGTAATTATGTCTTAAATGTAAAATAATTCATGGCCATACAACTATAACTGCTCAATAGGAAACCTCTTCAAAATGAAATTTTTTTTTGGTCCCTAGCTGTTCCGCTTTCACGGATTTTACTGTGTAAGATTATTTTGGTTTGTATAATACCGTAAAACTTTCCAAGATAAAATCTCAGATGATCAAAGAAATATTCCGTTTTTGTCTTAAAAGATATAATTATATGGTATTCCTTCCATGGGGACCATAAATGTCTTTATGTTTAATTTTTTTATCACAGTTAATTGCTAATATAAATATGATGTAAATATTTTATCCTATAATTATATTTAATTTATAGATTAACTGATTAATACATATGCACAGATCAAAAGAAATAAATGCACCAAAAAGCACACAAAATATTTCTATCGCAGTTAATTGCTGATAATAAAATAAATAAATACAATTTAAATATTTTACCATATAATAATAATTTCCTTTGTAGGATAACTGAATAACGCATGTATGCATATATATAAAAAAAGGGATCACAAAATACACGAAAAATTTCTATTAGACTTAATTGCTACTAATAATGTTTATAAATATAAATTTTCTGTGGTTAAATTTAAAAATATCTTTTAATCCATAGGTTTTTAATAATTGCTATTTTTTGAAAGTTTTTTAAATAATCAGTTAATTTATTATCCAGAAAGGGGTAAACGTTAATTGTAAAAGTTTTAATAGCTCTAAACTTTTAAAGACAACATTTATATTTTTTCGCAATTTAATATAAATTAAAGCAGTAACATATATAATGAATCATAACAAAAGTTGAAAAAAGAAACGTAAATTGTAATTGGACCAATTTAGTAAAATTTTTGCAATCTTTATCAATAATATTAAAAGTTAGTCTCATTATTATAATGATGTCCTTTATGAGAAAGCCAACTACTTCATAAAATATGTCATAAAATATGTTCCGCAAATTATACTTTCGATGAAACAACTGCTTACATATATATTTTTTTTGTTTTCCATTTTAAAAGTATAGTAATAAAATTCTATTTAATAAACCCATTTTTTAGATTGAACGATATTTTTAATTTTGTTCTGTTTACTATTTTAATTGGGAACATGAGTATTTTTTTAAATGGCCGTAATAATTAGTATAAAATACTGAAATGCTCATGTTATAATATTCTTTAAAAACCTATTTCTGTAATGAATGTATTAAATATATTTTATTATTATTATTATTTCATAAACTTTATTTAGCTTACTACTATGTCTATTTTTATAAATTTTGGTTACTCTACATTTTATAACGTATTTTCTATTGTCAATTATACAGTAAATATTCCTTTTAAAATGTATTAATATTTTAATATAAATAAATAATCATCCTAATTAAATATTTTCTACCAATGATATTAAATAAGTTATTAGAAAAACTTTTGGCTAAATTTATTTAAATATAATAAATAACTATGAATATCAGAAAATATATTCCCGCAAATTATATTTCTTGTATAATTGTCCACCTAATGTTAGTTTTATTCCGTTTTAGTTTTTAAAACTTGATTAGGAAATTCTCCATAATAAACCATTTTTTTTAAGTTTACGGTTTTTTTTTATTTTTGCTTGTTTAATAATTTAATTGTGTACATAAGTATTTTTTAAAAAGGGGGTAGTAATTAGTATAAAATATAGACATATTTGGCATACATTACTTTTTAAAGAAAAATAACTCTTTAGTGAATGTAAAAACTACTTCTTTAATTATTTCTTCCATTTTATTAGTTTATTATTCAAAAACTAACTTAAAAAGTATCCTGTATTTCATTAATTATTTTCTATTGTTATTTATACATTATCAGTTATATTATTAATATATCTCTATTATTTTTCTGTTGCTAGTATGCAATTTTATTGTTAATTGTGCAGGATTTATTATCTTTAAAATGTTAGTACGTTTACCACTTGCGTAAGATTTTCAAGTTAATAAATATTTATCTTAATTAATATTTTCTGTCTGCGATATGAAACAAAACAAAATGCTTTGTAAAAATTTACGTGAATCTACCGAAATAAATTACTAAAAATGTCGTAAAAAGAGTTCTCTCACTAATTATATTTCTTGTAAAAGAACTGTTTACATTATTTTAACACTTTGGTTCTTAAAATATTAATAAGAAATTCTAATGAATCCTTTTCTTATATTAATGAATTTTAAATTTTTCGCCTGTGTAATATTATAATTGGGAACATAAATATTTTTAAAAACGCTGGTAAGATTTTGTACAAAAAACATAATTACTCCGCTTCTAATTTTTTTGAAAATGTATTCCATAATGAATGCATATATTATTTATTTATTTTTCTATTGTTTTAATTTGCTTATTATAAAAAGGTCTCATTTTATAAATTTTAGTTTGTTTATATTTTATATTTAATTATTTTGTATTTATTCATTTAAGAATAGCTTAACATTTTTAAGTTAATAAATAATTATCCTAATTAAATATATTTTCACCGGGATATTAATTACAAACAAAAAATTACTAAATGCATTTGAATGTAATCCAAGAAATTAGTATAAATGTTTTTTACTATATTACTGCAAATTATTTTCTTGCATAAGAACCGCTTATGTGTTGTTTTTCCTTTATTTTTAAAGCATCATTACAAAATTCTGTTTAATGAATCTTTTCGATTTTTAAAATTTTGCCTGTTTAATATTTCAGTTGGAAACATTTGGTTTTTTTAAAGGCCGGTTGTAATTAGAATCAAATTCAGAAATACTAAGCTTTCATTTTTTATTATTATTATTAATTATTTTCTATTGCTAACTATACAGTAACTATTCGTTTCGTTTCGAGATGTACTAAAATTTTATGGTTAATACAATCATCCAAATTAAATATTTTTTATTACCGATATTAAATATAAAAGCACACTTTGAAAAATTCATTTAAATGTTATCAAAGAAATTGTCGTGAATGTCGTAAAATATATTCCTGCAAATTATAATTCATATAAAGGAACCGTTTAATATATATTTCCGTTTTTATTTTTAAAACTTGACTATAAAATTTTACTTTTTATGTTAAATATATATTTTGTGTGTGTGTGTTTAATATTTTAACTAGGAACATAACTATTTTTTAAACTCTAGTAATAATTAGTATAAATAGCAGAAATGTTAGTTTATAATATTCTTTTGAAAAGTACTTTTATAATAGATTTATAAAATATGTGTTCAAGTATTTCTCCAATTTTATTTAACTTATTATAAATTTGTCTAATTTTATGAATTTTGGTTTGTCAATATTTTTTTTTCAGATTTATTTTTAGTGTAAGTATTCATTTAAACAAATATTTCTTTTTAAGTTAATAAATAATTATCCTCATTGTATATTTTCTTCTAAGTTTTAAAATAGCAAAAAACCTTTAATAAATTCTTTTGAAAGTGATCAAAGAAGTTACTATGAAACCAATAAAATATATTCCCCGAAAATAATATTTCGTGTGTAAAAAATATTTATGTTATTCGTCGCTTTTGTTTTTGAAGCATAATGACGAAGTTCTATTAAATGAACATTTTATTAAGGTTAAATGATTTTTTAAAATCAATTTTCGATTGTTTAATAGTTTAATTACGGACATAAGAATTTTTAAAAGCACCGCTAATAATTAGTAGGAAAAGCAGAAACACTAATCTTATAATATGTTCAGAGAATGTATTTCTATAATTAATATATAAAATATTTGTTTATGTTATTTTTCCATTTAATTTAACTTATAATAAATTATGTCTTAATTCATTAATAAATATACGAACATTAAATCAAACAAATATATCACAAAGCACATAAAATATTTTTATCAGAATTAATTGTTGCTAACAATATTTTAGGAATATGTAAATTCTGTGTAAATAATATTGGAAATTATTCTGATCCATAATTTTTAGACAAATTCCACAATTGAAAGTTATTTAATTAATGAGTTTATCCATTATAAAAAATTGGGTAAATGGTAATTTTAAAATCTTAAACGCTTTAAACGTGTAACAGCGAAAATTTTATTTATTTATTATTTTTTTTATTTTTTGCAATTTATGATAACTTACAACAATAAGTTATGTAATTAATTATAATAAAAGTTAAAATGAGAAAGGTAAATATATTCCACAGATGAAATTTTCTATGAAAGAATTTCTTGTTGTTTTTATTTCATTGTTTGTTTTTTTTTTTTTTTTTTTTTTTTTTTTTTAAGTTTGATTATAAAATTTTATTTAATAAACACGTTTTTGTGTTAATCATTTTTTTTTGGCCTCTTTAACATTTTAATTGAAAACATATATTTTAAATGCTAGTAATATTTATTCTAAGTGTATAAAATAATTTTTTTAATTTATTTCTTCCATTTTATTTAGCTTATTATAAAGGGTCTAATATTTTAAAAATTCTACATTTTACTCATTATTTTCTATTTTTAATTATACAATAACCGTTATATTACTAATAAAGTTCTACTGTTGTTCTATTCTTTGTATGCAGTTCTATTGTTAATAAGAGTGTATTTATTTTCTTAAAACTGTTAGTACGCTTAAGAATCTACTAACAATTTGAAGTTAATAAAATAATCATCCTAATTAGAATATTTTTCAAATATTTTAAATACCAGTATAAGAGAACGCATTGTTCAATGTATTTTAATTTAATCAAAGAAGATGCTATGAATACATTAAATGACATTCAAGCAAATTGTATTTCTTATATATAACCGATTATGTTTTTTTTTCTTTTACCGCATTATTATAAAATTCTTTTAACAAACCTTTTCTTATGTTAAATGTTTTCTTAATTTTTTGCAAGTTAAATATTGTAATTGGGAACATACTTTTAATATATTTGAAAAAAGATGTAGTAATAAGTATAAAATGCACAAATAGCTTATATTATTTTTTGTAAAATTGCTTCTATAATGAATCTATAAAATACTTTTTTAAATTATTTCTTTAATTTTATTTAGCTTATAAAATATATATAATTTATTTTTCTATATTTCATTAATTATTTTCTACTATTAATTAATCAGTAACTATTCATTTAAGATTGCATTAAATTTTTTGATAAATAAATAATAATCCTAATTAAATCTTTTATATCTAGCATTGTAGTAATTAAAAAATATTAAACTCATTTGAGTAATCAAAGAAAGTACTTTGAATGTCGTAAAACACATTCCTGTAAATTATTTTACTTATATAATAACCGCTTGTGTTATTTTTTCGTTTTGGGTTCGAAAGCATGATTATGAAACTCTATTTAACACGCTTTATTTCGCATGAAGGATTAAAAAAATCAACGTTTTACTTTTCATTAGCAAATAATTATATTTTAAGCGCTGGTAATAACAAGAATAGTATTCAATAATTATCGGCTTATAATATTTCATAAAAAACCGCTTTTATAACGAATGTATAAAATATTTGTTTGATTTGTTATGCTGTTTTAGCTTATTATAAAGTATGTTTATTTATATAAGTTTTGGTTAGTCTTTGATTTATTTTTTTTCTAATTATACTGTAACTATTCATTTAATAATACCTTAATATTCTTTAAGATAATTCATAATCATCCTAAATAAATATTTTCTATCTCGAATATCAAGTGCCAAAAAACTTATCAACAATTATTTGAATTTAATCAAAGTACTATGAATGTCTTAAAATACATTACCGCCTATTTTATTTGTCATTTAAAAACCACTTATGTTATTTTTTTCCTTTTCTGATTTTAAAACATGATTACGAAATTCCAATATTATTTCCTTATGCTAAATGTATTTTTTCTTTTGTTTAATACTTTAATTAGAACCATAAGTATTTTTAAGAGACCCGAAAAATTAGTATAAACGGATAATATTTTCTGGCATTAAAATACTCAGATTACAATATTCTTTGGTAAAATACTTTTATAATTGATATGTTAAAATATTTTATATATATATATATATATATATATATAATTAATATTTAAAATTTATTAAATAATCATTAATTTTTTTCTGTCAACGATATTAAATATTAAAATAATAAGGAAAAATGATAAATCAAGCATAGATAATGCAACACTTCGCAACACATTCAGGTTACTATAACGAAACTTCAACGTTTAGTTAGGTGAAAAAAGGGAGCTAAGTAAACAATACAGAAAAATCATAACACTTTTAAAAACAGAATTTAAACTATTACCGTCAATAATCGGAACATTATTCGGATACTTTTGTGAAACCCTGTATATGATATGTTATAGAGTTGTAGATGTACTACATATACATATTATGCGAAAATTTAGCTCAGTTAGGAAATGCATAACATGGTTCAAAATTCCCCTTCAGCAATTTCTCAATAAAAGGAAATGTACTCAGATCTTTTGTGCAACCCTGTATATGAACTACAAAATTTATACTTACCAAGTAATATACAAAAAATTAGTTAACTTTAAAAACACTCACCTAAACTGAAAACACACTTCAAGCAATTATCGCTCATAGACAATACTCTTCGAATTAATTTAAGTGTCTTTGTAAATGAACGATAAATTCTATAACACCATATTATACAGTAAACATCTTCTATGTGCACCTCAGTGCTGTATATCAATTTGACTATGTTTGAAATCGTGTAACATCATTAAAATCTGTTGCAAACGAATTTTCCCCTCAGGTCTTAATGTTACGAAATTATTTTGAGTGTCCCAGTAAACGAAATGTCACTGCTACCCACTTCTTTTTCAATACCGAACATGCCATAGTAAATCTCAATAACATATAGCAATTATATACCAATCCGACTATAGTATTTACGCGAGTTAGAGCATGGACAGACAGACGGCCAGACAAACCAAAATCATAAACACTTTTCAACTATGTTGGAAAGTACTAAAAAAACACGCTAAATTCGCTTGAATGTAATCAAAGAAATTACTATGAATGTCATAAAATATATCTTCGCAAATTATATTTCTTTTAGAAGAAACGCTTATATTATTTTTTTCATTTTGGATTTAAAACTATTGTTATGAAATTCTGTTTAATGAACCATTTTTCTTATTTTAAACTACTATTAAAAGGTTGGCCTATTAAAGATTTTAATTGGGAATGTAAGTATTTATGTATTCAAATCAAAACTGCTTATTTTGAGACACATTTTAAAATTCATTTTTCCTCTAAAATGCATCCAAATGACAGGTCCTCTTTTTCAGAAACTTTATAATGTCCGAAATTGGTCGATTTTTTGATAAAGGCAGAATATATTTCAAAAAATGCTGTCAAAGTGGACATTTTGAACCGAATTAACCGAAGCGATAGCGCTGGAAACAAAAAAAAAACGTACTGTGAAAATAGTTGTTTGTAAATCAATTTCTAATTAATTCAACGAAAATTATAAACATGGGTCCCTTATAAATCTGTTCATAAATCACCTCACCAAGTTTCATGTTTTTACTTTTAATAATGAGTCTGAAAATGTGTCTTAAAATTTTGAGTTGTTGAGCGTGGAATTTTTTTTTTTTAATACCGCCTTAAACGACGGTAGATCTTAGTATAGAATACAGAAATCCTCATCTTATAATATTCTTTAAAAAATTACTCTAACGAATGAATAAAATGTTTGCTTATTTATTTATTAATTTTTATTTAGTTTATTATAAAATATGTCTCATTTTGTAAATGTTAATTTGTCTGTAATATTCTTGCGACATTTAATTTTACTGCAACTATTCATTTAAGAATACCTTAATATTTTAAAATTAATAAATAACCATCATAATTAAACGTTTTCCATCTAGGATATTAAATAAAATGAATATTTGCTAAATTCATTTGAATGGAATCAAAGAATCTACTATGAATCTTGTAAAATATGTTTAAGTAAATTATATTTCTTGTGTAAAACCGTTTACTTTTTTTTTTCGTTTTTAGCACTTTCCAACCTAGTTGAAAAGTGCTTATGACTTCGGTTTGTCTGGCCGTATGGCCGTCTGGCCGTCTGGCCGTCTGTCCGTGCTCTAACTCCCGTAAATATGCTCGGATTGCTCTGCAATTTTTATATGTTATTGTCGTTATCTATGGCACGTTCCCTATTTCAACTGAAGTGTGTAGTACTTATAGTTTTCTTACAGGGACACTCAAAAGAATTCCGTTACATTGCGGTCTATGGAGAAAAATCATTTGCGGTTTATTTTAAAAATGTTTCACTATTGTAAACGCATTGAAATTTATATAGATCACTAAGATGCATTAGAAGAAGCTTAATATGGAATAGTAGGTGTATAGCACTTAGAGTTACTTTACAGGGACAGTCAAAACAATTCCGTTACATTACGTCTATGGAGAAAAATCGTCTGCGGCTTATTTAAATAATGTTCCACTATTTTAAACGCATTGAAGTTTATATATATATATCTAAGGTGCATTACAAGAGGCTTACTACAGAATAGTGTGTGTATAGCAGTCATCGTTCATTTACAGGGACACACAAAAGAATTCTCTACTGTCTGTTAACAATAATTCCTCGAAGTGCGTTTTAAGTTACTGAAAGCGATTTTAATTTTAACTCGCCTTTTTGTCTATTACGTGGTGTGTATAAATTCTGTAGATCCTATATACAGGGAAGCACAAAAGTTCGCGAACAAATTTCCGTATTATTTAACTCCAGACGGAGAATTTTAAACTGTGCTACGCGTTTCCTAACTGAACTAAAATTTATTATCCTATGTAGTATATATACAGATCTATAGATCCTATACAGGGCTGAATAAAAGTATTCGGATTACTTAGATGTTGTCTTTTAGCTTATTAAACGGTATGATTTGTAAAATTATTTTGGAAGCGTTGGAAAGTGTTACATAACGCGATTTTAATCTTAACTAGCTTTTTGTCTATTACGTGGTGTGTATAAATTCTGTAGATCCTATACAGGGCAGCACAAAAGTTCGCGAACACATTTCCGTTTATTGACAAAAACTCCAGAAGGAGAATTTAAACGGTGCTACGCGTTTCCTAACTAAACTAAAATTTAGCATCTATGTATATATACAAATCATATACAGGGCTACATAAAAGTATTCGGATATTTTTCCGAATATTGTATATATTGAAAATTCCTGAAATTACGTTTTTAAATATGTTATACGTTTTCCAAATTGTTTACTTAGATGTCATCTTTCAGCTTATTAAACGGTAATGATTTGTAAAATTATTTTAGAAGCGTTGGAAAGTGCTACATAATGTATGCTTGACGCATGATTTTTCGTTCTTGTTATTTTTAAAGCATGATTTTGAATTCATTAAACATTTTCTCCTATTAAAAGATTTTTAAAATTTTTGCCTGCTTATTATCTTAATTGGTAACATAATTATTTTTTTAAAGTAAGTAATAATTAGTACAAAATGCAAAAATACTCGGTTTATTAATATCATTTATAAAATTACTTCTTTCTTTTCTTCACATGAATGCATAAAATATTTCTTTATTTATTCCATTTTATTTAGCTTAATATAAAAGAATTATTTTTAAAAGTTTAATTTTACCCATATTTAATTGATTATTTTCTACAATAATTTTATTATAACTATTTATTTAACTATATATACACATTTTTAAAGTAATCAATATAATCATACTAATTAAATATTTTATATCAATAGCATTATACATCATAAACTCTTTTCTAAATTCATTCGAATGCAATCAAAGAAATTACTATTACTTTATCAAATGATAATTTCACTTCATCTCTTTTAAGCATTCTTAGAACTCTTTCAAGTAATAATATGAAAGATTCATCAAATAAATTATTCTATTAATTTGCCTGTCATACCTTTTAGTAAATATTAGGTTATGTCTAGTATTTACAAAAGAGACTCACTTTTAACTGAGGCATACACCCTTTATTTAGCATAAAAGAAATTGGCAACTTTGTATGTATTGAGAGCGCAGTAATGAATTCAGATCTCGTAACAGCTGACAAGTCTCTTTTAAGCTAAAGTTTCGCCTGAAGGGATGAAAGGATGAAGTGGTAAGAGTGGAAAATAGTAATAAATTCTGAAACTTTTTCCAATATTTTTTCTGTGTTCAAAAAAGAGATCGGGGGCATTTTTTATTTTATTCTACATTCGTAAGAAAAACGTATTTAATTATTGATTTAAAAATTTTCAACTTCCAGGTTTTTTTTAATTTATTTACACGTTTTTATGTGTATTACAGGCTATTTTTGTATCGATGCCTGCATGCTTTGTCTGTTTGTCTAGAAACTGTCTGTGTATTAAAAAAAAATTGTGGGTGCTGTAACTAAAGAAATATTGCAAGGAATTCAATGAAACTGCATGTTTACTTTGATCTTGAGATAATTTATGTTGATTAGATTTTGGTGTTTATTGCTGAATAGGCGGCGTTGGTATGCAGTATTTTTCATCATATACTTGATAACTAGCTGGCTTAGCCCGCCAGCGGGCCCCTAATTTACATCGGTGCCTTGAATTGTAGAAAATCTCGAATCTTGTAAAACCTCAAACCGGACGAACCGCCGACCCGGGTCCCCGCTGCCTTCGGCACCGTATACCGGTCGTGCTACGCACGCACCAGGTAATCCCTTAATTAGCACATTGAATTGTACAAACCTCTAACCGAACGAACCTCCGACCCTAGTCCCCGCTGCCTTCGGCACCGTATACCGGTCGTGCTGCGCACGCACCGGATAATCCCTTAAATTGCACATAGAATAGTATAAACCTCTAACTGAACGAACCTCCGGCTCGGGTCCCCGCTGCCTGCGGCACCGTATAGCAGTCGTTCCGACCCTGGACCCCGCTGCCTTCGGCACCGTATGACGGTCGTGCTACGCTTGCACCGGATAATCCCTTAAATTGCACATGGAATAGTATAAACCTCTAACTGAACGAACCTGCGGCTCGGGTCCCCGCTGCCTGCGGCATCGTATAGCAGTCGTGCTGCGCACGCGCTGCAGTATACGTTAGTTCCACCTTCCGCCACCAGGTGGCGCAATCTGTTTATATGATCATAAATGAAATCGTTAAGACTTTCGATGTCTAGTCGAATGAGCCATACCCGTCGTTTTCATGCCCGTAGAACCGAAGATAGGAAAGCGCCCCCTAGTAGTGAAAAAACGAAATAAAATCGGTAAGCTCTATCGATGTCGAGTCGAATTGATTTAGACTACCTGAGTTCTAGTTCAAAGACAGGGACCTGTAGATAAACTTAAAACTAAAAAAAAAAAAATCGATAACGGGCGAAGCCCGCTTTTTCCTACCATAATATCTGGATAGGGAGTCCTTATTACTTTAATTATGATGTTTGGAATCAGTTTGGTGGACATCCGTAACATAGTTTCTTAGTTATAGAAACGGACCACAGTTAAAAGAAAAAAGCGGGGAGGGGGGGGGGTTGGCGATGACACTGCTTTTCCTCAAACAACTTATGTAGACTACCTGTGTTCTAGTTCAAAGACAGTGAGCTGTAGAAAAACTTAAAACTAAAAAAAAAAAAAAAAATCGATAACGGGCGAAGCCCGCTTTTCCCTATCGTAATATCTGGTTGCCACTCTAAAACAAAAACTTAAAATACTAAAACTTAAAATAATAATGCAGTTTTTAGACGCGGCCTACTTCTTAAAATCTTAATATCTAGCCGGCACTGTCATAAAAAGCGGGGGGAGGGGGGGGGGTTGGCGATGACACTGCTTTTCCTCAAACAACTTATGTAGACTACCTGAGTTCTAGTTCAAAGACAGTGAGCTGTAGAAAAACTTAAAACTAAAAAAAAAAAAAAAAAAAAAAAAAAATCGATAACGCGCGAAGCCCGCTTTTTCCTATCATAATATCTGGTTGCCACTCTAAAACAAAAACTCGTAATGCAGTTTTTAGACGCGGCCTACTTCTTAAAATCGTAATATCTAGCCGGCACTGTAATGGAAATCTTTCTTTTGCTTTAATTATACAAATAACGATGATTAATTATACAATAAAATAATATATCGGTTCGTAATGAAGATATGACAATAATTTTTAGATATTCTGAAAGCAGAATCCATTTAGCGTCGCCCTGTCAAAGTTTGGAATTTCTGCGCCTCTTAGAATCAGAGATGCCCCCCCCCCTCTGTAAAACCCCAGTTGAACGTCATGTGACCTCATCTCCGTCAAAGAAAATGCCGATCCAGACAATCGTCTGGCCGTGCGTCTCCGATGTGTCGTTTTTCTGCATTGGTTACAAATGATTAGAAATAAATTGCTTCATTAACCGGTTTTTAATTGATATCTTCCGATTTTACTGGTCGAATTGTACAATCTTTTTTTTGTTGAAATCAGGATTTTTTTTTACGTGTGATGGCCGATTTGGTGGTCCAGAGATTAATTCCTTCATTGTTTTTCGAAAACGGACTTGAGCATTACATGAAAGCTGTCACGTGAATTTGCTCTTTCTTCCTTCCAAACATCTGCGCTCCAGGCAGTCTGCGGTCTCCACATGCCGCGCCGAAAGAATTAAAAAATTATTTTTTATCGATCGATTTTTAAAGGATTTTTTTCGGTTCTAATGGTCGTACGGGAATGATTTTTCGAATTTCTGAAAGCAAATGCTCTCCTGAATCTGTCTGTCCCATTTCCGAATTTCTGACCCCCCGACTTCCGTAGATCCGGGTCGGTTTAAAAACCCGCACTGCGGTTTGGGGCTTAATTTGCTCCTGGCGACCCTGCCTTTTTCGAGAATCGTCTCCACCGGCAAACCTTTTCGGAGGGGAAACTTTGCGGTTATCGATTCTTTTTCAAGTTCGGTTTCAGTCGGTAATTAAAACACTTTCGTTCATTAATAACGCCCCGGGTCCGGGTCGGAGGCCCGACCCGATCGAAACTTGAGCGTCGCGCCTTTTTTGCGAATTTTTCGGTACGCGTCCGCCGTCGGTGCGTCGATTAGTCCAGGAGCCTTTGCGGGTACAAAGACGGAGTGCACAGACAGAAACACACACACACACACACACAGACGTTTACCGCGCTTAATATTAGGGACTAGCTGGCTTCGCCCGCCAGCGGGCCCCTAATTTACATCGGTGCCTCGAATTGTAGGAAATCTCGAATCTTGTACAACCTCGAACCGGACGAACCTCCGACCCGGGTCCCCGCTGCCTTCGGCACCGTATACCGGTCGTGCTACGCACGCACCGGATAATCCCTTAATTTGCACATTGAGTAGTATAAACCTCTAACCGAACGAACCTCCAACCCGTGTCCCCGCTGCCTTCGGCACCGTATACCGGTCGTGCTACGCACACACCGGATAATCCCTTAATTTGCACATCGAATAGTATAAATCTCTAACTGAACGAATCTCCGACCCTGCCCCAATGCCTTCGGCACCGGATAATCCCTTAACTTGCACATATAATAGTATAAATCTCTAACCGAACGAACCTCCAACCCGGGGCCCCGCTGCCTTCGGCACCGTATACCGGTCGTGCTACGCACGCACCGGATAATCCCTTAACTTGCACATAGAATAGTATAAACCTCTAACCGAACGAACCTCCAACCCGGGTCCCCGCTGCCTTCGGCACCGGATAATCCCTTAATTTGCACATCGAATAGTATAAACCTCTAATTGAACGAATCTCCGACCCTGCCCCGCTGCCTTCGGCACCGTAAACCGGTCGTGCTACGCACGCACCGGATAATCCCTTAAATTGCACATAGAATAGTATAAACCTCTAACTGAACGAACCTCCGGCTCGGGTCCCCGCTGCCTGCGGCCCCGTAGTCGAGTCGAATGAGCCATACCCCGTCGTGATCCTTCCCATAGAAACAGAGATAGGAAAGCGCCCCCTGGTGGTGAGAGTCGGAGCAAAAATCAATAAGCTGTAGTATCCTCTATCGACGTTGAGTCGAATGAGCCATACCCCGTCGTGATCCGGGCCATAGAAACAGAGATAAGTAAACGCCCCCTGGTGGTGAAAACGAACTAAAACCGATAAGCTCTAGTCGAATAGTATAAACCTCTAACTGAACGAACCTCCGGTTCGGGTCCCCGCTGACTGCGGCACCGTATAGCATTCGTGCTGCGCACGCGCTGCAGTATTCGTTAGTTCCACCTTCCACCACCAGGTGGCGCAAACTGTTTATACGATCATAACTGAAATCGTTGCAACTTATTTAGACTACCGGAGTTCTCGTTCAAAGACATTGAGCTGTAGAAAAACTTAAAACTGAAAAAAAAAAAAAATCTGATGTCTTAATTACATAAACCGTCCGGATTCGATAACGGGCGAAGCCCGCTTTTAAACAACTTATTTAGACTACCGGAGTTCTTGTTCAAAGACAGTGAGCTGTAGAAAAACTTAAAACTGAAAAAAAAAAAAAATTCTGATGTCTTAATTACATAAACCGTCCGGATTCGATAACGGGCGAAGCCCGCTTTTAAAAAACTTATTTAGACTACCGGAGTTCTCGTTCAAAGACAGTAAACTGTAGAAAAACTTAAAACTGGAAAAAAAAAATCTGATGTCTTAATTACATAAACCGTCCGGATTCGGTAACGGGCGAAGCCCGCTTTTTACTAATCGAAAATAGAGGTAATTTTTCTATACATATAAACAATCAAACATTTAAAAATATTAAATTTGTTGAAATGGAATTGGTTTCCTCAAAAATACTACAAATGTACAAATATGTCTTAATTCACCAACCGTCCCGATTCGATAACGGGCGAAGCCCGCTTTCCCTTATCGATTTAGACTACCTGAGTTTTAGTTCAAAGACAGGGACCTGTAGAAAAACTTTAAAAAAAAAAAAAAAAAAAAATCGATAACGGGCGAAGCCCCCTTTTCCCTATAAATACAATCAAAGCAAACTCACTTTTTCACTTCAAAAGAACCTGATTTAGACTACCTGAGTTTTTGTTCAAAGACAGGGACCTGTAGAAAAACTTAAAACTGAAAAAAAAAAAAATCGATAACGGGCGAAGCCCGCTTTCATAGTTAAGAGAAAAAAAACTGAAGGAGGGGGGGGGGAGGGGACGATGACACTGATTTTCCTCAAACGACTGATTTAGACTACCGGACTTCTTGTTCAAAGACAGGGACCTGTAGAAAAACTCAAAACTGAAAAAAAAAAAAAAAAAAAAAAAAGTTTAGACGCGGCCTACTTCTTAAAATCTTAATATCTAGCCGGCACTGTAATAGAAATATTTCTTTTGCTTTAATTATACAAATAACGATGATTAATTATACAATAAAATAATATATCGGCTCGTAATTAAGATAAATATATTTTCCAATTTTGGTCTTGCATACCCAACAGGGTATGGGGGTTGTTTATCTTTTTATGTTTTTATGATTCTATGTTAAATTCAAAGTAATGCACTACACTTCATATCATTATTTGTTAGTATGTAATTGATGTATTTAAATTAATGTATTTGATTAATATATAAAAAGTTGTGAGGTCCAGAAGCTGTCTTACTATGGAATGAATTACATTAGTTTTCCATTACGTTTTATGCTCATTTATATAGACTTCCTTTTTTTACATAATATTGTTGTAAATTATGTGTCTTGCAAAACATGTACGGTTGCTGCTGTGTACATATCTAGAAACTAACAATGAATTTAGTGAAACTGAGAAAACTAAATACAGTAATAATAACCGATTTTGATTACTCATATGGAATTATTTCCAATCAACATTGCTCTTTGTCTATTGGTGTGAAACTAATGTAAATTTCATCATTTTGGCAACACATCTGATATTTTGTAAGATATTATTATTCTTGTTGTTGTTGTCGTTAATATTATTATTATTATTTTTTAAATAGTTCCTGACAGCATATTTACTTACAAAATATATTAATTCTGAGAAAAACAGCTTTTGAAAAGTACATTTTTTCTCTTTTAATTTTTTTAAATATTTTCTATCGCGTTGTTCATATTTTACGAAAGTATCAAAATCTATTTATTAGTCAAGGATTCCACTTTCATTATTTTTATTTATTCTTAAAAGACTTACTTGAGGTAATTTTAAGGCTATGCCAAATAAATACTTTTAATAACTTCTAAAACTGTTACCAAAGATTCTTAGATTTAAATAAGGTATAAGAAACATTTTTTTGTTTAGAATAAAAGAATTTATGCGTGTATGGAAGCCTTAATAATGAATTCAGATCCCGTAACAGCTGACAAGTACCTTTTTAGTCAAAGTTGTGACAAAAGAGCTGAAGGGGCGAAAGGAAAATATCAGAGCATGGTAATGAGTTCGGAACATTTTCTTATGTTTCTTTGTATTTTACTGTTAACGAAAGAATTAAAAAAATTACTTTCCAAAAGAAATGATAATTCAGAAGTTTAAAGTAATCAAGATAATTTTTGACTTACTTACCATAAAGTATTAACAACTAACATCAAATTTCAAATTTTGGAATTTCTATTGTTTGTTTGTTTTTTTTTCATAAATTTTACTTCAACTATTTTGGATTTGATTTTAAAAGGATTAAAGTAGAATAGAAATATCCTATAAAAACACAGTAAAAAGTCTATCGTACGTTATTTCCTGCTAGTACTTATAAGATGTAATTCTTCTCTAGTTGTTTAAAAATTAATTACATGTAAGTGAGTCTGTGAATATCTTTGCTGAGTGTAATTGCTAAAAATAAGCAAAAATAGTTTAGAATAAACTTTTTTTCCCTAAATTTGCTTCAACTATTTTGGATTGGATTTTAAAAGGATTAAAGTAGAATAGAAATATCCTATAAAAACACAGTAAAAAGTCTATCGTACGTTATTTCCTGCTAGTACTTATAAGATGTAATTCTTCTCTAGTTGTTTAAAAATTAATTACATGTAAGTGAGTCTGTGAATATCTTTGCTGAGTGTAATTGCTAAAAATAAGCAAAAATAGTTTAGAATAAACTTTTTTTCCCTAAATTTGCTTCAACTATTTTGGATTGGATTTTAAAAGGATTAAAGTAGAATAGAAATATCCTATAAAAACACTGTGAAAACGTTATACGTTATTTCCTGCTAAATTTAAAAGATGTAATTCTTCTCTATTTGTTTAAAAATTAATTACATGTAAGTGAGTCTGTGAATATCTTTGCTGAGTATAATTGTTAAATATAAGCAAAAATTGTTAATATTAAAAAATGCCTTTCATAAAATGTTCACTTAGATCATAAAACTGAAAAGCAGTTTCAAAAGCGTGCAATTTACGTTGATTAACGTAATTAACGTTAATAAGCGCTTAACAAATTATATTGATTTAAGAACAAACGGGTTAATCTTCTGTAGTCCTTGTTACTCTGTAGTCCTTGTTACTCTGTAGTCTTGCACTGTAGTCTTTTAGCTTTTTCTGTAGTCTTGCACTTGATAAACATATATTTTTATAAATTATATACTTGAAAATTATTTTAAAAACCATAATAAATCAGTAAATCGCAATACTATTTTTAAACGAATTACATTTGAAAGTGCATTTTTCCCTTTTCGATGATGTAAAAATTTAAAATTATGCGACGTTTAGAAGTAATGAAATTTTCGAATGAAGGGAGGGGGGGGATATATTGCTTAGGAAGTTGTCAGCGTCGATATGACGCCAGCGTTACACACGGACATGTTTTTGCTTTATAATGTAGATGTATGAAAATATTTTCCTTTATTTAGCATAATAGAAACTTTTCATGCATGAAAAGCCTAGAAATGAATACAGGTGCGGTAACAGTTGACAAGACTCTTTTTAGTCGAGATTGGAAGTAAAGGGCTGGAAGGAGAAGGAGAAAGAGCAGAGTGTGGTAATGAGTTTTGTAACGTTTTCTGATATTTCTGACATCTCTAATTTTTACTGCTCCAGAAAAGAAATTAATAATGTTATTTTTCTATGGAAATGATTATACAGTAGTAAAAAACATCATGTTAATTTGTGATTTACCTACGGCGTAGAGGTAACCATTTACATCAAATGTTAAATTTTATTTGTTTTTCACGGATTTATTTCACATAATTTAGACGAGAAGATATATGTTAAATAGAAACTTTTTGTAAGTACATTTCCGAAATGAAGTATCACATGTTATTTTATGAGTTTACTGAGGAGATGAAATAACTCTCTATTTGAAATAATTATTTAAAAATGATTAACCCTTAAATGCACCATTTAATTTTTTTAATTGAAAATGCATAGTTTATCATTGATTCCGTTAATCTAAAAAACGATAAAAACGATCACATTTGTCTTATGTTGTAATGTATGACAATTTTCTAGTATTAAATGGGGAAATATAAGTATATACAATTGGATAAATATCCATTTATATACATATATATATATCCAGGGCTTTGCAAATTAAATAAAATCTGGTAGGCAGCAAAAGATTCTGATCGACAGTAAAAATATTTATCCCCCCCCCCCCTCTCACCGTCATTGATTTTCAAAAAGCATAAACGTTTTTTATGAATTAATTGAGAAAAAAATAATAACAACCATAGTTTAGATTTATTAATTACGTATTTTAGAATAGTACACAATTTATAAATATAATATAAACTAATTTTTGTATTGAAAATTATCTAATAAAATATATTGTAAAGGATGAATTAATTAACCGGCATGTTCGGAAAATGCTGAATGCCGAATGCTTCAAAACGTCCGGATAGTTGAGTGCTACAAAAAAAATATCTGCTGATGTGCATTTTTTCGCATTGTATCCAATTTTAGATGCCACAAAGGCTGGATTAACACTATTTCTTACTGTTTTACTGAAACCTGTCCCTTTTCTGACCTATACTCCACCCACATTCTAGTTACATGATATACTAGCTGTCTAGAGCGAAAAAGAATGGTGTTTTCTATGCATGAGATGGAAAATGCCTTTTAAACTTGGTTCTTCAATTAAAACTACCTTCAATATCCCTGCTTGTCGCGCACTTGGTATGGGGAAGAGAAAAACTACCGTTTGTGATCATTTCTTAGTTCAAATTTTATATTAAAAAAAAGTTATTCTCAAACAAACAAATAAAAAACGCCAGATTAAATAATTTAGTTGCCAGCTAAAAAAAAACTTAGTCGCCAGTGGAGAGCTGGTGACCGCATTTGTCAAGCCCTGTATATAACCATTTAATACATGCAAAAGAAATAGATATGTAGCTAATCAGTTACACTATACGTTGGAGGGTTAGTGCATAAGTTGATCTATGAAATTATACATTTACATAATTGTTTTCCTTTATATTAAACCAGCTAATCCGCCCGGCGTTGCCCGGGCCCGAAATATTAATAATCTGTTCTGTACGAATATGACTGAAATCTGTAAGGCTATCGAAATGAAGTCGAATGAGGCAAACTTCGTCGTAATCGGGCTCATAAAACCCAAGATCGGAAAGCGCAACCTGGCGGTCGAAAGTGCAGCTAAAATATTTAAGGCTATAGATATCAAGTCGAATGAGCCTAACCCCGTCCATGGCTTCCTGCGATCTCTATTTAAAAAAAAAAAAAAAAAAAAAAAAGATTTTTTAGAAAAGTGTCTTGGAGTACCAGTGCATGTAATCATATTTATTTTTATTCTTAACAGTTAAACTTCCTAAAACTGCTTTATATATTACTTTTAGCAATTTGTATAAAATATATCAAATAAATGAAAGTGTAGAGTGAATGTTATTTAAATACTAAATAAAATTATTTCAAAATAAAATATCAGAACTGACATTTGAGCCCCCTGATCTGCAGATTTACTACTTTCATTGCTACTATAAATTTAATATTATAGGGATTTTTTTATGTATGTAGTTCTTTTGTCAGATATGAATAATAAAACATTTAAGACAGAAAATAATAGATTTTTATGAACTTGTGTGACTTAAAAAATTGTCTTTTTACTTACCCATCATACGTAGTATAGGGTAAGTCTTGTAATCGTTTTGAAAATCGAAAAATTTTTTTTTGACGGATTTACACGTTTCAGACACTGGAGATTCCGAAAAACATATTTTTAGAAAAAAAAATTTGCCGTCCGTCTGTGTGTCTGTGTGTGTGTCTGTGTGTGTGTCTGTAAACGCTCTATCTCCAGAAAAAATTGAGATAGAGACTTGCAATTTGGTATGTACTTAGTATGTAATAATGGGAAGAAGCCTATTTCATTTCAATAACCTCGATTAACTGGAACAATTTTTTTCGGACTCTCGAAATATTCGTTCTGATGAAAGGTATATAAAAATTTTCGAAATTGTTTATTTTAAGAAATGAATATAAAAGACAATAAAAAAACATAAATTTTGAATAAAGCATGAAATCGATCGGATAATTAGTTGCCGAGATATTTGGAATCCTATTTTCCACACTCTTCGATTTTTCATGACCCTGTATTTCATCCAAATTTCACTTCAAAGATATATTTTAATTGGAAATTTGACGCTTAATCAGATGCAATAAACCGCTAGTTATTAGGATTATTATTTTTGGAGTTATAAGGAAAAACCTCTTTCAAGCAATTCAGTAATCGAGCCTTTAAAGTTTGTGACGTCATCAAGCCACGATTTTATTTGAATTGCAATGCATTTTATAAGTAGTTTACACATTTTTATTTTAATATTTTACATTATGCATATCCATGATGGGTAAGTATTACGGTGGCCCCCAACGACTAGTTTGAAATGGGGAAGAGTTTGAACCCCATGAGCCCCTCAATTTCCCATGCCCTTAAAGATTATTCTCTGTTTCCTGATGGGTGTTGATTGTCATATTATGAAATATGCAATGTACGGTTTACAAAAAAATAATTTGATAACAACCTTAAAAAATTATTAATTACGTGAAATTAATAAAAACAGCTATTTATATGAAAATATATATTATTACATTTTGGTAAGTGAAATTTAAAAAATAAATTTGAGTACTTAGCTTTTCAGTCAAATAAAAAAATATATATATATATATGCACTATGAGCATTACTGAAATTGCTTTTTCAGTAATGTCCATATGGGGTGGGGTGTCCATTACTGGAAATTGACTAATTAAGCATTCCAGTAATGGACCATGGTCCTAAAACCTGAAAAATAAATGAAATTTTGTAAATTGCCATTAGTATGTAAACTTCAAAGTTTTCTATTATTGTCTAAACAAAAACTAGCTATTTTTTCAAGAAAATGAAAAAAGATATCAATTGTTTAAGTGAAGCCAGCTCTTAGCATATTCATTAAGATTTTCACAGAAATCTGTGAAACATTATTTTCTGATTCCTGATTAGTTTGATTAAGAGTGTCAACAATAATCCAGATTATAAAACAAGCAAGGAGGAATTATGAAAAACTATATAAAAGGCTAAATTTTTATTGGTTATTTTTTTATAAATCAAAAACTTTGAAAGTGACCCATTACTGGAAGGAGGTCCATTACTGGCACATCTACCCTATATTTAATTTATAGTATCAAGCATATAGGAAAAACATAATTCATTTTTATTATTTTTGTTTGTAATTATTTTATGAATAAATTGTAATATTGTCAAATGAAATGTGTGTTTTAATTACAGAGTTTTATAGAAAATAAGATTACATTTCTAAACATTTACATTACTATAAAATATTTTCAAAGGAGATCGTCTTTGCATTTTCTGATTACTTACATCAGACAACCTCTTTATCATATTGCTTAATGAAATGTAACTGTAATATCGAATTGGAATGGGAAGTTTTTCAGATATATTTAAAAATCAGGGGTCAGAAATAGTACACTACAAGTAGCGAAACTACAGTAATCGCTACTTTTTGCAGTAGTTTGTAGTGTAGCGAGTAGCGCGATAAAAAAAACTGTAGTTTGTAGCGCGAACCGATGCTACTTTTAACGCTACTTCCAGGGGGGGAGGGGGGAATTGCCATTCTACAAATCACGGGGCCGAAACTTGCTTCTTTTTCTGCGAAATTTGTTCAGCTCAACAATTTGCGATTCTCAGCTGCACTGTGTTGCAACGCATCGCATGAAGTCATAAATTTTTCCCATTGATACTTGCTGCTAAACTCAAGTACTAATCCATCAAAAGAATTAATTTTCTTGCTGGCAACACTTGTCTATTTACTAGTTATTATGTCTTCGTGTTTTAGCGTCATGTTTCTTATTATTCGAAATTGCTTTATTTACTTATTTATTTTTTGTTTGCATTTAGAGTTCCTGTAATTTCCTATATTACAATATCGCTCTTAATTTTACTACGAGTATAAACTAATATTTTAAAGACAAACACAAAACATTTTCTTGTATATTATCTTTCTTAATTTTTTACTCGATTATGTCGCATTTATTTAATTGTATCCCAACAGGCACGATATAACAAGGAGTCGCTTTATTATTTAATCCGTGTCTTTAATTTCCAGTGTTGAACCCTTTGACGAAATCTGAAAGGTGTGAAGTAGTGACTACTTTTGAAAAGTTTTTTCAAACAAGTAGTATAAATTCAAAACATTTATTTTTTAAACGCATTTAGAAAACGATCAAAACGCATATTTGTATATTATAGAAGCATTATTAGTTTTTTTCAAGTGCATGCTCAGCTTGTAAAAATATCTGTGTTCAATTCTTTTTTTCACGTTAAGAAAATACTCCAAGGATTTTTTGTTTCAGAAACATGTAATATAAATAATTCCGCGGTTGTTTTTCATTTTTTGTAAGTACAAAATAATTTTTTAAGAGCTAAACGCAACCTCACTTTATAATGTTTATCTAATGAACTAGCCCTTTAACTTAGTTGACTTCGTGCATGACGCCAGTACCAAATCGTCGCAGCGGGAGAAAACTTAAGTTCTTCCTATTCGCGTTTTCCTCGCCGTTTGGACAGCCGTATAGAGATCGCAGGAAGCCATGCCCCGTCGTAATACTCCTATAGTTCCACTTTCCGCCGCCAGGGCGCGCAGTCTGTTTTGGAAGAGGCCTTTTCAGAACACTTGACCCAACCAAATTTCCTAGTAGAATTGAAATTTAACTACGGGTAAACATTGCCAAAATAGCGGAAATCGCGAAAGTGGGTTACGTAATCGATCGGTTTCTAAAGGGTTAATGTAGATATTTTTTAAAACCCAACGGTGCATTTTGAAGAAAATGAACGTGTCTATGATCTGGAGTCTACTGTTTGTCCGTACTTGCATTTTCCGAGTCGATGCCAATTTTTAAATCTGGACCAAAAAAAGGAAATTCGCGTGAGTGAGTTTTGGAAAGGATTTTTTTTTCGGAGGGTTATTTTTTTTCAAAACGGATACCAGATTTTAAAAAACAGAGAGTTATAGATTAGGCACTACTTCACTGCTCATGCATTTTAAGCAATTAAATGTTCAAGTATATTAAATATCCTTTCCTTACTTATTTTTCTTTAACACTAGATATGAAATTAAAAATAAATTTTCTTACTTATAACTACTAAACATTAATTTAGTACCAAACATTATTCTCCTTACTTATTTTCTCTTTTTTTCACTAGAAATTTTTCACTAGAAAGAATTTCACACATTTCTTTAATTTCACTAGATATGAAATTAAAGTTATTTGAAAAAAAAATGCAACGGGTATGTATTAAAAGTATAAATGAATCAAGCTTGAAACTTCTGATAAAGACTTCTTTCACTTTCTTTTGCTATTTTATATCTAGTACTTACCAAAAGGTTCCACATTTAAGTAATGTATGGAAAACTTTTTCATTATGTAGCATAAAAGAAACTTTTCATGCATTGAAGGTTCAGTAATGAATTCAGGTCCCGTAACAGCTGACAAGTCTCTTTTTGGTCGAGATTGGGCGTTAAAGGCTGAAAGGGGAAGAAGAGAAAAGCAGAGTGTGGTAATGAGTTTTGGAACGTTTTCTGATGTTTCTGACTTCTATAATGTTTTTCTGTCCAGAATAGAAGTAATAAGGTAATTTTTCAATGGAAATGATAACACAGTAGTTTAAAAATATCGAGATAATTTTTGGTATACTTACGGCAAAAGATGGGCAATTTACTTCAAATTTTATGTTTCGATTTTTTTCCTCCCAGATTCTTTTCAAATACTTTGGTTTTGATTTCAAGTAGTGTTAAGTTGTACAAGATTTTATTTAAAACAAATTTCGTAATAATATTAGCATACGTTATTTCATGCAATCAGTCAGCGGATGAAATAACTAATTATCAACTTAAATGTAAACATTTCAAAACAAAATACGTATGAGTTAATCTTTGAAATTATGTACATAAAGTGTAATACAAAGTAGTAAAAAAAAACACTTCATGCATTTTAATAGTCGAATTTTTGCAGAGAAACTCAAAAGATTCCATAGTATTGTTACTGTTTCAATATCAATATGGCCTTTAAACCCTGTGAAATACTCTACTAGCACTGAAAAGGGAGATTTTTTTTACGTACTGTACATATAATATAGCACTTAAAGAAATTTTTAAAACCTAAGAAATTTTAAGTAAAGAAGTATAATGTATGGAACAACAAATGAAAAATTCTCCTTTTCCGGTGATTCTACTTTTCATAATAAATATTTTACCAAAATATTAAAATAAAAGTATATACAAACATCAAACACTTGCTTTCAACGTATATTTCGTTTAATTTAAATACGAGCTATTTTAAAAAACTACATAAATATACAACTCTCGACGTTTCTGCTATTCTTCCTAGCCATCTTCAGGAGAAAATTCTCGTAAAAACTAACAGTGAAAAACTAAATACGTGTTACATAATTGAGAAAAATGTTCTGCTGTTTTCTCAATTATGTAACACGTATTTAGTTTTTCGCTGTTTGATTTTATGAGAATTTTCTCCTGAAGATGGCTATGAAGAATAGCCGAAACGTCGAGAGTTGTTTATTGATGTAGTTTTTTTAAAACAGCTCATATTTAAATTAAACGGAATATACGTTGAAAGCAAGTGTTTGATGCTTATATTTATAGTTGCAACGTAAAGTCTTTATTAATTATAAAAATATATTTCATTTAAATATTATATTTTTCTTCTTTTGTCTAGGAATAAAATTTTGGTGTATCTTAGCTATGAGTTATAGTAAATGAGGAAATTTCGATTGGTTTTAATAGTATTTCCTTTTTTTTTCCTTTAACTAAACGTTAGATGATGGATTAAAAATTTGACATTCGAGAAAAATGTAAATATTATGGCTAAAGGTTTAATACAAGTACAAAATGTATGATAAATTATTTGTATCCTTATATCTGATGTCTAGAATTAACCAAAGGATCTCATATTAAACTAATGTATAAAAAACTTTTTCTTTATTTAGCATAAAAGAAACGTTTTATGCATTGAAGTCTCGGTAATGAATTCAGATCCCGTAACAGTCGACAAGTCTCTTTATAGTCGAGATTGTGATTAAAGAACTGAAGAGGATAGGGGAAAGTGGCAGAGTGTGATAATGAGTTTTGGAACGTTTTTTGATGTTTCTAACTTCTCTAATGTGTTTCTATCCAGAAAAGAATGAAAAACAAAATTATTTTTCAATGGAAATGATAATACAGTAGTTTAAAAATAATCAAGCTAATTTTCGGTATTCCTACGACATAAGATGAACAATTTACATCAAATTAAAAATGTCTTTTTCTTCATAGATTTTTTTCAAATAATTTGTATTTTATTTGACTCAGATATAAGTTATATAAGACTTTTTTGTGTATAAATTTCGTAAAAATATTATCATATTTTAATTGACACGATTTGATGCCATATGATGAAATAACTTTCTACTTAAGTATAATAATTTCAAAAAAAATAATGTGTACGTTGATCTTTGGAATTGTGTGCATAAAATGTAATGAACAGTCGTCAAAAAATATATCTTGCACTTTAATCGTCAATATGTTCCAGAGAAGCGCAAAAGACACCACTGGATTCAGAATTTTGTCATTTAAAGCTCTGTATAAAATATTAAGTATAGAGGTACGTCTCGATACATTAAAAGACAACCAAACTGGATCATCTAAGTCTAAATATGAATTTTCAAAAAAATTCTACATTAGCTCCATAATTACACAATATTTAAAATTGAGGTAATTTTTTGTACGGGGGGGGGGGTGGCGTTATTAAAAGTAAAATCCATTTCTGAAATGTTCTGTTTTAATACGAATTTCACTAATACTTTCAAAAGAGAACATCATTTATAATGACAGATGCTAAATACATCATTAGAATATTTTTATCAAATAATAGATATCTCTGTTATATTTATTAATAGTTTCTATGAAATTAACTATTTTATTAGTGACTGTATGGTCAATAAATTATAGTCGTAATCAGGGCTTTAAAAATTTGACAAAATCTGGTAGCCAGAAAAAAATACTAGTCGCCAGTAAAAAATATTTACCCTCCACCCTCTTCCCCGTCATTGATTTTTTTAAAAAAATAATAAAAAAAACGAGTTTTTTTTATGAATGAATTGAGAAAAAATAATAACAAGCATAGTATGAAATTATTAGTGACATAGTTTAGAATAGTACATAATTTAGAAATATAATATAAACTGTGTTTTCTAATGAAACTTATAAAAAATTATAATCACTTACATTATGTTGACAACTTATATAAACACAAAAATCAGAATTGAAACTTACAAAAAACTCGAGCATTTCTTAGCATTGTATCCAATTTTAGATGCCACGGAGGTTGGATTGACACTATTTCCTACTGTTTTATTGAAATATCCTCTCTACCCCACGTTCTATTCGTGTGACATATGCTAGCTGGCTATACCTGAAAAGAAAGATGTTTTCTTTGCATGAGTTGGAAAATGCCTTTTAAATTTAGTTCTTCCATTAAAAGTACGAGAGAAGAGGAAGATCACTGTTTGCCGCGCACGAGTAGGGGTGGGGGAGAGAAAAAAATTCCATTTGTGCTCATTTCTTATGTCAATTTTTTTTCAAAAATCACCCCTAAATATTAAATAACCTAGTCGCCAGATCAAAAAATTGGTAGCCAGTGCCGAACTGGTGACCGCATTTGTGAAGCCCTGGTCTATAATAGCGTTTTAATCAAAACACAAACCAAGCTTGTACGAATGAACTGAAATTTTGCATACACATTTTAGAAGTCTCTAGAGATCAATTTCTGATGAAGTAGTTGTAAGTTGCAATTCAACATGTTTTCAAATAATAATTTCACAATTAAATTTGGATAAGATAACTTAATTATTTATCTTTATGTTTGCCATTAAAAAGGGAAAATTATTTGTATTGAAAACTCAATAATATATTCAGATTCGGTAACAGCTGAAAATTCGCTTTTCAATCAATATTTGTAAAGGGCTTAAAATTAAATAGTAGTAACATATATATGTAATGAGTTCAGCCAGATTTTCTGTCGTTTCTTACTTATCAAATATAAATATATTCAAAAAAATTATACAATTAAAGGTTTCTACGTAATAAATTACAGAGGTCCAAAGCTTATGAAATATTCTATTATCATTGAAAAGGGAGAGAAAAGTATTCGAATATTAAAATAATTAATTAAAATGCCAAGTTCAAATAATTAATTTTTATTGCTTTCAAATGCTTTCGAAATTAGTTCATGTATTATTCAGAAGACTACGTCAAATGATTACATATATATATATATATATATATATATTATGCTTTCAAGTTATATTTAGAATTTACCTAAAAGCGTCACATTTAGGCAACGTATTTCGGTAAGATAAATAATTTATTTACTTTTGTGCTTAGTATAAAAAATAAGCAGCGTTTTTGTATTGAAAATTCAGTAATAAATTCAGATTCGGTAACAGCTAAAAATTCGCTTTTCAGTCAAACTTTGTAAAGGGTTCAAAGTGAAATGGTAATAAAGAAAATATGTAATGAGTTTAGGCAGATTTAATGACGTTTCTTAATTATCTAATGTTAACTTATTTAAAAAATGTATAAAATTACTTTCTATAGGAATGATAAGAGAGTAATTTCCAAACTTAAGATAATTTTACAGTTACAATTAATTTCGACAAATGAGAACTTTTCTTGAATTATTTATTTAATAGATAATTTAATTGAATTGATGTATGACATATAATGTGGTTTGTATAATGTTTTGATATCTTGTATACGAAATGGGTATATAATCTGACATTTGTCGTACTGTAACTCTCTTATTTATGAATAGATTTGGATGTGACTGAGTATGTGTATAAGACATACCAAGGCCGCGACTGAGTTCGTTGGCCAGCTTCGCTCACCATCCTGCTTCAAAATGGCGGCCAGTTAAAAAAATTTAAGTTTTTAAAAATTCAAAAATATGTACAAAAAAATTATAAATTGAAAAATTGTTTCCGTTAAGAGTTAGATCGTGATACAAGGATTCCGGAACATTTTTTGTTTTGGCTTTATCTTAAAAAATGGCTGAGATATGGCAGTTTGAAATTCTAGGGTGGCTGACATTTTGTAACAATGTGATTTTTGTTAAGTTGTAACTCTTATGCTGAAATTCGTATTCAAATTTAGTATTAACGAAAACCTAGATTGAATCTTCTATAATCGGGTTCCAAGCATTTTAGCTTCAGGTGTTTGTGTAAAATGAGTTGAATTTTTAAAAACATGGATTATGAAATCTACATTTTCCTCCCGATACAGGCCGGAAGGACTTTTTTTTAAGATAAAGTCAAAACAAAAAATGTTCCCTAATCCGTATATCACAATCTAACACTTAACGGAACCAACTTTTTCAATTTATAATTTTTTATACATATTTTTGAATTTAAAAAAAAATTAAAAGTCCTTCCTTCCTGTACCGAGAGGAAAAGGTAGCTTTCATAGTCATCTATATATTTAAAACGCTAAGCGTTTTCTTTCGGTAATCCATGAGAACAAATTAATGCATCAAATTACATCATTCTTTTTTTAAATGAAAGATATTGGGACACAGATTTGTTATCGTGCATCAGTTTGTTCGAAAATTTAATTAATTAGCCGTAATTTTCAATTAAACTTTTACTTCTGCTCATGACGTCATAAGCAGATAACACCCACTGTTGCGACGCATAGAGTTTATTCTCTGAACTTTGTGGTTACGAGGATAAAAGAGAAATAATAAATATTAAAAGCACGTGGCTTTTTGGCCGAATTTTTTAATTTGCATGTTAAATTTCGGAAAAAAATATTTATCCGCGTGTTTTATAAGCGAATAAAAATTCATATTTATTGTGACGTCACGGGAATATTGTTCATTGGGTTTATTTTATCATTATGTATTATAACTTTGTTGATGCCATTTTTTTCATTACAAAATATATTTTTATTTTTTTACATGGTGTTTAAGCATAAAAGTAACGTATACAAAGTAAGTGTGAAAAGTTTGCACCGGTGAAAATGATGTTATGCTTACCTTAAAATGCATTTTAACATTGGTAAAACTAAAAAGAAAAATTTATATGATTGCGTCAACATGACGTAATTTTAACTGATTTTTCAATTTTTAATTTTAAAGATTAGAACTGGATCCTTTATTGGGTGATTCATCTTGATTGCATACCTTGATTACGTGTTACCAATTACTTTTTTTAAATTATAGGTTAGAATATTTCATTTTTTAATAAAAGAAAATCACAAAAAGAAAAGGATTTCAGGAAAATTAAAATTATTAAAAATAGTGTTATGGTTAAAAAAAAAGCTTGAAATAATTATTGTATTTTTAGCTAGAATAAACAATGTAAGGATAATATTTTATAGGAATTATTTTAGTAGGTTTGTTATAAGTTCATTTAACAGTTCCTTATTAGCGGCAAAGTCCTATTTCTTTAACTGTGAATTTCTCTTCCGATGTCAAAAAATGGTAGTCTACTTTTGGACACCAGGCAAAACACAGTGGCAATTTTTAGAAATGTATAACAGTTGTGACAACAAACGGCGCTATCGCTTTAGCTTTCATCGCGCTTACATCACTTCTAAATACTACAAATTTCAATTTTTTACTACATTTTACAATTTTAATTCTTACATCACCATATAGAAAAAAAATTAGCTTTCGATTGAAATTTATTTGAAAACTGCAGCTTAATTTAACGACTTTTTAAATCATTTTCAAGCATGAAATATTTTTCAATTCTATATCAACAATGACCATCAGTTTGCTTTAATAATGTAAAATAGCCCCTGGGAAAGTTGCCACAATTGAAAATAGATTTCCCTAACCATCATGAAAAGTGATGATAATAATAATAATAATAATAATAATAATAATAATAATAACCCTGATAAATCAAGAGATCAGATTATCCATAAGGCGCTAAACTAAAATCTGTCAAAGAAAAAAAAAACTATTTTCTGTTTATGATTTACATAAAATTGATATGTTGAATTCGCTGATGTATATGATCAGAAAATGCTAGATACTGTATTTATTATTTTTTTAAAGATCCATTGGGTATTTAACTGTATAAGAGGGAAAAGATCCCCGACTGTGATGAAAAAGGAATAATCATCCTGATTATGTAAAGGAACCGAAAAAACCATACAAATAAATTACGCTTGAAAACATTAAAAGTCTCCCTCATCTGCAGATTGATTTATTACTGTAAAAAAAAAATTATTCATCTTTCACAAAAATTGATTATCTTAAAGCAATGGATGCGTTTTAGAAGATGTGGATTTGAAACGAACAATGACTAAAGAGGACATTTTAAAACTTTTAATTTAAACATTTTAAAACTTTTTTTAACGACGAATTTTGACGGTGCCTTTGAGCAGATGCAATGCACATTCGCAAAGGAGCTCATTCGGTTGCATTATAACCGGGGAGTGGGGGATGTGTGCTTTATTTACTGAACATGAGATGAAAGTAGGGGTTATACTATTTGTATGATAGTTCATATATGAAATTTTCTTTCTTGCCGTGGGAAACATGGCGGTAATGTCAAACTGATTTGCATTACACAGTTGTTTACGGATTGTTTGTTTGGAGTTTGCATCGGAAAAAGTACTGTCTTTCACTGGAGGAACAAAATACTTTTAAAATAAATATTTGAAAGACTGTTCCATACGCACCCCTTCTTATGTAATAAAGAAGCTTATTTTACTGATATTGTCATAGTATTTTTTCCGTCAAGTTTTGACGGGTTCCATCTAGTGGTTTTTAAAAATTTAACTCATTTTACTCAAATACCCAAAGCTAAACTGCTTGGAACCCGATTATAGAATATTCAATATCGGTGTTCGTTAATACTGAATTTTAATGCGAATTTCAGCATGAGAGTTACAGCATAACAATACTCAGATTGTTTCAAAATGTCAACCATCCTAGAATTTCAAATTTCCATATCTCAGCCACCTTTTAAGATAAAGCAAAAACAAAAAATGTTCCGGAATCCTTGTATGGCGATCTAACACTTAACGAAAACAACTTTTTCAATTTATAATTATTTTGTGCACCTTTTTTAATTTTTAAAATTTTTAATTTTTTTAACTGGTCACCATTTTGAAATAAGATGGCGTATGAAGCTGGTCAACGAACTCGGTTGAGACTTTTGTATGTCCTATACACATACTCAGTCACATCCGAATCGGTTCACATAAATAAGAGAGTTACAGCATGACATACGTCATATATATATAAATCAACATTTAAAAGTGAAGAAGGAGTTCGTGCGACGCAAGTAATTTATCTCGAAAGTTTTGCAGTTACCCTTTTTTTTTTATTTCGTCTTAAATATCAATTTCCTGAATAAGGATAAAAAAATTCTCTTACCTTTTCAGAAGGTGCTCTCACCGTTTGGTCAGCGAATTATCCATATATTAGTTAACAAGATGTAGTGGTTAATTACGACGTATCCAATGGGATGACGGAATTTCACAGCAGATATCTCTCATTTATTCACTGTTGAAAAAACTAATTCATATGTTAATATGGAGACTAAAATGAACGTTAGATATCTTTTATATCTTGAATATATATATTATAATATAAGCATTTACATTTAGTTTTAAGTTAAAATATAATGTTAATTTATAAAACATTATTACATATATATATATTATCTGAGATCACAGGCTCACGTGTGTTCTCGATTATATTTTATTCAGGACTGAAGAATAAAAGTCATAAGTTCAGATAATGAGAGTTTTTTTCCTTTCGTCATTCTTACGTCAGTGAAATTACACATTGCAAGGTTTTCCCGTAAGAATGTAATCTGTCTATTAAGTTCTTTATTTCTTGTTATAATTATTGTTCTATCTACAGCATATATCACAAACAACACTTTATTAATGTAGAATGGTTTTCTTGATCATTTGTCTGACGTTTGAGTGGCTATTAATCTTTTATCATTTGTTTTCACTACGCGATGAAGAATGAGTTAATTGTTCTTTGTTTTTGCCCTCTTTTGATAATCAAGGTTCTTTTTTACATTCTTTATTTCAGAAGGAAATGAAAATACATTTTTTATCTTTAATTTCGCGGATGAAGTTAATATTGCTAACATTCCCCCTTAAGTTATTCCGAGGAATTGTTTAATAGTTTCATTAAGTTTCTATGTCTTTCCAGTATAGGCTTGGGTAAGGGTTTAGTTAGCCCGTCTGCTATAATTTCTTCTGTTGGACAATATTTTAATTCTATAACACCTTCTTCTTTAAGTTGTTTTATGGCATGGTATTTTACATCTATATGTTTGGTACGTTTGCCAAACTTTTCGTTATGTATCATTTTTATGCAGCTCTGGTTATCTTCATACATTATGATTCGTTTTTCTTGAATTAACCCTAAATCTTCTAATAATTTTATTAACCATATAGTTTCTTGACATGCGTTTGCTGCAGATATATATTCAGCTTCAGCTGATGATAAAGCTATGCATGACAACCTTTTTGTAATCCACTGTATCGGGTTATCTCCCAACATGTAAATTCTGGCGGAAGTTGATTTTCTCGTTTTTGTATCTCCCGCCCAGTCTGAGTCGGTGTAAACTTCTAATTTTGGTTTCTTTTTAGTATTTATAATTAATTTAAGGTTTTTTGTACAGTTTAAATATCTTATAATTCTCTTCGCTGCATTCCAGTCCTTGTTTCGCGGCACTTCATTACGTCTGCTAAGGATATAAGGACTGGTGCTGATATGTCAGGTCTAGTTACTGTCGCGATGTAAAGAAGTGATCCTATAGCTTTTCTGTATTCTGTGTTATTTGGTAACAAATTTTCGTCATCTTCTAGTTTATTAAAACCGGGTACGATTGGTCTTCCGCATCGTTTTGCATTTTCAAGATTAAATTTCTTATCTAATTCTTCAATTTTTGATTTTTGGTTTAGTGCGTAACCGTCCGGGATTTTTTCTATTTCGGTTCCTAAGTATCTGTTTATTTTTCCCAAATTTTTCAATTCGTATTCTTCGTTTAGGGACTATTTATTTTATTATTTTCGGTTTACTTGCTATAAGTATGTCGTCTACATAAACCTTTATGTATGTGACATTTTCTTTTTTATTTCGTATGAATAAGCATGAATCGGCTGTGCTTTGCGTGAAATTAAGTGATTTTAATGAATTTTCTATTTTTATGTGTATTTTCTATTTTTATACTGTCTTTTGCTGCCTGCTTGAGACCATATATGGTCTTGTTTAGTTTACAAACTTTATAATTAGAGTTTGTTTCGACGTAGCCCTCTGGTTGTTGCATGTAAATTTCTTCTTGTAAATTTCCGTAAAGGAATGCCGCATTTAAGTCATCATGGTGTACTTTTAGTTTTATTATGCTCCTGCAGATAATTCGAATGCACGAATGGTGGAGTGTTGCACTACTGGTGCAAACGTTTCATTGTAATCTTCACAAAATTTTTAGCTAAAACCTTTAGCAACAAGTCTAGCTTTGTATATGGGTGATTTCCCTGAGCTGTCGATTTTTCTTTTAAAGATCCTTTTTGATCCTATTATTTTTCTATTAGGTGGTGATTCTACTAGTTCCCAAGTTTTGTTTTTCATCAGCGCCTCTTATTTCCACATCTGTGGCTTTGAGCCAATTTTCCTTTTTTCTAGGATTTTTTATTTCATCGATTTCTTTCCAATTTTTCGGTTCGATTATTTCATCGTTTTTTACTATACAGATATAACTGTCAGATGTGTATCTATCAGGTGGAAATCCCCTGTTTGGCCTTTCTGATCTTCTTAATGTAGAAATCTTTTGATCGGGTTCTGCTTGAGTTTGTTCGAAATTATTTATTTCCGTTTCAATATAATTTTTGTTGTCAAGCAGTTATTCTGTTTCATTGTTTTCTTCCTTCAGAATTTGTGTGTTATTCTAGAAGAATTTTATTGTTCTCCCGATTATGATTTCATTATTTTTCGTATACACTCTGTAACCTTTTGAATGGTTATCATATCCCATGAATATTCCTTCCCTGGCTGTGTTATCTAATTTCCCTCTATGTTTCCTGTTTACGTATATATAACCTTTACAGCCAAATACTCGAAGGTAATGTAAGTTTGGTTTTCTCTTGAACCAAATTTCATACGGAGTTTTATTTGTTGCCTTTGTGGGTAGCCTGTTCTGGAGATGTGTTACGGTATTCATTGCTTTACCCCAAAATTTGTGTGGTAACCCTGCTTCTGAGAGCATAGCTCGGGTCATTTCTATCAAGCTCCTATTCTTTCTCTCGGCAATCCCGTTCTGACTCGGGCAGTGTGGAATTGTAAATTGATGTCTTATACCTCTTTTTCTAAGAAAGTCCTCCATAATTTTTCCTATATATTCGCCCCCGTTATCCGATCTGATTGATTTTGGATATCTTCCGAATTGTGTGTGAACCATTTCTGTATAGTCTTTTATTTTTTCTCATACCTCATCTTTGTGTGATAGTAGGTATATAATTGTGAACCTTGAGTGGTCGTCAATAAAGGTGATGAAGTACTTTCCCCCCCCCCCTAAAGAGGTTGTTCTAATCGGTCCACAGACGTCCTTATATATTAGATCAAATACCTGTGTCGTTTTATGTTCGGATGATTTGGGATATGGTGCGTCACTAGTTTTTGTTTTTATGCACGTTTCGCAGTGTGTTGCGTGATTGCAGTTGTTTATATTTATGCCATTGGCCAATTTGTTTTTCATCATTTCTTTTATACTTTCGTAATTCCTATGACCTAGGCTTTTGTGCCAAAGTTCTAGGCATTCTTTAATTTTGCAGTCGTAGGAATTGAGCGTGTTCCCGTTCGCGATTATTACGGATGTTTTTTTGGTGTTGTTAATTTCAGTGAATATTTCTTTGCTGTTCGCAATATGGGATGATGCTCCGGAATCAATAATCCAGGTTTGTTTTCCGGGCTTTTCGATTATAAATGCTGCATCTTGATTTTCATTGTGATTTATTTGTATGTTTTTATTTATTTTTCTTTCGTTTCGCACCTATCGTTTTCTCTATCACCGTTTATGTTTTCGAAGCAGAGCAACGATGTAAATTTCTTTGGTTTATATGTTTGTTGCTTCGGTGTAGCTGATTGTCTATTTCGGTTTTTAAGTGCCAGCATTCTTCACAGTTATGATTATTTTGTCTACAGTATGTACAATATTTATTATGCTTTTTGTAATCGTTGTTTACGAACTTTTCAGTGTTTTAAACGCTTTTGCCGAATTTTCGGTTTGTTCCGAGTTTACTACTCGTTTGTTATATTCATCGACAAGTTTATTTTTATGTAATCAGGTGTTAATTCTATTTCCGGCCTAGCTTCGAGTGCCGTGATTAACATGTTATAACTTGCTGGAAGTGAGCACTTTAGTAGTGCTGAAATAGGTGAGTCACTGATATTTTCTCCAATTGCGGAGAGTTTGAGTTATATGCTTTTGCATATTGCCGTGTTCTTGTAATTTAGCTCCATAAGTTTTCTTAGTAAATATAATTTACTCGAAAGATTTGCCCTTTCATGGATATTCCTTAATGTGTCTCAAGTTTCTTTGATGTGTTTAAATTTTTCCTATGGACGATTTGCGCGTCCTCGATACTTACATTTATTATCACCCTGGCCTTCCTATCTCTTTTTTGCCATTCTGGAGTTATGGGGGTTGTCGGTTCATCTGTTATTAGCTCGGATAAATCTAAATATAAAGTCTTGTTGAGATGTATATATTTTTTTCTTTCTTTCTTTTATAAAAATCAAATCTAAGTGATTTTTAAAATCTTTAATTTGTAAGCTTTAAGCTTTAAAGTTTAACTTATGCCTTCCTTCCGAGACAAATTTTTCAGTCTCATCTATCATTGAAGGAGGAGTTCGTGCAACGTGATTAATTTATCTCGAAAGTTTTGCAGTTACCCTTTTTTTATTTCATCTTAAAGATCAATTACTTGAATAAAGATAAGAAAATTCTCTTATCTTTTTTGACGGTGCTCTCACCGTTTTGTCAACAAATTATCCATATATTAGTTAACAGGATTCAGTGGTTAATTACGAGTTATCCAATGGGATGACAGCATTTCACAGCAGATATCTCTTATTTATTCACTGTTGAAAAAACTAATTCATATGTTAATATGGAGACTAAAATAAACTTTAGATATATTTTATATCTTGAATATCTGAATATCTATACTTATAAAGGAGTAGCTTGATTTTCTCATAATCAACGCCGAGCCTCAACCGTTTGTCCTAGAACAATGAAATTTGGAAGACATGTTTTTTACACAATGTAGGCGCGTACTAAGAAAGGATTTTTGAAAATTCACAGCATAAGAGGGTCAAATGGGGGAGGAGGGGTAGAAAGTTTTAGATAATTTCGTCTTTCCGGCATATCTCAGCAGGAGTTTTAAGTAGGAGCCTGAAATTTGGGATAACAATTCTACTAAAGAAAAGTTAAACATGTATTTCAGGCGGTTGTAGAAATTTAACCATTAAGTGGGTTAAATGGGGGGTCGAAAATTTAGGTGATTTCACATTTTCACCATATCTTATCAGCAGTTTTAGGTAAGAGCGTGAGCTTCAAGATAACAAATCTACTAAAAAATAATTAAACACGTATTTCAGTGATTTTGGAAATTCAACTACTAAAGGGGTTAAATGGGTGTCTGAAATTTCAGGTTATTTTACTTTTTCATCATATTTCAGCAACAGTTTTAGTTAAAAGCGCGAAATTCAAGATAACAAATGTACTAAAATTTAGTTAAACACATGTTTCAGCGATTTTAAAAATTCAACCACTAAGGGAGTTAAATGGGGGTCGAATGTTTTACGTCATTGTGCCATATCTCAGTAGAAGTTATAGTTAGGAGCGCGAATTTCAGGATAACAAATCTACTAAAAATAGTTAAACATGCATTTTAGGCGATTTTAGAAATTCAACTACTAAGGGAGTTTAAGTGGGAGGGGGTCAATAATTTTCGCCTTTTTACCATATCTCATCAGTTGTTTTGGATAAGAGCGTGAAATTCAGGATAACAAATCTGCAGTAAAAATAATTAAACACATATTTCAGCGATTTTAGAAATTCACCCATTAAGGGGGGGGCTAAATGGGGGTCGAAAATTTAGGTCATTTTGAATGTTCGCTGTTGTTGTTTGAATGTTGACTGTGTATTTGAAGACTGCTCAAATTGAAGTATAATGATATCCTTAGTGCATTTATTAATAAGCAGACACATGCACAAATCGATTCTATGGAATTGTTAGAAGTGTTTTTAGATAAAACTAGCTCACCTATTTAAAACTAATTTAATAGTATAATACTTTCCTGAAAATCAAACATAAAATGACACCTGAAGTACCAATAATTAAGTTAAATGTAGATTGCATTCAAAATGCTCAAATAAAAATGAGACAGTCACCTCCAATAACAATATTCTCCCTAGCTTTTTAGATAAATAAAAATCCAATAACAAGTGAACGAATGATCTTAGTTTAAAGGATAAGAACTCTTGAACCATTTATTTGCTGCATTAATTACTCAATAAATATTTGAAAAGCTTTAATTCAAGATGATATGGCAATTTCATTAATTCCAGCGTTTTAAGTTTTTTAAATTTTCGATTTTTTTTTTTTTTTAAATCATTTGAAAACATAAAAAGCCGCTATTTGAGTCAACTTTTTTCTTCTTTTGTATCTAATCACTTTACATTATTTTTATCCTCAGACATTAATCGCTTAAATAAGGTTGGATTTTTAAAACATCTGTATGTATAATTTTCACTTATCATAAAATTATGAAAAATATTTTTAATTTAACAACAGTCATTTAATGGCCATTGAACTTTACTGGTGCTACACATGACCAGAAAAGAGCATTCATCTGAAAATAATCCACTAAAAAAACTAGTAATCACACATCATTAACCAAGGACGAATATGAAGTTTTTTGAGTGTATCATTGAGACATAATCTTTAATTCAATTCATTATTTCTATTTTTAAAAATAAGAATGATTTGAAAAATTAATTAATAAAATATTTTTTATTAACTCTTCAAAATGGCGCTGCTTAGTTTTTTTTTTTTTTTTTTTTTTTTTTTTTAAGACTTGTTCGCAAATCTCTGTTTTTACTTTTTCAAAAATTTGTGTTTCAATTAAATTTTATCGTATTGAATCCGGTGAGGTAAATATTGATTTAATCTTATGCTACTGTCCTTTTAATTTGTAAAAGAAAAGAAAAAAGAGCGCTAAAGAGTGAAATTTATTTACCGATCGATATTCTTGCATTTTTAAACAAAATCATTTAGGCCATTTTTTTTTTATTTTTTATAATTCATAACAAATTTCTGTAATCTTTATCCAATTATGTTTCAGCTGAAAATAATAGTAATAAAGCACTTACTTTACTTAAATTTGGCTCTGAGTGAAACTTCGCTGGAACAACAATTAATTTTTGCCTTTAGGTATTCTGGCATAAACACATTTAACTGGATACTCTTTAATGATTAATTTTCATTATTGTTAAATTTCATTATACTAGGGGGCTCACTCCCTAATCGCTAACGCTCCCCAACCCCCGTGACTTGCTAAGCAATTCACATTAAGACAGCTACAAGGTCCCAGTTCCCTTCGCTCGCTCAGCCCTTTTTGTTTTTGTAGCAACTCTAGCCAGAATAAGTACTATCATAAATAATTTGACACAATTGATTTGAATAAATTGACAATTTTTTTAATGTAAAAAAAGTAATTGAAAACTTCGTTGGAAGCACAATTAAAAATGCATTTGGTTGGTGCTACCAATGGGCATAAATCATTTAAATACTATAAAAATTTGATCTCGGAAATACAATTAGTTAAAACTCATTGTACCTATAATATTGTACAGCACGGCTTAAATTCATTTTAAAAACACTACGTGATAGAAAGATACTTTATATATATCATCAATCATTGTTTAAATTTCGTTCGGTAATTGATTATAGATTTTTGCAAAATAAATTATTTTTTACTTCACCAAGATAGCAACAGATGGCAGCAGCCGTAATCTAGACAGTTGATATTCTTATTTTCTCCCATTTTCGTGCGAGTGAAATTCGTAAATAAATTCTAAATAAGAGTTGGGAATTCATTTGAAATTAATGATATTACTCTTAATTAAAATGAGGAATCATCTCAAACACTTTGGATTAGGTACATATTATTTTATTTTTAATAATTGCTAGTTTGAGTTTGACTGCTCTTACATTGTCCGCCAAATTGGAAGCAGAGTTGATCTTACCCAATCTAGTCTATTCGTTGTTCTGAGCTCTGGAAACTACGGTCGTTGCCAAACGCTATGCTAGAAATTTAGCCTCATTTCCGCGCCACGTAAGAGAAATATATATATAGATTATTGGTGCAAGTAGAGCTGAAAATGACAGCCATCCACATACAAATTATGCCAAATGAGAGGCTCTATCTTTAAGAATGTAGCTATCAGTTCATAGGAGTTTGCTGAAAGAATTATAGTGAAATTCCACACTTCCGTGATGCCATCACCCATCACAAAAAGCAAAATTAACCTGTTGAAAATGTTGGTAAAATTATCTTCATTATTGTTAAACTTATGAACTTGGATTTTTAAAACCTCTATACATATAATTTTCTCTTATCATAAAATTCTGAAAATGATTGTAAATTTAACAATAGTCATTTAATAGTCATTTAAATTTACTTGTGTTTAAAATGGCCTGAAAAGTATAGTCATCCAACATCCTGTATTTTTAACCCTTGCTTTCCTGTACAAATATTGATTGGTTTCTCCTGTATTATCAGAAAGTTGTGATTGTCTTTTGTCTTACATTCATTATATCAGTACTAAATTTATATTAATCGATGAGCTTGTAAACCTGTTAAAATGATAAGATTACTTACTTTTAGTTTACCGTTTATTGAGTAATCGTTGGTGTTCCTAAGGTGAAGCCAAGAGGGGTGCATTCATACATTTATTTAATAGAAAAAATATTAAATAATTAATAATTTATAATGGAAAAATTCGCCTTATCAAACCACAAGAAGTTTACTAATAAAATGTGTGTTTTGATGGAAATCCACGGCGTCGCGCTAGAAACGCCTCTATGTATAACGCTGTTTTTCTAATTTGCACTAGTTTGAATGGCCTGACCAGTGGCTGAAAGATTCTTCTCTCATACTTGGTGTATTAGAGGTGCTTAGTTTGAACCCTTGTCACGCTCGGAGTAGTGGTCTAACCGCTCGAAGTTTTCCGTGGTTTTAATCGAACCTGCCTACGGGTTAGGTTCCCTTAAAAAGATACACACACCCCCAACGGAAAGCAATCCCCCCTCTGCCCATATCCCTCGTGCAGATAATCGGTTGTAACAAAAACCACAACCACTAGTTTGGGTAGACATTAATTTATCTTAGTTGCTGATACCTTATCAGATAAAAATACATTCGCTACTAGTAAGCATCAAAATGTTTATGAGACAATTGAAACATTAAAATAAAATAAAATAATTTTTATACTTACGTGTATTTGTTTTCTGAAAATGCTTTGATTAAATATTTTTGGTATTATTCATGTGGTATTCAGCCTCCAAAATTAAAATGCGTAGATTATTTTGTTAATAAATTACTAATAGACATAAAATTGTTTCCTGTCTCTATGTAAAACCAAAATGTATTCAAAAGCTCTCAAACTTTTGAATCAAATTAATTTTGTTTTTCAGAATAATGTTACTTTACAAAAGATTTGCATTTACTGATAGCATTTGAATATCTTGTAAGTGATCTAACTTCTTGTTTCAAAATTTTCCCATTAAATCAGTTTTAATGCAAGGATTAAGCTAAGTAGATTTCTTTGTAAAGTTTTGAAAATGAAAAAGAAAATTTTAAGTCTTTTTTTATCAAGTTTGCATAATGGAGATGTGTCAATGTAAAAAGAAATATTTTATCCATCAGAAGATCTTCTTTTAAGGGATTAATGGTGGTAGGATATGTAAATGAGAAATATAAATTGTTTTTTTTATGCAATATGCATGCAATAAACTATTGCATTTTAAAATAATAGTTTTACCTTATTTCGATAGTACACTATTCAAGCTAACACTCCCTACCCCCCACACACAAATGTACACCAAAAGGATACATAACGTGTGTTTCCTTACTGTTATGATAATTTAAAAAATTATTTAAATAATTGCGTAATTTTTTCGCTTTTGAGTATAATTCCACTGATAAAGACGGATAAATTTTGTTTCCAAAATAATGTTTTATTTATTTTTTTAATTTTTCGTCCAATATCTACAGAAAACACATTGTATTCATTGATAATGTATTAACGAAACATTTTTTCATATTTTTCGTTTTCATGAATTATACAAAAAATATTTAATCAGAGCCTTTTCACAAGTACAAGATTAGCAGACACTTTGTTAAAAATCACGAAAACGGAATAATTCAATTAGCGTTTATTAAAACAGCTCTATATATTTATTTAAATTACATGAACAATGTACAACAAAGAAAATCGCATCTAAAGACGCAGAAAAAAATTACTTTTAAATGCAACATTCTTTCAAGATTCATACAAAATGTTTAGAAAGCATATTCAAGAAAAAAGAGAAAAAAGAAAACTATTCGAAGGATGAAAAATTTGCAACCTTATCTAGAGCCTTCTTTAATTTTAATATTTAGAATATTTACAATTTATATTTCGCAATCAGTTTTTCTTAACAATTTCTTCAACCAACATGTTTTTGTAATTGAGAATTTTAAGTGCAAATATTGTGCTGTCCTCTAAAAGAAACACACAGTGAAATGTTTCATAAAAAAACCCCACCTTAGTGCTAAATCAAATATTTCACTAAAGTCAATTTTTTGTTTTGTTCTGTTTTATGCGCGATTTAGAATAATAAAAATAGTTAAAAATACATAAGGAGTGCATATTTAGTTTAAAAATGTAGCTATGTTTAATTTTTAAAAATTCTTTATTAGACTTTATATAGAGAATATTTCAAAAAACGGTGTTTTTTTTAGAGGACAGCACAATATCTGTAGTATTCAAATTATCTTGTCTTACTATAAGATTTCTATACCTATTAAAAACAAATTTTATTAAAAGTAAGTTAAAATTACAGTTGGTAAGATATATAGCTGTAAGTCCATGTGGTTTTATTTGAATTAGTTATGTACTGAGAATGATTATTTAACCCCATCCCTTGTGCATTAATCACCAGTCACACTCGTGATTGATTCACAAGTTATATTTTACTTACCACGAGACACACTCGTCATTGATTCACAAGACAAAGTTTACACAAAACTCGCAGCATTCCTAAATTTTTCTACATTTCGTACAACTATTTTAAAATTTAAAAAAAACAGTTTTAGTTTCCTTTAACATCCGCAATAGAAGTCTACAATAAAGATTATCGTTTTAAAATAGTGGTAGCAAAGTGAAAAAATTTTAGGAAAGCTGCGAGCCCTGTTTTATTTTAGAAGAGTCACACTCCTGATTAATACACAAGGGGTTAAAGTAAACAAATTTCTAGTACATAGTTTTCAAGTTAACTCTTCGTGATAAAAAATACTCCGAAAATTAATCTTTATACGCTAAACATTTAGAAAAGTTTTTAAAAATTTGGAAGGCTCATACAAAATGTTTAGGAACCCACCATCGTTACATTTATACAATGTAACGTTCGTAGAATATGGACGTTCTGCTTAAATTTGGAGAGCCTACGCGAAGAAACGCTCAAGCCAATGTTAAGTCTATGGGAAGGTTCTTAACAGATTTCTCGCTCGGATTTTAATATTTTTAAATGATTTTTTTTTGCATGGAATAGCTGAGGTCGATCTCTAACGTTGTTAGTTTTTACTTTTTGGATTTTGGTTACAGTTTTTTTTTTTATAAGCGGACATTTTTAATTTTGCAACCGGTTGGAACCGGTTCTGAAAGTGAAAGTACCCTTATATAAAAAAAATTGAAACCAAAATCGAAAAAGGAAAAACTAGCAACGTTAGAAATTGACATAAGCTATCCTATGCAAAAAACATCATTTAAAAATATTAAAATGCGAGCGAGAAATCTGCCATGAACCTTCCCATAGATTTAACATTAGCTTGCGCGTGTTTTCGCATGACTGATATAGGCTCTTAAATAACCCTGTGTGCATAAATAATACTTTCTTATTGGATAATACTTTCCTATAAAGGTCACGCTACTTTGGTGTGACTTGAACTCTGAGGTGCTATTTGGACCCAAAAGAACAAAAAGATATTTTAATCCTTTAATCTCTGACGATACTTTAAAGTACCAGTTGAATCACAAAGTTAAAATATATATATCTATATATATATATATATATATATATATATATATATATCCATTACCAACGGAATGCTTCAGGATTAACGAACACTCTATCATCGATAGATAGTATTGGTAAGTCTGTGAAACAGAAAATGTTTTAAAAGGATATTTTTTCACTTATGTATCTTAGTTTTGCTTTCATCTTGTTTAAAATAGGTGGATTGAACTTTGTGCCGTTATATAAAAATAAATGATGAACGTAAAAATAACACAAATAAAATATATATAAAAGAGCAAACAGCTATTTCGGAGATTCTAAACCTCCATCATCAGTGCCAAAGTTAAAAAGATTAAAAACTGATTTAAAAGTTTAGGCCATGTAAGTATGCTCGCGTCTCCGCTCGCGACCAAGATGGAATGGAAGCGAGTGTGTTTAATGGGACTTCTGACTCCGCTGTTGTTTTTAAACACTCGCGGCTATTCCATATTGGTCGCAAGCGGAGACGCGAGCATACTTACATGGCCTAAACTTTAAAATCAGTTTTTAATCTTTTTAACTTTGGCACTGAGGATGGAGCTTTGGAGGCTCCAAAACAGCTGTTTGCTATTTTATATATTTTTTATTTGTGCTATGTTTACGTTAATCATTTATTCCATCTTGTTGTTTTATGTGCGATAATAAATTTCTGCTATGAAACATCTCAACATGAATAGAGGTAATCCATTGAATATTTTTTCTTATTTTTAAAATCTAAGAAATAATATTATTTGTCAAATTGAAAAATATAAGTCATTTTAACCCTTTGTGGTTTTGTTTATTTAAATTAATTATGTACTTAAAATGATTTATTCAACCCCATCCTTTATTCATTAATCACGAGTCACGATGGTGATTGATTCACAAAGTATATTTTACTTACCATGAGTCACACTCGTGATGATTCACCAGATAAAGTTTTCTCAAAGCTCGCAGCGTTCATAATTTTTTCTGCATTTCCTACCACTGTTTTCAAATGATAAATCTCCGCGGTAGATTTCTTTAACTTCTGCAACAGAAGTCTACGATAAAGGCATCGTTTTAAAAAAGGTGATAGCAAAGTGAGAAAATTTTAGAAACGCTGTGAATCATGGCTCACTTTACACAAGTCACATTCGGGATTAATGCACCAAGGGTTAATTTATTTGTAAAAGGTCTTTTATTTTTATTTTAAGTGGTATTTTTAAGCCTCATCTGACCTAAGAAGGAATTTCTAATGTATTTACTTTCAGCTTACGAATAGAAGAATAACACAAGACTGCAATGAAAGGGTTTTCTTTAAAATGAAGGGGAGGTTTATGTATTTTCTTATGCTTATTTCGGATAAAAATCTCCGAAACTTCTTGTTATGCACAGTTTTGTCACAAATTGAGAATTCCTTTCAGACTAGTAAATTATAGATTTAGTCAAAAGAACATCAAAATTTCGAATTTATAAGTTTTAAGTTTAATCGTAAAGACATCAGGCACGATAGCAGATCAATACTGGTTTGTGTATAATAGGAAATAGACCGCAAGTACTCCAGAAGACAAAAAATAAAAATAAAAAACGAAAAACCATGCATCACGGCGTAGATTATGAAACACTTTCCCACACTATCGGAATATCGTTAAGAAATTTAATTTTTGTTCTTATAATAAAATGAGATATCTAAATAAATATTTGAAAAACACCACGCCGTAAAAATTCATTTTCAGCAATTGCTCTCGCTCAGGCCTGTATATAATTTACATACCTGTATATTACACTAACATTTTTTTTATATATATCATAGCTGAAAACACACATCCTGAAGTTATGGCTCATAGTCTCTCCTGTAACCGAATCCTTTTTGAGTGCCTCTGTAACTAAATAGTAACTTCTACATACTCAATAATCTATAGAAAACATGTTATCGTGCACTTCAGTAAGATGTATCAATTTTACTATGTTTGAAATAGGTAACATCATTAAAATACACTGCAAACGTTTTTTCATAATATATTATAATTCATTATGTTTGAAACAGTGTAACTACATTAAAATACACTTGTCGGATTCCCTCTAAGTCCACCCAACTTCGAAGAATAATCCGGTATTTTTTCTATGCTGCCACCGCCGATATGACTACGTGATATCGGTCACGTTAGGAGAGGTATGTTGAGAAAAAGACAAACTCTTTCAATTAAACTTAAACTCACAATTTATTTACAATATTTACACTTAAAAACTCGAATATAGCTTATCCGGTTCAACATTAAATAAAAATACAGAAAATACTTTCTGTGTACTGCTAAGCTACGTTAATTAACTCAGATCAGAGATTACCATTCATCTCACAAACACTTTTTACCTTCACTCCAAGAGATCTCTCTCGATACACGTGTCCCAGAGCTCTCTGTACAACCAACACGTTTCACTTCCACGTTCAAACTAAACTCACTCTCCGGTCCCCACCAAAGCACTCTTTGTAAACGGGGCTGGTCCCCTGTTCGTAGGGGTTCCTTGACCGGATGTAATCCCCTATGATGGATCTTTCATCTTAGAGAATGGGTGAAATCTGTCTTATCTATGCACTTACCATCACAATAGAAAAACTTCTTCCACTATACTAAACATTCTTTCAACACAGATCATGTCACCCACCTACTCGGATTAAGATTTCAGTTAGGAAAAGCTTTACAGTACACAGTAGATAAACACACAAAAGATAATATCCCATAACAATAGTTCTAAGCCTGCAGCTGCCAGGTAAAACCTGATAGCACTGAAAACAAATTTTCCCCGATGACCGTAATGGAATGGAATACTTTTGAGTGCCCCTGTAAATGAACTATAGTTGCACTTGTATAATACTTTTATAGTTACTTATAGAAAACATGTTGTCTTCCACGCCAGTGAAGCATATCAATTTCATTATGTTTGAAATATTATAAAATCATTAAAATGCATTGAAAACGATTTTTCCTCATTGACTGTAATGTAACAAAATACTTTTAAATATCCCTGTAAGCTAACTATAAATAGTACACATTTTATTTTCAATATCGATCATGCCAAGGTAAATTTCAAAAACATGTATCAATTACATGACAGTCCAAGTATATGTACGCGAATTACAGCACGGGTAGGCAGACAGACAGACGGCCAGACAAACCGGATTCATAAACACTTTTCAACTATGTTGGAAAGTGTTAAAAAGAGTAAAAGGAAGCATACATCCTTTTTTTTAGAACAAAAAAGTACGTCATAATAATATTTATCTTTGTGACAAACTTAAATACTTGATACAATGTAAGATACAGTTACTTTTAAATGTTTTCTCGGTGATTTTTTTTTTAAACATTTTCTGTACTATTTTCCTGTAATATTCAACCTTACTTTGTCAAAAAAAACTTTATGTGATAGTTGGGAAAAGCTTGTAATTTTTAAAATATAGCACATCTGTATTATTAGAATCACCTGAAATTGTGCAGAAAAAATATAATATTTTGAAGGCTTTTGTAATTGTTAGTTACTTATAAAATTTTAGTTTATGTGCAACCTGCTTTTCTGTTTAAATGAAAAGAGAAATTGTTTTCGAAATTTTCACCAAGAGTAGATTTGTGTTTCTTGTTATTAATTCTATTAAAATAATGCAATTAAATATTTTTCTGTTTCTTTAATTTAAAATCTGTGAAACATTTAGCACTATATCGTCAGATACATAAAGATACCGATTCAGTTTATTAGCTCTAATTAACGAATTATCATTCAATTTTACATTTTTATTGAGCAAATCTTCTAATCTGCTTTTATAAAGTAATAGAAAAAAGTTTTGGGGAAATAATGTTTAATTTAAGATTTGGGGCATAAAGTGTTAAAATAATTCTGCTACATTCAATGGTTGGAGTATCATAGTTGAGATTTATTCCAACAGAACGAAAAATGCCGGGACAAGGACTCGAGCGTCGGCATTTCAGCTGGGCGTGCAACGCTCTTCCTACTGAGCTATCCCTACGATAACCTGACTGGCATATTTCACTCTTATTTGTTGGACAAAGCTGCGAACTGTAGTGCTAATTAGATCATAATGAACAGAGGTAAGTATATTTTAACTAGGTAAATTATATTCAATGGTTGGAGTATCATAGTTGAGATTTATTCCAACAGAGAGAAAAATCCAGGACTCGTTGGAATAGCACAGTAGGAAAAGCGTTGGCATGGCTAGCCGAAGTTCCAATGTTCGAGTCCTGGTCCTGGCATTTTTCGCTCTGTTGGAATAAATCTCAACTATGATACTCCAACAATTTAATATAATTTACCTAGTTGAAAAATACTTTCCTCTGTTCCTTATGACCTAATTCCACTACATTTAAACAAGAGATTTCATTGTCTCACAGCACATTAAATTTTTTTCTCTGAGATTTACGCAATATTTTTACGTTGAAGATATGTTTATATGGTACGTTCTTTACATTTAATAATGTAATCCTCTATTTGCTTTAGGTAATTTATGCCAACTAATATATATATTAATCTGATATTATTCGTTACGAAAATTGAAAGCATAATCCAGTTTTAAACACCTCCATTCTTTTTCTCGTTTCAAGAGAACTTAAATGTAGGTAATAAATTTAATAATGTAGGTGATAAATTAATAGTGTAAACCTTACGTTAGTATCCCATTTTAGTGTATTTTTAGCGGAATGTATTTTCTTCATTATGACTGTAAAAACAAAGAAGTGGTATGTTTTAAGAATCTAAAGAATGCAGTTTAGTAAACATATTTATCACAGAGAAAAGAAGACATGACAGAAATGGTTGTAATTATTTTAAATAATGTTCTTCAGCAATTGGAGAAAAACGTACAATAAAACTCTTTATTATCCTTCATATAAAAACTTTGAAAATAATGTAGTTGTATCATATTTTGCAAGCAGGCTTGAACTGATATATAGTTCAGAAGTTACATTTTTTTTTCTTGTGATTTTATTAAGTTAGTAACTTTTTAAATAATGTTCTTTCTTTACATTTTTTTTCTTTAAAGTTTATATGTAATTTATTTTTTCAGTTTCATTTTTTTAGATTTTGGATTTCATCACTGCAATAAATATGAAAAAGGAGTAACATAAAAGTGATGCTTTATAATAAAGTAATGAAGCATTTCATACAAATAATACAATACCAATAATGCAAGGATATAATACACCGATTTATAATTTATAACGTAAAAGAAAAATTTTTGCGGTGGGAGATAATTCATAACGTGTTGCATAAAGGGTTTGAGTGCCTGAGAGGGACTGCTCAGATGAGAGAACCAGATCTGTAGAGAATGGGTATCCCTCCCGTTTTCCTTTATTAAAATCTTTAAAAAAGGGTTACGTACTAGACTCCATGGACTCGAGACACAGATTATGAGACAAAGGGCGTCACAATGTTAAAAGTATGATGCATAAGAGAATAACAAAAGATAACGAAATAGCTAGGCTGCTAAAAACGCGACAACGAGTAGCATAAATAATTAAGTCAATACTGGTTCTACTGTGTCGAGAGTACACGTGATTCACCAATACTGGAGAAAGAAATATTCACCAATAGGTGAATATTTCTGAGAAATATAAATATATATATATTAATCTGAATTTAATATATATTCATAATTATTATATTATATTATATAATTATATAATTATATAATTAAATTATACAATTATATAATATAATTATATAATATATTCGGCGAAACTTCACCGTTAAATTAGTCGAAAGAAGATATGTAAGTAAACAAATTAGAAAAAAATATAAAACATTGAAAAATACAGTTTTCGAAATTACCTCCCAGCCAAAAAAATAGTCGAATTATTTTGTGCAGCCCTGTATATGATCAATAAATGTGAATATATAGTATGAAAAAATTTAGTTCCGTTAGAATTATAGTTATATATACGATTATATAATTATATTATCGCGATGATATAATTATATCATCGCGGTCTAATAACACAGTAGACCCGGGATTGATTTACAATATATTTAGTGTTGCGTTCAAGTAACCACCAGTTACGGTCACTGAGATCCATAATAGAAGGGAAAGCTAACACACAGGTCCACTTTCTGCTACGAGCTCATCACACTTTCAATGCGCGCAAGTAATTACGCCTGCACCTTTCTTAATATTAGACACATTTTTTCAATCTTTTCGGCATACTTTTAATCCCTTTTGACTATTTTTACACCATTTTCATATTTTTTATAAGCAATACTTATCAAACTTCATGTTTCTTGTTAGGCTTATATCAGATTTTATTTTATATATGATAATTTTTTTTAAATATGATGTAATTAAGTAAGTTTTGTAGTTGTCTAAAAAATATTGAAATTTAGGAAACATTGTAGCGTCTTCCTCTTGTTTTAAACAAGTAATACAAAAAAAAAATTCAAAGTCAATTCCTACTTAGGTCAAAAATACTTTTTTTTCCAGCGATCTACACGTTTCGCCACTGGCGGTATTTATATCCTGCTAAATATCGTATATAAGAGAAATTTAATTTCGAGTACGGGAGAATTTCCTTCCGTCCCAGACGAGGCCCTATCCCGGGACCTGGTAATTACGAGCTCAGAGCTTAACCGACTGCGTTATCAATTCTTGTGAGTGAGTGCGTTTAAATGGAACTAATGTCAGAAATAAGTCGGCTGCATGTTGATATTTTTTCTCCCATATAGAACTAAAATTAATTAATTAAATTTAATTAATGAATTAATATTTGAAAAAAATGTATTGACATCGTCATCCACTACAAGTTTTAAAAAAATGTAATTGAACTTGAGTGGGTGAATAAAAAGTATTTCATTAACGATTGAAAATTTGAACAAGATATATAAATATATAGAGAGAGTGTGAACTAATAGTAAGAATTGAAAAGGAAATCGAATTTAAAAATATTTTACCGTATGGGAGGAAATCGGTGTTTTGGCATATTTTTCCTCCGAATTTATGTGGCATTGTATTCCCAGTGGGTCCGCTGGATTCAGTGTAACACAATAGGGAGTTAGCTCTCTCACGGTACTCTAATTTTCCGTAGTATTAATTGAGTCTTGGCAGAAGTGAGAATTTTTAAAGAAAAGTATATTTTATGAAAAGTAGGTTCTACAGTTACAGTTGACTATTCAGATAATATTTAAAGAGGTGCAATTTTAAAGCAGTAGGTGTTTGCATTGATCGCCTGACAGACAGTGTTGCCAGGCGTCCCGAATTTCATGAGTTCGAAGATTTGTCCTACAGAACGATTCCCTTGGAACGCCAAAAGCCCCGATTTTTCATGATGTACAAATCAATTTTAGTACCATGCTGTTCGTTAGCATCCATCAAGTAGAACTTAATGATAGAAAAGTGATTTCAGAACTATAAACATTTTATCATGAATCAACTTAATTATCCTTCAATAAAATAAATAAGTGATTGCAACGAGGAAATGAAAATAAACAGGTGTGCCGGGGAAAAGTTTTTTCTACATATCTGTGAAATACTCGGTAAAAACGCATGACTTTATGTGAACTCTAAAGTTCAATGTTTTGTGATGTCATACTTGGCTTTTATGTTTTTCCTCTCAGAACTGAATAACGATCAGTCTCTATCTTGCTCTTTTTAAGTAAAGGATTGCAGAATATTCTCTGCAACTTAATTTTTTTAATTAATAAAATATAATGTAAATTCATGTATTTAAATTAAACATAATTCTTTCTTTCTCATTAAAAATTAGTTACTCTAGTAAAAAGTGTGTATTAAAAACAAATATGTGAACACCACAAGATCTTGGATAATACAAAATTAAATAAATGTGGATAATACACTGGACACTGATGTCGCCGTGGACTTAACAGGTAAGAGAAATTTCCTTACCTATATTAACTGTTAAGAAAAGTGAAAGTTTTATTTATTAATTAAGAGAAGCTCCAATTGCCGTAGTTCACAATTTTTATCAGATTATGAGACTGAGGAATGAACACGGCAAAACCGCTCTCTTATATGAAGAAAAAATAAACTCAAAAATAACTATAATTTAAATAATAAACTATTCATTAAGGATTAACAGAAGCAAATTTAAATTAAATTAAAGTATTAATGCAATCAATAAAAATACAACATCATGGCTTCAAGTTCAAAAGAAATTTGTAATATTGACAAATTAAATTCAAATAATTATCCAGTATGGAAATTCAAGGTGGAAATGGTTTTAATGAAAGAAGATTTACTTAACAACCTTACTGATGATCCACCAAACCCCTTAACTGGCGATTGGACGAAGAGAGATAACAAAGCTAGAGGAATTATTAATTTGAGCTGAGAAGACTCCCAACTGATATATATTAAAAACAAAACATCAGCTAAAGCCACATGGCTAGCTTTAAAAACAATTCACGAGCGTGCAAATTATATCTAGTAAATTATTATCAATATAGTAATTTATTATGTAGTAAATTATAGTTACTCCGAAAACTTTACAGTATAAAACTCGCCAAACATGGAAATATGATTGATCATATAGTTAAAATATTGGAAACGGTAAACAAATTGAAGGCAATAGGAGAAGAGATTAAGGACTCTCATCTATCTGCACTTTTGTTGTGCTCCCTTCTACCAAGTTACGACACTCTGATCACGGCATTAGAGGCCCGATCAGAGAACGAATTAAATTCAGAATTTATTAAAGGGAAATTAACCGATGCATTTCAAAGGAGACAAGATAGCTCCAATTCATCATATGAAAATGCATACAAAACTTTAAAACAAAACCCTAAAACATTTCCAAAGCGCGAACAAAATGTTTTCTGCACGCATTGCAAAAGAAAGAATCATGTGAAATCTAATTGTTGGTTTCTTAAGAATAGACATTCTAAAAACCAAACAAATGAAAAATACAAACAAAGTTCGTCTTTATGCTTTGAAGCAAATAATATTACTCCGGAAACAAAAGCAGAAACAAACACACAAACTCAGGAGAGTAAAAGCGAAGAAAATCAAAACACTTTAGATAATACAGTGTCTCAAAAGCAATTATCTTTTCTCGCACAAAATGAATCTAAATCTACTTGGGTCGTAGATTCCGGAATCCGCTCACACATATGTAACGACATAAATATATTTGTTGAAATTGATAATAATAAATAAAAATATTGTCACGATAGCCAACAGAAAAACTCTAGAATCGCACGGGACAGGTACAATAAAACTGCGGACACAATCAAACGACTTAACTTTAAAAGATGTCTTATATGTCCCTGATATTCAATCAAATTTAATGTTGGTTACTAAAGCCACAAAGCATGGTTATGTATTCATATTTGCAAATAACACCTGTAACTTATCCTATAGTGGAAAAACTCTCTTAGAAGGAAAAATAAGAGGAAATTTATATAAAATTGACCTATACAATCTTAAACAAGAAATCTATATCAATTTTGCTGAACAATGCAAGAATAAAAACTGCATTGAGCTTTGGCATAAGATTCAATTAAACAACTCTTATCTAACAATTTAGCCACAGGTTTAGAAATTCAAAATTGCAAACATGATGTAATTTGCGAGAGTTGCATAAAAGGTAAACTAACAAATGCACCGTATCCAAAACATAGTATGAACAAAGCTAAGAAGGCGATCGATCTGGTACGTACGGATGTATGTGACCCGATGCAGACAGAAAGCATAGGAGGAAAGAAATATTTTCTCACATTCACCGATTACTATAGCAGATTTACAATGGTATTTCTTTTATCGAAGAAAAGTGAGGTAATGACCAAACTAAAAGAATATGTAGCCATAACGAAAAATAAATTTGTTCGTACAATTAAAGAAATTCGATCAGACAATGGGGTGAATACACAAGTGATGAATTAGAAAAATTCTTATCCGATGAAGGTATACATCACCAGTTCACTATTTCGCATTGTGCACCTCAGAACGGTATTTCGGAAAAAAGGAACAGGACTTTAGTCGAAATGACAAGATGCCTATTATCGGAAGCCCAACTACCAAATAAATTTTGGGGCGAAGCTTTAAATACAGCTGTGTATCTTTTAAACAGACTTCCCACTAAGTCACACAATTCTACTCCATACCAGCTATGGACAAATAAAAAAACAGATTTAGCAAACATAAAAGTATTTGGCTGCAAAGCTTACGCTTATCTCGACAAATCCCAAAGAGGAAAATTCGACTATAAAGCAATAAGGGGCACATTCATTGGTTATGATAATAGATCGAAAGGATATAGAATATACATAGGTAATAATAAAGTAATAAGGGCTAGAACCGTTAAATTTATAGAAAACTCTAATTCAAACGAAACAACACCAAACATTGATATGAGAGATGGATTAGAAGTTCAAAAACAACCTGGAAAAGCAGGGGTGGTCAAAAATCTTTATAGACATGCAGGAAGATAAACAGACAGACAATGAGTAAAATTTAACAAATAACGAACCTAGAAGATCACAAAGATCAAACAGGGGTGTTCCGCCCGATAGATTCGCTTATATTACTAAACAAAATGAAATTGTTGAACTAACAGAATGGAAAAATATAGAGAAAATCAAAAACCCATATGATAGAAATAAATGGTACGAAGCAACTAATGAATGATTCATTAAGAAAAAACAAAACATGGGAACTTATTGATCCACCAGATGGAATAAAAGTTATTGGTAATAAATGTGTATTTACGTTAAAATATAATGCAAATAATGAAACAGAAAAATATAAGGCACGACTAGTAGCTAAAGATTTTTCTCAAAAATTCGGAACCGATTATTTCGAAACCTTCGCTCCAGTAGTAACGTATACAACTATAAGAGCTTTTCTAGCATGTGCAGCGTATAAAAATGTAGATGTAAATCATATAGATATAAAAACTACATTCCTCCACGGAAATTTAGACGAAGAAGTTTATATGTCACAACCAGAAGGGCATGTAATACCGGGAGAGGGAAATAAAATTTGCATACTGAGAAAATCAATTTATGGATTGAAGCAATCCGCAAGAGCATGGAACATAAGAAAGTTTAACTAAACTTGGTTTTGTGCAAAGCACCTCTGATCCATGTCTCTTCACACGAAAATTAAAGGATAGTACGACATATATTATTATTTATGTTGACGACTTGTTAACTTCAGGGGAAACTAAAAAAATAAATGAAATAATGGAACAACTTTGTCATACATCTTTAAAACCCTTTACTTCTGGTTCTTTCACATTCGTAGCTTTTTATAATTTAGAACCGATATTTTATTAATATCCCATTTTTTGTTCTTTATATTTCTATAGGCTCAGATGAATGCAACTCATTTGCAATAAACTAGTTTATTGAACACGATGAAACATCACACAGACATGGACACACAAAAATATATAAGGAATACTAGTAGCAGCAGTTACAATATTATTATTCGTTCTTTTACCAACTATATTTTATTTTCATACCGTGCCCAGAGCACCATACAACCTGTCACTCTGGGCTCCCGCCAACAACTCTCTCCGTCTCTCCTACTCTGCAGTAGACGAGAGAAAAAAAAGGTTGCCATAAACCTGACGTCACCGGCATGACAAACTTAAAAAGGAATATGAAGTCAAAAATTCAGGACTTGTAAATTATTATCTGGGAATAAATATAAAACGATGTAAAGAAGGTAATTTCGCACTTGATCAAAGAAACAAGATAAAAGAATTGATCGAAAAATTCGATTTAAAGGACACGAAACCCTGTGATACTCCGATGGAACCCGGATACTTAAATATAAATGATGAGGAAAATTTACTTCCGAATAAGAGTAAATAAAGGCAAGCAATTGGTACGTTGTTATATATAGCTACAATAACCAGACCAGACATTGCCGCCGCTGTGAACATCCTAAGTCGTAGAAACGAAAAACCCAGAGAAAAGGATTGGAACGCAGTAAAGAGGGTTATTAAAAATTTTAAAACTACACAAGAACTAAAATTAATTATTAGTAAAGAAAATGAGCCAATTCTAACAACATATGCTGACTCTGACTGAGCAGGGGATAAAAATGACCATAAATCAACAACGGGCAATTTGTGTAAATTAGGAAATACAGCAACTTCCTGGTCAACTAAGAAACAAAATTCAGTTGCATTATCATCCGCTGAGGCTGAATATATCTCAGCAGCAACTTCAGCACAGGAGACAGTTTGGATAATCAATCTTCTAAAGTATCTTGATCTACAACAAAATTTGCCAATAATTCTAGTCGAAGACAACCAAGCATGCATCAATATGGTTAAAAATTATAAACATCATTCCAAAAATAAACACATCGACATGAAATACAACAGTATAAAAGATCTTAAAGAAAAGGAAATAATAGATCTACAATATTGCCCAACCAAAATTATAACAGCCGACATCCTCACGAAGCCCCTACCCAAACCTGACTTCATAAAACACAGGATAAGTTTAAACCTCAAGAATATTTATACTTCAGAAATCAAGCAGGGATGATAGAAAAGTGATTTCAGAACTATAAACATTTTATCACGAATCAACTTAATTATCCTTCAATAAAATAAATAAGTGATTGAAACGTGGAAATGAAAATAAACACGTGTGCCGGGGAAAAGTTTTTTCTACATATCTGTGAAATACTCGGTAAAAACTCATGACTTTATGTGAACTGTAAAGTTCAAGGTTTAGTGATGTCATACTTGACTTTTATGTTTTTCCTCTCAGAACTGAATAACGATCAGTCTCTATCTTGCTCTTTTTAAGTAAAGGATTGCAGAATATTCTCTGCAACTTAATTATTTTAACTAATAAAATATAATGTAAATTCATGTACTTAAATTAACCATAATTCTTTCTTTCTCATTAAAATTAGTTACTCTAGTAAAAAGTGTGTATTAAAAACAAATCAGTGAACGCCACAAGATCTTGGATAATACAAAATTAAATAAATGTGGATAATACACTGGACACTGACCTCGCCGTAGACTTAACAGGTAAGAGAAATTTCCTTACCTATATTAACTGTTAAGAAAAGTGAAAGTTTTATTTATTAATTAAGAGAAGCTCCAATTGCCGTAGTTCACAATTTTTATCACTTAATTCAATAAAACATGGGAAAACAGAACCTGTCTATAACGAAGTATTTTTATGCACGCACCAAAAGAAATACCGTACAAATACACCTGCTCACACGAAAACCTGTCTGAAATGAAATAATTTCCTGGTCCCTATTGAATCTGTTTTTACAGTTTTAAATGGGCTTTTTTCAATAAAAGCTGTGAAAACGGAACATGTTTAAAACGTAATTATGTCTTAAATGTAAAAAAAATCATGGCCATACAACTATAACACTTCAATCGGAAACCTCTTCAAAATGAAGTTTTGTTTTTGTCTCTAGCTATTCCGCTTTTACGGATTTTATTGTATAATATTATTTTGGTTCATTTGATACAGTAAAACTTTCTAAGACGGAATCTCATATGATCAGAGAAAGATTCCGTTCTAGACATGTTTTTGTCTTAAAAAACATAATTATATGGCATGTCTTCCGTTGGGACCATAAATGTTTTTACGTTTAAATCCAGTTTCCGTTATAGACAGGTTCAGTTTGGATAGGTTTTATTGTAAAGTTAATGTATAAATGGTAGTTTTGCTTAAATAGTTGGTTTTAGAACATTCTGAAATCAATAAAAATAAATTGATTGATTTCAGAAGATGTTTTTACTGTTAATTATGTTGTGTGTTAAATTATATCTACAATTTTACCATTCAAATTAACTATTTTTATAATAAAAATTAAATTATTAAATTATTTATTACATAATCATAATCTCATTTGTAGATTAATTGGTGAATACATGTACAATCAACAAAACAAATGAATAAATCAAAAACATGTGAATTTTTTTGTCACAGTTAATTGCTGGTTAAAGTATATAAATATGACGAATATATTTTATGCTATAATTATATTTAATTTATAGATTAACTGATTACTACATATGCACTCATCAAAAGAAATAAATGCACCAAAAAGCACACGAAATACTTCTATCGCAGTTAATTGTTGCTAATAAAATAAATAAATACAATTTAAATATTTTATCGTATAATAATAATTTGTTTTGTAGGTTAACTGAATAACACATATATGCATATAAATAAATTTTACACAAAAGGCCCGAACCATACTTATCAGACTTAATTGCTAATAATAATGTTTATAAATAAAAATTTTCTGTGGTTAAATTTATAAAAATCTTTTAATCCATAGGTTTTTAATAATTGCTTCTTTTGAAAGTTTTTTAATTAATCAGTAAATTTATTATCCAGAAAGGGGTAAACGTTAGTTGTAAAAGTTTTAATAGCTCTAAACTTTATAAGACAAAATATATATTTTTTCGCAATTTAATATAAATTAAAGCAGTAACATATTTAATGAATCATAACAAAAGCTGAAAAAAAGAAACGTAAATTGTAATTAGGCCAATTTAGTAAGATTTTTGCAATCTTTATTAATAATATTAAAAGTTAGTCTCATTATTATAATGATGCTCTTTATAAGAAAGCAATCTACTTCATAAAATACGTTCGGCAAATTATATTTTCGATAAAATAACTGCTTATGTTATTTTTTTTTTCGTTTTCCATTTTAAAACTATAATAATAAAATTCTATTTAATAAACCCATTTTTTTAGATTGAACAATATTTCCAATTTTCTTCTCTTTACTATTTTAATTGGGAAAATGAGTATTTTTTAAAATGGCTGTAATAATTAGTATAAAATACAGAAATACTCATGTTATAATATTCTTTAAAAACCTATTTCTGTAATGAATGTATTAAATTTTATTATTATTATTATTTCATAAACTTTATTTAGCTTACTAATATGTCTATTTTTATGAATTTTGGTTACTCTACATTTTATAACGTATTTTCTATCGTCAATTATACAGTAAATATTCCTTTTAAAATGTATTAATATTTTAACATAAATAAATAATCATCCTAATTAAAAATTTTCTGTCAATGATATTTAAATAAGTATTAGAAAAAGTTTTGGCTAAATTCATTTAACTATAATAAATAACTATGAATATTTTATGTTTTTTTATATATATATTTTAATTTTGTACATAAGTATTTTTTAAAACGCAGGTAGTAATTAGTATAAAATATTCAAATATTTGGCATATATTATTTTTTAAAGAAAAATAATCCTTTAGTACATGTAAAAACTACTTTAATTATTTCTTCCATTGTATTAGTTTATTATTAAAGAACTAATTTAAAAAGTATCCTGCATTTCATTAATTATTTTCTATTGTTATATATACATTATCAGTCATATTATTAATATATCTCTATTCTTTTTCAGTTGCTAGTATGCAATTCTATTGTTAATTATGCAGTTTTTATTAGCTTTAAAATGTTAGAACGTTTAACAGTTGCGTAACATTTTCAAGTTAATAAATATTTATCTTAATTAATTATTTTCTGTCTGTGATATGAAACAAAACATAATGCTTTGTAAAAGTTTATTTGAATCTACTGAAATAAAACACTAAAAATGTTGTAAAAAGTGTTCTCTCATTAATTATATTTCTTGTAAAGGAACCGTTTACATTATTTTAACACTTTGGTTCTTAAAACATTAATAAGAAATTCTAATAAATCCTTTTCTTATATTAATGAATTTTAAATTTTTCGCCTGTTTAATATTATAATTGGGAAAATAAATATTTTTAAAAACGCTGGTAAGATTTTGTACAAAAAACATAATTACTCCGCTTATAATTTTCTTTGAAAAAGTATTCCATAATGAATGCATATAGTATTTGTTTATTTTTCTTTTGTTTTAATTTGCTTATTATTAAAAAGTCTCATTTTATAAATTTTAGTTGGTTTATATTTTATATTTGTTTTATATTTAATTATTTTGTATTTATTCATTTAAGAATAGCTTAACAATTTTAAGTTAATAAATAATTATCCTAATTAAAGATATTTTCACCGAGATATTAATTACAAACAAAAAATTACTAAATGCATTTGAATGTAATCCAAGAAATTAGTATAAATGTCTTTTACTATATTACTGCAAATTATTTTCTTGCATAAGAACCGCTTACGTGTTTGTTTTTTTTTCCTTTTTTTTTTAAAGCATCATTACAAAATTCTGTTTAATGAATATTTTCGATTTTTAAAATTTTGCCTGTTTAATATTTCAATTGGAAACATGGTTTTTTTTTTTTTAAAGGCCGGTTGTAATTAGTATAAAATTCAGAAATACTAAGCTTTCATTTTTTATGATTATTATTAATTATTCTCTATTGTTAACTGTACAGTAACTATTCGTTTAGTTTCAAGATGTATTAAAATTTTTTGGTTAATACACAATTATCCAAGTTAAATATTTTTTATTACCGATATTAAATATAAAAGCACGCTTTGAAAAATTAATTTAAATGTAATCAAAGAAATTGCCGTGAATGTCGTAAAATATATTCCTTCAAATTATAATTCGTATAAAGGAACCGTTTAATATATATTTCCGTTTTTATTTTTAAAATTTGACTGAAAAATTTGTTATATATATATATATATATATATATATATATATATATTGCAGATTAAATATTTTAACTAGGAACATAACTATTTTTTTAAAAAACGCTAGTAATAATTAGTATAAAGAGCAGAAATGTTAGTTTATAATATTCTTAATTTTATTTAGCTTATTTTAAAATTTGTCTAATTTTATGAATTTTGGTTTGTCAGTATTTAATATATATATATTTTTTTTTTTTTAGATTTAATTTTAGTGTAAGTATTCATGTAAAAAAAATATTTTTTAAGTTAATAAATAATTATCCTCATTATATATTTTTTTCTAGGTTTTAAAACAGCAAAAAACCTTTAATAAATTCATTTGAAAGTAAATAAAATAAGTTGAAACTGGTGTGAAACGATAATAACTAAAGTATCTTCTTAAAACACCATCAAAATTTTTAAAATGCGCTAGGCTGAATGAGCTTAAGTCCAATGATAATCTTATTATTACTAAAGCTGATAAAGGTGGTCAAATTGTTCTTATGGATAAAAAAGATTATTCTGATAAAGTTTATGCTCTCTTATCTGAAAGTCCTTATGTTGAAGTTAAAAAAGATCCTACTAATTCGCATCTTTCCACTCTCAAGAAAGCTGTTAAGAATTCTGCTGTTTTAAATGACAACACTAAACATTGTGTTATTCCTTCTTCAGCCATCTGTGCTCGTTTTTATGCTTTGCCTAAAGTTCATAAAACCAATGTCCCCTTAAGACCTATTGTCTCTAATATTGGTACTGTTTCTTATCCTCTTGCCAAATTTTTAACATCCATTTTTTCTCCTTTATGCATTTCTAATTCTCATACGATAAAAAATTCTTATGATTTTGTTGGTAAATTAAAAAATATTAACCCATCCAATTGTTCTATGCTTTCTCTTGATGTTAAATCTTTATTTACTAATGTTCCGATTGAAGGCGCTCTTTCTTGCTTGGAAACAAGATTACGTGAATTTCATTTCTCTGATATTGAAGTCAAAGATTTTGTTAATTTAACTAAAATTTGCATCTCTCAAACTACCTTTGAATTTGATAATAAATTTTTCAAACAATCAGACGGCTTAATCATGGGTAATCCTTTATCTCCAATTCTTTGTGATATTTATATGCATTATTTTGAGGAAAAATTATTAAATCTGGTTAATTTTAAATGTTGGATGCGTTCTGTTGACGATACTTTTGTTTTAGTTGATAATTCTTTTGATATTTCTACCATTCTTCAAACTGTCAATTCTATCGACCCACATATCCAGTTTACTTTTGAGTTAGAAAATTGTAATAAACTTCCTTTCCTTGATGTTTTAGTTATCAAATGTGATTCTTCTTTCAAAACTTGTGTTTATAGAAAACCTTTCTCTGTCTCTAACCCACCTCATGCTCTCTCAAATCATCCTGTCAACCAAAAAATAGGTGTATTTTATACGTATGTAAATCGTGCTCTCAAAATTTGTTCCGACTCTGCATCCCTTAAGGATGAACTTAAGTACTTAAAAACTGTTGCTATCAAAAGAGGTTTCAATCCTTCTGTTATCAATAATGCTGTGAAAAAATTCAATAGACCATCTAATAAATCTACTCTTTCCAAATCTGTGAAAAGCAAACCTGATAATTTGGTTGTCCTCCCTTTTTATCCTCCTTTATGTTTCAAATTAGCTAAAGTTTTAAGACGCTTCAATTTTAACATTATATTTAAACCTGTCAATAAATTCAAATTCCCCTCCACCAAATCTCCTGTTCCTGATCTTCGTAAATGAGGAATTTATAATGTTCCTTGTAATGACTGTGATTTATCTTATATTGGTCAAACTAAAAGAAATCTCAAAATCCGCTTAAAAGAAAACTCTCGTTATGTTACTAATCAAGAAATTTCTAAATCTTCTATTGCCAAGCACTCTTGGGATTCGGGCCATTGTTTTAATTTTTTAAATGCAAAAATTATCTTTAATGCCAATAGTATCTCTGAATTGGACTTTCTTGAAAATTTAGCTATTTACTTTAATCGTGAAGTTATTGTTAATGATAAATCTGATTCCACAATGCTCTCTGCTGCTTGGAAAAACCTCTTCAGTACTACCATATAATTTTTTTTTGTATTAATTAATATTAGTCTGTTTATATATATATTAATATATTTTGGTTACTTATTTATTTCTTAATTTTCATCTGTTTCCATTTTTTAATATATCTGTTTTTTTTTTTTTTTTTTTTTTTTTTTTTTTTTGCCCCTTCTATTTTGTATTCTATTGTCTTGATTTTACTCTTCTGTGATTGGCTGTTGTCCTCTCCTTCTGTTTTCCTATTGGCTGTTGATTTCTACTTTCCTATTGGCTGTTGTTTCAGCTTATTTCCTCTCCCTTATCTCTCATTTCAGTCTTGCTGCTGCTTTCATAGTAGAAGCATGTCTTTTTGCGCCTGACGAAGAAAGACTCAGATCTTTCGAAAGGCCTAGCGCATTTTAAAAATTTTGATGGTGTTTTAAGAAGATACTTTAGTTATTATCATTTGAAAGTGATCAAAGAAGTTACTATGAATCCAATAAAATATATTCCCAGAAAATTATATTTCTTTCATAAAAAATATTTATGTTATTCGTCGCATTTGTTTTTAAAGTATCATGACAAAATTCTATTAAATGAACATTTAATTTATGTTAAATGATTTTTTAATATCAGTTTTTGACTGTTTAATATTTTAATTACGGACATAAGCATTTAGAAAAGCACCGCTAATTATTAGTAGAAAATTCAGAAACACTAATCTTATAATATATTTTCAGAAAGTATTTCTATAATTAATATGTAAAATATTTGTTTCTGTTATTTTTCCATTTAATTTAGCTTATTATAAAATATGTCTTAATTCATTAATAAATATTCGAACATTAAATCAAACAAATATATCACAAAGCACATAAAATATTTTTATCAGAATTAATTGTTGCTAACAATATTTTAAGAATATGTAAATTCTGTGTAAATAATATTGGAAACTATTCTGATCCATAAGCTTTAGACAAATTCCACAATTGAAAGTTATTTAATTTATGAGTTTATCCATTATGCAAAATTGCGTAAATGGTAATTTTAAAATCTTAAAAGCTTTAAATGTGTAACAGCAATTTTTTTTTTTCAATTTATGATAATTTACAACAATAAGTTATGTAATTAATTATAATAAAAGTCAAAATGAGAAAGGTAAATATATTCCACAGATGAATTTTTCTATGAAAGAATTGCTTATGTTTTTTTTTTTTTTTTTTTTTTTTTTTTTTTTTTTTTTGTTTTTGGTATTTTAAGTATGATAATAAAATTCTATTTAATAAACACGTTTTTGTGTTAATCATTTTTTTTTTTGCCTCTTTAACATTTTAATTGAAAACATATTTTTTAAATGCTAGTAATATTTAATGCAAGTGTATAAAATAATTTTCTTAATTTATTTCTTCCATTTTATTTAGCTTATTATAAAGGGTCTAATATTTTAAAAATTCTACATTTTACTCATTATTTTCTATTTTTAATTATACAATAACCGTTATATTACTAATAAAGTTCTACTGTTGTTCTATTCTTTGTATGCAGTTCTATTGTTAATAAGAGTGTATTTATTTTCTTAAAACTGTTAGTACGCTTAAGAATCTACTAACAATTTGAAGTTAATAAAATAATCATCCTAATTAGAATATTTTTCAAATATTTTAAATACCAGTATAAGAGAACGCATTGTTCAATGTATTTTAATTTAATCAAAGAAGATGCTATGAATACATTAAATGACATTCAAGCAAATTGTATTTCTTATATATAACCGCTTATGTTTTTTTTTTTCTTTTACCGCATTATTATAAAATTCTTTTAACAAACCTTTTCTTATGTTAAATGTTTTCTTAATTTTTTGCATGTTAAATATTGTAATTGGGAACATACTTTTAATATCTTTGAAAAAAGATTTATTAATAAGTATAAAATGCACGAATAGTTTATATTATTTTTTGTAAAATTGCTCCTATAATGAATCTATAAAATACTTTTTTAATTATTTCTTTAATTTTATTTAGCTTATAAAATATATATAATTTATTTTTCTATATTTCATTAATTATTTTCTACTATTAATTAATCAGTAACTATTCATTTAAGATTGCATTAAATTTTTTGATAAATAAATAATCATCCTAATTAAATCTTTTATATCTAGCATTGTAGTTATTAAAAAATATTAAATTCATTTGAGTAATCAAAGAAAGTACTTTGAATGTCGTAAAACACATTCCTGTAAATTACATTCCTTATATAAAAACAGCTTGTGTTATTTTTTCGTTTTGGGTTCGAAAGCATGATCATGAAACTCTATTTAATGCACTTTTTTTCTTATGAAGGATTAAAAAAAAAATCAACGTTTTACTTTTAATTAGAAACATACATAATTATTTTTTAAACGCTGAAAAATAACTAGAATAGTATTCAGAAATTATCGGCTTATAATATTTCTTAAAAAACCGCTTTTATAACGAATGTATAAAATATTTGTTTAATTTGTCATGCTGTTTTAGCTTATTATAAAGTATATTTATATAAGTTTTGGTTAGCCTTTAATTTATTTTTTTTCTAGTTATACTGTAATTATTCGTTTAATAATACCTTAATATTCTTTAAGATAATTCATAATCATCCTAAATAAATATTTTCTATCTCGAATATCAAATGCCACAAAACTTATCAACAATTATTTGAATTTAATCAAAGTACTATGAATGTCTTAAAATACATTACCGCCTATTTTATTTGTCATTTAAAAACGACTTATGTTATTTTTTTCTGATTTTAAAGCATGATTACGAAATTCTAATATTATTTTCTTATGCTAAATGTATTTTTTCTTTTGTTTAATACTTTAATTAGAACCATAAGTATTTTTAAGAGACCCGAAAAATTAGTATAAAAGGATAATATTATCTGGCATTAAAATACTCAGATTACAATATTCTTTGGTAAAATACTTTTATAATTGATATGTTAAAATATTTTATTTATATATATATATATAAATAATATTTAAAATTTATTAAATAATCATTAAATTTTTTCTGTCAACGATATTAAATATTAAAATAATAAGGAAAAATCATAAACCAAGCATAGATAATGCAACACTTCGCAACACATTCAGGTTACTATAACGAAACTTCAACGTTTAGTTAGGTGAAAGAAGGGAGCTAAGTAAACAATACAGAAAAATCATAACACTTTTAAAAACAAAATTTAAACTATTACCGCCAATAATCGGAACACTATTCAGATACTTTTGTGAAACCCTGTATATGATATGCTATAAAGTTGTAGATGTACTACATATACATAGTATGCGAAAATTTAGTTCAGTTAGGAAACGCATAACATGGTTGAAAATTCCCCTTCAGCAATTTCTTAATAAAAGGAAATGTACTCAGATCTTTTGTGCAACCCTGTATATGAACTATAGAATTTATACTTACCAAGTAATATACAAAAAATTATTTAACTTTAAAAACACTCACCTAAACTGAAAACACACTTGAAGCAATTATCGCTCATAGACAATACTCTTCGAATTAATTTAAGTGTCTTTGTAAATGAACGATAAATTCTATGACACCATATTATACAGTAAACATCTTCTATGTATATCAATTTTACTATGTTTGAAATCGTGTAACATCATTAAAATCTGTTGCAAACGAATTTTCCCCTCAGGTCTTAATGTTACGAAATTATTTTGAGTGTCCCTGTAAACGAAATGTCAATGCTACCCACTTCTTTTTCAATACCGAACATGCCATAGTAAATCTCAATAACATATAGCAATTATATACCAATCCGACTATAGTATTTACGTGAGTTAGAGCATGGACAGACAGACAGACAGATGGCCAGACAAACCAAAATCATAAACACTTTTCCACTATGTTGGAAAGTACTAAAAAAACGCTAAATTCGCTTGAATGTAATCAAAGAAATTACTATGAATGTCATAAAATATATCTCCGCAAATTATATTTCTTTTAGAAGAAACGCTTATGTTATTTTTTTCATTTTGGATTTTAAACCATTGTTATCAAATTCTGTTTAATGAACCATTTTTCTTATTTTAAATCACTTTTAAAAGGTTGGCCTATTAAAGATTTTAATTGCGAATGTAAGTATTTATGTATTCAAATCAAAACTGCTTATTTTGAAACACATTTTTAAATTCATTTTTGCTCTAAAATGCATCCAATTGGCAGGTCCTCTTATTCAGAAACTTTATAATGTCCGAAATTGGTCGATTTTTTGATAAATGCAGAATATATTTCAAAAAATGCTGTCAAAGTGGACATTTTGAACCGAATTTCCCGAAGCGATAGCGCTGGTAACAAAAAAAAATAATCGTACTGTGAAAATAATTCTTTGTAAATCAATTTCTAATTAATTCAACGAAAAATATAAACATGGGTCCCTTATAGATCTGTTCATAAATCACCTCACCAAGTTTCATGTTTTTACTTTTAATAATGAGTCTGAAAATGTGTCTCAAAATTTTGAGTTGTTGAGCGTGGAAATTTTTTTTTAATACCGCCTTAAACGAGGGTAGATCTTAGTATAGAATACAGAAATCCTCATCTTATAATATTCTTTAAAAAATTACTCCTGTAACGAATAAATAAAATGTTTGCTTATTTATTTTTTTATTTTTATTTAGTTTATTATAAAATATGTCTCATTTTATAAATGTTAATTTGTCTGTAATATTCTTGCGACATTTAATTTTACTGCAACTATTCATTTAAGAATACCTTAATATTTTTAAATTAATAAATAACCATCATAATTAAACGTTTTCCATCTAGGATATTAAATAAAATGAATATTTGCTAAATTCATTTGAATGGAATGAAAGAATCTACTATGAATCTTGTAAAATATGTTTAAGTAAATTAAATTTCTTGTATAAAACCGTTTACTTTTTTTTTTTCGTTTTTATTTTTAAAACATGATTTTGAATTCATTAAACATTTTCTCCTATTAAAAGATTTTTAAACTTTTTGCCTGCTTACTATCTTAATTGGTAACATAATTATTTTTTTAAGTAAGTAATAATTAGTACAAAATGCAAAAATACTCGGTTTATTAATATCATTTATAAAATTTCTTCTTTCTTTTCTTCACATGAATGCATAAAATATTTCTTTATTTATTCCATTTTATTTAGCTTATTATAAAAGAATTATTTTTAAAAGTTTAGTTTTACCCATATTTAATTGATTATTTTCTACAATAATTTTATTATAACTATTTATTTAACAATATTTATACATTTTTAAAGTAATCAATATAATCATCCTAATTAAACATTTTATATCAATAGCATTATACATCATAAACTCTTTTCTAAATTCATTCGAATGCAATCAAAGAAATTACTATTACTTTATCAAATGATAATTTCACTTCATCTCTTTTAAGCATTCTTAGAACTCTTTCAAGTAATAATATGAAAGATTCATCAAATAAATTATTCTATTAATTTGCCTGTAATACCTTTCAGTAAATATTAGGTTATGTCTAGTATTTACAAAAAAGACTCACTTTGAACTGAGGCATACACCCTTTATTTAGCATAAAAGAAATTGGCAACTTTGTATGTATTGAGAGCGCAGTAATGAATTCAGATCTCGTAACAGCTGACAAGTCTCTTTTAAGCTAAATTTTCGCCTGAAGGGATGAAAGGGTGAAGTGGAAAGAGTGGAAAATAGTAATAAATTCTGAAATTTTTTCCAATATTTTTTCTGTGTTTAAAAAAGAGATCGGGGACATTTTTTATTTTATTCTACATTCGTAAGAAAAACGTATTTAATTCTTGATTTAAAAAATTTCAACTTCCAGTTTTTTTTAAATTTATTTACACATTTTTATGTGTATTACAGGCTATTTTTGTATCGATGCCTGCATGCTTGTCTGTCTAGAAACTGTCTGTGTGTTAAACAAACTGTTGTGTGTGCTATAACTTAAGATATATTGCAAGTAATTCCATGAAACTGCATATTTAGATTGATCTTGACATAATTTGATGCGGATTAGATTTTGATGTTTATCGCTCAATAGGTGGCGTTGGTATGCAGTATTTTACATCATGTGCTTGATAGCTATGTCTCCGCAGCTATGGGATGGAATTACACAAAACTTAATGTGTAAGATTTGTATAATTAGAAAAATAAAATAAAGCTGATTTAATTTTTGTTTTGATTATTCAAATGGGGGGCATTGCTATACTATACTTTCTACTATGAACATTATGACAGTATCTCAATTTCTATTGAGTAGAAATGCAGAAAATTTTATATTTTAGTTTATTAAGATTATATTTTCCAATTTTGGTCTTGCATACAGAATAGGGTATGGGGGTTGTTTATCTTTTTATGTGTTTATGATTCTATGTTAAATTCAAAGTAATGCACTACACTTCATATCATTATTTGTTAGTATGTAATTCAGCTATTTAAATTAATATATTTGACTGATATATAAGAAATTTGTGAGGGCCACAAGTTGTCTTACTATGGAATGAATTAGAATAGTTCTCCATTACGTTTTACGCTGATTTATATTGACTTTCTTTCTTTATTGTTGTAAATTATATGTCTTACAAAACATGTACGGTTTCTGCTATATACATATCTAGAAACTAACAATAAATTTAGTGAAACTGAGAAAACTAAATACAGTAATAACATCCGATTTTGTTTAATCATATGAAATTATTTTCAATTAATAGTGCTTCTTATCTGTTGGTGTGAAACTAATGTAACTTTCAACATTTTAGCAATATTTTTGATATTTTGTAAGATGTTGTTGTTAATATTATTATTATTATTATTATTATTATTATTATTATTATTAAATGGCTCCTGACAGCATATTTACTTACAAAATCAAGCAGGGCGGTCGCTCTGCCAAGCCAAGCTTAAAAAAAAACACCACACAAACAACGCCAAGAACTGGAATAAAGACCGCTAATCAAGCAGGGCGGTCGCTCTGCCAAGCCAAGCTTAAAAAAAAAAAACGCCACACAAACAACGCCAAGAACTGGAATAAAGACCGCTAATGCTTATATACAGAAAGCAACTTCGCAATGTTAAATCGACAAAACATGCCAGATTAAAATATCAGATATCAAACAAACCAAGCGTCGTAGAAAAAAAAACGAAAACTAGAAGAATCTAAGGAAGAATTTCTTCAATTTAAGACCAAACTCATCTTCATAAGTGATTTATAAACAGAGATATAGCTTTTTTTAAACAACGTCGAGTTACTTAAAATGATCACTATTTTCTTCGTCAAACTTTTTTTTTCAAACAAGCTACAGGCCTTAATATTGGGCAGAATAAAAAAAGGATTGCATTTTTGGATAAGTAATTACGTAATCTATGTGCTTTTATAAAATTCAGTGTAAAAAAAAATATTTTCTATCCTTAATTAGCAAAAAACTGTTAATTAACTTGGCGATTAAAAAATTATGCCAAAACAGAGATAAAACCCGCCAACGACCATGTACCATCTGTATTAAAATAGCACAAATCAGTTACAGGTTATAATATAACCACATCAAATTTCATCTGCAAGTCAGCCATTTTCTTCTGAAGATATTTTTTTTTTAAATAAAACTTCACAATTATAAGAACACATATTTTATCAAATAATTAAATATGACTGCAAACTGTGGCAGATGATTGTTTCTAACATGAATAAGTATGAGAAATTGCCGGTTACGGGTATGGATCTGGGTAGCTCAGTGGCAGAGCGTCGGCATGGTACACATAAGGTCCCAGGTTCGAGTCCAGGCCCTGGGCAATTTTTCACTTATGTTTGTTTAGTGTATTTAATTGTCTGATAAAATGCGTGTTCTTATAAATATTGTAAAAGAGAGTAATCAGACGTAGTGTTTATGCTTTAAAAATATTTTAAATATATAATTTACGTTTTTAGAAAGATCTTTAAAAATAAATTAGTTTTTGAGGGAAGATGTACCTTCTAAAATGTATACATTAAGAGTTATCGCCATTTAAAATTTCTTTCAAAACGTAAACAAAAATTTTGAAATGAATTAAATGTGATTCATTTATTTCTAAAAATAAAAAAACACGGTAAAGGACAGGCATTTCGTTGGCAGGAATACCTTTCACGTCATCTACTATATATACGAGGCTAGCGAAAAAGAAAGGCTACCGCGGTGCTTTACGCGTATCTTTTTTTACAGACCGCGGGAATCACGTGAGGCTCGAACCCACCAATGCAGGTGTACGGAAAGAGCATCACGTCACTCTAGTGGTCTGTAAAAAAAGATAAGTAGAACGCACCGCGGTAGCCTGTCTTTTTCGTTAGCCTCACTATATATATAAAACACAAACGAAAATTTCGTTCCGCTCCTTTATAACTCGAGATCTGCTGAATGGAATTTGATGGAACTTGCACTGTTCGAGAGATAATTTTTCAGGGAAGGTTTTAGTATGTAACACAACGTTCTACGTATAATAGCTATCGAATTATGATAGAAAGTTCTGTTATTTTGGCCGAAAAGGTTACCATTGCTAATTTTTTGGCTATCATTACTGTTGCAGAAAGAAATGAAAAGGCTATACATCTCGAAAAATAAAAGAAAAACTGTTACTAATTTTATTTAAAAAAAAAAAAAAGAAAGAAAGAAAGAAAAAAAAAAGAGTTTTGATGAGAGAATATTATAAAACGAAAATATTCAATTTAAACATGATTAGAAATGTTCATAATGCTTAAAACATTATTCAAGGGGCAAGATTTCTATTGAAACAAATTTGGCGATTTATCTTTTGTATTTGGCGATTTTGATTTTACTTTTGACCCCAAACAATTTGATTTTAAGCCAAAAAGTGTCTTTTTTTGTTGCAGAAAGAATTGAAATGGCTATACATCTGGAAAAATAAAAGAAAAAACTGTTACTAATTTTATTTTTTTTAAAAAGAAAGAAAAGAAAAAAAAAGAAAAACAGTTTTGATGAGAGATTTTAGGCCAAAAGGTGTTTTTTTTTTCAAGTGTACGACTGCATTTTCGCAGTATTTTTTTTTGGTACTTTTTGGTTAGCCGGGCGCCAGTGATATATATATATATATACACACACATATATACACATATATCTACACAAATACATGTATATACATACATATATATATATATATGTGTGTGTGTGTGTGTGTGTTCATATATCACTGGTGCCCGGCTAACCGAAAAGTACCTTTTTTTATTCAAATGCAAACTATATTAATGGCAATATACTTCTATTTACTTCTACATATATGAAATTTCGTTCCGGCTGCTTATAACTCGAGTTCTGCTGAATGCATCTTCGTAGAACTTAAACTAAGATAATTTTTAAGGGAAGGTTTTAATGTATAACATATCGTTCTACGTAGCTTAGTTGTATAATTATTCTGGGAAGTTCTATAATCAGATCAATCCGATTATGAAAGATTAGCCTTTTTAAAAGATTTTGCCGAATGTATTTCGATGGAACCTATACTGTTAAATAATTTTCTAGGGAACGTTTTATTATATAACGTTGCTTAGTTCTAGAATTATAGGGGGAAATTCGAAAATCGGGTGACCATTTTTTTTATCAAATATTAGCCTTTTCAATATTTGATTCCGATTATGAAAGATTAGCCTTCTAAAAAAGTTCTACTGAACGGATTTTGATGAGAATTGTATTGTTAGTTAGATGCTATTTCAGAAATGGTGTTAATGTACTATATATTGTCCTACGTTGCTTAGTCCAACAGTTATGTGTGAAGGTTATATAGTCAAGAGAACCCGATTCCGAAATATTAGCCTTTTTGATAGTTTTTACTGGGCGTATTTTTTGCGACTTGCATTGTTAAGTAGATAATTTGTAAGGATTGTTTTAGTATATTTTATATCGTTTTGTTGTTTTAGAATTATGTGGAAAAGTTCAATAATCAGATTATCAAAGATTAGCCTTTATAAAAACTTCTTCTGAATGGATTTTGTTAGTTAATTTGTTTGCATTGTTATTTCGATAATTTTTAGTGATGGTTTTAGTATATTGCATATAGTTTTATCATTCTTTAGCAAACCCTAACTGTAAATGACCAAATAAAAGAGTTGGTCCTTAACAGCTAAAATTTTGACTGCACATTAGAAAATATAATAGCGCAATCGCGTCATTTTTCAGTAATGTGGAAGGATATTCCACGTAAATATACAGATTGCTTTCAAATACAAGGTCAAATTAAACGATATATTTCGTTTGATTCAGGGTTCATTTGTAGAAACCGACCAGCGCAGCGGGCGAAGCGGGCGTAGCTTGCTAGTTTTCCTATAAATTAATGAAATCCAGTTGTTAAATTATTTTTGTTTTAGAAGTGAAGTTTCCATTTAAATTTATTGTAACAGTACAATGTTTAATTGAATAAAATAATGTAAATCTAAGAAATTGCTAAGAAATTCCAAACATGCACAGGGCAACGTAAAAAAATAAAATAATAATAAACAAAAAATAAAAAATGGATAAATAAATAAATAAATAAATAAAAATCAGCTTTCAGAAATTCTAAAAATTGTTCCGCTATTCATATTATGTATCTTCGGGGTCCATCCTCCCACTTTCAGCTCTCCCACCCAAAGGGGAATCTTTTCTAAATTTTGCTGACACCTCTCATGTGATATATCGTTGGAAAAGTCTGTGAACGCTTAATCATAATATGCAGGGGGGGGGGGGGGGGGTATTTTCTAAATTTTGCACATACACCTCATGTGATACATCGTTGGAAAGGTCTGTGACCGCTTAATCCTATTATGCATCTCCGGTGTTCATCCCCCCTTTAGCCCCCCAAGCGCGATTAGCTTTCACCACCAGGGGACGCTTTCCTATATCTGTTCCTACGAGTCGGATCACGACGGGGTATGGCTCATTCGACTCGACATCAATAGAGCTTTCCGATTTTAGTTCGTTTTTTCACCACCAGGGGGCACTTTTCTATCTCTGGTTCTATGGGCTAGATCACGACGGGGTACAGTTCATTCGACTCGACATCTATAGCCTTAACGATTTCACTGCCCGAGGTTCATACAGAACAGATTGCGCTACCTGGTGGTGGAAGATGGAACTTGAGCGTGCGCAGCACGACTGCTATACGGTGCCGGAGGCAGCGGGGACCCGTGTCGGAAGTTAGTTTGGTTAGAGGTTTATACTATTCGATGTGCAAATTAAGGGATTATCCGGTGCCGAAGGCAGCGGAGAACCAGGTCGGAGGTTCGTTCGGTTCGAGGTTTATCTTATTCGAGGTTTTACAAGATTCGAGGCGCCGATATAAATTAGGGGTCCGCTAGCGGGCGAAGCCAGCTAGTGCTAATAATAAAAGAGCGTGATATCACGTTTGATTTCAAATGCAGCGCTGACACGCTATGTACGTATTGCATTTTTATTTATTTCATCGATAAGTCAGTGATATTTTTTAACGGGTGATAACAAGTATTATAACAAGCCACATTTAGAATGTTGTTATTAGTTTAATTTAAAAATCTACTGGTACTTCTAGTTAACCTTTTAAACAATGACTGAAAGTAAAATGTAATTTTAAATTATTTCTCATGTTTAGATTATTTAAATTATGTTTATTCTGTTTTAAAAAAAAAGAAATGATATCTACAAAAACAACTTTTCAAAAGTAAAAAAAAAGCCAAGCGTAAAAAAAAAAAGTTGTGGCTAAAAAATGGTGTGATATCAAATTTCCAAGCTATTATATTACTTTTTTAACTTTTTTCCATTAAATAAGTTATCATATATATAAGTCGAGTGCCTACGTATATGTTAATAGAAATCGTTTTCTCCTGTACTAAATACATCCTAACGAGTTTCTGAAAATTCAATTTTTTTCAAATTATGCATGATGGGCTTAGCGGCCATCTTTTCATATTTCTAAGCACCCAAATTTCTAAAGTAAAAGCGTAATATGTTTGCAATGTAATATGTTTATAACAATTTCGAACTTCAGATTTTAACTACGGACAGATAAATTAGATAAGACTGATATTTTGAGAAATTGATTTTTACTAGTTTGAAATTATTAATTACTGTAAAAAATAAATCATAAGATGAATCTTTAAGATAAGTCATCATTATCTTAAGACACAATTTTCAGATCATACAAATCTATAAATGAAACGCTTAAAATATTTGCTTAAATAACAATTTTGAACTTCGGATTTTAACTACGGATTTGGATGCTTAGAATTTTGTGAATAATATGCAAAGATGGCCGCCAAGCCCATATTGCATAATTTGAAAAAAATTGAATTTTCAGAAACTCGTTAGGATGTATTTAGTACAGGAGAAAACGATTTCTATTAACATATACGTAGGCACTCGACTTATATATATGATAACTTATTTAATGGAAAAAAGTTAAAAAAGTAATATAATAGCTTGGAAATTTGATATCACACCATTTTTTAGCCACAACTTTTTTTTTTTTTACGCTCGGCTTTTTTTTTACTTTTGAAAAGTTGTTTTTGTAGATGCTTATATACAGAAAGCAACTTCGCAATGTTAAATCGACAAAACATGCCAGATTAAAATATCAGATATCAAACAAACCAAGCGTCGTAGAAAAAAAAAACGAAAACTAGAAGAATCTAAGGAAGAATTTCTTCAATTTAAGACCAAACTCATCTTCATAAGTGATTTATAAACAGAGATATAGCTTTTTTTAAAAAAACGTCGAGTTACTTAAAATGATCACTATTTTCTTCGTCAAACATTTTTTTTCAAACAAGCTACAGGCCTTAATATTGGGCAGAATAAAAAAAGGATTGCATTTTTGGACAAGTAATTACGTAATCTATGTGCTTTTATAAAATTCAGTGAAAAAAAAAATATTTTCTATCCTTAATTAGCAAAATACTGTTAATTAACTTGGCGATTAAAAAATTTTGCCAAAACAGAGATAAAACCCGCCAACGACCATGTACCATCTGTATTAAAATAGCACAAATCAGTTACAGGTTATAATATAACCACATCAAATTTCATCTGCAAGTCAGCCATTTTCTTCTGAAGATATTTTTTTTTAAATAAAACTTCACAATTATAAGAACACATATTTTATCAAGTAATTAAATATGACTGCAAACTGTGGCAGAAGATTGTTTCTAACATGAATAAGTATGAGAAATTGCCGGTTACGGATATGGATCTGGGTAGCTCAGTCGCAGAGCGTCGGCCTGGTACGCATAGGGTCCCAGGTTCGAGTCCAGGCCCAGGTCAATTTTTCACTCATGTTTGTTTAGTGTATTTAATTGTCTGATAAAATGCGTGTTCTTATAAATATTGTAAAATAAAGTAATCAGACGTAGTGTTTATGCTTTAAAAAATATTTTAAATATATAATTTACGTTTTTAGAAAGATCTTTAAAAATAAATTAGTTTTTCAGGGAAGATGTATCTTCTAAAATGTATACATTAAGAGTTATCGCCATTTAAAATTTCTTTCCAAACGTAAACAAAAATTTTGAAATGAATTAAATGTGATTCATTTATTTCTAAAAATAAAAAAACACGGTAAAGGACAGGCATTTCGTTCGCAGGAATACCTTTCACGTCATCTACTATATATACGAGGCTAGCTATATATATAAAACACAAACGGAAATTTCGTTCCGTTCCTTTATAACTCGAGATCTGCTGAATGGAATTTGATGGAACTTGCACTGTTCGAGAGATAATTTTTCAGGGAAGGTTTTAGTATGTAACACAACGTTCTACGTATAATAGCTTTCGAATTATGATAGAAAATTCTGTTATTTTGGCCGAAAAGGTTACCATTGCTAATTTTTTGGCTATCATTACTGTTGCAGAAAGAAATGAAAAGGCTATACATCTCGAAAAATAAAAGAAAAACTGTTACTAATTTTATTTAAAAAAAAAAAGAAAAGAAAGAAAGAAAAAAAAAAAGAGTTTTGATGAGAGAATATTATAAAACGAAAATATTTAATTTAAACATGATTAGAAATGTTCATAATGCTTAAAACATTATTCAAGGGGCAAGATTTCTATTGAAACAAATTTGGCGATTTGTCTTTTGTTTTTGGCGATTTTTATTTTACTTTTGACCCCAAACAATTTGATTTTAAGCCAAAAAGTGTCTTTTTTTGTTGCAGAAAGAATTGAAATGGCTATACATCTGGAAAAATAAAAGAAAAAACTGTTACTAATTTTATTTTTTTAAAAAGAAAGAAAAGAAAAAAAAGAAAAACAGTTTTGATGAGAGATTTTAGGCCAAAAGGTGTTTTTTTTTTCAAGTGTACGACTGCATTTTCGCAGTAATTTTTGGTACTTTTTGGTTAGCCGGGCGCCAGTGATATATATATACACACACATATATACACATATATCTACACAAATACATGTATATACATACATACATATATATATATATATATATATATATGTGTGTGTGTGTGTGTGTGTGTGTGTGTGTGTGTGTGTGTGTGTGAGTGTTCATATATCACTGGTGCCCGGCTAACCGAAAAGTACCTTTTTTTATTCAAATGCAAACTATATTAATGGCAATATACTTCTATTTACTTCTACATATATGAAATTTCGTTCCGGCTGCTTATAACTCGAGTTCTGCTGAATGCATTTTCGTAGAACTTAAACTAAGATAATTTTTAAGGGAAGGTTTTAATGTATAACATATCGTTCTACGTAGCTTAGTTGTATAATTATTCTGGGAAGTTCTATAATCAGATCAATCCGATTATGAAAGATTAGCCTTTTTAAAAGATTTTGCCGAATGTATTTCGATGGAACCTATACTGTTAAATAATTTTCTAGGGAACGTTTTATTATATAACGTTGCTTAGTTCTAGAATTATAAGGGGAAATTCGAAAATCGGGTGACCATTTTTTTTATCAAATATTAGCCTTTTCAATATTTGATTCCGATTATGAAAGATTAGCCTTCTAAAAAAGTTCTACTGAACGGATTTTGATGAGAATTGTATTGTTAGTTAGATGCTATTTCAGAAATGGTGTTAATGTACTATATATTGTCCTACGTTGCTTAGTCCAACAGTTATGTGTGAAGGTTATATAGTCAAGTGAACCCGATTCCGAAATATTAGCCTTTTTGATAGTTTTTACTGGGCGTATTTTTTGCGACTTGCATTGTTAAGTAGATAATTTGTAAGGATTGTTTTAGTATATTTTATATCGTTTTGTTGTTTTAGAATTATGTGGAAAAGTTCAATAATCAGATTATCAAAGATTAGCCTTTATAAAAACTTCTTCTGAATGGATTTTGTTAGTTAATTTGTTTGCATTGTTATTTCGATAATTTTTAGTGATGGTTTTAGTATATTGCATATAGTTTTATCATTCTTTAGCAAACCCTAACTGTAAATGACCAAATAAAAGAGTTGGTCCTTAACAGCTAAAATTTTGACTGCACATTAGAAAATATAATAGCGCAATCGCGTCATTTTTCAGTAATGTGGAAGGATGTTCCACGTAAATATACAGATTGCTTTCAAATACAAGGTCAAATTAAACGATATATTTCGTTTGATTCAGGGTTCATTTGTAGAAACCGACCAGCGCAGCGGGCGCAGCGGGCGCAGCGGGCGCAGCGGGCGCAGCGGGCGCAGCGGGCGTAGCTTGCTAGTTTTCCTATAAATTAATGAAATCCAGTTGTAAAATTATTTTTGTTTTAGAAGTGAAGTTTCCATTTAAATTTATTGTAACAGTACAATGTTTAATTGAATAAAATAAGGTAAATCTAAGAAATTGCTAAGAAATTCCAAACATGCACAGGGCAACGCAAAAAAAATAAAATAATAATAAACAAAAAATAAAAAATAGATAAATAAATAAATAAATAAATAAAAATCAGCTTTCAGAAATTCTAAAAATTGTTCCGCTATTCATATTATGTATCTTCGGGGTCCATCCTCCCACTTTCAGCTCTCCCACCCAAAGGGGAATCTTTTCTAAATTTTGCTGACACCTCTCATGTGATATATCGTTGGAAAAGTCTGTGACCGCTTAATCCTATTATGCATCTCCGGTGTTCATCCCCCCTTTTGCCCCCCAAGCGCGATTAGCTTTCACCACCAGGGGACGCTTTCCTATATCTGTTCCTACGAGTCGGATCACGACGGGGTATGGCTCATTCGACTCGACAGCAATAGAGCTTTTCGATTTTAGTTCGTTTTTTCACCACCAGGAGGCACTTTTCTATCTCTGGTTCTATGGGCTAGATCACGACGGGGTACAGTTCATTCAACTCGACATCTATAGCCTTAACGATTTCAGTGCCCGAGGTTCATACAGAACAGATTGCGCTACCTGGTGGTGGAAGATGGAACTTGAGCGTGCGCAGCACGACTGCTATACGGTGCCGAAGGCAGCGGGGACCCGTGTCGGAAGTTAGTTTGGTTAGAGGTTTATACTATTCGATGTGCAAATTAAGGGATTATCCGGTGCCGAAGGCAGCGGAGAACCAGGTCGGAGGTTCGTTCGGTTCGAGGTTTTACAAGATTCGAGGCCCCGATATAATTTAGGGGTCCGTTAGCGGGCGAATCCAGCTAGTGCTAATAATAAAAGAGCGTGATATCACGTTTGATTTCAAATGCAGCGCTGACACGCTATGTACGTATTGCATTTTTATTCATTTCATCGATAAGTCAGTGATATTTTTTAACGGGGGATAACAAGTATTATAACAATCCACATTTAGTATGTTGTTATTAATTTAATTTAAAAATCTACTGGTATTTCTAGTTAACCTTTTAAACAATGACTGAAAGTAAAATGTAATTTTAAATTATTTCTCATGTTTAGATTATTTAAATTATGTTTATTCTGTTTAAAAAAAAGAAATGATATCTACAAAAACAACTTTTCAAAAGTAAAAAAAAGCCAAGCGTAAAAAAAAAAAAAAAAAAAAAAAAAAAAAAAAAAAAAAAAAAAAAAGTTGTGGCTAAAAAATTGTGTGATATCAAATTTTCAAGCTATTATATTACTTTTTTAACTTTTTTTCCATTAAATAAGTTATCATATATATAAGTCGAGTGCCTACGTATATGTTAATATAAATCGTTTTCTCCTGTACTAAATACATCCTAACGAGTTTCTGAAAATTCAATTTTTTTCAAATTATGCATGATGGGCTTGGCGGCCATCTTTTCATATTTCTAAGCACCCAAATTTCTAAAGTAAAAGCGTAATATGTTTGCAATGTAATATGTTTATAACAATTTCGAACTTCAGATTTTAACTACGGACAGATAAATTAGATAAGACTGATATTTTGAGAAATTGATTTTTACTAGTTTGAAATTATTAATTACTGTAAAAAATAAATCATAAGATGAATCTTTAAGATAAGTCATCATTATCTTAAGACACAATTTTCAGATCATACAAATCTATAAATGAAACGCTTAAAATATTTGCTTAAATAACAATTTTGAACTTCGGATTTTAACTACGGATTTGGATGCTTAGAATTTTGTGAATAATATGCAAAGATGGCCGCCAAGCCCATCATGCATAATTTGAAAAAAATTGAATTTTCAGAAACTCGTTAGGATGTATTTAGTACAGGAGAAAACGATTTCTATTAACATATACGTAGGCACTCGACTTATATATATGATAACTTATTTAATGGAAAAAAAGTTAAAAAAGTAATATAATAGCTTGGAAATTTAATATCACACCATTTTTTAGCCACAACTTTTTTTCTTTTTTTTTTTTTTACGCTTGGCTTTTTCTTAACTTTTGAAAAGTTGTTTTTGTAGATATATTAATTCTGAGAAAAACAACTTTTGAAAAGTACATTTCTCATTTAAAAATTTAATATTTTCTATCGCGTTGTTCATATTTTACGAATGTATCAAAATCTATTTATTAGTCAAGAATTCCACTTTCATTATTTTTATTAATTCTTAAAAAACTTACTTGAGGTAATTTTAAGGCTATGCCAAATAAATACTTTTAAGAACTTCTAAAATTGTTACCAAAGATTCGTAGATTTAAATAAGGTTTAAGAAACATTTTTTTTGTTTAGAATAAAAGAATTTATGCGTGTATGGAAGCCTTAATAATGAATTCAGATCCCGTAACAGCTGACAAGTACCTTTTTAGTCAAAGTTGTGACAAAAGAGCTGAAGGGGCGAAAGGAAAATATCAGAGCATGGTAATGAGTTTGGAACATTTTCTTGTGTTTCTTTGTATTTTACTGTTAACGAAAGAATGAATAAAATTATTTTCCAAAAGAAATGATGATTCACAAGTTTAAAGTAATCAAGATAATTTTTTACTTATTTACGATACAGTATTAACAGCTAATATCAAATTTCAAATTTTGGAATTTCTATTAGTTTTTTTTTTCATAAATTCGCTTCAACTATTTTGGATTTGATTTTAAATGGATTAAAGTATAATAGAAATATCCTATAAAAACACTGAAAAAAAGTTATCATACGTTATTTCCTGCTAGTATTTAAAAGATGTAATTCTTCTCTAGTTGTTTAAAAATTAATTACATGTAAGTGATTCTGTGAATAACTTTGTTGAGTATAATTGCTAAACATAAGCAAAAATTGTTCTTGTCAACAAATGCCTTTCATAGAATATTAACTTAGATAATAAAACTGAAAAGCAGTTTCAAAAGCATAAAATTTTTAAAAGCTTAAATTATGTATATTACGTTAAACATTTTTTGAACTATAGCTATAATTTCAGTTTTAATTAATGCAAGAAAAAAAAAGTACCTTTTAATTCGTGTACAGATTTTTGTAATTGTATGTGGTTTATTTTGCTAAAATGGATCATCTGCATATTAAGACATTTAAAAGTTCAACATCATGCTTTTATTGCATATTTAAGTTCGCATGTCAAAAAAAAAGTGAGAACACAAGGTTATCATTAATTCTCAATGATATATTAGTGCGCTATAAGTTGTTGAAAAATGAACCAATCGATATTAAAGAAACAAGGAGATTCAATCCGTACCTCCCGAGTTACAGAACATAGATAATAACCATTTTTTTATTAAAAACTCTAATTTTTTTATTTATTTAATATATTTTTCCATTGACCACAAACAACACCCAAAATCACTTTTATATGAAAAATATTAATAATGTTTTCAAATAAAGTTTTTTAATTTATTAAAAGCGACACTTTCGTATTAGTCGCATGCCAGGAGTTAACAATCGGAGAAATCGCCAAAGATTTCTCTACTTACAACAGACCATTTGATTCTGATAATTTCAATGGTTTAAGCACGTGATTCAATTACATCTATATTAAATTAACATCATTTTATTTATATTATTTTGCTATTTTATTTATTCATTGATGATGTTTTAATTTCGTTATGGACTAGTAGCCGGAAACAAATTCTGAATTATCTACATTGTTTTAAGTTTGAGGGCATTCATCTTTTGTAATCGGGTGGAACCCGATAGAAATAGATTTTAAAACAATCATGTTTGAAGATTATTTTAAAAACTATAAAAAAATAAGTAAATTGAGATATATTTTTAAAAAAATTGCTTTTGAAAAAACATTTTTTTTTTCTATTCGATGATGTAAAAATTTAAATTGTTCGATGTTTAGAAGTTAAAATAAATTGAAATTGCAATAAAAGCAAAATTTATTGGTCAGGTTTTGGCACCGTCAATATGACGTCAGCGTTATTCACGGACATGTTTTTGCTTTATGATATGGATGTCCGTTATGTAAACATATCTAGAACAATAATTGAAGTATTTCATTAGTTTTTTTTAATATGATAATTACATGTAAGTGAGATTAATTACATGTAAGTGATTCTGTGAATAACTTTGTTGAGTATAATTGCTAAACATAAGCAAAAATTGTTCTTGTCAACAAATGCCTTTCATAGAATATTAACTTAGATAATAAAACTGAAAAGCAGTTTCAAAAGCATAAAATTTTTAAAAGCTTAAATTATGTATATTACGTTAAACATTTTTTGAACTATAGCTATAATTTCAGTTTTAATTAATGCAAGAAAAAAAAAGTACCTTTTAATTCGTGTACAGATTTTTGTAATTGTATGTGGTTTATTTTGCTAAAATGGATCATCTGCATATTAAGACATTTAAAAGTTCAACATCATGCTTTTATTGCATATTTAAGTTCGCATGTCAAAAAAAAAGTGAGAACACAAGGTTATCATTAATTCTCAATGATATATTAGTGCGCTATAAGTTGTTGAAAAATGAACCAATCGATATTAAAGAAACAAGGAGATTCAATCCGTACCTCCCGAGTTACAGAACATAGATAATAACCATTTTTTTATTAAAAACTCTAATTTTTTTATTTATTTAATATATTTTTCCATTGACCACAAACAACACCCAAAATCACTTTTATATGAAAAATATTAATAATGTTTTCAAATAAAGTTTTTTAATTTATTAAAAGCGACACTTTCGTATTAGTCGCATGCCAGGAGTTAACAATCGGAGAAATCGCCAAAGATTTCTCTACTTACAACAGACCATTTGATTCTGATAATTTCAATGGTTTAAGCACGTGATTCAATTACATCTATATTAAATTAACATCATTTTATTTATATTATTTTGCTATTTTATTTATTCATTGATGATGTTTTAATTTCGTTATGGACTAGTAGCCGGAAACAAATTCTGAATTATCTACATTGTTTTAAGTTTGAGGGCATTCATCTTTTGTAATCGGGTTGAACCCGATAGAAATAGATTTTAAAACAATCATGTTTGAAGATTATTTTAAAAACTATAAAAAAATAAGTAAATTGAGATATATTTTTAAAAAAATTGCTTTTGAAAAAACATTTTTTTTTTCTATTCGATGATGTAAAAATTTAAATTGTTCGATGTTTAGAAGTTAAAATAAATTGAAATTGCAATAAAAGCAAAATTTATTGGTCAGGTTTTGGCACCGTCAATATGACGTCAGCGTTATTCACGGACATGTTTTTGCTTTATGATATGGATGTCCGTTATGTAAACATATCTAGAACAATAATTGAAGTATTTCATTAGTTTTTTTTAATATGATAATTACATGTAAGTGAGATTAATTACATGTAAGTGATTCTGTGAATAACTTTGTTGAGTATAATTGCTAAACATAAGCAAAAATTGTTCTTGTCAACAAATGCCTTTCATAGAATATTAACTTAGATAATAAAACTGAAAAGCAGTTTCAAAAGCATAAAATTTTTAAAAGCTTAAATTATGTATATTACGTTAAACATTTTTTGAACTATAGCTATAATTTCAGTTTTAATTAATGCAAGAAAAAAAAAGTACCTTTTAATTCGTGTACAGATTTTTGTAATTGTATGTGGTTTATTTTGCTAAAATGGATCATCTGCATATTAAGACATTTAAAAGTTCAACATCATGCTTTTATTGCATATTTAAGTTCGCATGTCAAAACAAAGTGAGAACACAAGGTTATCATTAATTCTCAATGATATATTAGTGCGCTATAAGTTGTTGAAAAATGAACCAATCGATATTAAAGAAACAAGGAGATTCAATCCGTACCTCCCGAGTTACAGAACATAGATAATAACCATTTTTTTATTAAAAACTCTAATTTTTTTATTTATTTAATATATTTTTCCATTGACCACAAACAACACCCAAAATCATTTTTATATGAAAAATATTAATAATGTTTTCAAATAAAGTTTTTTAATTTATTAAAAGCGACACTTTCGTATTAGTCGCATGCCAGGAGTTAACAATCGGAGAAATCGCCAAAGATTTCTCTACTTACAACAGACCTTTTGATTCTGATAATTTCAATGGTTTAAGCACGTGATTCAATTACATCTATATTAAATTAACATCATTTTATTTATATTATTTTGCTATTTTATTTATTCATTGATGATGTTTTAATTTCGTTATGGACTAGTAGCCGGAAACAAATTCTGAATTATCTACATTGTTTTAAGTTTGAGGGCATTCATCTTTTGTAATCGGGTTGAACCCGATAGAAATAGATTTAAAAACAATCATGTTTGAAGATTATTTTAAAAACTATAAAAAAATAAGTAAATTGAGATATAGTTTTAAAAAAATTGCTTTTGAAAAAACATTTTTTTTTCTATTCGATGATGTAAAAATTTAAATTGTTCGATGTTTAGAAGTTAAAATAAATTGAAATTGCAATAAAAGCAAAATTTATTGGTCAGGTTTTGGCACCGTCAATATGACGTCAGCGTTATTCACGGACATGTTTTTGCTTTATGATATGGATGTCCGTTATGTAAATATATCTAGAACAATAATTGATGTATTTCATTAGTTTTTTTTAATATGATAATTTGAAAAATCGCACCCATAAAAGGTTTTTAAAATGTTAATTATTAATTAAAAATGCTACTGTCAAAAATTGATAAATATAAACATATATATATGTTCTGTCATCACTAGAATCCGCATGGTCCAATCCTCCCTCCTCAATATACATTTTCGTTCACTTCTGGACATTATTTTACAAGTTATCAACAATTGTGTATATTTATCAACTTTAAGAAGCAATACTTAAAATTAAAGTTTGTAAATCTTTGTTCTTCTATTTGATGCATGCTAAATGCAGCAAATAAACGATATAGATTTCATAATGAGTATTATTATTCACGCTAAAATTACGTTTAGCTTATTGTTACATCATTATGTTAACACTTTTAGATGCAAAATCACTCAACCTTCAAATTCCTTGTCTCAATACTGACACAGTTCCCGAACAGGCTTTAAATCATATTCAGCGTACTTTTTTAATGTTATTTTTTCTTTATGATAAAGTAATGACAAGTTGCATTTTGTGTAAATGCGGTATGACACTTCGAATGAAATAAAGAAATATAGGAGTTCGTAATTGAAATTTTAAAAGCTGGTATAACAATAAATCCCTATAAAGCCCATAGAAAATAATTAAAATGGAAATGTAGAAATTGACAAACAAACAACTTTGGTATAAAAAGTTTTATTCTACGACTTTTAGAATTGTAGTTATGGCTATCATTCTTTTGGTATTGCTTAACGTACTGTATATGTAATCAGTACAAAAACCCTTAACGGGTTAAAAGTTGTGACGCAGCACTTTCTTTTGGCTCTATGAATTTTAAATATGGGTCTTAAAAGCAATGATATCAAATTTAAGTGACGCTATGTTAATAATTTTTTTTAAATCATAATTTTCTTTTTAGTTTTATTTATGTTCACAGGTGCAATTATTATCTTAATATAAAAAAAAATATATAAAATTTATTCGCTGATGCTTTTTCATTCGCATCTCTCATGAATTCAAAATATGGGTTTTAAAAGAAATGATATCAAAATTTGAGTGACACCTCGACGTTAATTTAATAGGACTCTTTTAAAATTCAATTTAAATTATTTTTGGTTTGTCTTCTAAAGTATATTTACACATACAAACAATACTTTTAATTTTTCAATACACTTTTAAATATATTACTTTCACTGAGCCTATATTATGTATTGAAATGTATTTATTTCAATAAATTGATTTATCTTCTGTGCCACGCTATCCAAAATCATAAGTAAAATTTATGTAAATGATTATTTTGCGTCATATTATCCACTTGCATACATTTCCCTTTGTTTGGATACTATGACGCAAAATAATCATTTACATAAATTTTACTTATGATTTTGGATAGCGTGGCACAGAACATAAATCAATTTATTGAAATAAATACATTTCAATACATAATATAGGCTCAGTGAAAGTAATATATTTAAAAGTGTATTGAAAAATTAAAAGTATTGTTTGTATGTGTAAATATACTTTAGAAGACAAACCAAAAATAATTTAAATTGAATTTTAAAAGAGTCCTATTAAATTAACGTCGAGGTGTCACTCAAATTTTGATATCATTTCTTTTAAAACCCATATTTTGAATTCATGAGAGATGCGAATGAAAAAGCATCAGCGAATAAATTTTATATATTTTTTTTATATTAAGATAATAATTGCACCTGTGAACATAAATAAAACTAAAAAGAAAATTATGATTTAAAAAAAATTATTAACATAGCGTCACTTAAATTTGATATCATTGCTTTTAAGACCCATATTTAAAATTCATAGAGCCAAAAGAAAGTGCTGCGTCACAACTTTTAACCCGTTAAGGGTTTTTGTACTGATATCATTACTTTTTTAAGGTTATTGATGAAAATGTCAATTAGTCGAAATTAAGTATAGGGTATAAATTAATCATTAGAATAAAATTTTAAAGAAATGCTAAAAAAGACCCCTTGGACCCCAATAAAATATGAGGGTGGTGGCCCAGGGAGAGGAATCCAAGACTCAACTTTTAAATTATACAGCGAGAGTTGGGTTGGGTTGATTGTTGACGGCCAATTATCTACGCTAGGGATATAGGCCCGGGGGGAGTGCCCTTCGTGGGGGTCTTTCTAAGGGAACCTAACCCGTATTTACGCATGGATAAATCCACGGTTCGAAGAAAACCACGAAAACTCCGAACGATTAGGCCGACGGGCGCGATTGGGATCGAACCCAGCACCTCCCGTCTACCAGCTTCGAGAGCACAACCTCTCAGCCACTATATACAGCGAGAGAGTAACACAATTAGAAGGATGAAAATGCATGGCAAAACCAGTTTGTTCCATCTTCCTCCGCCAAAGGGCGCAATCTTTTCTATACAAACATAGCTGAAAATTTTCAGGCTGTCGATTCCAAATGAGCCATACATCGTCGTCATCGGTCCCATAGAACCCGATAGGGAAGTGCCCCTGGTGGTGAAACTTGGAACTAAAATCAATATATCCTGTCGATGTCGAGTCGAATGAATCAAACTGCATTCTGATAGGACCCATAGGACTTGAGATAGCAGCAAAATCCGTTAGTTCCATCTTCCACCACCAGGGGGCGGACGCTGTTTCATACAAACATAGTTGAAATCTTTGAGGCTGTCGATTTCGAGTCGAATGAGCCATACCTCGTCGTGATGAGGCGCATAGGACCCGAGATAAGAAAGCGCCCCCTGGTGGTGAAACTTGTAACTAAAATCATATATCCTGTCGATGTCGAGTCGAATGAATCAAACTGCATTGTGATGGGAACCATAGAACTCGAGTTAGCAGCAAAATCCGTTAGTTCCATCTTCCACCACCAGGGGGCGCACTCTGTTCTATACAAACATAGCTGAAATCTTTCAGGCTGTCGATTTCAAGTGGAATGAGCCATACCTCGTCGTGATCAGGTCCATAGAACACAAGATAGGAAAGCGCCCCCTGGTGGTGAAACTTGTAACTAAAATCTATATATCCTGTCGATGTCCAGTTGAATAAATCAAACTGCATTGTGATGGGACCCATAAAACTCGAGTTAGCTGCAAAATCCGTTAGTTCCATCTTCCACCACCAGGGGGCGCACTCTGTTCTATACAAACATAGCTGAAATCTTTCAGGCTGTCGATTTCGAGTCGAATGAGCCATACCTCATCGCAATCGGGCCCATAGAACACGAGATAGGATAGCGTCCCCTGGTGGTGAAACTTGGAACTAAAATCAATATATCCTGTCGATGTCGAGTCGAATGAATCAAACTGCATTGTGATGGGACCCATAGAACTCGAGTTAGCTGCAAAATCCGTTAGTTCCATCTTCCACCACCAGGGGGCGCACTCTGTTCTATACAAACATAGCTGAAATCTTTCAGGCTGTCGATTTCGAGTCAAATGAGCCATACCTCATCGTAATCGGGCCCACAGAACACGAGATAGGGTAGCGTCCCCTGGTGGTGAAACTTGGAACTAAAATCCATATATCCTGTCGATGTCAAGTCAAATGAATCAAACTGCATTGTGATGGGACCCATAGAACTCAAGTTAGCTGCAAAATTTGTTAGTTCCATGTTCCACCACCAGGGGGCGCACTCTGTTCTATACAAACAGCTGAAATTGTTGAGGCTGTCGATTTCGAGTTGAGTGAGCCATACCTTGTCATGATCGGGGCTATAGAACCTGAGATAGGAATGCACCCCCTGGTGGTCAAACTTGAAACTAAAATTGATATATCCTGTCAATGTCAAATTGAATGAATCAAACCATGTTGTGATGGGACCCATAGAACTCGAGTTAGTTTCAAAATCCATTAATTTCCCCTTCCACTGCCAGGGGCGCACTCTGTTCTATATGAACATAACTGCCCCTGGTGGTGAAACTAAAATCAGTAAGTTCTATCGAGGTCGAGTCGAATGAGCCAAACTGCATCACGATTAGGAATGCATAACCTGTGGCCCGCAGAGACCATACATGCCAACCTATCCAAAAATTTCGAATTTCCTTAATAATTCGTGAGAAAAATGTGCAAATTTTGTCCATAGATCATAGGAAAATATGAATTTCATCGATCAGGTGCATAAAATTATGAATTGCATCGACTGGATGCAAATTTTGTCGAATGGGCATGGAAAAATCACAAATTTCGCCATTTTGTCGCTAGAAAAAAAACCGCAAATTTCAATAATCGGTCAACAGAAACCAGAGATGTCCAAATCGGTAATTCCGGAGTTGTAAATTACGTCAATCACTCAAAATCTTGAATTTTGTAAATCAGTTGAAAAAACCTGCAAATTTTGTCGATAAGGCACTTAAAATCGCAAATTTCATGGATCAAGCAACGAATTTCATCGAATGGCATGGAAAGATCGCGAATTTCAACGAACAGTCGCGGAAAAAATTTGCAAATTGTTCATAGATTGTGGGAAAACATTATGAATTTTGTCTATCGGTTCTGCAAAATTATGAATTTTGTCTATAGGCATGGAAAATCGGAAATTTCGTATATTTGGCGTGGAAAAATCAAGAATTCCATCGAATGTTTGTGAAAAAATTGTAAATTTCAACAAACGGTAAAAAAAAAAAAAAAAAATCAAAATTTTGCCATTGTCTAGAGAAGAAAAATTGTGAATTTCATTAAATGGCCGATGAAAAGCATATCAGTTGAAAATCAGGCATTTTGTCAATCAGGCACAGTAAAAACATGAATTTTGTGGATCGGGAGAAGGAAAATCATAAATTTTGTTGAACGCATGCATAAAAATCATGAATTTTGTTTATCGGGCATATAAAAATCATTAATTTCGTCAAACGGATCCATAAAAATCAAGAAAGTCATTAATCGGGTGCGTAAAAATCTTGAATTTCATCGATCAGGCGTGTAAAAATATAGGACAAAATTGCCATTCGCCAATCGGCGAGTAATACTGAAAATTTGGCGACTGACTTTACTGCCACCACTGGTCAAACTTAATAGTCCCAATTGCGATGATTGAATGGAAAAAGATTTTTTCCCCGCTGTCGCTCGACAAATTTCGAAACCATTTGGCGAATTTCACGATTTTTTCCCCGAAATTATTTGACGGATTGTGACTTTTTTTCTTCTCGAAGCCATTCGACGATATTCGAAAAAATTTCCCCTGAAACCAGTTGATGAATTTTGTGATTTTTCCACTATCAATGAATTTTGTGATTTTTCTGCTATCGATTGATGAATTTCGTGATTTATCGACTATCGATTAATGAATTTCACGACTTTTTCCATGAACGAACAAATTGTGCACTTTTTTTCCACTGCTATTCGACGAATTTTGCAATTCTGTTCCGCGATTGTTAGACAAATTTCACTATTTTTCTCCTGAGATCATTTGATGAATTTTGTGATTTTTTTCCCCCGAACCTATTTGACGAATTTCTCTAATTTTTCCACGACAGTTAGACATAATTAATTTTTTTCCTGAAATGCCTGATTTCTTTTCTGAGACCATTTGACGAATGTCGCCATTTCTTTCCCAACACTATTTGACAAATTTCGCCGTTTATTCCACAATCGTTTGACAAATTTCTTACATTTTTATCAAGTATTTGTAAATTTGTTATTGGTCATTGCTGAAAAACAGAAGTAAAAAAATCCATGTACTGGCCTGTGGCCACAGAGTAAAAAAGTTGAAACCTATACATAAAAGTTGAACCTATACATAAAAATCATGAATTTTTTAGAACGGGCACATAAAAATCACAATTTTGTCAAGTAGCCGCATAAAAATGACAAATCCATCTAGTGGGTGCATTCTTCCAAATTTGCAACCGAACAGCGCTGTATGTATGGATAATGCTAATTATCCCCCCCCCTACCCAACATCTCCTCGAAACAAAATTCTCTCTGTGCTACTGATGGTGGTCCTCGACAACCCAACAATTTTTTAAGTGGCCCTTCGCCTAAAAAGATTGGGCACCTCTACTATCAATTAACAATAAATTAACCTATCGCTTGTGTCATGTATTCATGAGCGGTGATTGCAATGCAAATTCCTGGTTACAAGAATAAGACTCATATTAGGTATTTTATTATTTATTTATTGTTTGTTTACTTATTTTGATTTGATTTTCTTGTCCTTTTAGAAATTGACTTTAGATTGTTACTTAAATGGTGAGATGATTGTCAATTACCTGTTTTATCGATAAAAATGATACAAGGTAAGGAAATTGCATCGTGTCGAGTGAATATTTAGGAAGTATTTTAAAAACCGCAGATTAAAGAAGATTTGTGTTTTACTTGTTAGCTATATTTTGCAACTCTCCAAATTACTGCAATGTAAATATAGTATAAAGTTTTATACTATACTAAACTTTCTTCTGTTTTATAGCTAATTTTATTGGAAATAAACCCTGAAAATGCATTGTTGTAGTAATCAATTATTTTTGCAGTTATGTAAATTCTGTCATAACAATTTTCAACTAAGGGAAATCTTACATTGGACATTTAATCACAGTATTTTAAATAAGAAAACTTAAAATATTTGCAAATTAAAGAAATGAATGAAGAGATTTTGTTTAAAATTACATCTAAACATTTTTTTTTTTTTACAAAAAATGCAAAATTCGCCAGTTATTCGGGAAATTATCACAAAATTCTACTAATAAAATGGGACTGTAAACAAACCGGTTCAAAATGTGTCCTTTTTAAAAATTAAATTCCATCCCAGCGGCCCTGTTGTTATGTTAGTCGAGCACTAGCTGATCGACAAAATTTTTTAATCTCGCCAACCTTTTTTTTTCTGACCAATCTTTAACATAAGCTAATAAAGTATAGCCAACATTTTAACATTGCTATATAGTATCTTAAAAGACTTACTTAAAAATAGCTGAAATATAATCTTGATAAAATACGTAAACACAAACATATCAATACAAATAACAAAATCTCATGTAATCGGGTAGGGGAGACCGGTACACAGTGGACCACTTTTTCAGTTAAAATTTTTTTTCTCTTTAACAGACTGACCAATCTGTATGAAAATATTTTTGAATATTCCTTAAACCTTCTTACATCCATCATAATTTTCTCACAACATAGTTTTCAATACATTAATATATATATATATATATATACACTGGTCCACCCACCAGGGTACGGTGGACCACTATTAGGTATTATCTAAAATATAATATAAATCTATTTTTCATTAATCTAATTCTTTTTTGTTGCCCCTTCATTAGCAAAGTAACATAGTAATATAAATTTTGAAACAAAAACAAAAAATTAATTATATTTTGAAAATAATAAGATTAATACAGGAACAATTGCAATTTAGTTTTAGTTATTACTTAAGTACAAAAAAAATCAGCTCACATTAAATTTGCAAATGAAATTCCAAAATACTTATCAGTAAGATTGAGCCTGGAATTTTCAAGAAATAATTTTGGATCTGCGAGCAACATTATGAAATCATTGACATCAACAGCAGATTCATCTACAGTTTCGGGAGAAATAAACTGATTTCCATTCAATTTGCATCTCAAGAATCTTACTTGAATAGAATCATCAACAATTAGACTACAGTTATATTTATCAAAGGCAGTAAATACAAAACAAAATATTTCTTACTATGTTAAAAAAATTGTTATTTTTATTTGTTTACTTTATTTTACAGTTAATTCTACTTTAAAACAATCTTTCTTTATAGAAACCAAGCAATTATTACATATTTTGAACATTCTGCATTAGAGGAGCAGAGTGGATTGTGGACCACTGTGCCCCAGGAGTGGGTGGTCCACTGTACCCCATGTTGAAGTTCAATAAATAATCATATTAATATTGTTTATAGCTTTCTTTTAAACATATTAACTTTAAAGTAAAATAAAAACAAGTATCTTAGCTTTTCAAAAAAGCTGTTTTATTTTATTTATCTACAACCTTTAATTACTAAAAAAATAAAAATATGATGATGAAAAATTTTACTTTTAGAAGCTCAAAACAACAAAGCAGGATAAAATAGTTCAATCTGAGCTAAACATACTTTCTGAAGGCTATAAATAATCATTGGAGTGCTGTTGTCTATTAGGATAGAAGAGAAGCTTAAAAAAATTTAAATAAATAAAATATTAGGGGGTTGTCCACTGTGTCCATAGGTTCACTGTGTACTGGTCTCCCCTATATTAATGATAGGCTTAGTCAATAACAAAAATGTTAAAGTAAGCCATAACATTGTATTTCATAATGAAAACATCGTATCTAATTTTATATACATAAAAGTGAAAACTTACGTTATATAAATTCCCTATATAATATACCAAATTTTCATCACAATTAAACGTATTTCAATCACACTGAAATAAAAAGTTTTAGTTATTAAATTTGTGTGAGGTGAATGATGGGAAAGTTTAATTTGGAGAGTTGGAAAATATAGCTAACAAGTACCTTCCTTATATTATTTTTAACGATAAAACAGGTAATACTATTGACAATTATCTCACCATTTACGCCACTAAATCAAAAGACAATTTCTAAAAGCACAATCTAATAAAAATAAGTAAACAAACAATAAATAAATAATAAAATACCTCATATGAGTGTTATTCTTACAAAAACAACATTCGAGACTCGTTGAAAACAAACAGATGATTGATTTGTTGATTAGAGGCTGTTTCAAATTAACTGATAAAAAAAAAATCTGAATCTTTTTTTCCTTTAAAAAATGACAAATTAAATATATAAATAACAATTAAATTGTATATATATAATTATAAAATATTTCAATATTTTAATCAAGGAATCTAAATATTTTCCGACTTAATGAAGATTTTGAAATAAGAAATTCTTTATTATAACAAAAAAGAAAAATATACAAACAATAATTTAATTTAATACATATATATTACATATTAAAAATTGCATTAAAAACTGTTTTCGTTTTAAAACAAAAAATAATCTAAAATAGTTTTTCAGCGATATGGATATGCTTTAACGTTTAACTGTAACCGTAATAGGCAAGAGCTTCCTTATTGCGCAGTAATAAAAAGCAGTGAAAAGGCTGAAGATCTGTAATGTTAGTCTACCAGAAAAAGCATAAGAAAAGAGTCCGATTTTTAAACTGGATTATATAAAAAACAAGAGTTTTCCTACGTTAGCTCAAAATCTTACTCTCTTCATCTAAAAGCGATTAATATAATATATTAATTTTAAAAAAATCGTTCGATCCATTTTCGAGATAACACCTCTGTGCCCATTACACCATTACATCTTCCATTTTCGCTTAAAAATTGGTTTCCAGATCTCAAAATCTACTGCATGTAGAAATCTATAAATTTCAGGATAGAGTTAGGCCATAGATATAAGACTAATGTGAAAAAATCGAAACGGTATGCCTCATATTTACTGAGATATTAAATGTCGGCGTTTCGATTTTCCTTTGATGTCCTGCTAGCTGTATATATGAGAGTGACGGAATCTTCGGTTTTGGGCTTTCGGTTTTTCGCTGCGTCACTCAAGAGACTACCGTCTCTTATGATATAGCATTTACAGTATATCAGTATAATATACGGGATTGTAACGCAACTGTAAAAGAGAATGGCAAAGTTAGACCAAGCATATATTTATTGTCGACACGATCATTACCACGGAATAAAGTGCGATACACGATACACGTACACGTAAAGAACATAGATAATCATCATTTTTTTTTAATTAAAAACTCTAATTTTTTTTATTTATTTAATATATTTTTCCATTGACCACAAACAACACCCAAAATCATTTTATATGAATTTTTATATGAATGAATATAGTACACGATACACGTAAAGAACACCTAATGAGTTCTGTTAATAGTTCTCACCATGGCCGAACTTTCGGTAGACTTAATTCCTTTACCGGTGGATTTGTCCAGAAAAATAAGTTTCGTCGGCAACGTAGTTTGTCTATCGTACAACGCTGCTTTTAAACAGAGTTACCGGAGGACTGCTCTTCTCAGTAGTTCCCCTGAAAGTCCTCTTTGAGGCCTTTCTTCTTCGTATGTGGGTTGTCGGATTCTAAGTAATTTCGAGAGGTTATCAAGTAGTCTTAAGGACTAGAAAGTTATAGAGACATAACTGTTCTATATAGTGTTACACTTATATTGTTTTGGTATAATTATATTCTTGTAATGTCACTTGAAGTATTGTTGACTGGAATGCACGAGCCATTCTAGCAATATTTGTGAAAACCTTACTGCGGTTTTTCATTTCGATACGTCTTGAAAGGGAGGGGGATATAGGGACTCTATGTCAGAATTATTCATTCTTTAATTAGTAGATAACTGAGGAAATTTTGGCATACACTTTTTTGCAAAACTTAAGCAACAAACACAAAATGTTAATTTCTTAACACGCGAGTACTCAAAAGGAAATTCTATAAAGAGCAGTTGCAGAAAATAGCTATTACCCTATCAGCACAACCAGTCGATATAAAGCCTCTTTAACGTCACACATGGTTAAAAATGTCACAGTTACTACGATGAATCAAAATATGGGAACTTTCACTCGTCTCATTATTACTCTGAAATGATTTTATAAGGTAATTACACTGAAAAGTCACTGTGACTGTTGCTTTGTGATGGGTCACCAGGTGACATTACAATGAAAATCACCTTGTGATTCTCACGTGGCTGCCATTTGAAGACTCAACTTTGAAATCATTGTGGGCATTGCATTGTGATGAGTCACCAAATAATGTCGCAATGAAGTCACATGGTGGCTTTCAGGTAACCGAGACTCTACTGTGAAGTCACCATTGCACTCCTTTGTGAAACGTCACCAGATGATTTCATTTTCTGTCACTTGGAAACTCGGAAGGACACTCTCGGCTTTGCGGACAGACGCTAGCAGACAGGACCGCGGGAAAAAGATGTTCTCCCGGTAGAAACGGAACAGCCACCGCTGCCTTGATCAACATAACTGCTCCTTGCCGGAAGAAATCATCAGCAGCGTCATAATTACAGCAGTAATTAAGGTAATTGGTACCTGGCGGGGATTGCCTATGTAAGTATAAAGCTTAATTGACCATCTTTAAAACACTGGCGGCTGATGGGTACGCCAAAGCGATCTCAATTAGTGAATTAATTTACTGATTGCAGCAGTTTTAGAAGCTACATCCCCAGCCATCTCGAGTTAATTAGGTCCTTTACCTAATTGCTCATCGCGAAGTAGGCCCAGTGTTCTAACTCAAAAGTTTAGGACTCAACGAGTCATAGCATAATAGCAATTAACGATCCTTAATTCAATGAATAATTCCCCCCTCTCCCTTTTCCCAAAAATGTAAATAAACAATTGCCCTATGTTATTTTATTAGTAACTTAAGTCCTTAGTGTATTCAACTATCTTTTTCTCCCCCACTCCATATTAAATTCAACTAACAACCTAAATAGCAGTTTAATAATTAAATTGTAATTCCTCTCTAATCCTCCCAAAAGAACAATTTAAAACTAATCTCTTCAACTAAGCATTTACATAACTAAGCTAAAGTGTAAAATCGTAAATTCTAACCTCCCCACCCCCAGTTTTAATCCTATTTAATAGCTTAATTAGCTAAGAATCAAATAAATCATAAACTTCTAAATAGAGCCCGAGTAAAAAAAAAAAAATCTCTGCTTTTTTTTCCTGTGCTTAAATATAACTTCAATTTAGCACAGCAAAGCAAGTGAAAGTACATTCCACAGGTGCTTTCAGAAATTGTGTCAGTCACACGTCTAATCTGAACCCCGTGCAAGCTAGTAGGGGGGTGTCAATCACCTTTAGTAATCCAGTCTCAGCAGTAGTAAAAGTACTTTCCCACACTTTTTCAAGCTAAACAGCTTAATCCACCCTTTTTATTATAACAGGTTCCAGAACCACCAACCTCTGTCTGTTTTTTAGACAAAAGGCTTTTTTAATACTTTATTTTTCTCCCTCCCGGTTTACCCAATTTTAGCTTGAAGTATTTAACTAAATTAATTGTAAAAGTTAAAACCACGGAGGAAGATATATGGAGGGGAAAGTAACGTTGAAATTTTACGATACAGTTTTTCTCCTCATAGATGGCGCTACGATAAACTGACGGCGATCCTAGCCTGCTTCTGCAATGCTTTTCAATGCGAAAAGCATTCATTTTTTAAATGTTTTTGATTGAAAATTTGAACTTTAAAAAAGTCAAACAAGTAGAAATTTCATTAAATAAAGTTTTCTTCACACCATGCATATATTTTAATAGATATTTGGCGTTTCGATTGCTTTTTATAACTCTTTAAATAAGAGTTCATTCTGACAAAAACATCTGAATAGTCATTTAAAAATAAATATCACGGATATTGTACTGCGAAGAAATACGGAATGGACGTATAATTTTTAGAGATTAAAAGTATTATTCAAATAAAAAGAGCTTCAGACTACAGCCAAACAAATAGCACTCTATAAGACAATTTAAATGGCCATGTCAATTAGCCACAGACATTAGCATTCATTAAGTATAACATTTTAAAAACATATACACTAAGATCGATATACTAGAATAAAAATTTCTTAGTTTAAAAATGATTACATGTATATAACTTTAAATTAAAGTATAATACTACGTTCAGATCGGATAGTTAAGATATCTTAGACCGCTGAACTCACTGAGTGAGTTCCAGAAACTCACTTAGTGAGTTCGAACTTTCCATTGCTAGATACAGTCAGTACCGCTCACTCTGATTGGCTCTGGAAGCCGATTGGCCGTTGAGTTTGCTTTTAACATATGCGCATGCGCACTGGACACGGTGATGTTGAGTGAGTTATCTTAAATGCGTTTGGCGGTGTGGACAGGTATTCAATTCCGGTGAGGTACCACCTCAAAAATGGCGGTCTAAGATATCTTAAATGTGCGATGTGAACAGGGTATTATAAAGAGCACTCACCTTTGGAGCTCTAAACATACTTATTTTTTTTTCTTCGATTTTTCTTTTGTTTATCTCATCATCATAGCCCGTCTACATCCCGGAATAAAACATTTATACCGCATCTTAAATTTATGACATATAATTGTTATAATTAAAAATAATCGAGTAAAATACTTTCGGAATTTAACATGTAATCTAATGACATTCTGTTTAAAGGCCGCCGCCAAATTTTACAGCGCCCTCTTTCGTTAAAAATATATGACTTGCATTTTCGATATCCTCGCCTATTCTAGTTTCCCCTCCAGGTTCTTTCTCCACGGTTAAACCAATGCTTCATTCTTCACCGACCTCCTGTTGGGATTAAACCATAATAAATTGAGTCAAAATTTAATAAGCAAAAACAACTAAACAACATGCCTCCCAATCGTGTAAGCTCAAAAACAAAGGAAATTAAAGAAATATCACCAGCAAAAACAACAAACAAAACGTCAGAACCTAACAAAACTAAACCCGAAACAAGAACATTACGTAAAAATAATGCAGGCACCTCGGGTAGCTCGACCACCGTCCAGAAAAGCCTGATGAAGACAAGGAAAAATGCTACAAAAAAAGACGAGCAAGAAGAGAAAACCAAGATTAGAATCAAAGACATGGAAAATTACTATGCAGTTACAAATGGAACAAGTTGGAAATTGTACGTCAAACGTTACAAACGAGGTGCGTTCGTACGCACGTTTTAGAATTAAATTCATGATATCCCGTGCGTAGAACGGGTTAAACAGCTAGTTAAGTATATATTTTATGACACTGTTCATACAAATATCTTAACTAGTTATATAAATATTCAGATATATATGTATCAGCTAGTTATATAAATATTCAGATCTTGATTATTTTTAATTCTGTGAAATGAATTATATCGTCTGCAGATTAATTTCTGTCATAAAATAAGTATCTCGGTCGCTTGACGATTAAACTTCGGAAGCTCCTATAACAAAAAAGCACCGATTTAAAAAAAAAATCAAATTTCTTAATAAATATTTTTATTAATATCTCCTAAAGTTTTGATTCGATTTTAATAAAATTTGTAATGTCTCGACAAAATTCTGCAAAGATAATATATTTTAAATTGCAAACCATTTGGTTGGGTAGTTTTTGCGTTGTTATATGCGGACAGACAGACAGACGGACGGACAGACAGACGGACAGACAGACAGACAGACGGACGGACAGACGGACGGACCAAACGACGACTATAGGTGCTACGTATTTATATAATTACGAACGCACCTAAAAAGAGATGAAGAAGAAATTGATTCAGATGTAGACACCGTATCGGTGAAATCGAGCACATCAAGCAAGTCAGTAGAAGGGAAAATATTAGAAGATGCAGAAGTCATGACAACGAGAAAAGAATTGGTAGCACTATTCGACGTGCCAGACGTAGGGAAAAAAAAGATCCTGGGAACTAGAAAAAGCCCAATAAGCAGTAAGCTATATCTAAGTTCTACAAAGAAAAACGACAAAGCTACCAACTAAAGTCTGCGACGCCATGAATATGGCTCTGAATGTGATCACGCAAGTGCTAGCAGAATTGGAAGTAAGGGCTACAGGAACAGAAGCAAAGGCGGAATGCATGGAACAGCTCATAGCAAGCGGATACATAATGCCTCAAACCAGTGCGGAGACAACCCAGCAACGAAGCCAAGAAAGTAAAAAGCCAAGGCCACCAGCAACGTATGCACAGGCAGTGATAGCAGCGTCCTCCACAGTTATAATTCAAGGAAAGGAACTTAGAACGGCAGAAGAAATATAAAATCAAGTAAAGGATTCAATCCAGGACCACATGGGAGTAAAGAGGGTTAGGCGCATCAGGAATGGAGTGAAGATAGAATGTGAAAATGCAGCCGAAGCATCAAAACTCAAAGAGGCACTGGCAGAAGAGCAAGAAGCGAGCAGCAACCTGCATATCATGGCGCGCCTTAAAAAGAAGAGGATTATTATATTTCACGTACCAGAAAAAGTGGAACAAGAAACTATCAAGGCGAAGATAATAAAGCAACTATGCATAGACACAGAGACGGACAACGAAGATGTGATACAGATGCTAAAGCCAATGCTGGCAAATCAGGGTCATAAGCATGTACCGATCACGCTCCTGGAACCCCTGGCAGCCCACCTCCTTAAGGGGAAAACGGTCTGCCTGGGACTCAAGGAGTGCCTGTAAAAAATTATGTAACGATCCAGAGATGCCACCGCTGCTGCGATTTTGACCACGTAGCTGTTAACTGCCAGCAAAGACAAACATGCTCCATCTGCGCTGGGGAACACAAGTTTGACCAGTGCCCAAAAAGGAAAAAAAGGTGCATAATGTGTCTAACGTTCAACGACTTGACCAAGGGGCACTTTAAAGTAGCTTTCCCAGTCGATCACGTGGCCCATGATAGACGGTGTAGGGTCTATCAGAGGTTATTAAAAATTCGATAAATAGAAATGGAAGAGGGGAAAACACAGGGCATAGACGTACTCAGGGGGTATGTTACCATCCACGAGTTCAGAGGGGTCCCTAGGATAGTAAAATACACGAGAGAGGAACTTAACCAAATGCAACGGAGAATCCAGCAGCTAAACAAATTCGATACCATACTTAAACAAAAACAAAGCCCTAGTGGCAATAAAGGCAATAATACTCAAGATTTAACTCAACCAAGCACAAACACTAACACAATAACACAGACTAAAAATGAAATAAAATTAATACAAATAAACCTACACAACAGCGCAGTCGCAACAAAAACACTAGCAGGTTATATGGGAGATAACGGAATAAACATTGCACTAATACAAGATTACTATCAAAACAAACATACATGTAAAATATCCGGATTCAACCCTCAACATTGGTCAATCACAAAAACAAAAACAAACAGATCGGCAATAATCTCAAACACGGGGAAAACCCCAATAACCCTAAACGAAAAGCAATATACAACAGCAATCACAATAGAAAACGTAAAGAAAAAAAGACAATAATAAATGTATACGCCCCCCCCCCCCTCAGCAGACTTCTTGGAAGTGCTTCAAGAGGTCGAAGACACCTTGGAGATAGCCAAATGAGAAGTTTTGCTGACGGGGGACTTTAATGCACACTCCCAAGCCTGGGGATATAAAGACTTTGATGACAGGGGGGAAAAACTAACAGACTTCCTTCTCCAAAATAACCTTTTTGTACAAAATCCGCCAGACGCACCAGCAACATTCAGCACAATGCGAAACAAAAAAACAATAGAAGTATGGCCCGATCTCACAATAGCTACAACAAAACTCAGTGACAAAATTAAGGATTGGGAAGTAAGTGACGATGAAACAAACAGTGACCACAAGTACATCAAATTTAAAATAAGTCATGACAACAATAGCTATCACAGGCACAGGTTAGAAACTAAACACGGAAAACACTCAAAATTTGAGAAAAAAATAAAACAGCTAAGCAATAAATACATAAAAGAACTTAAAAGAACTAAAAACAAAAACAACTTAGATAATATAACACTAAGACTCCAAAACAAAATAACAACAATAGAATTTACATGCTATAAGAAAAGGCAAACGCCGGACATAACAGCCCCAAACTGGTGGACACCAGAAATAAAAGAAGCAAGAAACAGAGTTAGGGCACTCAGAAGAAAATACCAAAAACAACAAGACGAAGAAATAAAATATAAACAACATATACAATATAAAAAAGAAAGAGCAAAACTTAAAAAACTCATTAATAAAACGAAAAGTAAAACATAGAAAGAATACTGTGAGAATGTCACAAACACGTATGGGACACAATACAAACTGGAATCTGGTAAAGCGACAAAGCCGTCGAGGTTAGTAAACATATTACCAGATGACCGCCCCGTCACAATAAAAGAGACACTGAACCATTTCTTAAAAACTCTATATCTTACCGACCCAGCAATAGAACATAAGCTAAGACCGGCACCACCTCGGTTCCATGAAACAAAACCACCACCAATAACGAAACCAGAACTAAACAGAATAATCAAAAACATACAACAAAACAAAGCTCCGGGCTTTGACTACATCGACTACAATCTGATAAAAAGAATACATAAAACAGCACCACAATTACTACTAACACTATACAACACAAGCCTAAAGCTAAAATATTTTCCTAAATCATTCAAAATCGGTACAGTAGTTCTGTTCCACAAAACAGGAAAGAACCCCACAGACCCAAAAAATTACAGATCTATATGCTTGTTACCAGCATTTAGCAAAATCTTAGAAAGGATACTACATGGCAGAATATCCCACCACCTCACAATTAACAAATATTGGAGTGATAAACAATATGGTTTTAAACAGGGGGTCTCAACAGAACATGCACTAAACAATTTAATCAAAACAATAAAGCAAGACAAACTAGATAAAAATCAAACATTACTAATCGCAATGGACATCAAAGGCGCGTTCGATAACATCAGATGGCCCATTATAGAAAAAAATCTAAAACAATCCCCCTGCCCAACCTATTTAATCGACTGGATAATTAGCTTCCTTGAAGCCAGATACGTATCACTAGAGGAAAATAAAATCAAGCAGACTAAACAAACTTTCGGCGGTTGCCCGCAAGGAATCTGCCTCGGCCCATTGCTTTGGTTGCTAATAGCAGACACAGCATTAAAGAAAAAATACTGTAAAAGGGTGCGAATACAAGCATTTGCAGATTATTTCATACTTATATTAAAAGCTAAAACGAAAGAAAAATTAATTAATTTGGCTAACAAAATTATAAAAGAATTTAATGAATGGATAGAAAACAACAGCTTAAATCTTAATTGGGACAAAACGGAACTGCTGTACCTTAATCGACCACATACAAGGAATTTACCAACTGCAGACAGTTACAAAATAGAAGGAATAAAATTCAACGATAGGGAATTAGAAGGGAAAGAGCAAATAAAATACTTAGGTGTAATCATCCACAAAAACCTAAACTGGCTACCACACTGTCAAAACCAAACAGCAAAAGTCAGGAAAACATTTCGGATGATGGGCCAAATGGCCAAAAGGGGCTGGGGAGTCAAACCAAACATATTAAAAACATGGTATAAGACAGTAGTTGAGAAAACACTGACCAACGCAGCCCCAATCTGGGGACACAAGCTAAATCAAAGGAGTAAAGAAGTGTTAACAACTTGCCAAAGGCACTTCCTGCTGGCCATAGTCAAGGCGTATAAAACAGCCCCCACTGCGGCCCTTCAGGTACTATCTGGCCTGATTCCAATTCACCTCCAGGTCAAATACGAGGCAGTATACGGCTCAGTATCACGATTAAGAGAAACAGCAGAAATACATGGAAAGACAGTTCACCACACAGACTACATCAAAAAGATTAATGTCTGGGAGACATACCCACCAGCTACAATAGAACCCGGGATAGGTCACAACTTTAAGGATATAGTAATATATACAGACGGATCGAAATTGGAATCAGGCGCTACGGGTTCGGCGTTCGTAGCATTCAAAAATGAACAAAAAATAAAAACATGGTCAGTACCCCTAAGGAAGTACAACAGTGTTTTCCAGGCCGAACTACTGGCTATACTCAAAGCAGCAGAATGGGGAAACAGCACAGGCCAGGAATACAGCATCCGCTCGGACTGCATGTCAGCCATTCAATCAGTCAGTAAACCTTTCAATGTAACAAAATTAATTGACAATATACAAAAAACAGCAAAAGACTCAGAACAAAAATTTAAATTAGCTGGGTAAAAGCACATGTGGGCAACCAAGGAAACGAGGATGCCGACGAATTAGCAAAAAAGGCTGTAGAAAATCAAACAAAAGAAATTCCATACCACCTAGAAAGACTGACATCAAACTTAAAGAGAAAACTTAAAGAATTAACAATAAAACAATGGCAGTTCGAGTGGGATTACGGAGACACGGGCAGGACAACATATGAATACTTCCCAAAAGTAGAATCGCGCAGAATTATCAGCTGCTATCTACTAAGCCAAATATATACAGGACATGGAGCATTTCCTAACTACCTAAATAGGCTTAAATGCAAGGACGAACCATACTGTTCATGCGGGAACTGGGAACCCCCAAACATTATTTAACATCCTGCCCACTAACCCAAACACACCATCTGATCCCCATAACACCCAACAATGAGAAACTATGACACAAACGACAACAAACATGTACAAACAAAAGGAAAAGCAGTGATCAGATGGTTAACAGAAAACATTGACCTAATATCACAGTAAATATACCTTCCCAGCAGAGAGATCCTTGATGAATAACCCTCGTTCCCATTAGTCCCCCCCTTGGTCAGTATAATTTAATATTATTATTAAAAAAAGTAGCAAGGAAATTTTCTTGCTAAGCAAAAAAAAAAAAGTAGCAAAAAAATTTTCTTGCTACGCAAAAAAAAAAAAAAAAAAAAAAAAAAAAAAATGTAGCAAGGTAACCTCTTTGATACGCCAAAAAAATCGTTCTTTTCAGTGCTAGTGAGGAGTGGAAGTAGTCTATGAAGGACTGTAAAACCACCAAAAGATGAAGTATAATCAAACAAAATGTGTCATAAGTGTCCACAAACCAACAGGGTGAAACGTGAAACGTACACCCGCAACTACAAAGCAATCATAGAAAAAACATGTTTCATCTAATGAAACAGCCTCATAGGCAAAAGACGGACTAACGGCCATGGAACAAGCCCCACCCCATTAGTGCGCCAAGTTCTTCAAATAACTAACCAACAAAGTTGCACACAACATCAAATAGTGATAACAGCCATTAGGATTCAATGGACTGATCGCAAAGAGCGCATTCACGTAGCAATCAATAGGAAAAATACCACAATGCAAGAAAGGGAAGAAAAATGACAAAATGCAACAGTGTGCAACTACAAAGATAGTGACAACTACCAGTGACAAAAGTCGCAATGTGACAAATTACCGAAAGTGACAAAAAAAATCGCAATATGACCAATTTCAAGAAAGTGACAAACAATACCAGTACAAGATAGTGTCAATGACAAAAGTAGCCCAACAGGGTCGAGCCAATAAAAGTGGCAAAAACCCTAACATAAAGTAAATATATGCAAAAAAGAGACTAGCTCACAAAAGCGGCGACAACCAAGACAACGACAAACCACCATGAGACAAGCCAATATAAACGGCAAAAATCAAACATTGCAAACAAGATACAGGCAATGTCGCACAAAAGGAGATGAAAACACAAGCGATATCCTATGTATGGTATAGAATAACTGAAGGTATAAATAAATATTAAGGTAGTTAATAGTACAGTGAACTTCCGTTAAGACGGCCCCGTTTAAGATGGATTTCTCGTTATTACGTACAAAAACAAAATCCCCGGTTAAGGTCTATAGGAAGTGCATGTAACAGACATCGTTTAATACGTACAGTTTAAGAGTCCATTCGTTAAGATGGACAAATATTCGTCAGGACAACGAAATCCCAAATTTTTTTCTATTCCATTTTTAAGATGAAAGGAGTAGAAACTTCGCCTCTGGCGTCACGGAACAGCCGTGCGGGCGCCGTTTGCTCTCTGATAGCGCGCGCTGATTGGCTAAAAAGGGGGGGGGGAATGAAAGGGTTTAAATTCACGTTCGGTTTCATTCAGTGCCTAATGTGGGAAGAAAAAATTTCTAGTTTCACACTTTATTCTTCGCTTTAAACAATACGACATTTTCTTTTTGCGTTTCTGTAATGGCTGCAGCTTCGAGTAAAAAAACTGCATTAACTTTATTGGATAAAGTAAAAATCATCCAAAAACTTGAAAAGGGATCTAAACAAATCGATGTGGTGAAAGAGCTTGGACTTAAACGTTCAACTGTGAACTCAGTATGGTTGAAACGTAAAGCAATAATGGATACTTTTGAATCGGGAGATGTCATGTGTTCTCGAAAGAAAATTCGAGGATCAGGCCACCCAGAACTGGAAGCTGCATTGTTGAAATGGTTTAAACAAATGCGTTCTGAGAACATTGCAATTAATGGTCCACTTCTTAAAGCAAAGGCATTGAAACTGGCCAAATTGCTGAATATTGATTCCTTCAGTGCAAGTGAGGGATGGCTGACGCGATTCAAGAATCGACATGGTCTAGTTTTTAAAACAGTGAGCGGTGAAGCTGGAAATGTACCAGAAGAAAAAATAAAAGAGTGGAAAGCGAATTTGCCATGCCTTCTCAAGGGCTACGATGCTAAAAATGTATTCAACATTGATGAAACTGGACTTTTTTATAAAGCTCAGCCTTCTCAAAGTTTGCACTTCAGACGAGAAAAGTGCACAGGTGGAAAACATTCAAGATTACGCGTTACTGTTCTAGTAGGGGCTAACATGGATGGGTCTGAGAAACTGCCTCTCCTTGTTATCGGAAATTCTAAAAATCTCCGCTGTTTCAAGGGGGTTAAAAGTTATCCTACAAAATATGAAGCCAATTCTAAGTCATGGATGACCATGCAATTCTTTGAAAAGTATATAAGGGAGTTAGATAGACGTTTCTCTAAAGAGAAAAGACAAGTTCTGATATTTATAGATAACTGCCCAGCTCATCCTACAGAAATACCTGAACTGAAATCCATAAAAATTATTTTTTTCCCTGCCAATTGTACCAGCGTTTTGCAACCAATGGACCAGGACGTCATAAAATCCTTAAAAGTGCACTATCGTCGAATGCGCCTGACACATTTGATGAGTTCAATTGAAACATCGACAAATTCTGATGTCAATGTGCTAAAGTGCATGGAGTGGGTTCAACGAGCCTGGACTCTTGTTTCATTGACTACAATTTCAAATTGTTTCAGACATGCAGGCTTTGTGAACGAAACTGAAACTTCAGAATCGTCAGATGAGATTATTCATGATATCCACGAACTTCAGACATTGCTTAATGATGCAGCATCTTTGGGATGTGATATTCCGACAGAAATAGACGCTGACGGTTTTGCAAATTTTGATAACGATGTCAGAATTGTTGAAAAATTGACCGATCAGGAAATAATCGATGAAGTAAAAGAAAATCCAGGAACATCTAGCGATAGTGAAAAGGAAGAAGAAATCTGTCCTCCAAAAGTGCAAGATATTCGGGTGCAAGATGTCCGTGATATGCTGATGACAATTAGGAAATTTTATCAATCAACTGAAAATGTTTCTGAGAGCACATTTGAACATTTGGCTAAACTTGAGAATGATATCGAAAGAAGGTCTCTTACCAAGAAAACACAAATGAAGATTACTTCTTATTTTGGATAGCCTTTTAAGTACTCTCTACCGTTTTCTTTCATGTACTAACATTTTGCACCTGTAACAATGTAAGTATGCTTAAATGTAATCTCGAGTTTCAAATATACATTTGTTTTTTCATTTTGAAATTGTTCTCGTACATTCTTTTTTTTTTTTTAGTATTTTTAGTAAAGTAGCATAAAATGGTCTGAGAAATCAAATTTTTAGTTATATTTTAATATTTATGTACATAATAAGTACTTTTTACTGTAATGTAAAACGTCAAATTTGTGAACTCCTGTTATAATGGACTCTCGTTAATACGGCCAAAAAACGCTTCCCCTTGACTATCCGTCTTAACGAGAGTTCACTGTATTTTTTTAGAATTAGAAATAAATTAAAGTTTGTAGTTAAGGAATAAAATCCAAGTTCATCCCCCTTGTAAATTGTTAGGTAACTTTAGTATCCCATCTAATTTTAGTACGATTAGTTAAGCAGTTTTTAGTAGCAATTTTTAACTTAAATTAAGCTTCTCAGCACCTCCAAAGCTAAGTTAGTGCTAGTTATAAACATTATACCATTAATTATATTTAGTTAGTATTTAATCATTTATCCATACCCTCCCATATTTATATAAGTTATATAAATTATAAATATTAAATTATATATAGATAATATATAGCCGATGGTCCAAACCCTCTCTTAATTTATTAAAGTATGCATATAATGTCCCCCCTGGAGTAATAAGCAACTCTATAATATTTAGTTTCAGTTAAAATTATCGTAGGGTAGAACTACATGTAAATTAAGACAAACAACCAAGTAAGTAATAGTACTTAAAGTCTAAAAGTAGCACTTAGTTTGTAGTATTTAAAGTGTTATAAAATGTCTATTCCCATTCCTTTTCAGATGCGGCGATCATGTACGCTAATGGCCCCGGTGCATGTAAAATCCGTCGTGGGTGTAAAGTGGTACCTGTGAATTATACCTCTGGGGGTGCCTAGTCTGGTGAAGGTCTCGTCACCAGAACAAGGTTCTAAATTACAAGACCAACTCGAGTAGCGATGGCATAACGTATGGATGAGCGATGCAGCGAGGAAATAGTAAATATCCCAGCATCTCACATCCGTCCGGCATGACTTCGCTACACTGCGCAGTGCTGAACCGCCTCATCCAAAATCAATTAGCAACCGGCCAACTAAGAAAAAGCAATTAAAACAACAAGACGCACTGAAGCCACGTCGGCCTATAGATTTAACAAACACATCTTCGCCAAGCGGAGAGCAGGCGAATCTTCGCCCCGTTACCAGGTATCAACTCGTTAAGCTAGGCAAAAGCCTGGCAGGTAGGGGCCTGATCAGCGGTATAAAAAAAACTCGTCACAAAACAGCTATCAGATGACTTTACAATGGAATCTCCAAATGAAAATCACGTGAGATTCACAAGGTGAATCCATTGTAAAGTCACCTTGTGACTCGTCTCAAAGCAGTGGACATGGTGACTTCCCAGTGGAGTGACCAAATGAGAGTATAAATGACACGAATGATTGACATCGCATTTCATTGTAGTGACTGTGACAATTGTAACCATTGATTGTGATGTCAAGAAGACATCACATCAACTGGCTGTGCTGTTAGGGTAGTACCTATTTTCTACACTTGCCGCTTATAGAAATTCCTTTTGAGTACTCGTGTGTTCAGAAATTAGCATTTTGTGTTTATTTCTTAAGTTTTGCACAGTAGTGTAGAATAAAAAGAAACATGCTATTTTACCGATTTCGACTGTTTTTAATAGTATTTCTTTATATATTTTTCTTTAACTAAACATTAGATACTAAAGTTAAAATAAGATATTTTAACAAAAAATAAAGGTTATGCCTTAAACTTTTTAATTGATAGAGTTCGAGATTTATAATAAATGATTCTATTAGTTTATTCTTAAATGTTATATCTAGTATTTACAAATAGTTTCACTTTTAAAGTAACCAGGGGATTTAGCTTGGGGTACCTAGGTTCGATAACATGCTGCCCGGTGTAAAGAACATACATGAAAAGTATTTTTTTCTTTGAAAACTCTAATAGAGCTTTTACATTTATATATTATACTTTTTAGATTGCCCACCAAAAAGCAATATTACATGTAAAATATAAATTATGTATTCAAATAAAGTTTTGAAATTTGATATAACCCATACTTTTGTATTAGCCACATGCAAAAACCAAAGAAATCGCCAAAAATTTTGCTACTTAAAGCACCTTTTCTTATTCTGATTATTTCAGTGTTTAAGCAAGTATTTCGATTAAATATCTGAATAATTTGTGTTTTATTTATATTATTTTGTTTATTTATTTACGAAGTTTTAATTTCGTTTTAGAATATTATCCGAAAAAAGTACATAACGACTTATATTGATTTGAGAGCAAACGGGTTAATCTTCTGTAGTCCGGCTGCACTTGGTAAACGTAAATTTTTGAAAAATATATACTTGCCAATTAGTTTAAAAACCATAATAAATTAGTAAATCGAAATACTATTTTCAAACAAATTACGTTGGAAAGTACATTTTTCCCTTTTCGTTGATGTAAAAATTTAAATTATGCGACGTTTAGAAGTAATGAAATTTTCGAAACAAGGGGGGAATAGATTGCTTAGGGAGTTGCCAGCGTTGACAGGACGCCTGCGTTACACACGGACATGTTTTTGCTTTATAATGTTGATGTATGAAAATCTTTTCCTTTATTTAGCATAATAGAAACTTTTCATGCATGGAAGGCTCAGAAGTGAATTCAGGTGCGGTAACAGCTGACAAGACTCTTTTTAGTCCAGATTGGAAGTAAAGGGCTGGAAAGAGAAGGAGAAAGAGCAGAGTGTGGTAATGAGTTTTGTAACGTTTTCTGATATTTCTGACGTCTCTAATTTTTACTGTTCCAAAAATAATAATAATAATAATGTTATTTTTCTATAGAAATTATTCTACAGTAGTAAAAAAAAAAACATCATTTTAATTTGTGATTTACCTACGGCGTAGAGGTAACCATTTACACCAAATGTTAAATTTTATTTGTTTTTCACGGATTTATTTCTCATAATTTAGACTTTATTTCGAGCAGATATATGTTAAATAGAAACTTTTTGTAAGTATATTTCCGAAATGAAGTATCACATGTTATTTAATGACTTTACTCAGGAGATAAAATAACTCTCTATTTTAAATAATTATTTTAAAACGATTAACCCTTAAATGCACCATTTATTTTTTTTAATTGAACATGCGTAACTTATCATTGATTCAGTTATTCTAAAAAATGGGTCTTAAAATGGGTCTAAAAAATGGTGTCATAGATTACTTATGTTGTAATCTATGACAATTTTCTAGTGTTAGGTGGTGAAATATAGGTATATACAAATGGATAAATATGCATTTATATATATATATATATATATATATATATATATATATATATATATATATATATATATATATATATATATCGGCCCGATTCGATCATATTTGTTCTCTCGTCTCGAGAGCGCTTCAGGACGCACATCTGATCCTTTACACGTCCAGTTTAAATTTGAACTTTTCTGTTCCCAGTCTGGTGAGGCCAAAAATGTATCTCAGAATTCCTTGTGGCTTGCGGTCTGTCGACGTCACAGCTTGATCGTGAGAATTGCTTGTTGCCATGTGAACTTGGTGGGAGCACTTAACCGCATTCAAATAAATATAAACGATTTGATACATGCAAAAGAAATATATATGTAGCTAATCAGTTACATTATGCATTGGAGGGTTAATGCATAAGTTGATCTACGAAATTATACATTTACATAATTGTTTTCCTTTATATTAAATTAAGAAATGGAATTAAGATATTCTCAAAAAAAATATCCAAAAATATGGGTTAAAGCTTGCATGAAGTACATTTAAACTTTAAAAATACTTTATTAATTTGTCCTTCTCTTTTATATTTATTATTTACCAAAAAGGATCTCGCAATAAGTAACGTAAAAAAGTTTTATTTAGCATGAAAGGAACTTTTAATGTATTGAAGACTCAATAATTAATTCAAATCTCGTAACAAGCCTTTTTTAGTCGAGATTGTGAATAAAAGACTAAAAGAGCAGAGTGTGGTAATCAATTTTGGAACGTTTGCTGATGTCTCTAACTTTTCTAAATCTTTTTGTCCTGAACTTCATGAATAATGTTATTTTTCCAAAGAAATAATGATACGGCAGTTTAAAAATATCGAGGTAATTTTCGATATTATGCCAGTGATAACCCATTCGGCTGACCAATTTATATGAAATTTTAATTTCGAAGTTTTAGTTTTATGAATTTGATCCAACTCTTTCGGATTTGATTTTGTACATATGAAAGTGGATTGGACTTTCTGTAAGACCTTCTGACAGAAATTACTTCAGATTATTTAACGCTAATGGACGCAAAATTTAATTATTCTTTATTTAGTTATTTAAACGTATAAAAATATAAATTACATAGAAGTAGATCTTTGGATGTATCTCATGTGTATATATTCTAAAAATAAACAAAATTTTTCATTTGTGCATATGGCCCTTTATATAATATTTATACAAAATACAAAATCGTGAAGTTACTTCAAAGCTAAGCAATTTTAAGAAAGTTAATTAATATGTTTGTAAAACAGCATTTTAATCATAGTATCATTTTAATCATAGTTTATATATATATATATATATTATATATAACATGCGAAATAAAATATGTTTCCTATCAGTTTATCTTTGTATCGTAAATAATTTTATTTAGTATCTTAAAATATTTAAAAATAATAAAATTTTGCTTCCATGTTATATTGTTGTTTCTATACAAATTACAAATTCTTACAATATTTGTAAATACAGATTAGAGTTGCTCTTCACTGCTCATGCATTTTTAGCAATTAAATTTTCAAGTATATTAAATATCCTTTCCTTACTTATTTTTCTTAAACACTAGATATGAAATTAAAAATAAATTTTCTTACTTATAACTGCTAAACATTAATTTAGTACCAAACATTATTTTCCTTACTTATTTTCTCTTTACTAGGCACTAGATATGAAATTAAAGTTATTTGAAAAAAAAATGCAACGGGTATGTATTAAAAGTATAAATGAATCAAGCCTGAAACTTCTGATAAAGACTTCTTTCACTTTCTTTTGCTATTTTATATCTAGTACTTACCAAAAGGTTCCACATTTAAATAATGTATGGGAAACTTTTTCATTATGTAGCATAAAAGAAACTTTTCATGCATTGAAGGCTCAGTAATGAATTCAGGTCCGGTAACATCTGACAAGTCTCTTTTTAGTCGAGATTGGGCGTTAAAGACTGAAAGGGGAAGGAGAGAAAAGCAGAGTGTGGTAATGAGTTTTGGAACGTTTTCTGATGTTTCTAATTTCTATAATGTGTTTCTGTCCAGAAAAGAATGAATAAGGTAATTTTTCAATGGAAATGATAACACGGTAGTTTAAAAATATCGAGATAATTTTCAGTATACTTACGGCAAAAGATGTACAATTTACATCAATTTTTAAGTTTCGAATTTTTTCCCTCACAGATTCTTTTCAAATATTTTGGTTTTGATTTCAAGTAGTGTTAAGTTGTACAAGAATTTATTTAAAACAAATTTCGTAAAAATATTAGCATACGTTACTTCATGCAATTACTCAGCGGGTGAAATAACTAATTCTCTACTTAAATGTAACCATTTCAAATCAAAATACGTATGAGTTAATCTTTGAAATTACGTACATAAAATGTAATATACAATAGTAAAAAAACACTTTTAATAGCCAAATTTTTGCAAAGAAACTGAAAAGATTGCATTGTATTGTTACTGTTTCAATATAAAGACGGCCTTTAAACCCTGTGAAATACTCTTAGAAGGGAAAAGGGAGATTGTATTTTACGCACTGTACATATAAAATAGCACTTAAAGAAAATTTTTAAACTTTAGAAATTTTAAGTAAAGCAGTATAATATATCGAACCAGAAACGAAAAATTATCCTTTTCCAGTGATTCTACTTTTGCATAATAAATATTTTACTAAAATATTAAAATAAAAATTAATTTCATTTAAACATTATATTTTTCTTCTTTAGTCTAGGAATAAAATTGTGGTGTACCTTAGCTATAGTTAAAGTAATTGAGGAAATTTCAATTAGTTTTAATAGTGCTTCCTTATTTTTTTTTCTTTAACTAAACATTAGATATTGAATTAAAAATTTATATTCAAGAAAAATGTAAATATTATGGCTAAAGATTTAATACAAGTCTAAAATGTATGATGAATTATTTGTATCCTTATATCTGATGTCTAGAATTAACCAAAGGATCTCACATTAAACTGATGCATAAAAAACTTTTTCTTTATTTAGCATAAAAGAAACGTTTTATGCATTGAAGTCTCGGTAATGAATTCAGATCCCGTAACAGTCGACAAGTCTCTTTATAGTCGAGATTGTGATTAAAGAACTGAAGAGGATAGGGGAAAGTGGAGAGTGTGATAATGAATTTTGGAACGTTTTCTGATGTTTCTAACTTCTCTAATGTTTTTCTGTCCAGAAAAGAATGAAGAACAAAGTTATTTTTCAATGGAAATGATAATACAGTAGTTTAAAAATCATCAAGCTAATTTTCGGTATTCCTACGACATAAAATGAACAATTTACATCAGATTTAAAATTTCGATTTCTTTTTCTTCATAGATTCTTTTCAAATAATTTGTATTTGATTTGACTCAGATATAAGTTATAGAAGACTTTTTTTGTGTATAAATTTCGTAAAAATATTAGCACACGTTAATTGATAAGATTTGATGCCATATGATGAAATAGCTTTCTACTTAAATGTATTAATTTCAAAACAAATAATGTGTACGTTCATCTTTTGAATTGTGTGCATAAAATGCAATGGACAGTCGTCAAAAAATATATCCTGCACTTTAATCATCAATATGTTCCAGAGAAGTGCAAAAGACACCATTGGATTGAGAATTTTGTCATTTAAATCTGTGTATAAAATATTAAGTATAGAGGTACGTCTCTATATATTAAAAGATAACCAAACTAGACCATCTAAGACTAAATATGAATTTTTGCAAAATTTCTACAGAGGTGCCAAGCCCTCACTAATCATCCGTAATATGTGGTTTAATTTGACCCAGGTTTAATACGTTTTGCACCAGAAATTTCTTTGAGAAATGAAATTAAATATATTACCTGTAGAAATCTTAAATTAAATGAATAAAGATTCATTAAATAAATTTTCTTGTTCGAAACTTTGTTAAACTAGGTCAGATTAATCCACATATTACGGAAGATTAGTGGAAGCTTGGCATCTCTGTTTCTACATTAGCTCCTTAATTGTACAATATTTAAACTTGAGATACTTTTTGTTGTATGGAGGGGGGGCGCGGTATTAAAAGCAAAACCCATTTCTGAAATGTTCTGTTTTACTTTCAAAAAAGAACATCATTTATAATGACAAATGCTAAATGCATCATTAGAATTCTCTTATCAAATAGTGGATATCTCTGTTACATTCATTAATAGTTTCTATTAAATTAACTATTTTATTAGTGACTATATGGTCCAATAAATTATAGTCATAATAGTGTTTTAAGCAAAACACAAAACAAGCTTGTACGAATGAACTGAAATTTTGCATACACATGTTAGAAGTCTCTAGAGATCAATTTTCTGATGAAGTAGTTGTAAGTTGCAATTCAACATGTTTTCAAATAATAAATTCACAATTAATATAGGTATTTAGGTAAGATAACTTATTTATTTATATTTATGTTTGCCATTAAATATGGAAAGGTTTTTGTATTGAAAACTCAGTAATAAATTCATATCCGGTAACAGCTGAAAATTCGCTTTTCAATCAATATTTTTAAAGGGCTGAAAATTAAATAGTAATAACATATATATGTAATGAGCTCAGCCAGATTTTCTGTCGTTTCTTACTTATCAAATATTAATATATTCAAAAAAATTATACAATTAAAGGTTTCTGCGTAATAAATTACAGAGATCCAAAACCTATGAAATATTCTATTATCATTGAAAAGGCAGATAAGAGTATTTGAATATTAAAAGAATTAATTAAAATACCAAGTTCAAATAATTAATTTTCATTGCTTTTAAATGCTTTTGAAATTAATTCATGTATTATTCAGAAGACTATGTCAAATGATAATTTTTTTTTTTTTAATGCTTTCAAATTATACATAGAATTTACCTAAAAACGTCACATTTAGGCAAGTTATTTCGGTAAGATTTTATTTTTGTGTTTAGCATAAAAAACAAGCAGCGTTTTTGTATTGAAAATTCAGTAATAAATTCAGATTCAGTAACAGCTAAGAATTTGCTTTTCAGTCAAAATTTGTAAAGGGTTCAAAGTGAAGTGGTAATAAAGGAAATACGTAATGAGTTTAGGCAAATTTTATGCCGTTTCTTAATAATCTAATGTTAACTTATTCAAAAAATGGCATCAAATTGTTTTCTATAGGAATGATAAGACATTCCTATAAGTAATGATTCAGATTTCCAAACTGAAGTAATTTTACAGTTTCAATTAATTTCGACAAATGAGAACTTTTCTCGAATTATTTAATAGATAATTTAATTGAATTGATGTGTGACATATAAGGTCATCTGTATAATATTTTGATAGCTTGTATACGAAATGGGCTGCATAAATTGTATATATGGTGCTCCAGGAGAATACACCAAAGATATTAAGATTATTGCTTTTATTTAGATGCATTGAATTGCTATAGAAAAACATCATGCTTTCAGAGAATTCGATAAAGGATGTTACATTTATGAAAGTATAGAAATTTTTTTTATTTACCTAACTTTATATTTAGAATTAAAAATGCAATGTTTCTGTATTGAACGGTCAGTAATAAGTTCAGATTTTATAAATGTTGACAACTCTCCTTTCAGCCCAAATTTCTCTAAATAGCTGAAATGATGACGAGATGAGATAAGAACGCTGTAACGAGTTTTGTGAGATTTTCTGATGTTTCTTATCTCTCTAATGTAATTTTGTTCAGGAAAGAATGAACAATTTTTTACTGTACAAATAATCATAGAGTAGTTTTTGAAAAAAATCAAGGGGTTATTTTTTGATATCTCTGAATCAACAATATACATGACCGTGAAAATTAATCTCGCAAAAATACAGTTATAAAAATTCGATCACGTCTCCATAGTAGACAATCACTGTCATTCCAACAATACGTTGATCTGTGAAATAAAGTGAAATGTTACATATATATATATGTAGTATACATAGAAATTAAATTACACTTTTTGAAAAAAATTAAAAGGTTTGTCATAATAAATTACAAAGGTTTAGATTTTTCAATTGTAATTTTAAAAAGTAAAGAGAAAATTATTCAACTACAGTGAAATTGTATAAGTTGATCCCCAACTATCACAAACTTTTCTGGTTAACTTAGATAGTTGGCCAGAAAAACAGGTCAATATTTTGCCAAAATACCAACAAGCATCTGTAGCTTCGCGGTAATATCTCCAGTTTCCAAGCAGAAAGTTTCTTGTTCGAACCCAACCTAATGAACGCTATTAGAACAAGTGCAAGTTGCACTCAAAAAATGTATCTATATTTATACATTATTTCCTCATTATTTAAGTTTATGTTCTACCAGAATGTTCTGGAGTACCAGAACATTCTTAGTTGTTCCAGAACAAATTTCTTGAATATTTTACAATTGTACAAAACGCATTAACCTTCAGTCTGCGATTGGTCTGGGATGTTGCACACTTGGAAAAGAGCTTACTTGAAGTAATTTATTTGTGCTATTAGTCTCACTCTTTATTCTATCGTGACATTTTGGTGGAGGCACTAGATAAAGCAGAATCCAGGCAACTTAAGAAGCATCAGAGAGTAACAAAATACAATATGTGGGATGATCCTATGTTTTTGCCAATTGCAAGATTCTTTCTCAGCGGCACACAGTGAAACAAACACCGCAAAAACAAGAGATTGATGAAAATTTGATTTTTTTTTTAATTTTAGTTGTATTACCATTGAAGGTCCATCCATTACAAGAGGGAACTGTGACTACCTCTGTAGGTTTTCACGTCCTTTGTGTTCTCGTAGAGCAAGTGCAGGTAGGGTAAACCCGACTTAAGGCCTAGCGCCTGGTTCCCTCTTGGTTGTCCAGCCCCGAAGCTGTTGGGGGACCCCGGCTCGTCCCCAAGTGTAACGTGGTGGTTTCTCAAGAGGGCTGGGAATCACCACAATCGTTACCAGAATGTTCTGGAGTACCAGAACATTCTTAGTTGTTCCAGAAAAAGTTTCTTGAATATTTTACAATTGTACAAAACGCATTACGCTTCAGTCTGGGATTGGTCTACGACCTATGTCGTAGACCAATGTGGCAACGACCTATGTCGTCACTCACTTGGGTTCAATGTGAGGGATCAGCAGGTGGCGGCGCTCCCACCTATCGCAGCGCTTACAGGAGGACCCTCCTGGTCGTGCGCGTTAAAAGTCCCTCAGGACTTGGGTGCGACGGTTTACATGCCTGACGGGCTCCTGGCGGCGCAGCTCAGTTTTACCATTGGAGATTGTTCTTAAACACATGATGTACCCACAAAACTCTATGGGCTTATCAGAAAGAGTCCCTTCTAATTTTTAGCCTAATGGAATGATGATAGATTCTGGTTTTAGCCATACATGATAAACCGTTAAAAACTACTTTTAACAATTATTATTCATTGTCAATCCCCGAACGACATTGAGGAAGATATTTAAAACATTTTGGTAAAAACAAATAAAAATAGATACTCGCACTTTTCTTGGTGAGGTAAATTTGGAGTAATTTTCTTGACTACTTTAATGAAGACGACTACGTTTTCGTCATTTACTTAATATGCTTAAATTTACCCAAATTTTTGCCTTTGTTACTTAGTTTCATTGTAGTTTTAAAAAAATATCGACATTAGCTGCGACTACCTGCGACTACATTGAGAATAATTCCAAATATAATCATTCATTATAAACATTCATCATAAACATTCATTATAAACATTCAGTATGCACTCTGTTTATCCTATATATTATTTCTATTGTCAACATCCCTTTTTCTAAGCAAATAAAAAAAACGCAGAACGATAAATGAGATACCATATGAAAGGATTTTAAAGCAGCATCTGACATAATACACTCACATTTCGTTAAAACATGTATTTTGATTAAAAATCGCAAGTAATTAAAAATTAAATTGACATTGTTTTCACAAATGAAATGAAAGTTTTTCCTCAAATTAGTGTTGCCACAAGAGAAAATACCGCAATAATGATTATAAAAGAAATGTTCAATAAAGAAAAAGTGTAACATAGTTACTGCATGGGTTTATTTTATATTTATAATTAAAAAGCAAAATTTTAATTCAAATGCTCAATTTATTTTTCTTTATCCCATGTTGTTTTCCGAAACAGATGATGTCACCCTCTAATGCAGTTAAAATACAATTGATATACCGGGTGTCCGAAAAAGATTGGACTGATGCGAAAGAATCATAACTCTAAAAATAATCGAGTAAATGCAATTATTTTTTTCAACGTACTCATCAAATATTTAAGATGTGTTATATGTAGCTGTTTTAAAATCGTTCATTCAAACGATGCGCAGAATCGATGATCGGAAAATGCAAATCGCATCGCACCACACATTCACAATTTTAACTTTTCACTTAAGTTATTTGTGTACATACTGGATCCTTTCCTACTAAATCGAAGATGCTGAAGAACTTTCTAATTGACATTTTTTCCATAACTCCAATAGTTTTAGACTTATACGCTTTCCACTCCAGAATCATCGAAGAAATTGCGAATGTATGGCGCGATTTGCATTTACATATCATCGATTCTGCGCATCGTCTGAATATTACGACTTTAAAACAGCTACATCTAACAAATCTGGGATATTTGACGAGTACTTTGAAAAGAGAATAATTGCATTTACTCAATTATTTTTAGAATTATGATTCTTTCAAATCAGTCCAACCTGTTTCGGACACTCGGTATATATATATACTATATATATATATATATATATATTGGCCTTAGCGCATGTTATTTTCGGTCAGTTTTTACTGTAACTTTGATGGAATAATGTTGACTAAGTTTTCAGATATTTTTAATCCTTAATTTTTGTTTAGTAGTTTAAACCTGCATCTAATCAATATTAGACTTTAGTGCAAAGTCTTCGCACTTGTCCACTGGTTCTTTTTTAATAGTTCTAAACAGATGATGTCACCTTCTCATGCAGTTAAAATACGATTGCACGTATTAGAGTAAAAATTTCATATAATTACATTACAATACAATATATATCATGTAATATATAAATACAATAGTTTTTATGAAAGAGTACATTTTCAGATGAAAAACGCCTCTTGACAAATCGAACTGTAAAGAAACAAATTAGCTTAAATACAGGAATGAGTGGGCTAGAAGTCGTTTCTGACGTCGATGCATTAAAATGTCAGCCATTCCAAACCATTCTTGATGTCTCTTATTTTTTGCTTTTACTGTTTTCTGGTAGGCTCTTTCGTAGTCGGGCTGCTTTCCCAACAGTCTTCCAGAGTTTTCCTACAAGTTCTGTGGGGTATATAGACGCCGGTCCTGGCCACTTATAAAACAAAATTAGTACATCATTTTAAAGGTAAATATTTCTACTTTATTTTCATAAAAACCCCACAAAATCAAATTTTTGACAATTTTATTTTGTCCCTTATCTTAATGAAGGAAGCTTACATGCCCAAAGATAACGGTAAATTGATGATTCTTAGATAGCATCATGAAGAAAATTCATGATGAAAATTCAATACATACATCCACGTGTTATTTTAGCTGTGTAAGATTCCGAGAAGTATCTTTCACACGATGCTTCGCTACTTGCTTTTAAATATACCCTGAACCATAGTAAACTATCTGAGAAAGACATTTTGAAAATTTTGAAAGTATTTTCTGCTGTAAGTATATTTTCTAGGGTTGTTCTATAGATTTTAAGATCATTACATTTTTTAAAGAATGAGTACCCTTTATTTTACGAATTATGACGAAAACAACAATTTTCCAATTTTTAGTTTAAAATGAAATTAGACACCCGTAGTATATTATCACGAAGTATATTTTCACAAATATCAGATAATTAAAAGTATGCGAAAAAACATTGAGAATGCAATACTTTAAATTCCCTTTTCTCATTTTGTGTTTCCCAATACATCAGTATGATCAAATTGCTAAAACTTCAATATGTACTTTTTAATTGACTCACTATTTTATGGACATCCTTGACCTCTAGAAAAACGGACTATTTGTAGTAACATAAAAACAAAGGTGGTATACTCCATACGCCAACGCCTTTCAAAGCCTAAATATCAACTTTTGATGATATTCGTCTTTAATTCAATGTCTAGTAATGGTATAAAAGTAATATATATCAAATTTAAAAAATAATAATTAAGAAAGAAAATAGAATAAATTAAACAGATACACAGGCATCGCATTCCCTACGCCTGTGGGGATGAAAAATAATGAAAGAGAAGTGGAGAAAATTGCGATTTTCAACTTTAAACATTGGTTGAACACTCTGGATGGAGGGTATTTTGAGAAGAGAGTAAATGAATCGCTGATGTTAATTACGTAATTATTTTGGAATTCTCAATTGTTTTTTCATTGATTGGCACGCTTAGTCCGCCTTCCATGTCATTACAGATTACGGTGCCTTTCATAAAATTAAGGATAAGATTTTCAGCGATACAGATAGTTTGTTTTCCAAAAATGAAATCGATAAGTAAATAGTAATTTGTACTGAATTTTTACATATGTCCTGACATTTTATTTACTTTTTCTTAAACTAATTAACTTTTTAGAAATGTAGACCTTACAGTTATGGAGCACACTTGTAAGAAATGTTTAAAAAAATTAAAAAGTTCAAATTTCTGAGAGAAGTGTAATTTTAAAATTTTCTTAATTTTAAAAAATATTTTTTTTTACATTTTTCACAAGAATTGTATTTTTTTCTTGATTTCATTATTTTCCTTCTTAAAATTATTTCATAATACGTCAAAAAGATATTATAAAAGTCTGAAATAAAAATAATCATTCAAATAGTACCCAGTCACTTTAAAATATATAATTTTCAATTAATAAATTAATAAATGAACAGAAATTCCCATTGATAAATTGCTTCAGTTAATATTTTATTGTGATTCCATCCCTAAAGACACGCACGATTTAATTGGTCAGTTATGGCAAAAGGGAACTAAATAATCATTTAAGAGAAAGTCATTTACGTAGATTTTAGGGATTTCAGGGATTTCGCAAATACTTTTATTGTCTTTTATGATTAGGCAAGAGTGCTGCTGAATCCTTTTAGGGCCATTCATTTCAGTTGCAAGTACGCAAACACTAATGCCTAAATCTGTGAAAATGACATTTTATGTAATATAGGTATAACATTCTTGTATGTATATATATATGTCTATAATGCTTAATAATTAATGTTTAACTTTTCTATTTTTTCTTTTAATACGTTGAAAACATTTTTGGTAAAATAAAATTCATCTGTATTTATAGCTAAACAAAATCAATACGAGATATCGAACCCTTGCTATCACTTTACAATTTTCATTACATATATCTTCGCTTTTGAATATCGTATGCATTCAATTTTTGTTTTATCAAATAAAATGAATACTGTACGTCCACATCAAATTTATTTGAAAACTGTAACTTAACTTAACTATCCTAATGTTCTTTTTAAATATTTTTTAAGCATGTAATTTTTAAATCTATCAACATTTAGCGTAACAATGAGCATTTGTGTGCTAATGTAAAATAACAGTTTCAGTATACCATAAAATAAAAATACAAAACCAAGGATAAACTGATAGGTTTAACACAATTTGCGAGTTATAGCCAAATTTGTCGAGAATACCTTTTTCTGTTAGTAAAAAAGAGGAAGAGGTTGTCTGTCAAACTGTAATTGTATAATTTCACCCTTCTGGTGGAAAGGGTCACCGCTGTGAAGTCTGACACGAAGATATTTCAAAAAGAGACAGAGGATAATTTGAAGAGATTTTTGAACTAAAATCCATTAGGATTATTTTTATTTAAGGAAGACCAGTACCCCATTTTTCGTAATCATTAAAAAAATCTTTTAAAAAAATCTTAGAAAATAATACTACGCTTTTTCAAGAAACTACATGTATGCAAAATTCAAAATTTAAACTTTTGAGAAGATTTTGAACTCGTGCTACTTGAGATTTTTCGAATTACTTTCAAATAGTTAATGAAACTATCCGTAATTTTTAAAAGCGATATCTCAAAATCTTGATTTAATATTTACCAAACTCAAGAATTTTTTTTAGGGGAAGGTGCCCTAAAATGATAGCCTTAAGGAAAGAACTTGTGTAAAATAACATAACTGTTTAAATAAAACTTTGGCTCTTTGCTAGTATGTTTTACACTATATTTCGCATTATAAGCCTATTTTAATTAATAATAATTTAAACCCAAATTGATTAATGAAAAAAACAGATTTTTTAAAAAGTATCCAAAGGATCATTTTACCCTCACCATATGGCAAAATAAAACCTTCATTTAAATATGATTGTGAATTGTTTTTTATCTGCAAAATAAAGGATAAAAAAGTAATTATGTCAATACATAAGTATAATTCACATCTAAAAACATGCTCCATTAAGTAAACCAAATCATATTTCTGTACATGAAAGACTGTATATCTAAATAAATATGAAAGTTAGTGCTTACCTTATTACACAAGTTATAAAATCCAATTTTTCAAAGAATTCTGTTTATACGCGTAATACTGCGATCGCTTGAATACCGCCATTGTTTTTTCTTCACTTTTCACAACTAGTTTATGTGTTACCCTGTAGATAGCGCGACCTGTCTGGAAGAAAATATATGTGGATCGTTTTGCCCGTTAGGATCATTTTAGGCCACCTTCCCCTAAATACTATTTTAAATAGTAACAATTAGAAAAATTTATTTAATTTAGTCAAGCTAATATGAAAATTTGGCATGAAATGAGTAATATAATTTAAAGAAAATTGGGATATATATTTTTTTTTTTAATGCTTTCCCTAGCTCTTTAGTGCATTTTACAACTCACTAGTAGAAATTTAAAAAAATCAAAATATTAAAATTTACGAAGTAGTAGTAAATTAGAATTTTTTATTTAATTCAATCAACGTCTAAAGCTAAAATGGAAATTTGGCTTTGACGTCATGCAATGACTAATATGTTTTTTTTTAAATGGAATATATATATATTTTTAATTCTTTCCCTAGTTCATTAGTGCATATTACAACGTATCAGCAGAAATTTAAACAATGCAAAATATTAAAATTTAAGATAGTCCTTTTTTATATAGTAGTCATTTTTTAAAAACGGGAAATAGACAAAAAAAATTATAAAATACAAGATATAAACATATTTGTAGAAAAAAAAGTGTTTTATGAATATAGCTGACAAATGTGTGTATATTTAAATGAAAAATAAATTATTGTTTATAATCAATAATAAAGATATTGAGGTTTTTTTCTTACGAATCTTCCTTGATTATGAAAAATTTTTGGTACTTATCGATTATCCTGTCTCACGTAGTAGAGATAATCGATAAGTTCAATAAGACGGAATAATACATATATACTGGAATTTTCGTCTGTTTGCATTTTCTTCTTTTCATAATAAAGCTACCATTTTTTAATTATCTGATATTATTTGTAGTAATATTGGTTCTACCTCTAATGTGATGTAAACGAAGTCAAAGGTTACATTTAATAAGAATGTAAAGACAATAAAGTATTATAAAATTTTCTATATTTTTTAAAATATGATGTTCTTAAGTTATGGCAATGCTGCTAATTAAATATTTTTTGCCTTTAATATTTCTTTAAATTTTATTATTGTAAAGATTTAACAATTTTATGTTATTTCATATCATTACTATTCTTCAGAAATCATCAAATTTATATTCTTTAAGTATTTGAAGGTGCTTTTATGTTTCCAGTAAATAATTATAAAACAATAGTTGTCTAACATTTTAATTATTGATTTGGAGGTGAAATATTTTACACGTTTCTTCCTTTTACATACTACTAAAAATATAAAAAAAATTAAAGTTAATTTTTCCAGCAATCGAATTTATGTTGTCTTTAGATAATGTAACGTTACAGGAGAACAACTTAGAGAGTTATAAATAAAATGTTAAAAGGGCAGTTCGCCATCTTATTAGGACCATCTTCATTCATTTTTACTGTCCTTAAAAAATGCTCCACTACTTGATTATGAATTTTCCTTTTCAACATATTTTCGATTGGTTTCTTTATTCCCAATAAATCTAATATCCTTAAGTTAGTAATATCTGCATCTTTCACAAACCTAGAAGTTACTTATAGAACTAAATTTTTTTTAGATACATAATCTTGTGTTACTTTTTCCATTAAGGTACAGCCTAAACGTTTTTCCCGTGCTACTAACATGGACGAAAACATTTCTACGTGACCTGTCAATAATTTTCTAATTGTATCGACCCCGATCAGTAATTGAATAGATTCATATGTTTCACCAACATTCGTCAGAGTGGTGTATTTTTCTCACAATTCTTTAAATCAAGATCCTTTTCCTACAAGCATAACATTTTCACATATAATATTTTTATCCATACCTTAAAAATTACATCTAACTTTTTATGTCAAATCATTTAATCGTATTTTTTAGCAATTATGATTATATTTATTTGTTATATCTCCACTGAAAAGATAATGAACAACGTTTTCTTAACAAAAAGATAAATATTTCATTTCTTCGGCTATATATGTTTCAAAATATATTATCTCTGAGAACCCGTATCTGCCAATCAGTCAAACATCTTTCTCTTTGTTGTCGGAAACGATTTTTTGTTGTGAGCGTCTGAAGAAATATCTTAGTATTTCTATTGAAATAAGCCAAATTTACTTGATTTCCAGACAACTTTTCTTCCTCTTTCTTTTTATTCAGTTTGTTTTTATCGACAATTTGACATATCACAGAAGCACGTTTTGTATCACAGATGAAACACTTCAAGATATCTTTACGTTTCCTAGTATGTCCTGATGCCAAACATAAAAAAAAAAACATATTTTGTTTCTCAAGATATTCCGCTTTTCAGAATAACTCATCTTACGTGCTGAAAAACATTCTGAACTCAGATGTCTTCCGTTGCAATAAAACGCAGTTTTTTCCTCAAATTTTGCTTTGAAGAAGTTGTTAAAAAAGTAGTACACTGTAAAAAATGACAAATGTTTCTGAATCTACGAAAATATGATATAATCACGAATAAATTTATAACATAAACTCATCCTTGTTAACCATGATTCTAAACAGTGTTCCTTTATATTTTGAAACCTTAGACATCAATGGCATTTCGAGATGTAAATAATTATTTATAAAAACAAAATTTTCCTAGCTGCCCGTAATTTTCCGAAACATTTACGAGTAGCCTTTAAAGTGTATTAATCAGTTTTCTAAGCCCGGAATATAGTTTTTTCCGATGCTATCCTTTCTCAAGTAAACATTTTCATGTTCAACAAATATGTTTAACAGACAAACAGGCAAAATTAACAGCGTTAACATTCACATTAAAATTAAGATTATTTCTTTTCTCTTTCATGTATAAATTAACTTATGCGGCTGAAAACGTTTACTTGAGAATGAATGACATTCGATAAATAGGTATTCCAGGTTGAGGAAACTGATTAATACACTATAAAAACTATTCGGAAACGTTTCTGAAAAATACGGGCAGCTAGAGAAATTTTGTTTTTATAAATAATCCTTTAAATTTTGTAAATATATTGCTTTCTGTGGATTCAAAAGACAATGGAACGCGTTTTTCGGAATGTCGGATAACTCAGAAGATTATATTATATTTTCGTTCGTGGTTATAGTATATTTTCATAAAATAAGAAACATTGATCATTTTTTACAGTGTAGCAATGGGTAAAGTTTAGCAACATTAGCGTAACCTTTCTTATTTTTTTATATTTTTATCATCTTCTCTTCTCGCCAAGCGAAAAAATGCCGCTGCCTAATTTATTCTTTCACTTCTTTCTACTTTACCTTTGCGAAACTTCGTTAAATTATTCAAGTGTTCTTTTGAACTAGAAGAAACCACAAGTCTTCTATCCCACGATTTCAAAAATTCTCTGTAAAACAAGATTGTAGCATTGGATATAATATAGAAGCGCATTTATAGGTTTTAATATCGTATCATGAAGTCAGACAAAACTTTTCTTTTGGTTGTACAGTTTAATTAATTTCTATAATTATCTAACATATACCTCAGCCAAAAGATCTTCCCTACCAAAACAAGCGTTACGAGTCTCGGTAGCCTTGGAATAGCGTCAGTTGACGGGAAACTATCTACTTCTCGAGCTTCGGATCCAGTGTTTGTTATTTGAATCAAATACTGAAACTTATATTTTATCACAATATCCTCATCGGCCTGAACCTGTTCAAATTGACTCCAGAATGATAACCATCCTTGTAATTGCCGAAATACAAGTTAGGTAACATAAATTTCCGTTTTGAATTATTAGTTTCGTTAATAGTTGAAATGTACCCTTCTTGACTTTATTCCTTGTTTGTGACTTGATTTTGGCTAATTTTAATTGAATGTTTAGTTCCTGTTTTATCAATTCTACCTCTCAATCCCACTTCAAATTTTCCAATTCTTGTTCACATCTTTATTTTTCATTTCTTTCAACAACAGTAGTTGATACAATTTCTCAATAAAAACCAGGGTCTGGTTTATATGCCTTTTTATTCAAAATTACTTTTTTAGGGTTGTAATCACATAATCTTATAAAACTGATTAACCAAGTTCCTTCGCTATAAGCTTTAGGGGGTTCCATCTAGTCATAAATTTCGGAAAGGTTTTTTTTTTTTTTTTTTTTTTTTTCTGTTTGTTGTTTGTTGTTTACAGGTTTTATTAAATGAAGAGAGACCGCTTTTTCAGACTGGAATAGATCATTCTATGTAAGTAAAATGATAATAATAAGTATCGTACTGTAATGATGACACTGAGTTAAACCTCGTTTCTCTCAAAAGTGCATTTTTCAAATCGGTGACCACGATTAATCAAAAACTACTGAAACGATTCATTTCTAATATTGCCACCTTTTTTGTAATATAATTATGCAGTGCCTTGAACGAAGTTTTAGGTATCGCCCAATACAAAAAGTAAAAAACTACCTATTGCAGCCGTCCGGAGAAAAGCAAATCCAGAAAAGTTTGGTATATTTTCACCGACCATGACCCCCAGATCCCCAAACCATCCCCGTTCAAATGTTGATATATATATATATATATATATATATATATATATATATATATATATATATATATATATATATATATATATATATATATATATATATATATATATATATATATGTAAATCCTATATATATAAATATAATATAAATATAATAAATATAATATATATATATATATATAAATAATATATAATAAATATAATATAATATATATATATATATATATATATATATATAATATATATATCATATCCTTTTATTATATATATATACCCTATGTACATATATATATATATGTGTGTGTGTGTGTGTGTATGTGTGACATTTATCATCATGCTGTAACTCTCTTATTTATGAACCAATTTGGATGTGAGTTAGCATGTGTGAAGGACATACCAAAGCTTTGAACGAGTTCCTTGGCCAGCTTTATCCGCCATCTTGTTTCAAAATAGCGTCCATTTAAATTTTTATTTTATTTTTAATTTTAAAAATGTACAAAAAATTATTAATTGAAAATTTCTTTCCGTTAATTTTTAGATCGTAATACAAGGATTACGGAGCATTTTTTGTTTTGGCTTTATCTTAGTAAATGGCTGAGGTATGTCAGTTTGAAATTATAGGATGGCTGACATTACGAAACAATCTGATTTTTTTTTATGGTCTATCTCTCGTATTTATGAACCGATATGAATGTGACTGAGCATCATCTGTACAGGAATGTGCCAAGCTCAAGACCGAGTTCGTTGGCTGACTTCATCCACCATCTTGTTGTAAAATGTCAGTAACTTAAATTTTTTTAATTTTTTAATTTAAAATTAGTACAAAAAAATTTAGAAATTAAACATGATTTTTCCTTGAAGTGTTTGACTTTAGTACAAGGATTCCTGCGAAATTCTCATTCAAATTCATTATTAACGAAAACTGGGATTGATATTCTACAATCGGGTTCCAAGCATTTTAGCTTCGGTGTTTGAGTAAAACTAGTTAAATTTTTAAAACAAGGAATATGGAAGCTAACTTTTTCTACCGGTACAGGCCGGGAGGACTTTTTTGTTTGCTTGTTTTTTGCATTTTATCATAAAAAAACAGTCTTATTTTAGATAAAAATTTAATTTTCTTTTCAAACACCCGCCATTTTGAAAAAAAAATCATTTTTCATAAATTCCTTTGTCCAATTACTAGAACATACCTTACTTAATTAAAAACCTCTCATTTTTTTTATTTCAAATAAGCTGAATTTAATCTATAATGGTCACAGTAAGCACTAAAAATATATCCATCAGAAGAGTGGCAACAACTGTAAATTTATATTTTTTTCTATAATAAAATCTATCAAAATTAAGCATTATATTAAAATAGAAACATTACAGCAAAGACAAAAATTAATTGCTTAATTAAAAAATATATAAAAAACACCTTTTTTACCGCATGACTAGGTGTAACCCCTTAAATTGAGTTATTTTTAAACCTTTCGCTGCTTGAAAAATTTTCTGTAATTCGAATGCCCTGTTGCGAACGACACAAATGTTACATAACGTATGCACAAAATATGTTATCTTAACTCCCCAGCTTTCAAAAAATAATGCGACTCCAGTTATTGTCTTAAATCAATTATTGTAGAAAAGTAATGATTTTAACCTATTACGTTTCAAAAAAGTAAAATTTATTCAACAGTAAATATTTCAAACTTTTACTACAAAAAATATCCAAACAGTAAATTATTATTATTATTATTATTATTATTATTATTTTACGTGACATCTTGCAAAATGCATCAAAAGAATTAAATATGAGAGTATATAATAGAATAAATAAATAAAAGCATGGACAATAGATATTACAGCTGGTACGGAGATTGACAACCTAATTTCGAAAAAGATACATTTTGAACCCGAGAAAATAATATCATGTTTAAAGAAAACATACATTAATAAGAAAGAGAGGGGGAATTTTTTTGCATTTTAATCATCCCTATTTTTAAATACAACGTGGCTACTTTCTGAAACATTCATGAAGTGATTTTCATTCGTACAAAAGATTTTTAAATCATTACTTTAAACTAAGTGTACATTGCTTGAAATTCACATCATGACTGCGTGCAATTTAAAAATTCTGTCATGGAAAATGACTTTTAACAAAGTAATATGGACTTGTTTTTGAGGAAGTATTTTTTCCGGAGTAGGTGTGGTATTACGAATAGCCTAAAAAATCATGCTAGATCTTATTTTCGGAGAAACATAGTATGATGTATATGACCCCTATTTCAAAATTTGTATTCTTATTCGGAAAGCAGATAAAAATTCCGAGTCGAATGCGACCCCTCACATCTCTCTGCGAAAATTCGGCAACTAAAAATTATAGCTTGTTCTTTTTTTCTGATGCCTGAACCTGTTTCATGGAAACTACTTAAGCATTTTTAAGAATAGTTTTGGAAGTATCTAAACTTTTGACATACCCTTCGGGGCTATTCACTGAAAAGTAAACCATGACACAGATTTTACTAAAAATGAAACAATTTATTTATAACAGTAAACAGGAGAAAAGCAGAGGAGCGACTAGATTTGAAATACAGACGATACCCAAAAACTGAGTTGAATATTATGAAAGACTGAGAGGGGGCAAATCCCTTCCCAAACTTATTAAATCCAACTCACTTAACTCGGCTCAAAATTATCTCAATGTTCGTTCTGCAGGAACCTAAGAAAGTCCCTTTAGTAGAAGATATCACTATAAATGGAACCCAGTGGATTCCTATGTTGCTCTTTATTCGAGATAGTAAGGTACACTTCTTACCAAATTGGCAAAAGCTCACAACCGGTGACTTTATGAAAACTGATAATCGGAAACTCCGCTTGAATTCAACACGTGGCTCGCATTCGCAAAAGTACTCTCAGGCCCGAGGGTAGGGTGAGTTCAAAATACACTTATTCCAACTCTTACCGCACTATATATAGCTTCTACGCAACCATTGTTACCTAATTAACATATTCTTACAAAAATAACCGTGGAAATCAGATTACCGGAGATACATACATACTTTGCGAAACTTAAAGAAATCACACAATAGATCTCATTCGCGCACAAATGTTAGAATTCAGGACACCACGGTCGCACACAAATTCTCAAAATTCACTCGTCCACTAGAGTACTTTTATAAAAGAGTTGCTAGGCACTCTGATACAAAATATAAACTGATCGACCTTTAAGAAATAAAAATTAAAAATTCTATAATTACGCATCTTTAATAGTGGGCCGTTTTAATTAAGATTAAGAAAAAAAGAATTGTTTTTTTAAAAAACACGACAATTGAAATTTAACTAATTATAATACAAATAAAATATATAATTAAATTGTTGAGATCATTTCAGGAATTCTGAGAAAGATGTACATGATTATCACCTGTTTTCCAGAGGATTAAAACTTTTCGATGAGAAAAACCAGACTTCTGTAATTCTCCTCACATTATCTTTGATTGAGGATGTAAAACTTACGAGACTCATTGTTCAAGGACTCATAACTCACAAAGAAATTGATATATTTACATGAAGGACAATTGATTTTACACGTATAATAATTTTTATAGTAATTCTTTAATATTAATAATATGTTTATGATTTTTCATTGATTTCAGTGTTTGTTAATCATATAAACCCTGAACAGAGTGCCTTAAGATCACTTAACTGTTATGCAGTAATTTAGCAAAAATACAGTTATACTCAGATGTCTGAGAGGATTTTAAATTACTTAACCAGATTTTAATAAGTGCATAGATCTTCCCAACCCTTTTGAACGGAAATAAAACGTATAAAAGTGCATGCGATATCTTTTTGATATTTTAAAAACAAAATGGCATAGAAGCATAAATTTCACATCAAGATATTTAAAATTGAAATTGCTTTCTTTTAATATAAAAATTATAAATTCGATTTTCAGACGCTTTAAATGCCCTTTTTTAAACGCCCTTTTATCTTTTATGAGTATCTCATCCCCCTTTTTTTAAACCGTGGAATGAAACATACTATTTCTATCAAGGGATATGCTGAGCGATTTGATGTAATATAAATGTTGATGGGTGATCAAATTAAACACATAATGTATTATTCATAAAAGGCTTAAATCCTCATCACCATGTTCCTCACCCCTAACTTCATTTGCAGATAATCACGTGAAAGAGATGATTCTACGAAATGAAAAGAAAAAAATTCACGATAAACAAAAAATATTTCTAACGAGCTTTTTGAATATAAAAATAAATCCGATTTCACATAAAACCGAAATTTTAATTTACAGAAAAAACATTTTTGGTGCGTTTGTAATTATATAAATACGTATCACCTATAGTCGTCGTCTGGTCCGTCCGTCTGTCCACATACAACAGCGCAAAAACTACCTAACCGAATGGTTTGAAATTTAATATATATAATTGTTGCAGAATTGGGTCGAGTCATTTCAAATTTTATGATAATCGAATCAGAACTTAAAAAGATATCAATAAAATTTTTCTTCATTCTATTAAATCCTATCATACGTAATTAATTCACCGATATCCCATGATAGGTAATGGTTCTAGGTTACCATGGTGATTACGTCCTATTTAAGATGTAATCATATTATTTCCGTATTACTGAATTTAAAAACTGTTACTGAATTTAAAATCTGTATGCTAAAATTGTTTAATTATAGCAATCATATACTACCAATAGTTTCTTGGATAGATGTGTCCACAGAAATAGATATTAAATGGGAAAAGAGTCTAAATATGGATTTCAAGTTCTGAAATTTTCAAATCTAGGCTTAAATTTCCCATTGGAATTTTCAGTAAATGTCAACAAAAGATAAAATATTGCCAAGTTAAAATGTACATATTTTATTACGGAAATCAATCATATCATAATAACAGACGATAATTCATTTCACTGAAATAAAAACGACGATTTTTTTACATTGTTTTGTGAATATTGGCGCACAGTATAATTTTAATATAACAGAATTGTAATTAATTGTTTGTAAAAGTATATTGAAACTTAATTTCATAACATAAAATTAATATCTCTAATATAAAATAAATTTTGTATTCATGAATGTTTTCATAAGAGTGCAACAGCTATTTCACCAAGATCTGAATATTTATAAAACTGGTTATAGTATGAACGCACCTCATTTGTCACGTTTGACGTACAATTTTCAACTTGTTTACAGTTATTTCCACCCTGTTTCATTTAAGTGAAATACTACTTTATTATTTTTTAATATAATATTGCATTTACGGCTTTCTATGCTTTTATACCCACAATACTTATTATTTCTTATATATTATATATATAATTATTCATTATACATATTTCCTGTAACTTACACATTTCTTCATTTTACATACTAGTGACAATAAAACTCTTTTAAAAGTACTTTTGTAAGTAACGTAGTTAAGCTGTGCGAAGCTAATGAAAAATTACAGGATTGCCGCTTAGAGTGTTTTAAATAAATCTTTTACTAACATGAGTATCTCATCCTCTTTATTTTAAACTTTAAAATAGAGGAATAGCTTTGACAGAGGTTATATAGTGAGCGATTTGATTTAGTATAAATATTGATGGGTGGTTGCATAAACACATGATGTATTATTCATAAGAGGTTTAAATTCTCTTCTCCTTACTGAGCCGCTAACTTCACATAAAAGAATGGAGTCTACGAATTCAAAAGAAAAAAATCTTTCTCGTTAAAAAGATACTTCTAACGAGATTTTTGAATGGAAAAATAAATCCGCTTTCACATAAAACAGAAATTTTAATACTAAAAGAAAACTATTTTAAATGCAGGTCCTTTCTATCTCATTGCGTTTAACCGAATAATGCTATTATTTTTCGGTATATACTTTGTCTTTCTATGCCTTTTTATTAATAATACTTATTATTTTAAGCATGATTTTATTGTATAGATTTTTATTAGCCTAATCACTAAAAATGTTGTTTATACATTAAAAATAAATTATTTTAAATAAAGGTTTCCATAACAATATAATGAAATATAACACCTTGTAATAGTATATTACTTTTAAATGCTAAAGGTGTAAAATTAACAGCTATAATATAAATTAAAATAACTTTTATTAGTTGTTTTACATGTTTCGACTCTTCTGAGTCATTTTCAAAAACAAAATGAGAATATTCTAAAGCTGCACGGGCTTTGAAGTTATTATTTACATGTACTTTTTAAAAAAATTACGCACGTTATCTATTATTTTTTACTTTATTGTTTATTTTCATATCTTTGAGCATGGAGTAATTCTAGCCACAGTTTCGGTAAATTAAAAGATGCCGCATCGTTACATATTGTATTTTTGCGCGTGAGTATCTCTATGGTTTCTCTTATTATGGATGGATAGTATAGACTGGAGGGAAATATTATTTTACTTTCATTGAAATTTATTTGGATGGTTTCTTCTTGATATAATCTTGCTAGGGCTGTAGTTTTTCTATTGTATTTAATATCAGCTATATGCTCTCTTTTTCTGCAATTAAATTTCCTGCTGGTCATGCCTATGTAGTAATTCTTGAATCCGTCGTCTTTAATAAAAGGTATTTCATATACTCCTGAATAATTCTCAAAATTAATTGGGTCAATTTTACTGCAAATGAAATTCTTTAATTTCTTAGGTGGTTTGGCTATTAAGCAGATATTGAAACGTTTAAGGCTGTGTTTTAATTTTTCGAAAAAGCTTGGATATTATTGCAGAGTATAAAGTTTGTATTTTTGTGAATCAAATTTCTTTTCTGAATACTTATTATTGGTGATATAATTATTATTTTGAGAATTATTCAGGAGTATACGAAATACCTTTTATTAAAGAAGACGGATCCAAGAATTACTACATAGGCATGACCAGCAGGAAATTTAATTGCAGAAAAAAAGAGCATATAGCTGATATTAAATACAATTGAAAAACTACAGCCCTAGCAAGATTATATCAAGAAGAAACCATCCAAATAACTTTCAATGAAAGTAAAATAATATTTCCCTCCAGTCTATACTATCCATCCATAATAAGAGAAACCATAGAGATTCTCACGCGCAAAAATACAATATGTAACGATGCGGCATCTTTTAATTTACCGAAACTGTGGCTAGAATTACTCCATGCTCAAAGATATGAAAATAAACAATCAAGTAAAAAATAATAGATAACGTGCGTAATTTTTTTTTAAAGTACATGTAAATAATAACTTCAAAGCCCGTGCAGCTTTAGAATATTCTCATTTTGTTTTTGAAAATGACTCAGAAGAGTCGAAACATGTAAAACAACTAATAAAAGTTATTTTAATTTATATTATAGCTGTTAATTTTAAACCTTTAGCATTTAAAAGTAATAAAGGTTTCATATTTATTTTTTAATATAAGAGAGAAATACAACATTTAAAATAGTTTCGAACACAAATAAAATAGCATAAATCTTACTACTAAATAGCTTCGATAAATAATGTTTTTATTATCCATGTCTATTGGATTAATATTTTATTAATTTTCAGTGCTGTGTTATATTCAGTTATTTCTATACTATTTTACGAATTCTTATTATTGGAAGTATAGTTTTATTATAATTAAAAATATTATTACTTTATTATAATTTCAATGTAAGATACTATTCCTTAAAATATTTTTTAATGCTTTAAAAATAAATTAATAAATGTGTATTTTATTAGCACAAATCTTAATACTAAACTAGCAGTCTTCGCCCGCTTCGCTGCTTTTTTTTCCAAACCAATCTCTAATATTTATTTTACTTTTCATTTGTAACGATCCTCGATCAAACGAACTTAGTGTTTGGGGCCCAAATACCTTCGGCAGCGCACACCCGGGCGGTGCTATCCACATTCCCGTCTGTTTTCTCAAACAAACCCCAAACTCGTATGATTTTATATTTTTAAAAGCAAATCTTTCCCTCGAACCTAAGTGTCAGTGACTCCACTGCCGCCTCCGTCTTTATTTTTCTATATATTCGTCAAAATGTCGAAACTCGAAAATGTCCGGTACGTATTGGCGGTAATGCATTGTATTTTTTAATTTATTTATTTATTTTATTATTTTATAAAAAGCGGCAATTTTTAATTGGTAACCTTTTTAACATACCTTATAAAACAACACAAACCGGAAAGTTTTATAAATGTTTACTTAAAAAGTTACTCAATAGCTGGGTTCCGAGGTTCAAGCCCTAAGGTATACTCTACTATACACTGACAATATCTCTACTCTTTTCTGTCCTATTGAAAGATTTTTTTTTCATTGTTAAATTTTTTAGCAATCTTGTTAACATTTTGTAACTATTTTTTATTGTTACTGTTGCAATACATTCTAATAAAGTATTTATTCAACTAATAAGTTATATAGTTATTAAGTATAGATTATTAAATACTGTAGATTATAGATTTATTAAATATTATATTTATTTTAATGAAGGAAATATATTTTATAATTACAGGGGTGTGCACGAGTGACTATTTTTATATTTTATTTGCACTATTATTTCCAAACAGCAATCGTCGTGATACTGTTTTACAAAATGTGTAAGATAAATCAACTACGAAGAATTCTGTTTGTAAATAGAGGTACAAATAAAATATAAAAATAGCCGCCAGTAACACCCTTTAATTATCTTTTATTTTCCTTTTATTTTCCTTTTGTTTTCAGTTTTTATAAAACTCTTAATTTAATATATATATATTTTTTTGTAAGAGCGTTTATTCCATATTTTTACACCTATAAAGCCCCTCTATTTCACATTTTTTTCAGTCATTATTAGATTTCCCCTTAAAGAACTAGTGAGAAAACATAGCTCAACATAATAATCGGAAATCATTAAGACATAGCGAGAAATATTCAATAACATAATATTCCATTTTTTACTGTGACTAAAAACACATGAATCACAATGATATTTACAAAATTATTTCTTCTGAGTTTCGTCATTTCTTTGCTACAATTGTTATTTTTTATAAGTTTTTTTTTATTTGATTAATGATTAATGTGTTTGTGTTTAGTTCCGGGATTAATTCCTGAAACAGTTTTTATTTCCATTATATTTCTGATGTCATTAGCTAGAAATCTTGGTTCAGTTTCTGTGAAAACGATTAGAGTACTTGCATAAAGAAAAGAAAAAAATACAAAAAATATATATATAAATCCAATACATAAGTAATTTATTAAACTTAAATTGTGATGTCATAAGGTTTGGAAGTGCTTTATCAGTTTTGCGTGGAACGTGATTTTTTTTCTTTTTAATTTTTTTTATGCAGTCATCCTCTAATTGATTCTCTTGTTGAAAAGAGATTTTCATCATTTATTGTTTATAGTGTTTTAATACAACAATCAAAAATAATTTAGAATTTCCGGCAATAAATTAATATTCTTTCGAAAAAAGTGCTACAATTATTTTCTTTTCATTTACCTAACAAATACAGCCTAATGTGATCATACTAAAAATTAAAACCCATATTATTAAAACAATTCTGAACATTTTTTTTCAAAGACCTCAACGATCGGGGGAAAAAAATGTGAAAAATGAACCCGCTTGTTAAAAAGGTTACTGACTGGTTAACTGAAACAACTCTTGCCTATTACCTAGAGATCATTCTGGAAGTATTTGTTCATAACTGGAATCGGTGTATAGAGGTATTTAATTTTAATCTAATACCTTTTGATACAGATTACTTGTTTGGTGTCGCACCTGTTTTTGATGCTGCTACTAATTACGATGCAAGAGATTTCACGGACGAATCGATGATAGACAATCTGATTGCACTAGATGATTCAAATTCTCACGCATCAGAAACTACACCAAATTCCATAATATCTGAATATTCTGCTTCAGAAGATGAATTTGTTGAAGCTGCCACTACTTACGATGTAAAAGATTTCACAGATAAATTGAAGACAGACAAGCTGATTGCACTAGATGATTCAAATTCTAATTCATCAATAATTACTGAAGATTCCCCAACATCTCAATATTCTTCTTCAGAAGAGGAATTTGTTGATACTGCTATTACTTGTGAAGTAAAATATTTCACAGATGAATTGATGACAGACAAACTGGTAGTACTAGATTATTTAAATTGTCCTCTATCAGTAATTACTCAAGATTCCCCAACATCCGAATATTCTTCTTCAGAAGAGGAATTTATTGATGTTGCTACTACTAACGAAGTAAACTATTTCACAGATGAATTGATGACAGATAAATTGGTAGTGCTAGATTATTCCAATTCTCCTTCAACGGTAATTACTCAAGATTCCATAATATCTGAATATTCTATTTCAGAAGATGTATATAAAGTAGATACAGGTACTGGTGTTTACACTGAAATTACTGGGAATATAACAAATTGTGATTCGAAAAACCATGAACTTATAGAAAATTATAAAGAAAACCCTCACTATCTAAGCACTCCGATTAAAAACATTAATGAAAATGTGCATTTGGTAGATGATACCTCAAATGATTCTGTTAGTGAAAAAGATTCTGTTAGTGATAAGTGTAACATAAATCCGGACACGAAGGAATTTCCATTTGGTAATGATAAATCAGTGAAATCAGAAAAAGATTCTAAATATATTCCGCATGCAGTTGTAGTTAAATCAGATTATAGAAATTCGAATGAAAATAAGCTAAAAAAGAATATTGAAAGAGTTCATGATGAAAAGTTCAGTTTGTCTTCAATTATTGTTGCTAATGATACACAGGCAGAGAATGTTAAAAAAATATCTTTGCTTAATAAGGAAGGATATTTATTCGATACTTGCAGCGAAGTTGAAACCGAAACAACAGCTGATGATATGATACCATCAAATGACATAATATACATTGAAAATCATGAAAACATATTTCTTGATAAAGAATCTGCTAAATATGAAGAAGAAATAAAATTTCCAGCTAATCATAAGTCGAATTACGAGGAGTTGAATATCAGCAACAAATTAAAGAAAAATAAAACAAGTAACAATAGAGTTCATTTTAAGTATGAAGTGAAAACCTTTACTTTCGAACCATTATTAAGTGTTATAGAAAACTTCTCATCGGAGCAAGAATCAGTTAAAGAAAATACATTCATGGATTTTATTAAAGATAAAAAATTTGAAAGAGCAAAGTACGGTCGCCAGCGTCGGCGTCGAAATCAAGGTTGCATTATACAAGAATTTTCTACTGCTGATATAGACAACATTGTTTTCATTGGTAAAATAAAATCTAAGCGACGGCTAAAATACAATATGTCTCGTAATATTTTCAGAAAGAAGAATACCAGAGAAAGTTTTCCACGTCATAAGAATGAGAAACGCAAAAGATTGTCAGAATTATTTCAAGAAAATACATTGTCGGATGTTATTGATGACGAAGAAGCTGAAAAATCAAAATATGGTCCCCAGCATCAGCTTCCAAATCAAGCTTGCAGTACTCCAGAATTTTCTAATGCTAAAGTAGACAACATTAATTCCATCGATGGAGTGAAACTTAACGAAAGACCAAACCTCACTTTATCTTGTCATGTCTTCAGAAAGAAGGAAAACGAAGATAATAAGAAAGAGGATTCGAACAAACTATTAACTGGATTAGCTAAAGAAAATACTCTTTCGGATGTGATTAAGCATGCAGAAGATGAAGAATCAAAATATGGTTGCCAGCGTCAACTTCGAAATCAAGGTTGTAGTATTTCGGAATTAGCTACTGCTGATGTAGACAACATTAACTTCATCGACAAAGGGGTGCCTGTCAGACGACCAAAACTCACTCGATCTCGTTATGTCTTCCGAAATAAGAAACCCAAAGATGGTTCCTCAAGTGATAAGAATGAAAATCCGAACGAACTATTATCGGGATTAGTTAAAGAAAATACAATTTCGGATGTGATTAAGCATGTAAAAGTTGAAGAATCAAAGTGTGGTCGCCTTCGTCAGCTTCGAAATCCAGATTGCAGTATTTCAGAATTTTCTACTGCTGATTTAGACAACATAGTTTTCATCGGCAATGTGGAACCTAAGAAACGGTCAAAACTCAGTCTCTCTCGTCATGTCTTTCGAAAGAAGAAAAGTGAAGATATTTCTACGCGTATTGAGAATGAGAATCCCGACAAACAATTGTCTGAATTAATTAAAGAAAATGCATTAACATGCGTGACTAAGAATGAAGAAATTGAAGAATCAAACTATGATCTTCCACGTCGGCGTCGAAATCAAGATTGCAGTATACAAAAATTTTCTTCTCATGATATAGACAGTATAGCTTTCATCGGTAAAGTGGGACCTAAGAGATGGCCAAAATTCAGTCTGTCTCGTTATAGTTTTCAAAAAGAGAAAAACAAAAAATGTTCTCCATGTGATAAAAATGAGAATCCGGGCAAACGACTTCCGGAAATAATTAAAGAAAATACATTAACGGATATTATTAAGAATGAAGAAGTTGAAGAATCAAAGTGTGGTCTCCAGCGTCGGCTTCGAAATCAGGGTTACTGTATACAAGAATTTTCTACTGCGGATATAGACAACATAGTTTTCATCGGCAATGGGGAACCTAAGAGACGGACAAAACTCAGTCTGTCTCGTCATTTCTTCCGGAAGAAGAAAAGTGGAGATAGTTCTCCAAGTATTAAGAATGATAATCCCGACAAACTATTATGTGAATTTGTTAAAGAAAATACACTTTTGGATGTCATTAAGAATGAAGAAGTTGAAGAATCAAAGTGTGGTCTCCAGCGTCGGCTTCGAAATCAGGGTTGCTGTATACAAGAATTTTCTACTGCGGATATAGACAACATAGTTTTCATCGGCAATGGGGAACCTAAGAGACGGATAAAACTTAGTCTGTCTCATCATGTCTTCCGGAAAAAGAAAAGTGGAGATAGTTCTCCAAGTATTAAAAATGATAATCCCGACAAACGATTCTGTGGATTTGTTAAAGAAAATACACTTTTGGATGTCATTAAGGATGAAGAAGCTGTAGAATCAAAGTGTGATCGCCAACTTTGGCTTCAAAATCAAGGTTTCAGTGTTCCAGAATTTTCTACTGCGGATATGGACAACAGTAATTTCATTGATAAAGTGGAACCTAGCAGAAGACCAAAATACAGACTGTATCGTTATCTCTTCCGAAAGAAGATAAGCAAAGACATTTCTCCACGTGCAGAGAATGAGAATCCCGGTAAACCATTATCTGAAAAAATTAAAGAAAATACATTCTTGGATATGATTAAGAATGGAGAATTTGAAGAATCAAACTACGGCTGCCAGCGTCGGCTTCGAAATCAATGTTGCAGTATTCAAGGGTTTTCTGCTGCTAATATAGACAACAAAGTTTTCATCGGTACAGTGCAACGTAAGAGACGGCCAAAACTGTTTTGTCATCACTTCCGAAAGAAGAAAAGCGTTGAAAATTCTCCATGTGATAAAAATAAAAATCCTGAAAAATGATTGCTGATTATATATATAGTATTGTTTTCATCGGCAAATTACAGCCGAGATGCGGGCGAAACTGAGTCTGCCTCGTCATATCTTCCGAAAGAAGAAAGATGAAACAATTTCTTCATTTGACGGGAATGGATGTTTGAGAAAAAGAACTGTGTTTGCAGAAACCTTAGGATATTGGTCAAAAATCATTACTAAAGCATTTTTTTTCCATTTTTATCATGTGAAACGCTGTTATGCAGCGTTTGAAACTTTAAATACAATAGTGAAATTTCTCCCTTAACTTTCGTTACACAGTGCATAAAGCTGAATATTACTTTATTTTATTATATTTGTTATATTGCATCTTTATATTTAATTTCATTTGTGCATTCTTCTTCTTCTTACTTTTTTGCATTATTTCATTCCCATTTATAACATATTTACATTTACTTTCATATTAATTATTCTGAAATAAACCCGTGCAATGTTAGTAAATTGTGTATTTGACCAAACATTTCCCCAGGCTTTTAGCTTTAAATCTTGCGTCGATACTTTTATTTTATTTATCATAGATAGAGATTAAAGAAATGCAACAAAAACAATTTATTTTTTTAGTAATAAAATGATAGACTTTTTTAGCTCACAGGCTATCAAAGCCTGAGAGCTTATGTGCCCGCCGGATCTGTATGTACCTACGTACGTATGTATGTATGTATGTATGTACGTAACGCGATAACTCTTGATAGAACAAACCGTTTTACTTTAAATTTTGTTTATAGGTTCCTTGTGATAAGGCGCTTCCCTGATTAGTTTTGGAGGTTCATTGGTTCAGCATAAATGGGGGAAACGGGGGGCTAACCCCCCATAATTTAGATAAATGGGTTTTTCATGCAGAATTATGCCATTTTCTTCAAATTTTGTATATAGGTTCATTTTGATAATGCGCTTCTGTCAATAGTTTTGGGGGTTCATTGGTTAAGTATAAAGGGGAAAGGGGGGGGGGGCAATCCCCCCTTAATTTAGAAAAATGGGTTTTTCATGCAGAATTATCCCATTTTCTTCAAATTTTGTATATAGGTTCATTGTGATAATGCGCTTCCCTGATTAGTTTTGGAGGTTCATTGGTTCAGCATAAAGGGGGGAAACGGGGGGCTAACCCCCCATAATTTAGATAAACGGGTTTTTCATGCAGAATAGTCCCATTTTCTTCAAATTTTGTATATAGGTTCATTTTGATAATGCGCTTCTGTCATTTGTTTTGGGGGTTCATTGGTTAAGTATAAAGGGGGAAAGGGGGCGGATAACCCCCCCTAATTTAGATAAATGAGTTTTTCATGCAGAATTATCTGATTTTCTTCAAATTTTGTATATAGGTTCATTGTGATAATGCGCTTCTCTGAATAGTTTTGGGGGTTCACTGGTTAAGTATAAAGGAGGAAAGGGGGGCTAATCCCCCCTTAATTTAGAAAAATGGGTTTTTCATGCAGAATTATCCCATTTTCTTCAAATTTTGTATATAGGTTCATTGTGATAATGCGCTTCCCTGATTAGTTTTGGAGGTTCATTGGTTCAGCATAAAGGGGGGGGGAACGGGGGGCTAACCCTCCATAATTTAGATAAACGGGTTTTTCATGCAGAATAGTCCCATTTTCTTCAAATTTTGTATATAGGTTCATTTTGATAATGCGCTTCTGTCAATTGTTTTGGGGGTTCATTGGTTAAGTATAAAGGGGGAAAGGGGGCGGATAACCCCCCCTAATTTAGATAAATGGGTTTTTCATGCAGAATTATCCCATTTTCTTCAAATTTTGTATATAGGTTCATTGTGATAATGCGCTTCTCTGAATAGTTTTGGGGGTTCATTGGTTAAGTATAAAGGGGAAAGGGGGGGGGTAATCCCCCCTTAATTTAGAAAAATGGGTTTTTCATGCAGAATTATCCCATTTTCTTCAAATTTTGTATATAGGTTCATTGTGATAATGCGCTTCCCTGATTAGTTTTGGAGGTTCATTGGTTCAGCATAAAGGGGGGAAACGGGGGGCTAACCCCCCATAATTTAGATAAACGGGTTTTTCATGCAGAATAGTCCCATTTTCTTCAAATTTTGTATATAGGTTCATTTTGATAATGCGCTTCTGTCAATTGTTTTGGGGGTTCATTGGTTAAGTATAAAGGGGGAAAGGGGGCGGATAACCCCCCCTAATTTAGATAAATGGGTTTTTCATGCAGAATTATCCCATTTTCTTCAAATTTTGTATATAGGTTCATTTTGATAATGCGCTTCTGTAAATAGTTTTGGGGGTTCATTGGTTAAGTATAAAGGGGGGATAACACCCCCCTAATTTAGATAAATGAGTTTTTCATGCAGAATTATCCGATTTTCTTTAAATTTTGTATATAGATTCATTGTGACAATGCGTTTCTCTGAATAGTTTTGGAGGTGCATTGGTTAAGTATAAAGGGGGAAAGGGGGGGCTAATCCCCCCTTAATTTAGATAAATGGGTTTTTCATGCAGAATTATCCCATTTTCTTCAAATTTTGTATATAGGTTCATTTTGATAATGCGCTTCTGTCAATAGTTTTGGGGGTTCATTGGTTAAGTATAAAGGGGGGATAACCCCCCCCCCCTACTTTAGATAAGTGAGTTTTTAATGCAGAATTATCCGATTTTCTTTAAATTTTTTATATAGGTACATTGTGACAATGCGTTTCTCTGAGTAGTTTTGGAGGTGCATTGGTTAAGTATAAAGGGGGAAGGGGGGCTAATCCCCCTTAATTTAGATAAATGGGTTCTTCATGCAGAATTATCCGATTTTCTTTAAATTGTGTATATATTCATTGTAATTAGAGACTTCCCTGGTTAGTTTAAAGGGTTCATTAGTTAACTATGAAAGGGGTAACGGGGGATGAGCCCCCTCCCCTTTAATATATTGTTGATTTTTTTATTTTTCGAGGGGCATATTTCAAATTTTTTGAAATAAGGGTATAATATACAATTAGTGTGAATAGCCTGTGAGCTCAATGCCCTCAGTTTAACTGGGCAGTTTTCTTTTTATTTAGTTAATGAACTATTGGACAGAGATTTATGAAAAAGCGGGATGCGTTACTTATTTCATCAAAATCTATTTTGTGTTTTAAAACTGTTTGTAACTAAATCATTCTTACATAAACTTCCAAATGATATCTTTCGAAACCGATATTCTTGTTTAAATACATTACGTAATATCATATCATTACGTGGTAATTAAATATTTTTTAAACAACTATCCTATATATATTTTTTTTCTTTTCCATTTTCAAACTCATTGAACATTAAATTATATGATGAAAAATCCAAAACTTTCCGTATTATTCATTAAAGATAATTAATTCTTTTAAAATTAATTAACTTTACATTCGCTTAATAGATTTTTGGTGCATTTTTTCGCTTCTACAAGCCTTTTAGATAACAATTTGTCAGCAGTTTGTGAGCGATTTGATTATACGCCACAAACTTGTTATGAATTTTAATCATTTAAAAGTATAATTAAACCGAAGTATGACTTTATAATTATAATTAATGGTAGCTCATCCGATAAATTTATTAGAGAAGGATTGCTTCCGTGATTTAAGAAATACTTTGATTGCAGATTTTAAAAATAAGTTCACTATTCTCTTATTTTTGAAAGACAACTTCAGTATCCGAAATTTAACCGCTTAATTACATGGCATATGGATCACGAACGAAACTTTTTTTTTTGCGTTAAAAGCCTATAATTTTACTTTGCATTTAGATTAGGGAATCTAAAATATTATTTTTCATCATTTATTTTTTAGTGAATCATTTCCAATATGTACAATCATAAAAAAAGTACCCCCCCCCCCCCTAATAACTCTGTCTGATATCATCGTATGAAAATTTGACTGTTACCAATCGGTTAGTAATTACGTCTCCTAATTAATGTTGTACTTAAATATTGCTTAGATTTATAATTACTATTTGTACTTAAATTTTGGATTTATTTTATATGTATTTCAATTAACAATCCAACGCCCACAAGTAAACTTTTTTTTAAAATCTATAGGTTGTAATGTTTTTACTAGAAAGGTGTAATAAAAAATAAATGTTATCAAAAAACAAATGTCACTTATTGGTGACAAACAAATTCAAGATCGTATCCCACAACTATCAATTCAAAATTTAGTTAATTTTAACATTCAGGCAAAAATAAATATGTGACTTGCTGCTTTTTTGACATTTTTATTCCAAAAAAAGAAGAACTCAAGTGCTTTCTTGTTTGGATCATATCAGAAAATCCAAGATATATGGCAATTTTTTTTCTATCATTAGGTAATAGAAAATATTTCACTCTTCTAGATCAACAATAACGGTCCCATGGTACATATTCACTTAAAATCTAAGCCTAAAGATCATTTCAAAGACCTAGAGGTGATAACGAGCGTTGGAGGGTTAATTAAAAAATATATGTATTGTAACCTGTACAAAAAATTAACAGATAATCGATTTCTAGAAGCCTCAGATATGCGAATCCAAAACTGCAGCTCATTCACTAAATAGTTTTTGAGTTATGCTTAAGAAACTGCACTCATTGCAGTTTGTTTTACAATTATTAAAAAGAATTTAACATCAGGAGTTCGAAATTTTAAGTCTGCATAATTCCAAAATTACTTCACAGAATGACTTTTAATTTTGTATCCTATATAAAATGTTCCGAAAAATCCAAATATGATATCAAAATTAGGTGTACGTATTGAAATTTGTAAAGTTCGTTACAATTTCTCTATGAAAACGATCTCCTAAGCTTTTTTTTTTTGAGAGATTTTTAAAAAAGACATTATTCCCATTTAAATTGTTAATTTTGGTGGTTTTGCGAGAACTTGGTTATTAAAATACAAGAGTGTTTTTTTAATACTTGTCCACATAGTTGAAAATTGCTTATGAATTCGACTTGTATGGCTGTATGTCTGTCCAAGCTCTAACTAGCGTAAATATACTCGGATTGACATATAATGGATATATGTTATTGAGGTTTACTATGGCATGTTTGGTATTGAAAATGAATTGTATAGCATTTATAGCTCTTTTTCTGAAACATCCAAAATAATTCCGTTACATTATGGTCTATGGGGGAAAATAGTTTGCAGTGTATTTTAATGATGTTACTCTATTTCAAACATGTTAAAATTAATATTACATCACTGAAGTACACTACAAGAGGCTTACTGTAGAATAGGATGTACGTAGAATTTTATCGTTCATTTACAGGTGCACACAAAATAATTCGGTTACAGTAAGAGATAATTGAGAGATAATTGCTGGACGTGCGTTTTCAGTTGTGGTATGCGTTTTTAAATTCAACTAATTAGTTGCATTTACTTTTTGTGTATAAATTATGTAGATCATATACAGAGCTGCACAAAAAAATTCGAGTACATTTCCACTTATTGATGGAAATTCCTGAAAGGGAATTTTCAACTGTGTTAGGCGTTTCTTAACTTAACTAAATTTTAGAATGCTATGTAGTATATATACAAATCTGTAGATTGTATACAGGGCTTCACAAAAGAATTTGAATACTTTTCCGACTATGGACAGTAATTGCTGAAATTGGGTTTTCAAATGTATTATACATTTTCCAAATTGTATTTTTTATATGGACGTGGCTAGTTGAGCTTTAGCCGAAAGGTAAGCCACCCCGACCGATGTTACCTTGACCTTTGACCTTGTATTTTTTACGTATCATTTTTCACCTTTTTAAACGGGGTAATTTTCTTTGAACATTCACAATTGTGAAATTGTGAAATTGTTAGAAAGTGTTTCATAATTTATGTTTTACGCATTATGTTTCTTTCTTGTTTTTTCTTTGCCGACTGTTCATCTTATCGACTATGATATTGGAACTACATCTCATGAACCACAAAACAAGTAACACCAGCCAGTCTGTCAGCCATGCTTGATAATAAAGTAGAGAGTGAGATATTCGTATTTTCATTGTCTTGAAAAGGTCTGGAAGGTAAGTTATTTTGTTTTGTTTTTTCATACCGCGGATGTGGGATATACTTTTTTTAATTTTGAATCTTCTACTAGACGATTCAGACAGGGAAATATTCAGTAGTTTTAATATAACGTTCTTTAGAAGTTGGACGAAATTTCTTATCATTAGAACAACTAAATATCACACTCATGTTCAAATGGATGGCTTTTTTACTATTCATATGTAAAACTCTTTATCATTAATACTGAAGTAACTTCAAACAAAAGTTCACTTCTTAAATTATAAGATACTTGCTACTGAATAAATTGATACCCAGAATGGATGAAAAAAAAATGTTATTTAGATGTTATTAGATGAACAAAAATGGGAAACCACACTGTTAAAAATTTGCAGCAAACTGTCCAGTCATTTGACCGTTTTTGTAGAAAACGGTTACATAACCGTAATTTAACTATATTCTGACCGTATTATTACTCATTTTATGGTCAGAATTTAGTTAAATTACGGTTATGTAACCATTTTCTATAAAAACGGTCAAATGACTGGACAGTTTGCTGCAAATTTTTAACAGTGCACACTAACATCCCTTCTTCAAATATTTAGTTTTAGCGAATATAAAAGTACACTCTTAAAAATTAAGAATATGCTTTTAAGTTCCATGAAACAAACTGAAATTGTAGCACTGCTTATTCGTAATGTTAAAAGTTGCGTTGCAATAGTGCTTACCGTAGATTTCATCTTTGATTTCAATATTAACACACTTAACATATTCTTTTTTCAATACTTTTTGTGTTAAATGAACTACTTCGTGGCTTGTATCATGTTTCTATATTCTTAATAGCATTATTGGTAACAAAATTTACAATAAATTTATTTTTTCTTTATTTTCTGTCTACATAAAATATAGCGCTTCAAAGTTTGTAACGTATTTCTAAGTAGCAACATTTGTGGTAAAGGGAAACCTTAGACCTTCTAATAATACTTTTTTTGCTCTGAGAGGAAATCTCTGTTTATGACAAATTATAGTTTTCTGATAATTTGTCGATAAGGACCCGATATTTTCATTTTAATTACTTATCAACTTTAAATTTATCTTTTGCTTCTTTTCTCTCTCCGGGCACTTTATTTTAATAAACCTTTAAACTTTTTTAAGCATTATTTTTAAATATATCCATACTATCTTAATTTCCTGTAGAGAACTAGTTAACTTTCCCATTATTTTTATTATTATAAGCACTTTCATATCACTAAATATAAAATATAATATTCTACATAAAATGATCGATTTTTGTTCTGTTAGTGAAAAACTTATTAAAAAAATAATTTCAAATGTTACTTACTTAATCCTCTTGAGTTGGCACTTCAAAATTCGATTTATTTTTCTCTGTTTATTTTCAAACCTTTTATATTTTAGTCTTTCAGTACTTCATTTATTTCAAAATAAATTTACAACTGAATTGGATTTTTTAAAAATTCTAATATTTTCACAAAATCCATTCAAAAATTTCAGTTTCTTTTTAAAATAATGAAATCGTTGCGAATGTGTTCAAAACTAATAAGCAATATAGACAATTGTTTGAAGAAAATGTTGTGTTCCTACTAATTAAACATACTAAACAAATTATTACTCTGCAAATATATTGTATCAGTTAAACTTGTGACAGATTTTGATTCATTTACTACATTTGCTTTATGATTGTATGCAGAGATAAATAAATGTCTTTCAGTAAACACCTAAAGAATTTTTATAGTTTATTCATAAAATATTTTGGTTCTTTCATAGAACATTTATAACTAATTTCTAAAACAAGTTGGAAATTGTATGTCAAACGGAATAAATTAGGTGCGTTCGTACTATAACTTGTTTTATAAATATTCAGATCTTGGTTCAATAGCTGTTGCACTGTTATGCAAAAATGCTTGAATACAAAATTTATTTTATGTGGAGATTTTCTTATTATAGATATTAATTTCATTTTATGAAATTAAGTTTCAATACACTTTTACAAACAATTAATTCAAATTCTGTTACATTAAAATTATACAATGCACAAATATCCAATACAAGACAATGTAAAAAAAATCATCGTTATTATTTCAATGAAAAAATGAATTATATCGTCTGTTATTATGATATGAGTAACTTCCGAAATAAGATAAGTACATTTTATGTTGACAACTTTTTATCTTTTGTCGACATTTACTGAAAATTCCAATGGGAAACTTAAGCCTAGCTTTAAAATTTTCAGAACTTGAAATCCATATTTTGACTCTTTTTCCATTTAATAACTATTTCTCCGGAAACATCTATCCAAAGAACTGTCGGTAGATTATATGATTGCTACAATTAAACAATTTTAGTAAACAAATTCGGTTTTTAAATTCAGTAATACTGAAATAATATGACTCCATTTTAAATATGACGTAATCACCATGGCAACCTAGAATCATACCTATTATGGGATATTGTTGAATTAATTACGTATTACAGGATTTAATAGAATGAAGAAAAATTTTATTAATATATTTCTCAGTTTGATTCGATTTTCATAAAATTTCAAATGATTTTACAAAATTCTGCCACGATTATATATATTAAATTTGAAACCGTTCGGTTGGGTAGTGTTTGCGCTGTTATATGCGGACAAAAGGAGCAGACGACGACTATAGGTGCTACGTATTTATATAATTACGAACGTACCTAAAAAAGGAGTTATAGATATTCTTCATAAAGTTCTTTCGAAATTTTCTTTACCATAAACCACCGAAATTTCTTCGAATGTATTCAAAACTAAGTATATTTTCCTATCAGCTTGTTTAAAACCCTCTGAGCGTTTTGAAAAAGGGTAAAATTGTAATGTTGTTTTCTCTGCATTTTGTTTTAAATGCTAAAAAAATATGATTCTTTCAGCATTATAAATAAAACTTAATTACAAATATGAATGTAACCCTTGAGAGTATTAATCATTCTTCAATGTTTTCAAAATTCATCAAATCTATAGAATTATATTATCTTAAACATTGCATATATTGCTGTGAAACCTGGAGCTTAGTGAACGGAATATTACGTTCCACACGCTTAGAGGGTTAACTCGTCTAAGGCCTCATTTAGATTGGTACTCAGGAACCGGAAAATCACCGTAACTTCCCGTTGAATCTCACACTCTCCCATCCAGCATCAACGGAAATACGGAAATTTTACGGTTTCTGAGTACGAGACTGAATGATTTCTAACTCGTCTAAGCGAGCTCATCTATATTTGGATTGCCATAATTTGGACATCTTCGAAACCGAACATGCATCCTGTTCGCTTAAATGATTTAAAACAAGGTTTTCCAACAACTCAACCGCAGGCCGCAGACGTACTAGTAATTTTGTAAAGAAATTTTCGCCTTATTTAATCGAAGCATTTGAGTTAACTTTCTGCTATTAAAAATACTCTACAATATTACTGGTATGTCTACGGCCCGCGATTGCGTTGTTGGAACCCCCAAATTTTGAATTAAACTGCTCATGACAACCAGTGTTGCAATTTAACAGATATTTATATTCAAATATCTACCACTATTTCTGACCTCTGAATCTCTCATTAAATAAGACAAATGTTTTTATTCTTAAATTGTGGTAGATATACGAAAAAAAAATTGCGCTAAATTTGCAACGCTGGTTGTAGCACTACTTTCCTTACCAGCCGTTTTCAAACAACAACCGTGTTTCTCAACCGCATGTTATTTCATTAGATCAAAATTGACCAGATTATCTTTACCAACCAAACAAAACCACTACGGGAAACAACGATTATATTGAGGAACACATTCAAGTTGGGAAACAACATTCATGCTCTGTCCAAGAACCACGCCCACAAGCGCCATCTAGTTCTAAGTGGTGTCAGACTGTGTGCTCTTGTACGCATGTAGCTACTCTGTTAAAAAAAAACAAGAACGAAAAATCATGCGTCAAGCATAGATTATGTAACTTTCTCCAAAACTTCAAAAATAATTTTACAAATATTTACCGTTTAATAAGTTGAAAAATGATATCTAAGTAAACAAGGTCAAATCGGACGGGGAGGTCTACCTTTCGGCTTAATCTCAACTAGCCCACTCTAAGTAAACAAGGTCAAACCGGGCGGAGAAGCCTACATTTCGGCTTAAGCTCAACTAGTCCTCTCTAAGTAAACAAGGTGTCAAATAGTGCGGGGAGGCTTACTTTTCCTGGAAAACGCATACCATATTTAAAAACCCAATTTCAGAAATGACCAACAACATTTTTAAAAAATATCCGAATTCTTTCGTGTAACCCTGTATATGATCTCTAGATTTGTATATACACTACATAAAATGCTAAATTTTAGTTCACTTAGGAAAAGCGTAGCACATTTTAAAATTCCCATTATGGAATTTCCGTCAATAAACGGAAATGTACTCAAAAACTTCTGTGCTGCCCTGTATATGATCACTAGAACTTTTACACATCAAGTAATAGACAAAAAATGAGTTAAATTTAAAACGCGTTCAGCAACTGAAAACGCACTTCCAGCAATTATTGTTAACATACAGTACCGAATTATTTTAAATATTATTCATTGTAAATGACCGATGAATGCTATATACAAAATATTCTATAGTAAGCCTCTTGTAATGCACCTTAATGATATACCATATTAATTCCAATATGTTTGAAATAGTGAACATCATTAAAATAAACCCCAAACGATTTTTCTCCATTGACCGTAATGTAACGCAATTATTTTGAGTATCCCTGTAAAGGAACTATAAGTGCTGCACACTTCATTTTCAATACCGAACATGCCATAGTAAACCTCAATAACATATTTAAATTGCATGACAATCCAAATATATTTACGCGAGCCAGAGCATAAACAGGCAGACAGACAGACAAACCGAATTCATAAACACTTTTCAACTGTGTTGGAAAGTATTTAAAAAAAAGTCCTTCCGGCCTGTACCGGGAGGAAAAGGTAGCTTTCCTATGTCTTCGTTTTAAAATTTTAGCTAATGTTAGACGAAAACAACAAGTTAAAATGCAAAGAAACGTTTACAAAAGATTCGTTAATACTGAATTTGAATAAGAAATTTGCCAAATTATTGAGCAATAGCCAAATTGGCTTCATTTATGAAAACTTATTTTGGTCGCCAAATTTCGCGATATTTCGCCAAATGTCGCCAATTTGGCCGCCAATGTCGCCAATTTTGGCGCTAACGGATATGAATATATAGTTTTATGCGTATGATTGGGAAAATTATTACAACAATGAAAGAAAACAATTTTCGAGTAATCGCGTTAATGTGCTGTTTTGTTTCAAAATGTCAGCCACCCTAGAATATTAAACTGCTCTATCTCAGCCATTTTTTAAGATAGAGGTAAACCAAAAAATGCTCTGGAATCCTTGTATCAAGTCCTAAAACGTAATTAAAACATAAATTTGAATTTTTAATTTTTTTGTATACTTATTTTAGCTTTACATTTTTAAATGGCCGCCATCTTGAAACAAAAAGGCGGACCAAGCTGGCCAACGAACTCGGTCGAGACATTGGTTAGCTCAATACACACAATTAGTTTCATCAAAATTGATTTATAAATACGAGCGTTATCGTATGACATAGGTCATATATATCATATATTCTAATACGAGCAAATCTTGTGTGTGGTTATATATATATATATATATATATATATATATGCAAAAATTATCTTAAAAACGGCTCTAACGATTTTGACGAAATTTCGTATCCTACCATTTTGGGGCACCAGAAAACCATTGAGCTAGGTCACATGTTCGAGAAAATTCGATTAGTGGGTCATTTTGGGTCATGGTCTAGCTAATTGTATCTGAAAAACGGTTCAAACGATTTTGACGAAATTTTGTATCCCACCATTTTCGTGCACGAGAAAACTATTGGGCTGGGTCACATGTTCGAGAACTTTCGATTAGTGGGTCATTTTTGGGTCAGCGCGAGTCAAATTAATTTTATCTAAAAAACGGCTCTAACGATTTTGATTAAATTTTGTGTCCTACGAGTTTCGAGCACGATAAAAGCATTGGGCTGGGTCACATGTCCGAGAAAATTCGATTAATGGGTCATTTCTGGGTCATTGTGGGTCAAGATCTAAAGAGCGGCTCAATTTACACTAAATTTTGCATCCTATGGTTTTCGGACACGAAAAGACTGTTGGGCTAAGTCGCATGTTCGAGAAAATTCAATTAGGGGGTCATTTTGGTCATGGGTCATGATATTTGAACTCAGATTTAATTTTGACAGAGCATAGCTCGGTCTTCCCTGCTCGTATATATATATAGCACATTATGTATTAAATGTATTCGGCAAACCCAGAATTCCGCACCATAATTAAACTAGGAATAAATAACAAACATAAAAAATTAACAGATATAATCTGAACAAGAAAAAACCAAGAAAAACAACCAAAAAGCTGTGGCCTCATCATATATGTGCCCACTGCTGATGAGGCCACAACTTTTTGGTTGTTTTTCTTGGTTTTTTCTTGTTCAGATTATATCTGTTTATTTTTTATGTTTGTTATTTATTCCTAGTTTAATTATGGTGCGGAATTCTGGGTCTGCCGAATACATTTAATACATAATGTGCTATATTTAATCTGTGTGATCAATTGCAGCTATAGCGCTTATCACATGGATTTTATTTTTATTTTTATTTTTATTTTAGTTTATTTTTAATCTTTATTGAGCATATATATATATATATATATATATATATATGGATATATATATAAATCAACATTTGAACGAAGGGTGGTTTTGGGGTCTGGGGGTCATGATCGGTGAAAATATATTGAAATTTTTCGGAACTGCTTTCCTCGGCCATGGCTTTCCTCGGAACGGCTGCAATAGGTAGCTTTATACTTTTAGGTAGCTTTCAATACAAAAAAGTATAAAGCTACCTATTGCAGATAAAATATATAAATATTTTCACCGATCATGACCCCCAGACCCCAAAACCACCCTCCGTTCAAATGTTGATTGTATATATATATCTGATATATATATAAAGGTTGTATATATATATCTGACCTATGTCATACGATAACGCTCGTATTTATTAATCGATTTTGATGAAACTAATTGTGTGTATTAAGGTCACCAATGTCTCGACCGAGTTCGTTGGCCAGCTTGGTCTACCATTTTGTTTCAAGATGGCGGCCATTTAAAAATTTAAAACTAAAATAAATATACAAAAAAATTAAAAATTCAAATTTATTTTTAATTACGTGTTAGGCCTTTATACAATGATTCCAGAGCATTGTTTGGTTTACCTCTATCTTAAAAAATGGCTGAGATAGAGCAGTTTAATATTCTAGGGTGCCTGACATTTTGAAACAAAACAGCACATTAACGCGATTACTCGCAAATTATTTTCTTTCATTGTTGTAATATTTTTTCCAATCATACGCATAAAACTATATATTCATATCCGTTAGCGCCAAAATTGGCAAAATTGGCAAAATTTGTGACATTTGGCGAAATATCGCCAAATTTGGCGACCAAAATATGTCTTTATAAATGAAGCCGATTTGGCTATTGCTCAATAATTTGGCGAAATTCTTATTCAAATTCAGTATTAACGAATCTTTTGTAAACGTTTCTTTGCATTTTAACTTGCTGTTTTCGTGTAACATTAGCTAAAATTTTAAAACGAAGATACATGAAAGCTACCTTTTCCTCCCGGTACAGGCCGGAAGGACTTTTTTGTATTGAAAGCTACCTAAAAGATACTCTATTCAAAACTGTTCTTTAGTATACAACATTGAGTCAGACAAAATGCTATATATCTGTTATCTATAAATTGTTAAATATAGTTCTTTCTAAAAAATGTGCATTTGGTTAAAATTAATCATAATAGTTGTCCAAAATGTAATTACAAACATTTACATGTACTATGGATTGAGGCGATTGTTCCTCTTATAAGAGCATTTTTGGACTTATTTAACATTTTCCTTTATGTACCTCCTTTCAAAAGTTGTTCTACATTTTTTATAGATTCTGTTCTATGAATGCTCTTTATATGCTGAGATCAGAGAAGGGAGAAAAATACGGAATAATGAAACATAAACATTACGGATTTGACGTCATGATTATAAGTATCTGAAACAGCGTTGAATTCAAAGGGGTGGCCCAGGGGGACATTCACCCCCCCCCCCCCGAAACATTGAAATGTACCCCCGGAAGATTTAAGATTTTATGCTTTCAATGTCCAAAAATTGCAATTTCCCCCCCCCCGGAACTTTATAATTCCCCCCCCCCGGAGCCCCAGAAATCCCTCCCGGAGAAAAGTGTCTGAATTCAACACTGATCTGAAATCATAGTTAATATTCAAGATGCTAGAAAAATAGGATCTAACGCAAAATGAAACATAGCATTTATATACAATCTTTAATACAATGTATTTTTTGTTAAATTATTCCTTTTTGGTCCATTTTTTTAATACGAAGATTTATACAATGTATTTCAAAAATAAAATATTGGAATAATAATTTAATTTTTTTGTTTAAAAAAGATCTACTGTGGTCATATTTTGTTTATACTTAACTTTATAAAAATAATTTGATACTTTTTGACTAAAGAACGTCATTTGACACTAAATCTAAATATTAAAAAAACTAGTCGTTGGAGGCCACCGTAATACTTACCCATCATGGATATGCATAATGTAAAATATTAAAATAAAAATGTGTAAACTACTTATAAAATGCATTGCAATTCAAATAAAATCGTGGCTTGATGACGTCATAAACTTTAAAGGCTCGATTACTGAATTGCTTGAAAGAGGTTTTTCCTTATAACTCCAAAAATAATAGTCCTATTAACTAGCGGTTTATTGCATCTGATGAAGCGTCAAATTTCCAATTAAAATTTATCTTTAAAGTGAAATTTGGATGAAATACAGGGTCATGAAAAATCGAAGAGTGTAGAAAATAGGATTCCAAATATCTCGGCAACTCATTATCCGATCGACTTCATGCTTTATGCAAAATTTGTTTTTTTATTGTCTTTTATATTCATTTCTTAAAATAAACAATTTCGAAAATTTTTATATACCTTTTATCAGAAAGAATATTTCGAGAGTCCGAAAAAAATAGTTCCGTTTAATCGAGGTTATTGAAATGAAATAGGCTTCTTCCCATTATTACATACTAAGTACATACCGAATTGCAAGTCTCTATCTCAATTTTTTCGGGAGATAGAGCGTTTACAGACACACAGACACACAGACGGAAGGCAAATTTTTTTTTCTAAAAATATGTTTTTCGGAATCTCCAGTGTCTGAAACGTGTAAATCCGTCAAAAATTTTTTTTTCGATTTTCAAAACGATTACAAGACTTACCCTATACTACGTATGATGGTTAAGTAAAAATAGCTAACATTATTGAAAGTTTATCGAAGCTACTTTTATATATTTTTTAAACAAATATATATATTATTTTTTGTGTATTATTAATATTTTTTATGTTAAAAATATAATGTAAAATCATTCTTATTAAATTTATTTTCAAACATATTTTTAATCTTTCCAATTTGACAGGTTTACGCCCAGTTATTTTATGTTATACAACGTTACTAATAATTGCATTTTTTCAAAATACTCGTGTACATATTTTATGAAAAGACATTTAAAATCCTTTCGAGACACTCCAAGTAGCACTGAATATAAGCGATAACATAATTCCAGCACAGGAAATATTAGAAGAATTATTGGTATATAAAAATAATGTGGGATTTATTATATCATAAATTTGATGCAGTATGTTTACGGTTTTAAACCTCAAAGCACCTCTGTCAGCTTAAGATAAGCGTATTGTTGAACGATTTTATTCCATGTATTTATTCTGTATTTTCCTGTTTTAAGACTCATCTGAATAAATGAATCGGTTATTTAAATTGTTAACATGTATAGCACGAAAATAGTAAATTAATGTTAAAATTGTTAATTCTGTAATAATAATGAAATATTAAGGTAGAGAATTTGAAAAGAGTTTCACTTGTTCCTAACCGATTTCAAAATATAAAGATTATTAAATTTGACCCCATATATTTTTTATGTATTTATCTGCGTGAATACTTTTAAATACATTAATCATTTTGGATATTTTCTTGTCTTATTTTTTAAAGACTCATTTTCGTGTAATTTTATTAGGTTTTAAAGTAAAATTGTAATGCAAAAACATTTTTATCGAATTTAATTTATAATATATTGTTCGTCCATTAAATTTGGTAGGTTTACATTCAATTATTTTATGTTATACTACGCTGCTAATAATTGCCCTTTTAGGTAGCTTTCAATACTAAAAAGTATAAAGCTATCTATTGCAGCCGTTCGGAGGAAAGCAGTTCCGGAAAATTTCGATATATTTTCACCGATCATGACCCCCAGACCCCAAAACCACCCTCCGCTCAAATGTTGATTTATATATATAGATATATCCATATATATATATATATATATATATATATATATATATATATATATATATATATATATATATATATATATATATATATATATATATATATATATAGATAGATAGATAGATATATATCTGACCTATGTCATACGATAACGCTCGTATTTATAAATCGATTTTGATGAAACTAATTGTGTGTATTAAGGTCACCAATGTCTCGAACGAGTTCGTTGGCCAGCTTGGTCCGCCATTTTGATTCAAGATGGCGGCCATTTAAAAATTTAAAACTAAAATAAATATACAAAAAAATTAAAAATTAAAATTTATTTTTTAATTACGTGTTAGGCCTTGATACTAGAATTCCAGAGCATTTTTTGGTTTACCTCTATCTTAAAAAATGGCTGAGATAGAGCAGTTTGAAATTTTAGGGTGGCTGACATTTTGAAACAAAACAGCACATTAACGCGATTACTCGCATATTATTTTCTTTCATTGTTGTAATAATTTTCCCAATCATACGCATAAAACTATATATTCATATCCGTTAGCGCCAAAATTGGCGACATTGGCAACATTTGGCGAAATATCGATAAATTTGGCGACCAAAATAAGTCTTCATAAATGAAGCCAATTTGGCTATTGCTCAATGATTTAGCGAATTTCTTATTCAAATTCAGTATTAACGAATCTTTTGTAAACGTTTCTTTGCATTTTAACTTGCTGTTTTCGTGTAACATTAGCTGAAATTTTAAAACGAAGATGTAGAAAAGCTACCTTTTCCTCCCGGTACAGGCCGGAAGGACTTTTTAACTTACTTCTGTACGTATTTTATAAAGTGACATTTAAAATCTCCAAGTAGCACTTAATATAAGGGATAACGTAATTCTAAAACACAGAAAGTATTAGAAGAATTATTGGTATATAAAAATAATGTGGGACTTATCATATCATAAATTTAATACAGTATGTTTACGGCTTTAAACCTCAAAACACCTCTGTCAGTTTAAGATAAGCGTATTCTTGAACGATTTTATTCATATTCTATGTATTTATTGAGTATTTTCCTGTTTTAATTATTATCTGAATATATGAATCGCTTATTCAAAATGTTAACATGTGTAGCACTAAAGTAGTAAATTAATGTTAAAATTGTTAATTCTAAAATAGTAATAATAGAACATTAAGGTAGAAAATTTCAGAAAAGATACACTTGTCTTTTAACTGATTTCAAAATATAAAAGTTATTAAATGTGACAACGTATTTATTTTGTGTGTGCATCTCCGTGAATACCTACCTTTTGAATATATTCATCAATTGGAATATTTTCTTGCTTTTTTCTTATTTTTAAAGGATTAGTTTTCATGTGATTTTATTAGGTTTTAAAATAACATTGTAATATAAAAATATTCTTATTGAATTTTAGGTAGCTTTCAATACAAAAAAGTATAAAGCTATCTATTGCAGCCGTTCGGAGGAAAGCAGTTCCGGAAAATTTCGATATATTTTCACCGATCATGACCCCCAGACCCCAAAACCACCCTCCGTTCAAATGTTGATTTATATATATATATATATATATATCTGACCTATGTCATACGATAACGCTCGTATTTATAAATCAATTTTGATGAAACCAATTGTGTGTATTGAGCTCACCAATGTCTCGACCGAGTTCGTTGGCCAGCTTTGTCCGCCATTTTGTTTCAAGATGGCGGCCATTTAAAAATTTAAAACTAAAATAAATGTACAAAAGAGTTAAAAATTCAAATTTATTTTTTAATTAAGTGTTAGGCCTTGATATAAGGATTCCAGAGCATTTTTTGTTTTACCTCTATCTTAAAAAATGGCTAAGATAGAGCAGTTTGAATTTCGAGGGTGGCTGACATTTTGAAACAAGACAGCACATTACAATTTTTTTTTTTTGTTATAATAATTTTCTCAATCATACGCATAAAACTATATATTCATATCCGTTAGCGCCAAATTCTCGCCAAACTTGGCGACATTTGGCGAAATATAGCCAAATTTGGCGACCAAAATAAGTCTTCATAAATGAAGCCAATTTGGCTATTGCTCAATAATTTGGCGAATTTCTTATTCAAATTCAGTATTAACGAATCTTTTGTAAACGTTTTCTTTGCATTTTAACTTGCTGTTTTCGTGTAACATTAGCTAAAATTTTAAAACGAAGATATGGGGAAGCTACCTTTTCCTCCCGGTACAGGCCGGAAGGACTTTATTTTTTAATCTATTTTTCATCCATCAAATTCGGCAAGTCAACCCAATTATGTTAGGTTATACTACGATACTAAAAATTGTCTTGTTCAATTTACTCCTGTACGTATTTTATAAAGAGACATTTAAAATCCTTCAGATACACTCTAAATAACATTGATTATAAGCGAGAACGTAATTCTAGTGCAGAAAATATTCGAAAAATAACTGGTACATAAAAATAATAAGCGATGCATTATATCATAAATTTAATACAGCACGTTTATGGCTTTAAACCTCAAAATACCTGTCAGCTTAAAATAAGCGTTTTGTTGAAGGGATTTGTGCAATCTATTTACAGCATATTTTCCTATTTTAAATCTTATCTGTAAAAAGGACTCAGCTATTTAAAATGTTAAGATTTCTAGTACGAAAATAGTTAAAATATTCTTATTGAATATATTTTTTAATCTATTTTTCATCCATCAAATATGGCAGGTCAACCCAGTTATGTTATCTTATGTTATACTACGATACTAAAAATTGAGCTGTTCAATTTAATCATGTACGTATTTTATAAAGAGACATTTAACATCCTTCAGAGACACTCTAAATAGTATTGCTTATAAGCGATAACGTAATTCTGACACAGAAAATATTCGAAGAATTATTGGCATATAAAAATGACGGAGAAACCTTTTTATGCCGTTAATAATCTCCACGTGTTGTGAACGATCGAAAAAACACTTAGAACATGTTAAAAACCAGACCCCAATTAACTATAAGTACTTCAAGTGATAACCGCACCTGCAAACCATAGTGAATAAAACCAGAAACTGTCGAAACTAATCAGCTGAGAAATATTCCAGACTCTCCCTCTTCAACCTACAACGTGATGCCCCGCGCGTGAACTCAATAACAATCCCTCAGAATCTAAAATGTAACCGAACAGTTAAGATGCCCTTGTAAATATCTCAAATATAATGTAAAATTGGAGCACTTTTAAGCAGCCTCCAAACGCGATACAAATGTACATACGTCAAGAATTACAATAATAATATTATATTCAAAGGAAAAATGGATCTACTAACTTCACGCAATTTGTCATTTTCTACTAATACTGTTTATTACTTCAATACAGTGATATGTCAATGAACCGATAAGATAAATATCGGTGCAATACTTTGGATACATCGTGGATACTTCTTTGCACAAAAGCAATTCTCAGGTAAGCTGAACTAAACTTTTTTACCATTATCAAGAGATGAAAATGTATATTAAAATATAGAAGACTGATATAAGAATTTACAAAGATAGAAAATTAATTATGCTACCGAAGGTACTCTAACAAAAAATAATAAGCGATGTATTATATCATAAATTTTATACAGCATGTTTATGGCTTTAAACCTCAAAGTACCTGTGTCAGCTTAAAATAAGCGTTTCGTTCAATCTATTTACTGCATATTTTCCTATTTTAAGTATTATCCGGAAAAAGGACTATGTTATTTAAAATGTTAACATTTCTAGTACGAAAATAGTTAAAATATTCTTATTGAATATATTTTTTAACTCAATTCTACAAATTATAGTACATGGAAGTTCAAGATGCAGATGTTCCTGATTAAAGAGGAACTCGATTATATTATTGTACAAGATCCACCTGCTCCATCCGACCCCGCATGGCACAAAAAAGACCGCAAGACTAGGGCTCTAATAAACTTAAGCATCGATGATTCTCAAATCGTAAATGTAAAAAACTTAGATACCGCCAAATTAACGTGGGAAGCTCTGAAAAATATACATGAGAGAAGCAATCTATCTAGTAAGCTTTACCTGTTACGAAAATTATACAGTACTAAATTAGCGGAGGGTGGAAACATGATCACGCATATCACTAATATCTTGCAAATTATAGATAAATTTAATGCCATTGGAGAAAATATTAGCGATTCACATATATATGTGTGTTCTCTTCTCTCCAGTTACAATACTTTGATAACTGCGTTGGAGCCGAGACCGGAAAATGAGCTCACCCCTGGTTTTATCAAAACCAAATTAACGGATGAATATAATCGTAGACATGAAATGTCAGAACAATCACATAGCGGATATAACAACAATGAGAGAGCATTTAAAACAAATAGGAGATATACAGACACTGAAAATAGAAGAGAAAAAAATATTGCAACAACTGTAAAATGAAAAATCATTCCACCTACGAATGCTGGCACTACAAGAGCAAAAACACGGTACAATCCAGAAATCCTCGTAACAATCAATTCAAAAATAAAAAGAATTTCTCATCTTCATTATGTTATGAAAAGACCGAAACTCGTAGGGAAAACAAAATTCCAAACGAAAGAAAATACGCAAATGATCAAAGGCAAAATAAAGAATTAATCCCCGAAAAAGTAGGCAAAAATAACTGGATTCTCGATTCAGGATCTACTTCGCACATTTGTAACGATAAAAGCCTATTTAGTAAATTTATTGATTATAATAAAACTTCAGTAACGATCGCGAATGGTAATAAACTGACAGCTTTAGGTTCAGGAGAAGTTTTTATAAAAACATTAACCCCCGAAGGAAAAGAAAAACTAACGAAATTACGCGAAGTGCTTTATGTCCCAGACTTAGAGTCGAACCTAATTTCGGTTTGTAAAGCCGCTAAAAACGGGTGTAAACTAATCTTCGACGATAATAAATGCGATTTGATCTTTGATGAAGAAATATATATTAGGGCGAAAAATGTGAAAAATTTATACATTATTGAGGAAATGGACGATGTGGAAGAACCACAAAATTATGTAAACATAACGTATAACTGTGACAGCAAACAATGCATAGATCTCTGGCATCGCAGACTCGGTAACAGAGATTATGACGCGATTAAATCAATAATAACAAATCAACTTGCGGAGGGAATTAAGATAGGAAATTGTAAACATCAAAATAAAACATGCGTAACTTGTATCGAAACTAAATTAACTAACATGCCGTATCCTAAATCAGCAACAAACCGAGCTACTAATATTGTGGATTTCATCCACAGTGACGTATGTGATCCTCTAGATACACCGACTTTAGGCGAAAACATTTATTTTATGACTCTTATTGACGATTATTCCCGATATACTACGATATATTTATTATCTAAAAAGAGCGAAGTTGTTGAAAAGATAAAAGAGTATATAACGATGATATACAATCAGTTCGGTAAAAAACCTAAGGAAATTAGATCGGATAACGGTCGTAAATATGTAAATCAAGAGATAGATAAATACTTACAACAGAACGGAATTTTACACCAATTGACTGTCCCACATAATCCGAGCCAGAATGGAGTTGCGGAGAGGAAAAATAAAAGTTTATTAGATATGACTAGAAGTATGCTATATCACAAGCAAAATTAAGCAAACATTTTTGGGGTGAAGCCATAAACACAGCAACATACTTACAAAACCGACTCCCAACCAAAGCAAATAACAACAGAACACCTTAAGAATTATGGAAAGGAGTTAAACCGAATTTAAAACACTTAAGAACATTCGGTTGTAAAGCGCTATTTTACGTCGATAAAGTAAATAGAGGAAAACTTGACAACAGGGCTCAAACCGGAACGTTCGTAGGTTATGACACACGATCGACTGGTTATAGAATTCACACACAAGGAAAACAAATTATAATAGCGAGAACGGTGAAATTTCTTGAAAATGAAAATGTACACTCAGATAACATTGAGGAGATACAAAACACCATAAAAACATCCGATGACAATACACAATTACCGGATAGACATAAAAATCACTTAGAAATAATACTTGACAGTGAGGAGACACCATCCGAGCCCAAACAGCAACCAATTGAACCAAGAATGTCTAATAGGACAAATAGAAGCGTTCCTCCTGACAGATATGTTTGTCTCATAAATAGTTCATCTGAAAACATTCCCGAAAATTGGGAAGATATCGAAAAAATGGAAAATATTAATGATAAACAAAACTGGATAAAAGCAACACAAAATGAAATCCAATGCCTAAGAAAAAATAACACTTGGATTTTAACAGATCCACCACCCGGAACAAAAATTATCGGTTCAAAATGGACTTTTAAACTAGAAAAGGACAATTTAGGAAATGTTCAAAGCTATAAAGCGCGTTTAGTAGCACAAGGATATAGTCAAAGATTCGGAATCGATTATGATCAAACTTTCGCACCTGTAGTTTCGCACGCTACAATACGTGCATTTCTCATCTTCGCATTGCACAAAAATTTGAACGTGAAACATGTTGACATCACTCAACATATTTCACATATAACACTCAGCATTTTTGCATGGTGAATTAACTGAAACTGTTTATATGAGTCAACCAGACGGGTATATTAAACCCGGCGATGAAAGAAAAGTTAGTAAACTTCAAAAGGCCATCTACGGTCTTAAGCAAGCCGCAAAGGCCTGGTACACCAAAATATCGGAAACACTCACAAACAATAATTTCATACAGAGCAAAAATGATCCATGTCTGTACTTTAAATCAGATCAAGAAAATCCGATATATATCATCATTTACGTAGATGACATCCTGATAGCAGGAAAGGACAGTGACATCGAAGAAACAATAAACCAACTTGAGAAAGAATATGAACTGAAAAAATAATTACCTAGGCATAAACATTAATAAAATCAACGATACATATTACCTAAATCAAAATAATAAAATACATGAACTAGTGAAAAAACTGAATCTGAACGACATGAAACCTCATTACACACCCATGATTGCTGGATTCAACAGACTTGAGGACGATGATAATCTTTTACCTAATAACACGAAATATCGACAAGCCACAGGCACATTACTGTACATATTACTATACATAACATACACGCGTCCTGACATATCTGCAGCAGTCAACATATTATGTCGTAGAAACGAAACACCACGCCAAAAAGACTGGACAGCAGTGAAAAGAATTATTTCATACCTTAAAACTACAGAAAATTTGAATTTAACTCTTAACGCAAACATCAAGCCCATTTTAACGGCATACGCCGATGCAGACTGGGCTGGTGACTTGAAAACACGCAAATCAACGTCAGGAAATCTATTCATGCTAGGAAAATCGCCGATTTACTGGATCACAAAAAGGGAGAATTGCATTGCACTTTCGTCAGCCGAAGCTGAATACGTTTCTGCTAGCAACGCAGCACAATAATTAAGTTGGATAACAAACTTGCTTAGCGACCTCAACATTCCACAAAAACTACCCATCACTATATTTGAGGATAATATGTCCTGTATAAAAATGACTGAAAATGATAAAGATACTAAGCGATCCAAACACATCGACATACGTTTCCACAACATCAAACTGATGAAAAAAGAAGGAAAAATTGATTTACAATACTGTCCTAGTGAAGAAATGACAGCCGACACCCTCACCAAACCCACTCACAAACCTGTGTACGAAAAACTACGTACGTAAGTTGTGTACGTAAGAAACTGAACCTTCAACACTTCTCCATTCTATTACACGGGGGAGTGACGGAGAAACCTTTTTATGCCGTTAATAATCTCCACGTGTTGTGAACGATCGAAAAAACATTTAGAACATGTTAAAAACCAGACCCCAATTAACTATAAGTACTTCAAGTGATAACCGCAGCTGCAAACCATAGTGAATAAAACCAGAGACTGTCGAAACTAATCAGCTGAGAAATATTCCAGACTCTCCCTCTTCAACCTACAACGTGATACCCCGCGCGTGAACTCAATAACAATCCCTCAGAATCTAAAATGTAACCGAACAGTTAAGATGCCCTTGTAAATATCTCAAATATAATGTAAAATTGGAGCACTTTTAAGCAGCCTCCAAACGCGATACAAATGTACATACAATGTCAAGAACTTCAATAATAATATTATATTCAAAGGAAAAATGGATCTACTTACTTCACGCAATTTGTCATTTTCTACTAATACTGTTTATTACTTCAATACAGTGATACGTCAATGAATCGATAAGATAAATATCGGTGCAATACTTTGGATACATCGTGGATACTTCTTTGCGCAAAAGCAATTCTCAGGTAAGCTGAACTAAACTTTTTTACCATTATCAAGAGATGAAAATGTATATTAAAATATAGAAGACTGATAGAAGAATTTACAAAGATAGAAAATTAATTATGCTACCGAAGGTACTCTAACAAAAAATAATAAGCGATGTATTATATCAAAAAATTTTATACAGCATGTTTATGGCTTTAAACCTCAAAGTACCTGTGTCAGCTTAAAATAAGCGTTTCGTTCAATCTATTTACTGCATATTTTCCTATTTTAAGTCTTATCCGGAAAAAGGAGTATGTTATTTAAAATGTTAACATTTTATAGTACGAAAATAGTTAAAATATTCTTATTGAATTTATTTTTTAATCTATTTTTGATCCATCAAATTTGGCAGGCCAACCCAGTTATGTTATCTTATGTTATGCTACGATACTAAAAATTGCGCTGTTCAATTTACTCCTGTACGTATTTTATAAACAGACATTTAAAATCCTTCAGAGACACTCTAAAGTCTAAATATTACTGCTTATAAGCGATAACGTAATTCTAGCACAGAAAATATTCGAAGAATTATTGGCATATAAAAATAATAAGCGATGCATTATATCATAAATTTTATATAGCATGTTTATGGCTTTAAACCTCAAAGTACTTGTGTCAGCTTAAAATAAGCATTTCGTTCAATCAATTTACAGCATATTTTCCTATTTTAAGTCTTATCCCGAAAAAGGACTATGTTATTTAAAATGTTAACATTTCTAGTACGAAAATAGTTAAAATATTCTTATTGAATTTATTTTTTAATCTATTTTTCATCCATCAAATTTGGCAGGTCAACCCAGTTATGTTATCTTATGTTATACTACGATAAGGTGCGTCTCAAAATTATATGGACAGGCGATTTTTCGAAATAACAGCTAAGAAAATAAATCAAATAATTAGCATATGGAATCATAACATAAGTTTATTAAGATACAGAAATGTTATGTTTATATCACAGATTGTTTGTAAAAAAATATAATTCAAAATAAGCTATCTCAAAAATATATGGACAATGAAACGAATTGCTTTTATTACCACCGTATCAGAAATTTTTTTATTTCTGGGTTCTGTACTTGTGACGTAACCACTTTGAAATATAAAATCACTGCTCTTTCTTCAATTGTTGTATAGTTGGAAAATGCCTTGCAACGTTGAATTCTCTGCTGCTGATATTGCTAAAATTTGGCGTTTAAAGGCTCAAAATGTTAAAGTGTCTGATATTGCAAAACAAATGAAGCGTAGCAGATCTGGAATTTATGCAATTTTATCAAAAAGTGACAATACTATTGTAAAAAAGCGTTCAGGTCAACAAAGAAAAACATCTCTAAGACAAGATAGAAAACTTTTGCGAGCAGTTTCAACCCAAAAGAAGTCTATTCGCGAAATTGCGAGGACTTTGGCGTTTCCTATATCCAGATCTACTCTTCACCGTCGCATACAGGTAAGTGAAAATCATAAATATCGCAGAATGTGTCGGATACCTATGCTGAAAGTGCACCATAGAAAGACTCGAGTTCTTTGGACTAAAAAACACATGCATTGGACGGATGAATGGTTAAGTGTCTTCTTCAGTGACGAAAAAAAATTCAATTTGGATGGCCCTGATCGATTGGCATACTATTGGCATGACTTACGAAAAGAACCTCGCGAGTTCTTGAGTCGACAAAAAGGAGGGGGTTCACTAATGGTGTGGGGCGCATTCTGTTTCAACGGAACAACGGATATTACTTTTCTTAATGGTCAACAGTGCTCTGAGGATTATCAAAATGTCCTTAAAAGTAATCTACTTCCAATCGGAAACATCTTAGGGGGGGGGGGGGACTGAAAATTCCAAAAGGACAATGCGTCGATTCACACCTCCCACTCAACAACAGCTTGGTTTAAACAGAATCAAGTGACTGTTATAGACTGACCAGCCATCAGCCCAGACTTGAAAATCCAATTGAAAACCTTGGGTGGGGGGGGGGGGTACTTGCACGAGATGTGTATACCCGTGGTCGGCAGTTTTCTACTATTCAGGAATTACAGCAACAAGTAGAGCAGAGTTGGTTCTCTTTACAGCCGCGCATACTTCAAACACTAGTTGAAACCATGCCTGATAGGGTTTTCAAGATAATTAAAATGAATGGGTAAAAAATTTGAATTTAAATGCAAAATATTCGAAAAGTCTATATATTTTTGGGACAGCCTATTTTTATTTTTATTTTTTTACGAAAAATCTGTAAAATTTATACTTTATTTTTTTGCTGTAATAAATTTATGATATGATACTATATGCATATTATTTTTTTTCGTGATTATGGCTTCATTTTTTGAACTGTTATTTCAAAAAATCGCCTGTCCATATACTTTTGAGACGCACTATACTAAAATTTGCGCTGTTCAATTTACACCTTACGTATTTTATAAACAGACATTTAAAATTCTTCAGAGACACTCTAAATAGTACTGCTTATAAGCGATAACGTAATTCTAGCACAGAAAATATTCGAAGAATTATTGGCATATAAAAATAATAAGCGATGTATTATATCATAAATTTAATACAGCATGTTTATGGCTTTAAACCTCAACGTGCTTGTGTCAGCTTAAAATAAGCGTTTCGTTCAATCTATTTACTGCATATTTTCCTATTTTAAATCTTATCTGGAAAAAGGACTCAATTATTTAAAATGTTAACATTTCTAGTACGAAAATAGTTAATTCGTGTGAAAAATGTTAATTTTAAAATAATAATGGGATGTTAATTTGGGGAATTTGAAAAGCGATGTATTCAGGTTTAACCGATCTCAAATTCTGGATGTCACAAAATTCCACTTAAAAGCCTTTTTTGGAAAAGAAATTTTGGAAACATAAATGAAATTTAGTGCGGAAATTTATGAAGTTCTTACAAATAAAATTACAATAGTAAAATTTTTTTTTGCTCTCTCGTTTCATTTTCTACTGAAGAAACAAGTCAAAATATGTGTTTGTAGTTTAAACGCAATTAAAATGATAATATAATTTTATCATAAATGCTGTACAGATAGTCATATCGTTCAAATATTGAAACTAGAATTTCTTAAAATTGGAGGGTCATGATAAAATATTAACATTTTCTGTTATAGCACCCTACAATCTACTAGAAACACGCAATGTATATTGAGAAACAGAAAGTTCGTTAAAATTTGTGGAACAGTGTAATTAAACTCAGCTCAGTAGAAACCGCTAGAAAACTGTTGAAAGCAAACAGTCTGCATTTTGTATATAACAGGTCAAAACACTTCCAAATATGACAGAAAATCAATTAATATTAGTTGTTGATTTTTTTAATGGTTTAGTATTAATAATTATTCAATGTGTATTCACCAAATTGACGAGTTAATGTGAAGTCAGAATTATTTTGGGCGACATTTTGTGGCGACAATTTAACACATATGTGGTTGTGTGTATGATCATATATATATCTGCACAGATAACATAAGTATAATCTTTTCAAAAGAATAAGCATCAAGCTTGCATTAAAAATCAAAGTTATTAATACAACTCTATAAAATGATATATGAGTGGGTGCCTGGAAAAAGGACCTATGTTATAAATTTAAAATTTTACAGAAATGAGGAAAAACTATTAGTTTCATTTATTAGAGATGTCCGGAGCAGCTAGTGCAACCTAGACTCTTCTTCCGATCTTAATTGCCCAACACTTTTGTCCTCATGCAGAGCATTGACGAGTGATGAAAAACTAGTTAGGTGGGTAAGGAAAGTAATAATATTACTTATTATTTTAATTTTTACATTCTTCTATCTTTACAAGAAGAAAGTATTGGATTCATGAAGATTTTCGACGTCCAGTTTTTGACGGATTTATACGTTTTAGAAGATCCCGAAGACGATTGGACTGTTTATAGAAAATGTGTGTCTGTGAGCCTGTCTGTCTGTCTGTCGGTCGGTCTGTCTGTCGGTCTGTGTGTGTATCTGTCTGTATGTGACAAGCATTTTGTGGGCGCTCTATCTCCAGAACTAATACACGGAATTTAATAAAACTTTATATTCAGTTAGACCTTGATATAAATTGGTGCTGATTAGTGTTTGGTATAAACCGTCCAATAGATGACGCTGCTATGCTACATTTTTCACGATTTTCACGATAACTATATATCTCAAGAACTAATGCACAGAATTTTATCGAACTTCAGATTCTGTTAACACATAACATAGATAGACGCTGATAACGTTTTGGTGTGAATCTCCCAACAGGTGGCGCTGCTGTGCTACTTTTTTCCAAAATTTTCACGATAGCTATATCTCAAGAACTAATGCTCAGAATTTCATCAAACTTCAGATTCAATTAGACGTTGACATAAATAGGTGATGATAACGTTTTACTGTAAATCTCCCAACAGGTAACGCTGCTATGCTGCATTTTTCATGATTGACACGATTTTAACGATAGTCCTACCTCAAGAACTAATGTACGGAATTTAATAAAACTTTAGATTCAGTTATACCTTGATATAAATGGATGCTGATTCGCTTTTGGTGTATGTGAAACCTGTATGAGATAGAAGAAAGTTTTGGGAATGGCACATCCGACTAGTTTATTTAAACAAACTTATATATTATGAAATTGGAATTTTTTTAACACTGGTTAATGATCAATCATTCCACATAGGACCTTTACCAGCAAAAAATTCATTCATAACTGTCCCACTTCTATTAAAGTAGCAAGACAAAATATATGTTTGCAGTTTAAATGCAATTAAAATGATAATGTAAATGCAATTAAAAAAATAATGTAAATGCAATTAAAATGTAATGAAATTAAATTGATAAGCTTTTTAAAATTTGTAACATATGCCCTTCTTCCAAAAACCCATTCAGATAACAAAATCAAATATACAGGCTTGTCATAAAGTATTTCCCTGATTACAAAAATTTATTACGAAATAACGATTTAATGTAATACTGTAAAATTTTTACTATGGAAAAGTCATGTTCTTAAGTTTTTTTTAGTCCAGACTCTACCGTCGTTCGTGAGTTCCTTAATGACAAAATTTCTTGGACGATGGATTGGATTGGATGAACCAACTCTTCTAGATTTTTTTCTTTTGGGGGTACATAAAAAACAGAGTGTTTTCAATACCAGTCAAATATATTGCAACACTCAAGGTCAGGATCACAGATGCTATATCTATTGTGCCAGCCAAAATTTTGGACAATGCGTGACGATAAATGGAATACCGCCTTGACATTCTTCGAGCTACCAAGGGTGCTCACATCAAAATTTACTGACGTAATTACTTGTATTAAGAACTTTATCAATACCTTTACCATATATTAAAACAAGAACATGCCTAATTATATTAGTTTTTCTGCAATAAATTGTTGTATTCAGGGAAAGGCTTTTATGACCCCCTTATATATACATTATTTCTAATTTTGTTTCTCAATATTTATGCTGAAGAATAATTTTTAACTTCCTACATGCAATCTCAGCATACATTATTTATCTTTAGATCATCATCTTTATTCATCTTCGTTTATCAATATATTAAATAAACAATGAACGATGTGCTGTTTCTGTGCCTTCAAATACTGTGGATTATTTAAGGCTGAATAATCGGAAATCTCCTGCACAGATAAATTAAATATAGGCTTTTCAAAAAAGAACAAAAAATAACCATTTAATCTGCAAAAAAATAACATTATGATTAATACAACTCTATGAAAGGATATATTCAAAATCGAATAAATATACTATATAAATACTTTCTAATTCTATTTCTCAATCTTTATTCTGAAGAATAATTGCTTATTTCCTGCATCGAATATCAGTATATATTATTTATCTTCAGAATATAATCTTCATTCATTATCAATAAAAACTGCGATGAACGATATGCTGTTTCTGTACTAATTCGTCCAAAACTGTAGAGCATTTAAAGCTGAATAATCAGAAATATCCTGCACAGATAAGGTTAATATAATCTTTCCTAAAAAGAGCAAAAAAATAACCATTAAATCTGCAAATAAATGACAATGACTAATGCAATTCTGTAAAATAATATATAAATATCGAATATAAAAATGTAAAATTGCTTCTAATTCAACGAAGGTACATAAAAAATTAAGTTAAACTTGAGTAAAAAGAAAAACGAATAGTAGAATGTATGCTTTAAAATATATATATACATAAGAATAATTCATTTTTTGACAGTTTTCTACCAAATTTAGACATTTATCGTAAATTACAATGAATTTGTTCATTGCACTGAAGATCATCTCCAGCATAATGTGACCAATTTAACATAGCCTTTATCAATCTCAAAACATACAGTCTATTTCTTGAATTAGCTGCCTGATTACAGCTACATCTTCAAGAGTTTTGCAAGTTGAAAGTATAGTGCTCCTTATTAAACGTTTATAGAAGTTTACGTATAATACGTATTATACGGGTACACGGATTTTGAATCCTATGGTACGGCCAAGGCGGTTATACGTATTATACGAAACAGTATATACGGTACAGTGTATGTACGGAACTTACCCCAGCTGTTAAATGTATAAACGTTTAAACTGTTTTCCTTCTTGCGTGAAAAACAATGTTTTTCTCCTGCTGGTCTGCGGATCAGAGACATTGAAAAACACTCGCTAGAATCCTACATTCTCGCGGTTTAAGTGGGGCCATCGTGATTCCTTCCTTGATCAAAGAACCACGATGGTCCCAAGTTTTTGCGGTTCCAGTGCAAGCAGCGGGTTTTTGAAAAAAAAAAAAATCGGAACAATTTTTCCTTAGTTTAGATTTTGGTTGTTTTTCCCTCAACACTAAGATATTAATTATAAAATGTTTCCTATAGGTAGCGGGTAGCTTTGAAGCTACCATTCGCAGGTCTGTAACAACCGCATATAGCTTCTTTTGATTTATGGAGTGGACACTTCGCGCGAAACATTATTTTTGAACATATTATGCAAATTGCTAGGGTAACTCTATCGATTTCCAGCTTGTTCTTCATTCAGTGACGTAAGACTGATGAGGCCATTGATAATAAAAGTTAATGCGTATACTTGAAATATACGTATACTTGAATTATATGTGTAACTGATATAAGTTTATACGTATCCGGATACGTTTAAACGTATGGGTTTAAGGTATACATATTTCATACTGATATATTATACGTATATACGTATATCGGTTAAACGTATAACTGAAATACGTATCGCGTCGGGAGCACTAGTTGAAAGTCGATTTGTACGCTTTAAGTAAGTCAGATGTTTTCTTAGTTATACTTTTTTTTTTCAAATTTTGCTCACCAATTGACTATTGCAGGAAACTATTGCTGCATGTTTACAGTACGTAGAGACAATTTCACCATTTCAATTCAACGATTTCACATGTTTGCACTATTTGAACGTATAGTAGAGCGTACAGTTCATCAACATCTAATTTGGAGTATAAATACAACTGACTCACTGTTATGAATCGCTCATGAATCACTTACGCATGAGTAAAGCAAATAACTCGCTTTCTTTCTTAAGAGTGTATGTATTGAAAATGAGACGGGCTCAGTCCGAGCCCAAGCTCGAAACCAAAACGATGTAGGACTCAATTTTTATACCAGCCTTTTGGCTCGGTTGGCCTCAGGCTCTAAGCAAAAATTTTATTTTTTCACAATCTGAAAAAAAAAATCTATTTGAGAAAAAAAAGTATTCTTAGTTTCTTAAAGTGTTTTACAATCTTTTAAAAATCAGTTTGAAAGAGAATTGAAATGTTTCTTATTGGATATAAGATTGTGAAGCCCTTGAACGATCAGTGTTGGTAACATAAAGAAGCTGTGAGTCATCTCTTATCTATCTTCGCATTATGTTTGAAGTATTTTTCTAGAATTAGCAGGAAACAGAATTCATGTATTTCTGCCACATTTGTACAATGATAAGAAATGCGACTTTAGCAGATTTCTTCCACGAATTGGGTATAAATAACAAATTTGCTCTTTTCAACAGATTTCCGGGAACATGAAAAACACGAAACGTCGTCATAATGCTGCATTTAGGATTAATACTTATTTCTATGTAAAAATATAGTTTTAAAAAAGAAAATTAATCTTGAAACAATTTAAAATTGTTTCAAAATTGGAATTTTGGTATTGGGCTCGGATGACACAAAAAGTTTTGGGCTCGGATTTCGAAAAAGAGAGCCAGAACTCTTAGGTATCGCTGTTAGGCTCTGTTAAGTATATTCTTAATCCTTTCAAAGGCGGTGGTACGTTTATGAAACCACTTAATTTTAATTCCCAAATGCCACAATGGCACCAGAATTTTGGTATAAAATTTTCCTTTTATTATGTATGTGAAATACAGCTTTTTCTTATTTCGAAATAAATTTGTTCGTAAATTCCAGTGTCATTCATTCTTTTCAACATTTTGGCAGTGAAAGTGCTTTGCTTCTGAAAGGGTTAATCATCGTCAAACGAATTCACTTTCAGTACAATACGCCAGGAATTAGCGCTAAATGTCATTTACTTTATTTGTGAACTAACTGACTCGCCCGGCGTTGCCTGGGCCCGTAATAATATCCTTAAATAAACCCCAAATTTGTATTATTTTATATATTTAACCCGCTCTTGAATGAATTTATATTTTTAATGAAAAAATCGCGAAAAAATACTGATAATATTAGTGATAATCGTGCTCATAAGAAAACATTTTTTTCTTTTTTCACGTAGGGTCGTTTCATAGTTCGAAAAAAAAAGATAGTTTTGTTGTCCAAACTCTTTGAAACTTTTAATAGTTATATATAAAATATAACTGTTTTGCAGCCCGTGTAAAAATATCGCGAAAACAATTGTTATCTAGTTGTAAAAAAAATATTTTTTTTTCTCGTTTTTTTGTTTGTTTGTTTGCTTTTGCGTCGGATCCTTTAACATAACAATAAAAAATAATTATCATCTGCCGAATTCTCTGAAATTTTAATCGGTTATAAATATAACTGTATCCAAGCTGGTCTTTAAAATTTCGTGAAAAAATATCCATATTTAGTAGTGAAAACATGAGTCAAAGCAGAGCGACGGCACGCCGATTTATTTTTCCTATTTTTCCTCTTATTTTTATTTTTTTTTTATTTCTACACGTCGCGTCGGAATGTTTCAAAAATTTTGTAGGTGATTTAAATCTGATCTACTGAGATGCTCTAAAAAGGCAGTATTAAAATACGGACGTTTAGTTACTTTTAGCGTAGAAAAAAAATCGTCTCCGAGAGGCGCAAAGTAATCTGCGTTCGACGGCGTTTTTGAAAGGGTTAAAATTCATATATTTTTTTAATCGATTGCATCGTCAATTAATAGATGGTTGCAGCTTTAAATGTATAGTTTTGGTTTCTCTGTACCTCTAACATTGCACCCTGCAGGGGCGTTGCCACAACCCACAAGGGGGAAAACGCCCTTTGGGAAAATGACCCTTTTTGAATTTTTTTTAATGTTTAACAACGATATATTTTCTAATTAATTGCGGCATTTGAGACGTAAGAATACGATCTTTCTAAATATGTCTTCCACTTTTAACTGTACCGAGCGGTTAGGTTGATTTAAGCCGATTTAAAACTACGAAATAACACTAAGAAAAACTGCCCTTTTGGTTCTTCCATTTCCTCCCGATGCGTAAATCAGGTTCTGGGCATGCGCGAGGGCTGAAAGCCGGCTCGCAAAGAAAGAGATGAGTTGTTGATGAGTTTTTAAATTATATTTTGGCTAATTATTAAAATATAAAAATTCTGAGTCTCGGGTGCATCAGGGCAGACCTTGGACTACCCTCACTTACATTTTCAGACTTCCAGGTGCACTAGATTTTGATAGTCATCGCACATACACAGACAGACACACAGAGAGAGCGAAACTTTATTTTATTAGTACAGATTCTCAATGTATTTCTCGATATGTACACTGACCGATAATTGCTGCCTTCCAACAGGGAATCTCAGTTTACTGTACTAATCGATTCTTCATCTTTATATGATTATCTTTATACATTATATATAAAAAAAGAAATGGAAGACGTGATATTTCTGAACTAAAGATAAGTCATTAAAAGTTGTAGTACATTTTCAAAACTTTCTAACATAGTTGAAAAGTGTTTATGAATTCGGTTTGTCTGTCTGGCCGTTTAGCTGTTGTAAGTATAGTCGGATTGTCATGTAATTTTTAAATATTCTTGAGATTTACTATAAAATATTCGAATTGAAAATGAAGTGTGTAGTACTTATAGCTCGTTTACAGGGACACACAAAAAATTTCCGTTACATTATGATCTATGGGGGAAATATCGCTTGCGATGCATTTTAATGATTGTATGAAACTTAAACATATTTATATTAAAAACGGTCCCTAAAGTGCACTACAGAATGCTTACTATAGATTATGGAATACGTAGTATTTATCGCTTATTTACAGCGATACACAAAATAATTCAGTTAAAGGACTGACTTTGATCGATAATTGCTGGAAGTTCGTTTTCCGCTGTGGTATGCATAGTTAAAGTTATCTCATTTTTAGTGTATTATGTGTGTATGGACAGCAATTGATGGAAATGAATTTTTATTGTGTTATGTTTTTTTTTATTTATTACTTATTTAGATATATCATTTCATTGTATGCAAAAATGAAATTTTTTAATAATATCCTGTTGTTGTTGGAAAGTGTTTCATACTATATGCCTTTATGCATGATTTTTCGTTCTTGTTAGATGAATAATAAGAGATTGAAAAAATTTCTGAGGTTTATAAGAAAAAGAAGGCTGTTCGGAATCTTGGGTAATTCGGAAGAGGTAGTTCTATACTTTCGTTTGTGGTTATATTATACATTCCTAGAATAAGAAACATTTATCTTTTTTTTTTACAATGTATAGAACAATATACATAAAACCAGTTCCTAAAAGGTTACACATTTTATATACATCAAAATGATGTCAAGATATTTTCTTTTATTTTTAATTCATCTATCTTGCTATTGAAGTTCCGGTATCATTTATTCCTTCTTTAGGATGTTCTTATCGATTGTAACTTTTCCCTCGCAGAACCAGCTCAAAGTGACAGCAACTAACACTTTACAGATGATCTAACTGCGACATTAAAACAAATAGAGATTTATCTCTGGAAGAATTAATTGCTTTTCGGATTGTGGCGTCTCAGATAAATTGTTGTTTCTTTGTATCTTAGTTCGGGATTTACAAAAGATATCCATAATTTGTTTTTAACAAATTTTGGCTTTTTGATAAGCTAATCGTATTACTGCGGTGCAGAACTATTTGGTATGAAAAAAAAAATTAGTTTTTACATTCTTTCGATTATGTGTTTTTAAATTATCTAATAACTTAGAGTTGCATAAAAATAAGTATTTAACATTAAGTTTCTATTCATTAATTTAACACAATTATTCTAACTGGCAAATAAATTATAGACGTTGTGATTTTGCAACTGACAAGGAGAGTACCAAGCTTGGTAATCACAGATTTTGATTATTTTTATATATGTTGTAGGGTAGAAGCCCCTTAGTCTCAGGTTCAACGGATTTTATACAAAACTCCTTAGTTCTCGAGAAATAGGGGGGTCTAATCTTTTAACACAGCTTAAATACTTACTTTGTAACGAAATTACTGCGTTGGTCGTAGCTCAGTTGTTATGGCGTCTGCTCGTTGATCCCCGGGTTCGAGACCGGGACGAGCTACGTTTGTTTTTCACATTTTTGTTTTATAAATATACTTGTAATTATAATTTAATAATCTCAATTAAAATTTTTAATACCGTACATTAATTATAATGTTAAAATATTTAAATTTAAATTTAATTTATTTGATTTTTAAACTATTATTAAACATTCCTCATCATTTAAAAGAGGGTTTTTTTTTTAATGGATCCACTATTGACTAGTAAAATTTCCAAAATCGTTACAAAATCATGCCTTATTTTATCAATTATAAATTAATTCAAAGCGCAAGCATACGTATTATAAAAAAATATTTAAAAAAAATTAATATGCAAAAATAAAAATGTTGTAATTTAATTCTTATGCTAAATTTTAATAAATTATGATTCTTACTTTAAAAACAGAGTAGTATTATTATCGCATTGACTTCCCTTAGGCAATATATAAATGATGTTTCTTTAAAATCACGAATTGACACAATTGTTCATCATTGCATCGATAAAGCATATATGAATTACATTTTAAAAGTAATTTTAAAAAAATTAACTGTTTTATGATGTTTTTACAACGATTTAGTTACAAATAAAAAATAAATAGGTTAACATTATAATTAATTCACAATATTGTAATTTTCAATTACGATTATTAAATAATAATTACAAATATATTTATAAAACAAAAAATGAGAAAAACAAACGTAGCTCGTCCCGGACTCGGGCCGTGGATCATCGAGCAGACGCCCTAACTACTGAGCTATGACCAACACAATGATTTCGCTACAAAGTAAGTCTTTAAGTTGTGTTAAAATATTAGACCACCTATTTCTCGAGAACTAAGGAGCGTTGTATAAAATCTGTTGAACCTGAGACTAAGGGGCTTCTACCCTATAACATATATAAAAATAATCAAAATCTGTGATTATCAAGCTTGGTCCTCTCCTTGTGAGTAAAAAAAATGTCCAGGCCAGGATTTTAACCAGGAACATTGGGCTGAAGCTGCCAATGCTCTGCCAACTGAGCTATCCTGGATAAATCTGACGGACACAATTTACTCAGATAACCTATTGATAATGACATCTGGTCCGTTATCTGAAACGGCTGAACAGAATAAATCACAAGTAATGAAACTCCAAGTGAACTTTGGATACGTAATTACACTTCATTATTTTAACGCAATTATTCTAAGTGGCAAATAAATCGTAAGAGTTGTAATTTTCCAATTGAGTGCAAAAATGCCCAAGCCAAAATCATTTTTCTTTAATTCTGCTTATGTTTTGCGATTTTTTCATAAATTTCCTCAAACAAATGTAAGCGTATTAATTGCTCGATATATGCGGAATAAATCGAATTATTTTATCTCAACGAACATGTTTATTTATTAATTTCCTGTCACCTTAACAAATAATTGTATAGAAGATTCCTACAGAATGTGCTCGTAATTTTGGGAAGTATTGAATAATAGTTGCGCAACGCCTTATTTATCATTCTTGTTCTCATTTTAATAAGAATCGTCTGTTCTAGAAAATTTAACTTTGACCTTTCGGTGAAGTACACTGATTTATATATATATATACAAGCTAACCCGCCCAGCGTTGCCCGGGCCCGAGATAATTACAATCTCAGAGAAAGGCGTTAACCCTCTCCCCATACCCGCAAATATAATGAATAATTTGTTCAAGAAAACACCATCACCTACATTAAAGCGATCATTAAAAAAAGAGTTACATTTTTCTGATAATTAGAACATAACGAAGACGCTACGCTAAAATAGCCGGCAGATGTCACCCCTTCCCGACCTCAATTTCAAATCGATATCTTAATTAGTTACCTAAATTTTTGTTCATTAGTAAAAATTGGCAATTATTTCCTTTCATTTTCGCAAACTAAATGGAGGGATCGGCCAGAGAAACAGATCTCTTTGTAGTTCAGTTTTTAATGAAAGCAGATCCCTGTCTGAAACTTTCTCGGATTGTTTTCACTGGCGCCGGCAGATTTTTGGCAGTTTTTTGCATAAATTAAGAAAAATTACCGACCGAATTTTTCGAAAATCACATAGTCAGATGCTGAATTTTTTTTTACATATGCTCAGAAATTGATATCTCAATTAGTTTTCTTAAAATTCTCTAATTAGTAAAATAATTTCGAATTCGTTCATTTCCGCTTGCAAATCCAATGCGTCTGTTCGTTTCTTTAGCCATTTTGATTTAAAAGATGTCATTTTAGAAGCGATGGTTAATGAGAATCTAATTAATATCTTGGGTAATTATCAAAATATTAAAATTCTGAGACGCAGGTGCACATGGCGAGACCTTGCACAATCGACACCTAAATTTCCAGACTTCTAGGCGGGCTAGATTTTGCTAGCCATCGCCAACAGACACACACGCAGAGCGAAACTTTCTTTTATTAATATAGATAATCAAGTCTGTGTATAAAATACATTTTCTGAACATTTTACGCAGTTTTTCTATTTCATTTTTTTCGTATTTAGCTGCACTATACTTACACAATTTAATATTCCAGATGCTGAATTATTAAAAAAACAACGAAAAACATGCGTTGAGCATAGATTATAAACACTTTCCAACATATTCAGAATAATATAGATTAAAAAAACTTCACGTTTAATATTGTGAAAGAGCATATTCTAAATAAACCATTTGGAAAATGCATAATACATTTGAAAGCCCAATGTCAATAATTACCGTCAATAGTCCGAAAAGCTTCAGAATTTTTTTGTACAGCCCAGTATAGGATCGATAGATTTGTATATATACTTACATAATATTCTACGATTTACTTCAATTAGGAAATACATAGTACAGTTGAAAATTCCCCTACTGCAGATTCATCCAATAAACGGAAATATAATCGATGATCTTTTGTGTAGCCCTGTATAGGATCTTTACAATTTACACACACCTAGTAATATGCAAAAAAATAATAATTAAATTCAAAAACGCGTACTACAACTGAAAACACACTTCCAGTAATTATTGTTAATATACAATACTGCAACCTAATTATTTTGTGTGTCTCTGTAAATGAACGATGAACGCTATGCACACCTTATGCTATAGTAAGTATCTTGTAGTGTACCTCAGTGATATATATCAATTTCAATATGTTTGAAAAAGCGTAACATTATTAAAGTACACCGCAAAGGATTTTTCTCCATATACCCTAATATAACGGCATTCATTTGGCTGTCCCTGTAAATAAACGATGAATGCTATGCACACCTTATTCTATAGTAAGTATCTTGTAGTGAACGTCAGTGATATATATCACTTTCAATATGTTTGAGATGGTCTACCATCATTAAAATACACCGCAAACGATTTTTTCCATCGAACGTAATGTAACGGAATTCTTTTGAGCGTCCCTGTAAATGAACTATATATACTGCATACTTCATTTTCAATACTGAACAAGCCATAGTGAACATCAATATCATATATCAATTGCATGGCAATCCGAGTATATTTACGCGAGTTAGAGCAAGGACAGACGGCAGACAGACAAACTGAATTCATAAACATTTTTAAAACTATGTTGGAAACTGTTAAAAATGGAAAATATACTTTAAGTTCTTTTTATTCTAAAAAACAAGACCCAGAAATACATTCAAGATCCTCGATACTCTAAAATTCAAACAGGAAACATATTCAACACAGTATCTTTATTGTAACTATTCTTTTACAACAGTGTATCTTTAAATTTATGTATGAATATTTTATATATATGTTGAAAATTTTATATTCCATGCTTAACAGAATATTACTTACTAGTTTTCAATCATAAACTGTTTAAATTTAAGTTCATACTTCATACGTTATAGGAAAACCTTTGAGTTTGAATTTTATTCATATTTTAAATGAATTATTTATACATTTATCAACGAAAGATTATTCAGCACAGTTAAACATGAAACATTTTTTACACAGGATCATTTTCTTTAGCACATCAGTTTTGGAAATAAAAATAAACGAAAATATATTTAGATAAAATCCAGAATTTTTTCCAAATTTATGCGAATTGCTTTAAATTGTTTATTGTTCGTTTTTGTCATTCTGTAACGGAAGCAGTTAGTAGATTTTCTGCCATGATTTTGAAAAGTATTGTTATTGAATTTATAATATGAGTAATCATACATATTGAAGTAATCGTGGGGGATAGTGGTGGACCTTAGGGCACCTAATGTTTCAGGAGCTGTATTACAAATAAAAAGTAGTGCTCATAGGTAGTGATAGATGATAGAACAGTCTACTTTTGAGTATAGTATGAAATTAATGTGATGAAAAAATTAGAATTTATATTATTTGCAGTAACTTTACTCTATTGATTTATAACTATTTTTAAGCATAAAGAGGAAAAATGCATTAAAAGAAATGTCAAACCATTAAAGTAAACACAATTATCATGCTATAAGGTGTTAAAAATCTTATTGTAGTCTCAAGTTTAGCAAACATAAATTTTAAAACCAGAAGACAAGAAGTGAGGTAGATTGGTACACATAGCAATAGTCCAAGTTGGACACAGCGTAAGGTTCGAAATATATATAACATGATTTAGACTTTCAACTCCGATCTATGAGTGACAGTCGAAAAAGCACTTGATAAACATTTACAATAATGAGCAAGGTTTCCCATTTAAATCGCACTAGGTTTCCATGTGGTCGTGTTTCAAAGTAATTCTTAGTTCAAGCAACATTTAGTTGAAAGTAACAAACTTTATTTGACAATTTTAAGAAGTCAAATCAGGAGAAATGCTCGATATATGGAAACTACATCTAATCACCAATATATTCTATTGCGACAGTCCGTACTTCACACAAATCTCCTCCCTGAGATTCAAGATGTTTGTCCATAGGAGTTGGATGTATCATTTGGGTATGATATATATTGGATCCTAAATATATAATTGAACTCTACATCACTAAACTATAAAAGACGATGAGGCAAATTATAGACGCCGATAAAATTTTACTCCTTCCTTTTAACAACCGCCAAACGTCAAAAATTCTGTCTCTCCGAGAATTGCAAGCGATTTTAAGGGGAGCTATGCGAAAGGATACAAACGCGACATGTGACTTGTTTTAGCCAATCATAGTCTAAATTTGAAGGACTTAATCCAATTTCCGGCGTAGAGCTATCGTAGTGATTAAACTTCCGGAATGTTATTGGCGCCAAATAATCTTTCTGGTTAGAACTGGAATTTTCTGGAAGCTTTTAAAAACGCAGTAAAATGAAGTAATATTTTAGCTTCGAGAGTAGGTATAAAATATATTCTTTAACTGCAGATGATTTTTTAGAATACTAGAGAAGAAATTTAACAATTGACACAGATTAAAAGTAAGTAATATTTAAATATTGAAACATAATAGGAATATTTTAATATAAGAAAGAATTTACGGAAATAGGGTTTTTTAAGATAGAATAATTTAGGAAACATGATATATTAAGAATTAGAATTTATTTAAAGACTTCGCTTTTTTTTAAGTTTTTTTTTTTTTTTTTTTTTTAAGTTTGTTAAGATTTGACTTTTTTTTAAACTTTTGATTTTAACTTATTTAAAGAATTTAGAATGATTTTATGTACGAGAAAAGATAGGGATTATTTAATAAGGATTTTAATAAAAAGGGGTTTTAAAATAAAAAATATAAGCGTTAAGCGCCATTTTCAGAATAGAGTAAAATAGAATAAATACTATTAAGTGGATTAGGATAAAATGGCTTTACATATGGGTAGTGAAGGACTATTTTAAGAATAAGAATTATTTTAATAAACTGGGGTTCTATACGGAACATTACTAAATGGAAAAATTTTATAGAATAATTTAGCAGATTGCGGAAAAATTTAAATTTTGTAATATATATATATATATTAGTGCTCGCGAATATACGTTTAAACATATGTAGTTAAGTCTTTTTTCCATATTATACCTATCCAAAATCGTTACCGGTTACAATATGTTTTAAACGTATTAAACGTATATTCGCGAGCACTAATATATATGTGTGTGTGTGTCTGTATTTAGTACCAAAAGAGTTATGGATATTCAATTATGAATAAATAATATGACGACAAATAACAATTATTTAATACAAATAATTTACGATAATTGTTAATTACTTTGTAAATATTTTAAATAAATAATATTGACTTTGTTCATTCTAGTTTATTATTCAATGATTGGTGAGTTTTATTATAATATATCACTAAATCAAATCCTTCTTTACTGAAAAATGTATATCAACAGCGTAAATAACATGTGAGCAGGTTGAGGTACTTGAACATATTTATTTTCTCAAGAAAAGATCCCAGAAAAATTATTTGTGAATAAGGAAGGTGGATATTGTACTCTAAGTACATGCTGCATAATATTATTTGAAAGTTTCCATTCAATGCTTTTTCTTCATATGAAATAAGTTCCATCTAGCGTCATCTGTCATTGTTCCTGTTGCTTGAGCAGTAATCCTTTATCTAGACTTTCCAAAGATGAAATGTCTTGATCTATCTGACTAATCCGTCAGAAAAAGTTTTTAACTTGAGTTTTCGTTTATTTTCTGTACATTGCCAGAAATGATTTGTATTCTGTGGTAAACTTTCTTTGAAGCACAATGCATGAAACAGATTTCTAAAAAGTTTGATTTTGCAATTGACAAAATGCATGTATATGCCGAAGTAATACTTTACTTTTACGCGTATGATTTATGTTCTTTTGTATTATTGTGTATTGCTTTTGACATTAAATCAAAACTCAAAATCCTTCTGCAAATGCGTTTGAAAGAAGTAGCGAAAATATTCTGACTGTAAATATAAAAGCAGATATTGCATATCGTAATATTAAATTAAAATGAATTTTCAAAGTGATTTAATTAAAAGTAATTTTCTGAAATATTTAATAAAACAGATTCATCTCAAGTAGGGGAAACCACGTTTTGGTAGTTATGATTTTTGCTTCACAATTTATTGGGGCAGTTCGGTAATTCTTAAACATTTTTTTAAATAATTTCGAAAATCTAGAATCATTCCTTAATTAAACTCACTGGTAGTTCATTATATAAGGTAAATAGATTTTTTAAAAACAAAGATTGCTATTGAATGAAAACACTGCAACAATTCGCCCTTTTCATGAGGTTGGTTGTTATATCCTTGGGTAAGTTGTTATCTCCAACTATAATAAAGAAGCAAATTTGTGTGTGTGTCTGTGTGTATGTCTGTTTCTCGGTTGTGTTCTGAAGAGACCGCTGCACGCAGAGCTACAAAATTTGGTGGGAAGGTACCTCGAAGCCAGATTTTGGAATTTTTGAATATATTTTTTTAATTAAATTCTTTATGCGATTTTTAGTGTTTTTTCACTAAATGCTGATGCGATAAATTATTGATGCGATTTTTCCACATTAATAATGGGAATCCGGTTTCAATCTTTTAGCTCAATATAGTAAATTTTGTCCTCTTTTCAATAAAGTTGGTGCGAAATTTGTCAGGCGATTTTTGAATTTTTGGCGATTTTTTTTCCTTTGACACTAAGAAATTTTGCCAGAATGCTTGATTGGTTCGATGGTTGCGCTTCCATATCAACCTCAGATACGATCAGAATCGTCATTTTTTTTTTCTTTTTAGCTTGGAGAAAGTTGATAATTCTTAACAGATAAAAAATCATGATTTTAAATATGCGATTTTTAGTGTTTTTTGACGTTTCGCTGCGATTTACCCACATTAGAAACCGGAATCCGGTTCCAATCTTTTAGCCCAATATAGTAAATTTTATCCTCTTTTCAATAAAATTTATGCGAAATTCGTATAGCGATTTTTGATTTTTTGCCGATTTTTTTTCCTTTGACAACAAGTATTTTTGCACAGAACGCTTGATTGGTTCGGTGGTTGCTTCCATTTCAGCCTCCGATACACTCACAACCACCATTTTTTTTATACTCTTTTTAGCTTGGAGAAAGTTGATAATTCTTTACAGATAAAAAATCTTAATTTTAAAGGGAAGGGCGGATTATTTATTAACCCGATTTTTTTTTATTAGATTTTATCTTTTAGTTTCATTTTTTAACATTTTTTTCATGTTTTGCAGCGTTTTTTGTTTCAAATGACGTCACAAATCGCCCACTACAAGTCAAACATCATTGGAGGGCAGTATTTGATTGGTAGGTGATAGAATTGTAGGCACAGCTGGAAGTCAGCCGGGCTATTGTGATTGGCAGATGAAAAGGTTGTCAGCTCAGCTGATTGCAATTCGAACAGCGAGTTGTGAATTTTTTCCATTTGTTTTATGCGATTTTTAGAGTTTTTTCATGTATACGTCAGTTCTGTATTTGATTTTAGAAATTAACAACGATAACTTACTGTTTTTGTATGTTTTAAAAAAAAAAAGAAGTTATATTTTGTTTCTGTTTTAAAAATTAATAATTCCTAATTTTTTAACGCCGTAGATTTAATTCTGTGTGTGTTTGTGGTGGGGGGGGGGGGGGGATGAATGTTCGATTGTAGTTTAAATATCGCATTAATTCTCTGATCGAAACTCCCTCCTTCCCCCCCCCCCCACCTTGCCTCAAAATTCAGAACTATTTAATTATTAGTCCGATTCAAACGAAACCTTTTCTCAGTTTCCCAGGTACTAGATAAGCTTCAGTATCATTTTCACAGCCCTTGGTTACCACTATTTCTGAATATTAATGACAAGCAAGTGGTATTTTCTCGGGTTCTATGGGCCCAATTTCAAGGAGAATTAGTTCATTCAACTTAATACGAATTAATTAAGATATAGAATGTAACTAAAAGATTTTGCAGCGCCTGCTATACGGTGTCGTAGGCAAAAGGGACATGTGTCAAAGTTTCGATCGGAAAGAGTTTTATTTAAAACTGAGTGCACCCCTTGGCGGTGGGAAGTGAGACTAAACAATTTTGCATTTAAAATTTGTCCGATTCAAACAAAAGGCCCGATTTCAACGACAATTTATTCATTCAACTTAACATGAAATAATTAAGATATAGATAACTAATTAAAAGATAGATTTCGCGCCCCCTGGTGGAGGAAAGTGGAACTAAAACATTTTTGCGCGTGCACAGAACGCCTTTTATACGTTGTCATAAGCAGCGGGGACACGTGCCGGAGTTTCGTTCGGAAAGAGCTGTGTTTAGAACAAAGTGCACCCCCTGGTGGTGGAAAATGTAACTAAAAGATTTTGCATTTAATCTTGGTCAAATTCAAACGAAATCTTTTCTGACATTCTTCCGAGGTCTCCCAGGTAACTTCGGTATCATTTTTTCTGCCCTTGGTTACCACCATTTATGAATATTAATATCCAGGGGAGTTGATTTATTTTCTCGGGTTCTATGGGTCCAATTTCAACAGGAATCGTTTCATTCAACTTAACATGAACTAATTAAGATATAGCTAATTATTTCAGACTCAGATTTGGTACTCCCTGGCGGAGGAAAGTGGAATTAACAGATTTTTCGCGAGTGCATGGCACGCCTTCTACACGGTGCCGTAAGCAGCATGAAAGAGTGCCGGAGTTTCGTTCGGAAATAGGTTTATTTAGAACAGAATGCTCCACCTGGTGGTGGAAACTGGAACTAAAAGATTTTGCAGCGCGTGCCTAGAATGCCTGCTATACACGGTATCGTAGGCAGCGGGGACATGTGTCGGATAATTTGTTTAGACCAAAATACATCTCCTGGTGGTGTAACTAAAAGATTGTCCTGCGCCTGCATCAAAAATGGTTATTTTTATTGGAACCGCAAAAGAAAGTTGCCGATTTGATAGTCCCTGACAACGAAAAACTTTCATTTTCACTCATCCTGGAGTATTAAAAAAAGTATTGAAATAATTGAATCGGAACTCACAGCTTATTTTTCTGATTCCGAAAATCCGAATGTTATGAAAATCAAACGGTACTTTTTTTTTTTTAATTTTGATCAAAAACTGACCCGTTTTGAATCAAATGATCCAGACATTTGAGGAGGCGGTATTAAATTTACTTCCGCTTTGGGTCCATCTCTCTATTTATTTTCCGAAAGACAAAGAGTTACCAGTGGAAGGGTTTCGTGCAGCGATTTTTAAGAGTGATTTCGCATTTCGTATTATGTTTTGGCGGGACCGGGCAGCGCCGGGCGGATCTGCTAGTGTATACATATAGGTAACTCTAGCCTTACAAGTCGTCATCGGAGTTACAATGAATACAAACGTAATAAGTATTTGAGTCGGTGCAATCTTCATGAGTCCAATTCTCATATCGAAGCAATCTTCATGAGTCCAAATCTTATATTCGGTGCAGCGTATCTACTTTTCATATGGATCGAATGTGGGTACGATTCACTACAAACAAAACAAAATTATTCTTTTTCTGAACTGTGCACGATGGTAGTGGACGTCTTTTTTATTTTAGACTTTTTTATTTTGTTAAACAGAGTCTCCTTCCGAAACAAAACATCTTACGACTTGCCTGTACTTCTTGCAATTTTTCTTTTCTTCTTCAGTTACCAATTTATTTCTAATAGGCGTGTTGGTTAGTACGGCTGTGTGCCGAAACTTTCGTCCCCTATTTGAACTTTTAGATAGCGCAGCTTTCGGGTAAAAAGACGAATTCTAGATGGAATGTAAAGTGTTTATTTTCTAAATTTAAGTTGGAGGAATTTAATCCCTACAGATGCAGCTCGTTCTTGGGATCTTAGTAAAGAACAATACCAATCCAGTCATGAAGATTGTTGTTGAAGCCCAAATGGTCGATGATGGAGGCAGCGTAATTTCGCGCCCAATTGTTTCTTCGTGTACTTGTGGCTTACCAACCTCAATAGAAATGCTATAGGCTAGGGTGAGTGTATACTGAGGTATACGCCGTATAATTTCTTTATTTTATACCCTCTGTTTCTGAATTATTGTTATAACGTATACTTTCTAGCGTATACCCTCTGCGTACAACGTATACCCCCTGGTTTGTTTACGGCTATAACACTAGCTGCAGGTACTGCCAGGGCATAGACGACCAATTAAAGCAGAAGGGAGATATTCATCTTCAGTAAAGTTGTTTCTTCATTTGGCCAAACTCCCGAAACTCGGAATGATGTTAGGTTTTGATGCTTGAGGCCAAAGGTAATACCTCGCGAACTACGTAAGTCAGCATGTCCCAGATAGTAGCGCCAACTAAGTGCTACCATCTGGGGCATGTATTAACAGTTGCTACCAGTAATTTTAATTTGAACCACTACTTTGGTATTTTGCATTAATCTTTTTAAAACTTACTCATACTTTTTGATCTATTAATTAAATTTTATAGTGTTAATAAATATTTTTACTTACATTTTTGTGTTATTTTTTTATGGAAATCTACTTATAAATAAAGGTCAGTTTTATTGATTTATATATTGAAATTAATTAAAAAAAGAACTTTTATATTAAAAACATTTTAAATTAAAAATATTAATTACTACAACAATTTAAATTGTTATTTATAAAAGAAAAGATAATAAATACATTTGTGAAATTGTAGAAATTAATTACAAAGTTTTTTTTTTTTTTTAAGCTATATTTTTTATCCTTATGAATTTTTTCAATACAGCTTTTGTTTACGTTATTTACCTATCACTACCTCCGTAATATATACGTTAATGTATTACAGAGGTAGAGTACTGATATTTATTGAAAGATTATGTCAGTTGTCGCCGAGAGATGGCACTGTACTCTGTGGAAAATTGATTTTCAATTCCTGTATGGGGAAAACGTGAATACGATCGGCATTTAGTATTAAATAGGTAGTGCTTCGAGATGAAGAAAATACATTATAATGATATTAACTTTATGGCTACTGTGAAAAATGTAACTATAATTGATAAAATGTAAGTACAGCTTCCTTTTAAGCGGTCTTTTGTTTAATCTGTAAGATTTTCTATGTCATTTTCCTGTATGTTTATCCTCACTTTGTCAAAAAAAAGCCTTAAATGATATAAGAAAAAGCTAGGCATTTTTACACTCTCTTATTTAACTCAACCTGTTTTTTGTATGTAAAGATGGAATTTTGTAATCTGTTTTTAACTCACTTACTCATATGTTAGAATCGTAAAGATTACGTTCACAGGTGTGTGTTCCGATGACAATACAACATTTTAATAATTTTAGAACTTAATTATAAATTAATGCATTAATTGTAAGACATTTTTCCGTTAGCCTGCCACAGGTGATAAAGCAACAAATATTCTCTGTAACTCGTACAACTGTTTCGAGTTGAAACAACAATGGCATCACTTATGCGCTAATAAATGTTCATCGAAATATGTCAAATGGCTGTGAACCTGCAACAATGAAAAAGTTTTAAAGCTAAAAAGTGGAAAATAAATTATAATTAAAAAATGAAGAATATAATAATTTAAATATATATATCAATTTATAGTTAAAAAATTAATTTACTATTATACATTGAGAAAGGAATTTAGAAATCCTAAAAAGGTAGTTCAAATAATGTTTGATTTTTTTTATCTCCCGTTGCCCTATCTTAAAAAAGAAACAGAGCAACAATTATATGTTTTTTAAAAAATTCATTTTCTTGACTTTTCTACCAAGCGTAAAAAATAGCTGGGATTTTTTTCTTTATATAGTCAGTTGAAAGCGGTACCTAGATTAATGTATTGTAACGAAATATTTTGGGGGAAAACAGGAATTGCAGTAAAAAAAAAAAAAAAGAAAACGAAAACGAAAAAAAAAGGCGTGATTTCCAAGATAAATTATTATAAAAGAGTGTTTATATATATATATATATATATATATACTTTTTTTTAACTCAGTGCATTGAAAAATATATTTAAAACACTTGAAAATGTGCTAAAAAAGTTAAAAAGTATTATTTTGCAGACCTGTGTAAATTATCAGGAGTTAAAATAAATAACGTAGGTAGTACTTTTCTAATCTAGTTAATCTGAGACTTCACAAGAGATTTTAGAAACGAAAGCATAGATAAAGTAGCTTACGGGGATATTTTGTTCGATTCACTTTACTTGCTTGATATCCCACTGACAAATTACTTCTTTTCTGGTTCATTACATATGAACAAGCGTACAACAAAAGTTCATTAATTACAAGATTCTGAAGAGAGAAACGGAAGAGATCATTCCACTTTTAAAACTAGAAACCTTTGAAGTCATATTTATGATGCTGAAACAAAGGCTATTTTTATCAATAGTAGTAATGCTAAGTTTAAGTTCATTGGCTATTTGTAAAATGTATAAGATATATATCTGAACTTTGGTAGAAAAATGATCAATATTCTGATTTAGTGTTCTGAAAATAGAGAAAAAAAGCTGATTTAATGGGGGTTTTTTTATTATTTGTGTGAAATATTATTGAAAACATTATTTACATGCGTTATTTTCATATTGTTAAAGGGTGAAAATGGCGAAAAATATTGAAAATAATTGTCTTCTCTTTTAAGTAGAATCATTGTAAAATGATTATTAGACGTGAAAAGTATTGGCCTTTTGGTCTGATTTCGGACATTTTCCAAACCAAGATAAAAATATATACAGTGGCTCCCCAAATTGAGTATACATACACTATTCACTCTCTTTTTTGAAGGTTTAAAAATGATAATATTAAATTCACATTTAAGTATGATGTTTTCAGTAACGATAAAGTATATATTTGTTTGTGTAGAAATGTACTAGGCTAAAAACAAAAGTGATGAATCAATAATATTTCGGTTAGCACAATTTTTTTATGTGGAAGGTACAAATTTCAGAGTCACAAAATTGAGCATACACTTCATTAAAATTGAAATTATTTTTCCCGTTTTTTTTTAATGAATTAATATAAATGTACTTAATTTTAAGTATAAATAAATATATATATTATCAAAATGAGCTCCGGAATTGAAACATTTGCTGAAATTACAAGATTTGTGTTATGAGATGTAAAACCCAGCGTAATTATTAAATCATCAAACAGTTTTTAAAGCAAACACAGACTTTAATCACGATACTATCACAGTACACATAACAAAATACATAAGCAACATGTAGTGGGCTTCCATTGGGATTTTTGGATCAGGATTTCCGAATAGTTCTACTCGGCACTGGGAGCCGAATAACACCGTCTCACAAGGGAGAGATTTTTCAGAGCAAGACGCTCTCTTACTCTGCAGGAATCAGAGTACTTTCAAATAAAAGGAAAAGTTCTTGCGGCACATGGGCCGCATACAGAGACTTTCTCACACAAGAGAAGTCTGGGAGCTTGTCGCTCGACTGCAACTGAATTCAGAGTACTGCTTAAGGCCTCCCGCCAGTTGGGTATATCTGTTCGGCCAAATCTTAAGTGTTCATGAATGTTTAGTCTCTTAGATGGGAGCAGATGGCGGTTTCTGAAGTGCTTGAGAGACGTAGCAATCGGGACTCAAGTGGCCAGAATATACGGGGCCATTTATGTCCATGTAACGTCACTTCTTAGAAAGCGACACAAATTTATAACTGCAATGAATCTCAAGTTTGTTAGGAATTATATCTGCTAGAAATTTTTCGGTCTGAACAGACGAATTTTTATACCGAACATATGGTTGCGGCTTTCTCTGTGGATTAGAGGCCTACATCTGGTTTACCACTTCAGACTTCTATGTATGAGTAAGATAAAAATGAGTGAGAGTAAGATTTAATTGGACTTATTGAAGCCCGGAAGGAAGGAATTGTCACACCAGTAACGCAGTGGTCAGAGCGTCGTGCTACCACGCTTCAGGTCTGACCAAAATGACATCATTTTCGGACAGTTTTCATTCTACTACCTCTGAAATTAGAGCCCAAATTTTCAATGTAAGAAAACATTTCACCTGTGGAACTGGCGCCATTTCAAAAAGCATTCGACTGAAAATGTACTTTTTCATTTAGAAAACTGCTGCTTTCACTACTTATGTTTTACTACGATTGTGGCTAAATGACGTAGTTCAAATTGGCTTTGCATTCCTTTTTTATTATTATTAGATCCCCGGCTTACAAAGAGTCCTAATCGCAGAATCGTTGTATGCTTTTGTCAGAGAAAATGACGTCATGTTAAAGAAAAAACACACATTTTCTTTAATAAAACTGATAATTTTCAATGCAGGAGTCGAAAGGATTTTCAACAATTTTTCGTCCCTGTAGCACAAAATTTGAGGCAGGAGCACTTTAGGTAGCAAAGTAAGTGAAACATTGCGTTATTTGGATGCTTGACTATAGTTATTTTGCTGTTGTTGTTTTACGAATGAATATGCATGCTTATGATTTCATTTTCCATTGGTGAAAACGTTTTGCAGTTCTGCGTTCAAGGCTCTTGATCATGGAAAGGAGTTAAACGTTTCTGTGTGTGAAAATGACATCATATTTAACAAGAAGAGACATTTCGATTGATAAACGTGAAATATTTTTTACGAACGTATCTAAATGACATACATTTCTGAACTCTTTACTCTGTCGTTACTGAGATTTGGACGTCAATGTTCTCATGTAGTGAAAAAAATCATTACAAAGTTCTTGCTGACAGATATAAAAATATTTTTAATAACCTGTTGCGCGTTAAAATATACTTTGATCAAAACTATAAAAAGTACATATGCAATGTTTGTGCTGGTAAAAAGGACACTATGTTTATATCTGGGAAAAACATTGATAAAATTAAAAAATACATATAAATAAGATTGTTTCAATGTGGTGGAATGGCAAAATTACTAAAAATGTAGTTGATACATATAGTTTAAATAATAATTGTTTTTGGAGTTAGATTAGGCCAATGTAAGATTGATTTTTATTGGAATTGTTTTTGTTATATAACTTCATACAACAATTATTTTTATCTCCTCTGTCAAATTTCAACGGGTGCCACCTCGTATATTTTTATTATTATATCTATTCATTATTATGTAATATTTAGGTTCACTGAAACTGTTAAACAGTTCTGTTTTCGGTGGCCAAACTTAGTTAGTATTACTTTTTTTTATTGTTATTTACATTTTATCTATTTACTTTAAACAGCAAAAGAAAGTATTATTTTGATTTTGATATATGTTTATATTAAGTGTATAAGTATTTATAAAACATTAAAATAAAACTTCTGTCTAAATTCGTAAATTCGCTCATACTTGAAAAACTACAAAATTTTGGCTTTTTTTTTTTTAATCTACTTTTTCTTCATTTTATCTACTTGTTACACACACAAACGAACTATTTTGATTTTGATATATGTTTATATTAGGAGCATAAGTATTTATAAAAATAGTAATGTCGAATTTAAAAAAACTGTTTTGTTTACAAGATAAATAAATATTTTTATGTTAAATTTTTACATATTTATTTTATATTTTATATATATTTATACAATATTATATTTTTGTAATGTTATTAAATAAAATATATTTTTGCCGTGTCAATAATTAATTTATTATATAGTAATATCAATTTATGTTGTCATTTTTAACACCTAATGTATATTATTTTGTTAGCGTTTTTAATATAATTTTATCATTTCGTATCGTTCGTTAATACTTGTTTTATGGTGTACTGAAAATTTACAGGGAATGTCGTATCGGAATGTCGCAGGAGCTATTTTCAAGGCCTTATCGACCTTAATTCCTTTTTATGTCAACATAAACGAAAAGGAAAGCTGTATAAAATGTAGATTACAACAAATTATCTGTTATTTTAAAAAAAGGGGGGGGGGGCGGGCAGAATTTTTATAAAAATGAGGAAAGAAAATTTTCTTCATGATCTAAAAAATGTTTTTTTCTCAGTTCTTAGAATTTTTTTCAAAATATAGTATGAATATTATTTACAAAATTTAAATTACAAAGATATACAACATATTACATTATTATTTTATTACAATATTATATATGGAACTGTATCCAAAATACGGCCAAAATGTAACTCTTATTAGCGTCATTTTCGATGCTTGACGAGGAAGATGAGCCTTACTCAAGTCACTGCGACGTCGATATTTCCAATTTTGTGACAAATAACTAAAAAATAGGGCAAGTCAAGAATTTCTTTACTATGCTACCTTCTTCCAGTTTTTAAATATCACCGATAGATGACGCTGCTCTGTCTCAAACTGTAATAATGCTTAAAATAATCTTGCAGTTTAAAAATGCAAACCGATTTGTGGCGTTTCAGCAGATAAATAGAAAGAAGGGTACAAAATTAAGTGAACTTTGGTTCATTTTTATATGTTGGTTTAAGTTCTAACAGCTTTAGAGAGCACGGCGCCATGTGGCTGAAATATTTGGAATTAAATTGAGGAAGCATAGTAAAAAAAAATTCCGACTTCACATACTTATCTCCTGCAAGAACTTCAATAGCTGGCACCATTTCCTTGCTGTTGAATTTTAAAAATAGTCAGTTTATTTTTGAAAAAACTGTAGGCAAGCAGTAAGAACATTGTCAAATAATAGGATGCTCTTTGTCTATTTTCTTTTTCTAAAAATGTCAAAATAATAACTTATCTGCAATGGAAATAGATAATGAAGAATTTTTCCTTATTAATTAATTCAGACCTAGACTTCATAGAAAATTGGAAACTAAAACATACATAATATTTCGGAGATACTTTGTTCCATTCACTTTACTTCGTTTATGGCCTACTAACAAATTGCTTCTTTTCTGATTCATTATATAGAATCTCGCGTTCAACAGAGTCCATTAATTTTAAAACTCTGGAGAGAGGAAACGGAATATCATTCCAAGTCTAAAACGGGAAACCTCTGAAGTCACATTAACGATGCTTAAACAAACGCTGCGCTGTTTTATTAAATTATATTAAAGTTAACTTTAAATATATTACACATTATTACAAATATGTTATGTGACACTGCTAGATATTGCTTTATTTTAAAAAAAATCATATTGAAAATTTGATGGAAGTTTTATGCAACACTTTTTAATTTCTTTACTGTCGAAAGGAGGCAGATTTGTTACAAATTTCATAGGAACATTTCTTATTCAATATATTATTTTCTGTTTCTATAAAATTGTTTAGTATTATCTGAAACTAAAAAAACATTTAAAATAGATCAAAATATTTGCCATTTTTAATTTCCAGACCGTTTAAATTATGAACATTTTGTCCTACTTCTCCCTCATGAGTGGGAAGATTGGGATACATGTACGAGGATGGTTTGATAAGTTCTCGGCCTGACAGTGAAAGCACAAGATTTTTGACATAATTTCATATTATTTTTCAATGTAGTCTCCTTTCAACTTAATACATTTAAGCCACAGTCTTGTGTGCGAATTTTTTAGTACAGCCTTGTACCAGGGTGGTTCGAAAAGTTCTCTGCCTGACAAAGAAAATACAAGATTTTTGACAATATCTTATTTTATTTTTCAACTTTCAACGCAAAACATTTCAGAAGACTCTTGAGAAATTTTCAGTCTTTGGCGTCTTTGGTCGCCGTTCAACAAACGCAGCACGCATCGAGCGGAAAGCTTTTTCATACCCAAAACATCGTGTAAAATATGGTGGGCACGGTCTATCGAGATGTTTGCAATGTCAGCAATTTCGCATATCTTCAATCAGCGATCATTCAATACGGCTTTGTGAATTTTTTAGACGATTTCTTCGGTTGTAGCGGTTTTTGGGCATTCTGAGCTTTCATCATCGTCAATTGATTTCCTACCATGTTTAAATTCAGCAGGCCACTTTTTTATCATCGAATATGAAGGACAAGAATCCTTTAAGGTGGATGTAACTATTTTTGTATGTCCGTGAGGGTTAAACCTTTTTTAACAAAGAATTTTATGACAGGTCGAACTTCAATTTTTTCCATTTTTAGAAAATATCAAAACTTGTTTACTTTATCGCCCAGCAATAACCAATAAACTCACGCGTCTGAAACTCGGCAGCATGTCATTTAAAGGATCACACTTTACAAACATCACTGTCATTTGGTCATGCTTGTCCCATCTGTGTCAGGGCGAGAACTTATCAAACTACCCTCGTATAAAGTAGAAGAGAAGTATGTGGAATTTACATTTTATCGAATATTATACTTTCACAGATCTAAGTTGATTGAAATGCATGAGTTGGCTTTATTTATTACTATATTTTCTATAAAATTTACTGCTGCAAGATTAAAAACATTTGTAGTTCAAAAATCTCCTTTTTAAGAAAATTTTGCCCTATTGGTGAAGATTACGTCATATTAGAAATATATTATAACTAGACGGTATAATGATACTCACATTTTTATGCGTTGAAGTATTTTTTCATGATTCATGGAGCGTAGGTAACAGCACATAAAGGAAATTAAGTGGAAAATTTACGTCATAGCTAAAAAAAGATATTTATTTTTTTTAACACTTTCCGAAATATTTTAAAAGTGTTTATGAATTCGGTTTTCTCTGCATAACTCGCGTAAATATAATCGGATTACCATGCAATTGATATATGTTATTGAGGTTTACTATCGCATGTTCGGTATAAAAATGACATGTGTAGCATTTATAGTTAATTTACTGGGACATTCAAAAAATTCCGTTACATTACGGTTTATGGGAGAAAATCGTTTGAGGTGTATTTTAATGATGTAACACTATTTCAAGCATATTGAAATTGATATCACTGAAGTGCACTGCAAGAGGCTTATTATAGAATACGGTGTGCATAGTATTCCTTTACAGAGAAACTCAAAAGAATTCCGTTACATTATGGCCTAAGGGGAAAATCGTTTTTAGTGCATTTTAATGATGTTACACTACTTCAAACACATTGAAATTGATATATATCGCTGAGGTGCATTGCAAAAGGCTTATTATAGAACACGGTGTGCATAGCATTCATTTAGAGGGATACACAGAAGAATTCGGTTACAGTAATGTCTATTAAAAATAATTGCTGGAAGTGTGTTTTAAGTTGTGGTACGCGTTTTTAAATTAAACTAACAATTTGCCTATTACTTGGTGTGTATAAATTCCATAAGATGATATACAAGGCTGCAAATCAGAATTCGGATACTTTTACGTCTATAGATGGTAATTTCTAAATTGGATTTTCAAATGTGTTATGCGATTTCTAAATTGTATACTTAAATATCATATTTCACCGTATTAAACGGTGAAATTTTGATTCAGTATACTGGAAGTGTTGGAAAGTGTTTCATAATCTATGCTTGACGCATGATTTTTCGTTCTTGTTTTATCTAATTTTGATTTTAAAAATTAGTTGAAACACTTATTTATTTTATTTTCAATATAATTAATATATGTTTTCCTGTTACCGTATTCTTTAATGAAAGTAAAATATATTATTTTATAACATTATTTGTATTTCTTTTATATGTGAAAGTCGCTCCATATTCAGAAGATCACGTGCATTTGCATTTATCAATTATGAACTTTTTAAAGCTTCTGCTGGTGAAAATGTCATCAATGAAACTTTCCGAATAATTATATATTTTCAGAAACTTAAATATTTTATTTCTATTACTTGAAATGACGTAAATTCTAGAAACTTATTCGTTCCTTGTATCTTTCTCAGATTTTTCTTTCTTTTACTTTTCGAGGGGAGGGGCGGGGAAACGATATTTTATTAAATGAAAAGCGCTTTTGATGCTTTTTAATTTATCTTCAACTGGCTATTGAGTTTTTACATTTGCAGCCATATTTGCTTTCTTCTATCTTTGCAAGAAGAAAATATTGGATTCATAAAAAATTTCGATTTCCGGTTATCGACCTATTTTAACGTTTTAGAAAGTCCTGAACACGAGTTGACTGTTTTTAGAAAATGTCTGTCTGTGAGTGTGTCTATGCATCTGTCTCTGTGTGTATGTGTCTGTATGTGACAAAATTGTTTGAGCACTCTACATCAAGAACTAAAGCACACAATTTAATAATTAAAAAAAAATTTAGATTCAGTTAGAACTTGTCATAAATTGGTGCTGAGATTAGTTTTTGGTGCAAATCGCCCAACAAGTGGTGCTACAACATATTACAGGATGAACTCGATTTTAGCGATAGTCATATCTCAAGAACTAATGCACTAAATTTCATCAAACTTCATATTATGTTAGACCTTGACATAAGTTGCTGCTGATTGGGTTTTCGTGTAAACCATATAATGAGTGGTACTACTATGCTGCATTTTTGGATTCTAAAATGCACAGTTTAAAAAATTACACTTTTTGACGTATTAATATGTATAAGATAGAAGAAATTTTTGGGATTGGCACATCCGACCAGTTTTTCTTATTTTTAAAACAAAACAAAGTTGCGGTTTTTTTTTTTTTTTTTTTTTTTTTTTTTTTTCGATATCGTGGACTCTGGACGAGGATTGGCGAGCACAACTCGTAGGGGCAAAACCCCTTAATAATATATAGTTATTAAAAAGTCGAAAATTAAAAAATATTTTTCTCCAAAATGTCTGTATTTAATAAACATAAACGAACATAAAAATAACGATAATTTGTTTATTGTGGCAAATTTTCTAATACTTCCAAACAGATTTTTTTTCAGGCGCCGTTTCCCCAAACAATAGTTAATAGTCTGAAACTAAATCTTTTTCAAGTAAAAAAAATATATGTATATAGCTAAAAAACTATAAAAATGTCGACATTTTATATATATATATCTTTCTTATTTCAAAAATGTTTGTTCGCCATAGATGACATATTTTTACATTAACCAGAACAAGCATTTTCGAATAAAAATCATGCTTTTGTCTATTTTCCCTTGTAAGAATATCAAAGAAATAATATAAAATTAATCGTGAGAAACCTTACCTGAATAGGCTAATCTGATACTTCACAGAAATTTGGAAACTAACGAATAGATAAGGTAGCTTACGGGGATATTTTGTTCCATTCACTTTATTCGGTTGAAATCCCACAAACAAATTGCTTCGTGTCTGGTTCATTACATTAGAACGCGTACAACAAAGAGTTCATTAACTACAAGACTCGAAAGAGAGAAACGGAAGTTCAATCCACTATACTAAAACTGAAAAACCTTTGAAGTTGCATTAATGAAGTTAAAACAAAAGATGTTTCAGACACTAGTAAAAATGTTTCATTTTAAACACGTTGGATACATTAGATGCATTTATAAAGATGTATTTCCTTAAAAACAATGTATTAGATATAAATATATCGAAGGATTCTATAGCATTTTATCCTAAATTTGAACATTTTATCTTAAATAAAATTGGAACGCGAAATATCATATTCCATTACATTTCCACATTGCGAGATTATATAATATTTCTAAAGATTAACCCTTAATATTAGAGATATATTTCTTATGAATCTAAGAAGTACATTTCATTATTTTTTTTAACTTCAATTTTTTATACGCTTTGTTTTGGTGCAATATATGATGAATTCTTGAAAACATTTTGTTCAGTAGATAGATATATTTTTACTAATATAGATTTAATGTACAATCGGCAAAATCAAAATAGCCATTCAAATGAAAATTGTATCTTCTTTCAATTTACAGTAAAAAAAGAAAAGAAAAGAAAAGAAAAAAAGAAAGAAGCTTAGGGGGTCATGTCCGTATTGAAATAGTAAAAAACTTTAAAATTTGCAATACTAACACCCAATTTTGATTTCATATTTTGATCTTGTTATAAGCTCGAAATCCGTTGTTCCCAAAAGGAAGCAAAAATATCAGGGGTTGTATCCAAATATAGTAGTACGTGCAATATTGTGTACGCTATCTTGGCACTAATCAACAGGTATTTGATACAACCCCCCATCTTTTTGCTTCTTTTTGGGAACAACGGATTTCGAGCTTATTCTATCGACGATAATTTTCTGAATTTTCAAGCTATGATTTTGAGACTATCACAAAAGTTGCTCAATATACTTAGCTAATACATTATGCATATTATATTTTGATTGCATTCGCGCATGCGCAGTGAAACATTTTTTAGTAAACCTACTCATTTTTCATCCAATTATTATTTTTTTTTTAATTCTGATTACAGAGTATAATGTACAATGTTGCTTGTCATATTTTCTGAAAACAGCTTTTTTTTATATTAAGAACTCTGCAAATTATAAGCAAAAAACTAGACGAAATTTGGGACTGTTTTTATAAAAACCTTAATTTCTCTACGAGTATACATGCTATCCTTATAAAAATGAACACAGTATATTACAACTAGGACTTCCCTCAAAGGGATTAGTCTGAGTGATATTGCTGAGAACATAAAGTTAACAATTACGATATAAAGAAGATATCAACAAGAATCTAAGTGAATATACAGCATATGATAGACAAGAGATAGATAAAGATACAACATATGAAAAATAGCAAATTAAATGATATAATTACAAAATATCATATATAAATTCATATACTGTTATGTTTTCATATGCATTTTTTTATAACATTTGGCAAATAATCTCATTTTCTTAAGCGGGAAATGCTCAAAACTTTAAAGAAAAAACCCGCCGGATCTTTTAAAACGATATTTTTAAAGTCACATAATCAGATTTCAGCCAATAGCGTATTTTAGCAAGCGTAGTTTAACGTAAATTTAATTTAATTTTTGCAACATTTTCTTTGTGACAAATATCTAAATAAAATATTAAAAAATAAAATATTAAATATTGAAATATTAAATCAAATATTTAATATTTGAATTAAAAAAATTTCCTTTGTTTATTTGTATAACTATTTATAGAAACCCGTATACTTCAAACCACATTGATAACATGCTTTGCTACAAACGTGTCTACCAGTCTAACTACTCGTATGTCTTAGCTGTGTCTCTCTCCGAACTCATCTGTCTACTGTCTCTCTACTCTTCTGTATACCCGTCTCAGTATCCGTCTGTCTTTCTACCCGACTCTTTAATCGTGTCTCTACCTGTCTCGCTTCCCGTTACACTACTCGTCTATCAACACGTCTGTCTGTCTATATACCCCTCTCTCTACCCGTCTGTCAAGTCGTATCTGTACTCGTCTCTCTATCCACCACGCTACCCGTCTCCCTACCCATCTCACTACCCCTCTGTCAACCCTTTTTTGCACCTGCCTCGCTACCCGTCTGTCTATTCGTTTCGCTACCCGTTAGCTTATCTCTGTCGCTATCCGTCTCTCTACCCGTCTGTCTACCCGTTTGTTTACACGTCTATCTATCTCTCGCCAACTCTTCCCAATATTTAAACAATTTAGTAAACGGAAGCCGTTTATCTGTTATTAAATGCAAACAAGAGTAATTTATCTAAAAAGTGTAATCAGATGCAATTTTTTTTAAATACATACATAAACCAGCATAATAATTCACCAGTTTTATTTTCATTGTAGTTTATGTCATTTGGCAGTAAATCTCAACTTCTTCAACCCGAACTGCGTCAAGCTTTTTAAAAAAACCCAAGGTCCGTATAACTGGGAAGGGGAATTGTCCTCAGGGCTATTAGATACATGTTATTAAGTTAAGTGAAAGTTTCGTAATCGGGTTTGCAGCCAATTTCTTATGTCAGAAAGGGTGGCTTCACGCCATTTTAAATTCATTTCTGTAACTTTCTTTTTCTTTTTTTGGTGGGTGGTTGGGGGGGGGGAGGGTTCCAAATATATACACTTAAATTCAAACTTTTGCCCCCATGTTAATATTAGTGTTGTTTGTATTATCAATTAATACTTTGTTGATCGAGCTTCATTCGAAACAAATGTAAAAGACTTCTACAGTTGTTTTTTTTCTAGGAGAAAGTTCTGTAATCGGGCCCTAAGCTAATCGGGGAATTTAATATCATTATTGTTTCTAACTCTTATAGAGTTAAAACAATATTGTTGCTAGCATTACTCTTGTTTGTGACCAACCTCTTCTGTGTATCTGAATAGGGAAAAGTTACGTATCATGTACTGGTTGGTGCCAAAGGCAGTTGTAGAATCTTACAAATTTTTCTAGAGAGCGGAAAAACATGTTTTTTAAAATATTTACAAATATACGTTTATTAAACCATGTTTTTGAGCCATTTTAAAAAATTAAGTAAGGTGCTAAAATAAAATTTTATTGCCATTTTCGATATTTTAATAAGAAATGAAAATACATAACAAACAAATTTAACAAAACTAAGCCATTTTTGGGTACTTCTCTATTATCCCGTCGACCACTTTTCATAACAAAAAACTATCGCCAAACTAAGATTAAACGCCAAAAATACAGTCCCATTTACTTGATGCCAGAAGCATTATACGTATTTGTTATGCCATCAAGTGGTTTTTAATTCGACATTTGCGTGTATTTTTCATTATGTTTTACTGATTTATTAGTTATTTCATTCATTAAAGTAACAATTGTGTCCTTAAATTCTTATATTTTATTTATTTTGATATTTCAATGGCAACGTTCTCCCTTTTATTTAGCGTTACAGTTTGGCGATAGTTTTTTGTTATGAAAAGTGGTCGACGGGATAATAGAGAAGTTCCCATTTTTTGTGATAAATAATTGTTATTGCCAGGGGGGCAAATTGTAAACAATTAATAAGCGAACTTAAAAAATTACCGGAAAAAACTTGTGGGAATCTCAAGAAAGAAATATCTGATATAAATAGCATTTAAAATCTTAAAATGGAGAAGTGGTCCGTATAAAAATGCAAAACATTATACACCTGATATAAGAATTATTTAATTTTTTTATATTTCCGAAAGCACAGATAAAAGGGTAAAAATCCCGGCACAGATGCCATATACTCACCACGTTGGCGCGATTTTTCTCCCGCCCCTTTGGCGAAAACTGTTTGTTGTGTTTGTTTACTTTTATTTTTTATTTTAATTCTATAGATTATTTTTATATGTATATCAATATTAATTTAGGCACAGATGTCATATACGCACCAGATTGGCGCGATTTTTCCCCCGCCAATTTGACGAAAACTTTGTTTTTGAATATTAGTTACAAATACCATACAATAATAGCATGTAATTTTTTATTTCAATATAAAAATAAAATAACGTAATAAATGAAATAGCTCCTATTATTCAAAAATGGGAAATAAAAATAAATAAATGATAGTTTGATATAAATAAATATTGATATATATAATAAAAACAATTTATAGAATTAAAATAAAAAATAAAAGTTAATAAACAACAATTGAAACAAAATAACCGGGTTACCATGTGAGGCATAAAATTGCCATTTTGTTGCAATCGCGCCAATGTGGTGCGTATATGACATCCGCACCTTTATTTATATCAAACTATTATTTATTTATTTTTATTTCCTTTTTTAAAATAATAGAAGCTGTTTCATTTATTACGTTATTTTATTTTTATATTGAAATAAAAAATCACGTGTACTATTTGTCACACTATTTGTAACTAATATTCAAAAACAAAGTTTTCCCCAAGCTGGTGGAGGGAAAAATCGCGCCAACGTGGTGCGTATATGACATCTGTGCCTTGTTTCATTTCACATAGAGGTACTGCTCTATTATCCCGTCGACCACTTTTCATAACAAAAAACTATTGCCAAACTGTTAGATTAAACGCCAAAAATGCAGTCCCATTTACTTGATATCAGAAGCATTATACGTGTTTGTTACGTCATCAAGTGGTTTTTAACGCGACATTTGCGTGTATTTTTCATTATGTTTTACTGATTTATTAGTTATTTCATTCATTAAAATAACAATTGTGTCCTTAAATTCTTATATTTTATTTATTTATGTATTTTGATATTTCAATGACAACGTTCTCCCGTTTATTTGGCGATAGTTTTTTGTTATGAAAAGTGGTCGACGGGATAATAGAGAAGTACCCACATATGCATTGGTACTTTTATGTTAACTTGGCGCAGTTGATAAATAGCCAAATATTTTTCTCATAACATCTTCATATTGCATTCATTTCATTTAAATATAAATCTTTCACTGATTTCATTTGAAATACATACATTAAAAATACACGTCTTTCACTCATTTAATTTAAAATACACGCCTTTCACTAATTCCATTTAAAATACTAAAAAGGAAAAGAAAATAAGAAATAATGCCACAAATCGAAACCTTTTATTTAAACATCAAAGAATTGTTCCTAACATACACACGCGAAATAAAAAAGCTGCTAATGGTGTGATTTACGCCAAATCTCTAATACTAATACTACACTTACTAATCTCTAATACTTTTCAAACAGAAAAAATTCCAGATTAACTTTCCATTTTTATTAAATTGAAATATATTTTATTGTGCTGAATGTTAGTGCTTGCATATTTTTTTGCTCCATGTATTCCATGAACTTTTCAATTCCGATTGTCTACGAAAATCTCCCGCCGTGAAAATGACATACGCACAAAATTTAGTGACGTATGTACTTTAATTGTGCTTTTTTATCTATTTTTTTAATATAACTTCCAAACGGTTTGACACTTATTCTTGGTAATAAATAGACGACGTTGTCACCTTTATAGGTACCTGCTGTAAAAATTTGAACGAAATCCGTTAAATATTTTTTGAGTTATGCTTGACGAAAGGTTTTAATATCCATCGTAGCTATATATGGGGCAAAGTAATACTGCGCTGTGTATGAGTCTTCGTTGCACTCAGACAATAAGCCACTTATTAATAATCTGGAGTTTGAACGCCTTTGCTACATTAGTTTTTACAGGGTTACCTTAAAGATATTCGTTCTTTTTCAATTTGTTGACAGTCCCCTAAGGGGTTTCGGGAAAAAATCTTCGCGGAAATATATAACCTATACTATACCTACTGTTTACACAACTGCAGTTTCAGGTTAATTCCTCATGTATTTTTCTAGATAGTTAATAAAACGTCTAAAATCGCAAGTGACCGGTCACCTTTGGCAATATAGTGTATGAACAATAATTCCCGGTAGCTCGTTTACAGTTGCGGTACGCGTTTATAAATGTAACTAAGGTTTTTTCATATTAGTTGGTCTATATAAAATCTATAGATCATATACAGGGCTGCTTAAAAGATCTCACGTACATTTCCATTTATTGACGGAAATTGCTGAAGGGAAAATTTAATTGTGCTATGTATTTCCTAACTGAAGTAAAATTTAGCATACTATGTAGTATACAGGGTCTGTTCTGATATTAGTAGGACTCATTTTTAAAAAAAAAATATTCACGAGAATGCACTCAGAAAAAGGAATTGATTAAAACTACAAAACATTTTTGTTGAATACATTTTGGTTGTTTTAGCAAAATTCAAGTAAAATTGAACCATTTTACTTCAATTAACAAAACATTTTTTGCTGGCAATACAAAAAATTTTTTGGAATTGCAAAAAAAAAATGGTTTTCAACAAAAAAAAATTTTTGTTGATTCAAACAAAATTTCCTTTGACCTATATTTAAATAAATTTTTTGTTTAAATATAGGTCAATAAAAATTTTGTTTGAATCAACAATTTTTTTTTTTTTTTTTTTTTTTTTTTTTTTTTTTTTTTTTGCAATTCCAAAAAAAAAAATTGTATCGTCAGCAAAAATGTTTTGTTAATTGAAGTAAAATGGTTCAATTTTACTTGAATTTTGCTAAAACAACCAAAATGCACTCAAAAACATGTTTTGTAGTTTTAATCAGTTTCTTTTTTTGAGTGTAGTACAAATGATTATAATTTTTCAAAGTAGCACCCTTCCGCATCTACACACTGCTGCCAAAGAGTTTTCCAGTTTTCGTTCACCCCCAGGAACCCCTGGACCGGAAGGCTGTTTAGCTCTCTCGTTGCGGCCTGTTGAACCGCCTCTACCGAGCCGTGATGCTTCCCCTTGAGCGTCGATTTTATTCTCGGGAATAGAAAAAAGTCTGGCGGGGCCAAGTCGCGGCTGTAGGGGGAATGAGGCAGCGTTGTCACATTGTGCTGGGAAAGATACTCCACTACGCTAAACGCTGTGTTGCTCGGCGCGTTGTCATGGTGCAGCCGCCAATTGTTGCCAATGGCTGGGCGGACACGAACAATGCGTTTTCGCAGTCTTGTGAGGACTTCCACGTAAATTTTTCACTTGCGATACATTTTCCGTCCGAAGCGGTCGTCGTCTTCCATCCTTTCCCTATCTTCTCGGAACAGCTTCTGCCACTCAAAAACACCCGATCTACCCATCGCAGCATCACCGTAGGCCTCCTTAATCATGTAGTGAGTCTCTTTGCCCGTTTTACCAAGCTTTACACAAAATTTGATCCCGTATCGCGGCTCCAGAAAACGCTCCAAAATTCTCCGAGACGAGGCGTTTCGACAGGGATTCACAGTACAAGCTACCTTCTCACTTCAACGGCCGAGAGCCGACTGCCGTTTTTTTCCCAGCATTCCCAATATCCCCCTCCACCGATCGTGCGCACACAGACCGCCTCTCGTCCACCCGTTCTCTCAGAAAAAAACCAGTCCTACTACTTTCAGAACAGACCATGTACATACAAATATATAGATCATATACAAGGTTGCACAAAAGAATTCCGATATTTTGTTCGACTGTTAGTAGAAATTGCTGAATTGGCTTTTTAAATATGTTATGCGTTTTCTAAATTGTTTACTTTGTTATCACCGAAAGTGAAGCAGCATCGACCGTGCTCAGGGCTTGGGAGGGTGACAAGCTCTCTCGACTGCGGCTGCTGTGGGACCGTGTACGTTAATTGGAGCTGGTGCACGTAAAATCTGTTCGTGGTTCCAATATCCTCCAAGTTTAGAATAAGCGTTACCTCTTTAGGTGCCAATCTAAGTGCAGGTCTCTCATCTGTAATTGGTTGAAAATTAAGAGACCAAATCTTCTGGACGGGGCATGTGAGTGCTTAAGCCATTTGGTAGGCCTCCCCATCCAGCCGACTCTCGACTCTTGTTTACTTTGTAAACTGTGAAGTTTTGTTACAATGTTCTGAATGTGTTGGAAAGTGTTTCGTAATGTATGCTTGACGCATGATTTTTCGTTCTTGTTTCATATAAAGTGAAAGAAGACATGATTCCCAATTGAATGACAATTTTCGACTTCTCTACGACAGTTGAGCGATCGAAATATATTGGGTTCTCTCATATTTTCGACCGACTGTACCTTAAACTTTCTTATAATATCAATTTGAACGCATGAGCAATTTCTATAACTGAAAAATTCAGAAAATGACAATGTTTTACTAAATATGGATATTTTCCAACACAGACTTTTCACCGTCTTTCAGTCTCAGAAAATTAGTTTTGCTTAAATTAAGTTTTTTTGTTCTCTAGACGTTTACAAGATATGCTGAAAAAAATACGAAAAATTTAATCTATTCATAAGTCTTCTTAAGGACGAGAATGACATGCTACTGAATGCTAATGAAATTAACAATATAATGAAATCTAGAAAGAATAATAAGTATCTAAGGCATAGAAGGAGAGGTTAAATTATTTATGAGGAAAAAAATTCTGCGTAATTAGGAAAGATATAAATATCAACAAAAATAACCATTTTTGAAAATTAGCTCCTGGAAAAATTATGATGCTATTTGCTTAATTATTGAGGTTAATTAAGATTAATAATATCAGTATAAGACAGGTTATTTTGCAATTTTGTGAAAGTGATGAAATTTCATTACTCCATACGGAAAATAATAATTTTATTTCTGCGAAATAAATACTGAGATTTATTGTTTAAATAATAATTATATTGCCACAATAATTTTTAAATTATAATTTAAAAAATAAAAGTTAATTTTCTGAAATTCTATACTAATTATAAATTATAATAATTCTTATATATAATTATATTTCTTCTCTCTAACATAAGAAAAATATTCCTAAATTACTTACAAAGAAGGTCTCCATAAGCGCGTACTCAAAGAAATTTGAACAGAATATTCTATGAGGATATGTATGTTTATAAAAAAAAAAAAATGCTGTGGAACCTCGATATAACGTACATAAAAAAATAAGAAACTTTCGTGTTTTTGGCGATTTTTCGCTGGTTAGCGAAACAATAAAAATAAAATTGTTTTTATGATAAGTAGTTTTTTATAAAAAACGTTGTCTACTTTTCATACTGAGGTAGTTTAAGCATGTTTAACTGAAACAAATACATTTTTATAATTACAGTTTTGCCATATACATTTATATGTATGTATAAAGAAAATTAACGATCGTATTCTACGGTTTAGAACAAAAATTAAATGGATTAGCATTACTTAAAACTAAAAATTCAAGTCCGATTCTGAACGCTGCCAATTTGACTTCAATATTGTTAGTGTCGGAGACAACAAGAGAAAAGCGCGGTTACCATGGAAACAACGACTTTTTCAATACGAAATATCTAATGAGAGCGTTCTTAACTCAGCGGTTAAAATACACTTAAAACTTATCCAGCGGGTGAAACCATGTAAAATTAAATAACTTTAGCAACTATGAATATTATAGCTTATAGAAGAAATAATAATTTATTTAATTGTTTAAGTTTAAATTGATAAAGTACTTCACATTTAAATACTCATTTAACCCGGAAATTTAAAATGCATTACAATGGCTTGCATTCGGCGAGGGAAAAGTGTTGCTCGTCAAATCCCATCTTTTTGCGCCAAATACTAGAAAGTTTTTTTTTTTTTCAGATTTTCTACTGGAATTCCGCAGCTAAATTTGACTGATCCTTTATTATGTACATAAGTAGCTTCATTAGCATTTTTTTTAATATTCTGAGTATGCGCTTTGAGAAGACCTTCCTTGTTAATCATGTCATCGTGTGCATTAAATAAAACTAATAATTACGATTCTTTTGAGATTAAAACTCTCATGCATTGAAACCTCGTATGAGGTTTTACTGGAGAACAAACGCCAGGGAATTATGCACTTTTTATTTTTGTTCCTGTACTAGCAGATCCGTCTGTCTTTCCACAATCCCGAGTTTATAACCTTGAATGTACCTAAAAATACCTTACCCTTTCTTACTCTACTTTAAGTATTTAAGTAAGATTACTTTAAGTATATCTCGCAGGCGCCGAATAAAAAAAAAGGCATCCGATTGCGAAGGTCATATACGTCGTCACAGTAACGGTGTTTTGATGATAAAAGGTGATTTAAAAAACCAATTCTGGAACTTTTCTTCTATTGGAATTTCGTAGTGTTTCAAAGAAAAAATCGATGTCCTTACTTTCTTTAATAATTTTTAATATTTCATTTTTTTAATCGCTCTCGATCTGCTCTATACAGGGGAATAAAATATCAGACTGGGTGGATAAGGTATCAAATAGAAATTGATTAATAAAAAACAAACTTATAGTTTTCATCAAAATTTGAATTTAAAAGACAAAACCGCAAACATTTCTAAAATCGCTATACGAATTCCAAATAAACTTTATTGAAATGAGGATACAATTTACTATGTTTGACAAAAATATTGAATTTAGATTGTTTCATGAATGGGTCAAAATTGCCAATGAACTCTGAAGATCGGGGAAACACACTAATTACTCCGTTCAATACAAAATAACAAAAACACTAATAAAAAAATCCAAAATTTGAGGCTTAGAAGCGTTGGAACCTGTCTTTGTCTATGGTACAATTATAGAAAAGATTATTCTTTGTGGGGCTAGAATTTGGTGAGGTAAACTAACAAAAAAACCCCATCAAAACAAGGAACATTCCTACTACAACTGTCATGGGGTATAAAAGCAACTCAACAGAGGTTTCTATGCCAACAGTGATGGTTGTTATGTCTGTATACATTTAGTGCACTGTACTAAACGTAATTACAGGCATACTAACCATCACTTTAACATTAGAATATGAATACAACAAGAGCAGAATCCTACACCTTTCACACACCCAAACAATATAACAGCTTTTTCCATCCATAAGCATCCAAAAAACAATCCATGATTGGAAGTTACATCCAACAGAAGAAACATCACACCTCCAAGTAAATACAGATCGCAATACATACAAACCAGTGCTAAAATTTTTTACTGATGGATCGCGAACAGCAACTGGCGTAGCATCAGCTTATTCAGGGAAGGTGTCTCGATCATCTACTAATGGGGCTGCAGACTGGACGACAACAACACGGCATACTAAGCCGAGTATTGCCATCCTCCAAGTACTTGAATGGATCCACACACAAGCAGGCAAAGCCCTACTCTGGATATATAGCAACAATCTGTATAGTCTGCAGGCAAATAAACTCCCACAAAACCAAATACGCACTGGTTCTAAAAATCAAGCAAAGTCTATTAACACTCGCAAGCCGCGCTCTAATCGGTCACGTGTCCGCTCACAAGGGCATATTTGGCAACAAGCTGTAGGATACTCTAACAAGAGAAGTAACAAAAAAAAACCTAACATAGATCATGATTTTCCAATCCCACCTTGATACTTTGAACTATTATTAAAATCAAATATACTAAAAAACTGGTAAGTACATTAGACCACCTCAACAAAAATCCGACATACTCATAAGCTGTTATCTAAAGTCTCCTACACTATATTTTACCTCACCCCCCCCCCCACACTACAGCTTTTATTACTGATCATCGACCCTTCCGCCAGTACCTACACAAATTTTATGTGCATCTTCTGAAGTGAGTGTGGGGGAACAAGGTACACCGTCACCCCGTATTTTCACTGCACACTGACAGGCCAATGGCATCTCAGGTACACTCAAAACCCTCCTAAAAATTAGCTCACAAATATCCTCACTCGCCCACTTTTTAGGAGGAAACTCAAAAACTTATATGACCACCTAATCTACCTCCCGAAATCAACTTAGGGAACTCGTCTGTCTGTTCACATTACCTCTAATCTCTGCCCCCAGTCGCGCGTAGAGTTTCACACTGGTAGAAAAACGCATCCTTGTCACCGGCGCACCCACAAGCTCCCACCACCTACTGATGCCCCTCGCTGCCCAGTGTCGCGTGGGAATTCTGTTTTCCGGGAACGACGGCCCACTCTTGTAAAAACCTTAATTAGTCCCTGTCACTTGCTGGCGATTGGAACATCGTCAACAAGTGACATCGGATTGGTAGGGCCGGTCTTAAGCCAAATTTATTTCATTCTTACATTTATGGAAATGCCGAACATTATCGCGTTTTCCGGTGGCTTCAGCTGCGGCTGAATACTGTTTTTTAAGACCTCAGTAAAAAGGACCAGGAGGGAGACTATGCTCTACAGCCTTCTTTTCCTTCTCTGAGCAGTCCCTCTTAGGCAGTTAAATCAAATATTTTCCATATATGATAGTCTACAGCACAAAAAACGTGGGCAAAATGTGGTTTAAAAAGAATATGAATAAAAATACAAGTAAAACGTATCTCTCTACTTTATAAAACGTAACTAACGTTACTGTCGCTGCCGTAATTGTATTTATTGTGACCAGAGCTCTTTCTCAGCTTATGTAAAAAAAACTCTTGCAGATAAAAATGGGGAAAATGTTAGTTTATAGAGAAATGTATGATAAATACGCTGAAGCAGACAGTTTTTTAATCGAAGAATTATTTTAATCGCTATTTATTGTTGGAATTGGTCAAAATTGTTCAGTTAAAAAGGTTTTATGGAATCAAAACTATGAACAGCAATTTAACCATCTTCTGCACACAAATACTTAACGAGATTGTGATGTGCAATGGCCAATCATTTTTTAAATTTGTCTAATTTTTTTAGTTTTTTTTTCTTTAAAATTTTAGAATTATTTTTCATATTTCGAAAAAGTTATTGTTTTACCCACTGTTGCCAAATTTTAAAAAAGTGCAAATAATAATATTTCAAAATATCTTTAAACTTGAAAATATATTTACACATAAATATTAAAAAAGAAAGAAAATTTTAAAATAATTACATTAATGCGTACCAAAAACATTAAATCTGGAAAATTACGTCATATTTAAAACAATGTAAAACCTCATATTTAGAACCTGCGGGGTCTGAACGAGGGTTGGCGAGGGAGAAATCGATTTTAAAATTCCATCTTTACATACATGAACCAAGTAAAAGACTGCGATAAGGTGTTGCCACAAATAAAAACTGGACCAAATTATTCTCATTGAAATAAGCGCGCGACTAACTGGGAAACAAAAAACAATAACGTTAAATCGATTTTATTATTATACTTTATTTATATAAAACTTCAAAATTAATTTCAACAATTGATTTCAAAAGAAAAAAATTATGCTTTAAAAATTTTTTTAACTTACAGTATTTCTCTGATTTCCTAAAAGCAAAATTAAACCTTGAAACTCAAAGAAATCAATTACATCTTGTTAAGCCATTCCTCGTGGACTGTTGAGATTCTATAAGTAAGATAAGAAAAAAATGTAATTGGAAAACTAAATGTTTATTTTCATTAAAACTTACTTTTTATAAATATTTTTTTCTTCTTCTTGATGAATCAATGAGATAACATTTTGATTAAAAGTGTAACTTTCTATTTTCTTGTAACTTCGTTTCGTTTTCGAAAGAAAAAGTCCCTTTTTTCCCCTGTAAGATTGATTTTTCTAAGAATTGCGATGTACAGTCTATTATTTAATCTTTAAAATTTGTTTCAACTTATTTATAAAAAAAGACACATTACTCAATTCCAATAGCATGTACTGTTGTGTATTTTCAAGCATGACTTAGGAATGGCTGTTATACTTTCAACAAATGATTTTAAAAAAAAAGAACTATACATTTTTTGTAAAAAATATAAAATAAAAAATAATCATACAATATACCTCTAATTTTCTATAAACAAAATTTAACCGTGAAATTACGATACAAAAAAAAGTTTGAGATTGATTGACTTAGCTTGTTTGAGTAAGATAAAAGAAAAATTTAATTAAAAAACTTATTATTTAGTTTCATTAAAAATTGCTTTTTATAAATATTTTTTCTTCAACTTGATGATTCAATTGAAGATTTGTTCCCCCATTCGTGTATAATGTTTCTGTGTTGTCTTATTACGATTATATATATATATATATATATATATATATATTATGGATTCGTCAGAGGAGCTTCATAAGAATATCTAATAGTGAAGCTATGTTATTTCGTCAAATATTGTCAGCATTAAGCCTAAAAATGGCAATATTAAGCTCCTTATAAGATATCAAGACATCCAAAAAAAATGAAAATAATACTGTGGTTGTGGCAACTCCAACTGCCTATATTACTAATTCAATTGAGAGTTGCAACATGTAAATAATCAATTTCAATGTAATTGATTTCTAATAAATTTAGTAAGAAACAACTTTTCTTACCTCTAAGTTCCAAAAGGGACATCGGTGCTCCGCGGTCTTCATAATTCCTTATATTTCAAAAAACTAAATCCTTTTTCAGCATGAATACACTATTGACTCAAATAAATTCAAGATATTAGAAGACATCACGATTTAATTGATAAATCACATCACGAACACAAATAAGACGACGAACAAATTATTATATACAGCTTTTCAGACGAGCGACACGCTCTCAAAAATCATAATCACAAACAATACTAAACTGAAACGTTACAGTTCAAAAACTAAAGTTCTAATAAAAAATGTTCTGAAAAAGTTACGTAATAAACAATGTTGCGCGCATGCGTCAAAGTCTCACTGTCTCTTTTCTGCAAATCGAAGTACATCCCCACCTCTACACTGCGTAGGTGCTTTTTACGTTTCAAAACTTTGAGAAGCAAAGGGGGTTTTGGATGATGCAACAGGAAATGAATTCCCAATTACAACATCCTCCCACCTTTGAGTTTCGGGATCTGGAACTCAAACCCAATTCGTTCGATGTTTTATGATACGCCCGTATCTGGAGCGACGAACCGAAACGTCCGATGTACTGTCGCTGACCGAACCACTAGGAGGATTACTAGCACCTTTATGTTCATTAAAATCTTGTTTTTTTTTAATGTCCTTGAAGTGGTTTCTCATACTGTCGTTATCTTGTGATACTTCTAAGGGTATTAACCTGCTTGTAGGTCTTAAATATTCCCCAGTTTTCATTCTTATTTTCACTAAGCGGATGTGTCCATCCTTAGATGGAAAAATTTCAATCACTTTGGCCAGAGGCCAATCAATTCTTTTATTATTGTCACTGGAAACAATCACAACATCACCTATTGCTAAAGGTTTCTGTATTTTCTTCCATCTACTAGGTTGTCGCAATTGGCCTAAATATTCAGATCTAAATCGTTTACGAAGGTCTTGTCTTATTTTCAGTTGATAAACAAGCTTTTTGTTCAATGATTTGGCATCTAGAATATCAATATCGGGTGTACCACTACCTTTCACTTCTAGCAAGAACATGGACGGAGTGAGAGGCAGGAGATCATTTAAATCTTCTGACACATAAGTAAGCGGGCGACTGTTGATAACACTTTCTAGGTCACATATAATGGTTTGTATTTCTTCGTAATTCAGAGAACTTTTTCCTAAAACCGTTCTGAGTATTCTCTTGGTTAGGCCAATCAATCGCTCTCACCACCCTCCCCACCACGGAGCTGAAGGAGGTATAAATTTCCAAATAATTTTCCTTGATATACTATCATTTTGTACTGAATTCCAGTTTATTTCTTTCAACAAATTTTCCGCTCCTACAAAATTTTTACCATTATCTGTATAGATAATAGAAGGTCTGCCTCTACGGGCTATGAATCTTCTCAACGTCATTAAAAACACTTCCGTTGATAATGAGGTAGCTAGTTCAAAATGAACTGCTCGAAAAACAGCACAAGTGTATATTACTAGCCAGATTTTCCTATTTTCTTTAAGAATAAGCGGACCGGCATAATCCAGACCAACAATTTGGAAAATGGCAGCTTCTCTTACTCTATCTTCAGGTAAGGGAGGAGTGGAAATTTCTACTGGTTTAAAATCGTGTCGTCTACATCTTACACAGGTTCTAATAATTTTCCTGACAGTTTTTCGGAATTTTAAGATCCAAAAATCTTCCCTTAAATTAGACATCATAATTTGTACACCAGCATGACCTAGTTTCAAATGTTATCAATCTAATTAATTTTTCAACTACAGGATGGTCATGTGGAAGAATAATAGGAAATCTGAAATTCAGAATATCATCTCTCAAATGTATACGTGATTTCAGCCGCAGAACTCCAGCCGAATCTGTTGTGGTCTGAAATGCTTTTAGACGTTTATCTTCAGGACCAGTAAACGATTTTTGAACTAATTTCAACAATACATTTTCAGCTTCATTCTGCTCTTCTACAGTTAAAATTTTAAATTCTCTCTCTTCTTTAGCTTTCTTACAATTTTTGTAAAATCTGTATATCCAGGCGATTACTTTTACTAATTTATCGTAGGAAGAAATTCTAGTGTAAAATTCTTCACTGTGAACATTTACATTCGTACCACTAATAATTGTTTTTCTTCTTTCTGCATCGATTGTTTCAAAATCGGGAAACATTTCTGATTTAGGCCACTCGTCCATTGGTTTTCTCAACCACTGCGGTCCCTCCCACCATTTATCTCGGGCTAAAACCTCAGCGGTACAACCCCTTGAAGGCAGGTCAGCAGGATTCAATTGGCCAGGAATAAAGTGCCATTTTGAAGGATCACTTAATGAGCGAATTTCGGTCACTCGGTTGTAAACAAAAGGTGCCCAATTTTCATTTCTTTTTATCCAGTAAAGCGCATTGGCCGAATCAGTCCAATAAAAAATGGCAAAGTTATCTAATTTCAAATCAGTTTTAACACTACTTGCTAATCTAGCCCCAATATTACAAGCCAGTAATTCTAACCGCGGAATAGAAATTGTTTTCATAGGAGCAACACGGCTTCTTGCTTGAACCAACTGACAGAAACCGCCGTTCTCATTTTCGGTCCGTATAAATATACACGTAGCATACGCTACTTTACTAGCGTCGCAAAAAACGTGTAATGAATGCAACTTATCTGCATCTCGAGAAAAACACCTAGGTATTTCAATAGTCCCTAAATTTCCTAATTGTTTTTTCCATTTTTCAAATTTTTTCTTTATAGAAACAGGTAATTCCGTGTCCCATGTCACTTTAGCTTTCTAACACTCCTGTAATAATATTTTAGGTTCTAATGTTACAGGACATGTGTATCCGATAGGATCAAAAATTCTGTGTACAGACGATAAAATGTTTCTTTTAGTTACTAGGCGATCATCCTCTGAAATTTCTTTTAAATCAACTGCTAGTGTATCCCTTCTAAAATCCCACATTAGCCCTAAAACAGGGACATTTTCCCCTGTAAAAACTTCTCGAAAACTATGCTCCCACCCGCGAACCTCGAATTTAGCATTGCTGAGAAGAGTTTTTGACTCTTCGATAAATCTGTTCAGCTGTTCCTTATTATCAACACTCGTAACACAGTTGTCTACATAAAATGACTCTAACAATTTTAACGCAGTGTTTTTAAATTGTTCAGGTGCATTTTTTAAATGGTATTCTAACGTGGCACCTAGAAGGTAGGGGCTGCATGAAATGCCAAATACTACTCTTCTATGTTGAAGCGTTATCAACTTTTGAGGGTCCCCTTCTTTATACCATAGAAATTTCAAGAATGATCGATCTTTTTCTGTAATACCAATCTGTAAAAAAGCCTTTTTTATGTCAGCAATTACCCCTATTTTCCCCAATCTAAATCTGTTTAAAACAGAAGGAATCAGTTCTACGAGGTTAGGTCCCTTTTCAATACAATCATTTATCGATGGTGAGTCCTTTTCCCGAGCTAAACCATCAAAAACTGGCCGCACTTTTGTAGTGGAGTTTTCTTTAAACACTGCTCTATGAGGAAGGAAATGCTCACTACCTAACGTTTTCCTCTGATCAACCTTTTCAATTATTTTCTCGTCTAACCATTCATTAAATATTTGATTATAATCACCTAATTTTCCTATCTTTATTAATGAATCGACACATGTTTTTAATCTACGTCGAGCGATATTTTCGTAACTGGGTAGTCTAGGGTGGCCCTGTATCCATGGAAGACTAACTTCATATCTACCCTCGTCATCTACTCTTATATTACTAAGAAAATGTTCTTTAGTGGCTAACTCTATCTCTTCTCTACCCTTTTTCTCCCCAGGATCTCGAATTCCTAAAGTGTCAAGGTGCCATAACTCGGAAATTTTTGCCTCTTTGACATGCAGCGAGAAAACTAAATTGTTCATATTTTTATTTTCATAACCTTCAGTTTTCCCGAGAATTGTCCAACCTAAACGAGTTCCCATGCAAACTAATCCGCCCTGTAATTGTTTTAAATTTCCGGTAAATAATTTTCCGGCGACATCTGCACCAATTAACACATGAATTTCATCAGGAGAAAATTCGTATAGTAAATCATTAGTTTTAGTGACTCTATCAGTCAATAAAATTCCGTAACGTTTTATTTCATTAATAAAGGATCCTTCCGGTATAGGTGAAATTTCAGAGCAAATCTTTTGTTAGTCTAATACCTCAAGTTTACATCGATAACTATTATCCATATTTCCCAAATTAATTAAATATCTATCGTGTAGTTCTTCACATTGTCGACCCCCAAATAAACTATGCACTATTCTTTCTTTACTTATACTATTATATCCTAACATGTTAGCAGCAAATTTTGATATATACGACCGTTGCGATCCCGTGTCATATAAAATTCTAACATTTCGTACGATATCCCCATTGTATATGCGTACAACCAATGTTTGGAGCAAAACCCTTTTTCTAGAAGTTGTATTCGCAAGCATACAATCTTTATTAGGAGTAGAATCCTCTTTAGAATTATCGCCTAAATTAATTTTATCCTTTTCTATGCACATGAACTGGTGGTGACTTTTCCCACAATGAGTACAATTAGTTTTAATTTTACAAGCTTTAGCCAAGTGGTTGGCATTGAAGCATCGAAAGCAAGCTCCTTTTTTTAATAAAGCATCTTTTCTCTTCGCGAGTGTCATTTTCCATACCGCTCTACAATTTTGACTACGGTGTTTATTTTCACAAAAAACACACTGTTCTTCCAATTTTTTATCATCTGCATTATACAGTTCGGCCGCCGTAGGAAGGGAAAAATTTTTATCCTTACGGTCGAATCTAAGTTCTCTATTTACTGAGACATCTTTATCGAAAGAAAACCCACTCTTAGCCAATTTGACCTTTTGCTCCATTTCAACTTCAATTTGTAAAAATTTCATTAAAGTATCTAATTTATTAATTCCCTGATCTTTATCTTTATCATTAACAGATAAAGTGCCAAGATGTCTTTCCCATAATTTAAGAATATCTGAAGGCAATGCTGATTCGACCAATGGATATAAAATCGAAGAATAGTTTTCGCTCGATACGCCTAACATTTTTAATGACCGAAGGTATGTTTCTATTTTATCATACAACTTAACAAGGGACAGTCTCTGGCCTTGTCCTAAAGAATTATTAATAACTAATCCTAGAACTTCGCGTATGTATACTTCGATTAAAATATCTGTTCTACCGAACCGTGCCTTCAACGATTGTATCGCCTCTGGATAGCTATCGGCTGTAGGGGGGAAAGATTCAACAATTTCCCTTGCCCTAGATCCCTTTTGGGTAGACTGAATAAGATAATGTATTTTGTCCTCGTTAACAATATCCGGATCTTCGTGAATTTTTTCAAATTGCCCCCAAAAAGATAGCCAATTTTTGATATCACCATTAAAGGGCTTAAGCTCTAATTTAGGTAATTTAAATTTTCTTCTTGTGGCCATACCATCTGATGATAAAGAGGTATCCTGATTGCTCTCTTTCTCTAATTTAAGAATGTATCTAGATAGTTTATTTTTCACCTCCCAATAATTTATATTATACTTGTCTATTTGCTCATATTGGAATCGAAGGCGTCTTGTTGACAATTTTTATCTTCAGATAAATTATCTAAAATTTGTTTATCTATTAATGAGAGCTCTTCATGTTTTGATTCTAACCTATCTAAAAGAGATGACAGACTATCGATATCATCACATTTAGCCTGCAAAGTATCTTCTATTTCTTTTATCAACTTTGTGAAGTTGGAACGCACTGGCGTCCTTGATTTCTTTAATTTATCCATTCTTAATGTTCAATTCTAGTTAACTAACTTCTAATTAACTTTCTAATCTCTAATTCCAATCACCTACGGAGCCACCGAATCCCGGCAGGGATGCCAGTTATGTGGCAACTCCAACTGCCTATATTACTAATTCAATTGAGAGTTGCAACATGTAAATAATTAATTTCAATGTAATTGATTTCTAATAAATTTAGTAAGAAACAACTTTTCTTACCTCTAAGTTCCAAAAGGAACATCGGTGCTCCGCGGTCTTCATAATTCATTTATATTTCAAAAAACTAAATCCTTTTTCAGCATGAATACACTATTGACTGAAATAAATTCAAGATATTAGAAGACATCACGATTTAATTGATAAATCACATCACGAACACAAATAAGACGACGAACAAATTATTATATACAGCTTTTCAGACGAGCGACACGCTCTCAAAAATCATAATCACAAACAATACTAAACTGAAACGTTACAGTTCAAAAACTAAAGTTCTAATAAAAAATGTTCTGAAAAAGTTACGTAATAAACAATGTTGCGCGCATGCGTCAAAGTCTCACTGTCTCTTTTCTGCAAATCGAAGTACATCCCCACCTCTACACTGCGTAGGTGCTTTTTACGTTTCAAAACTTTGAGAAGCAAAGGGGGTTTTGGATGATGCAACAGGAAATGAATTCCCAATTACAACAGTGGTGAACTTTCCATTATCATCCACCTCCACCAGATGGCAGAGAAAAAGAAATATTTGTGTTAGTGGCAACAGGTAATTCAAGAACTTTTACCTGCAAGATGTGGCAACAGGACAAGTTGTTGACACTCTAGACTTTTTTCCCGACTTCGCTTGCAGCGACTCACTTCTTTAATCTGATGCAAGGATGTAGCTTGCTTAACGATTTGTATCTTAACTATTTGTGTATTTCTTGAAAAGATTAAATAATCTTTAGTTATTATGAAAGTTAGTTTTACCTTAAGTTTAAGACATCATTTATAAAATTGTAACACTGGTGACCTCGTGTTTTGAACATGCATCAACGGATCGTGAAGATACATAGCTGATCGAGAAATCGCTTTACATCGCGAATGATTTCGTACTGAAGCATGCAATTTTTCAAGAATATATCGTTTTATTATCTGGGTGATGCAAGAAAATTTATATTTTCACCAAAATTGGTTCGATTTTGTTCTGATAACGCCGAATCTCACAGATCCAGTAAAAGGCGTATGTGTTATCTTATGATTTACCAAGATGTGGTCAGTATCCGATTTTGTTGGCATGGTATCGGTAAGCTTCTTTCAATCTATTCGTATTTTTTAGTAAATGTTATTTTTTCGCACGATTTTATTGCCATAATTTGCTAATATTCATTTTTGTTGCACTCATGTTTATATGACCCTAGAATATTTTTGGAACACATAGTAAAATTCTGTCAACAATCCCTAAAATTTCGAACATCAACTAGTTAATGCCCTCAAACATTTGTAATTTTAACTTGTATATATAATCAGTACAAAAACCCTTAACGGGTTAAAAGTTGTGACGCAGCAGTTTCTTTTGGCTCTAAGAATTTTAAATATGGGTCTTAAAAGCAATGATATCAAATTTGAGTGACGCTATGTTAATAATTAAAAAAATATATCATCATTTTCTTTTTTGTTTTATTTTACATTCACAGATGCAATTATTATTTTTGACATGAAAAGATATATAAAATTTATTCGCTGATGCTTTTTCATTCACATCTCTCCTGAATTCAAAATACAGGTTTTAACAGAAATGATATCAAAATTCGAGTGACACCTTCACATGAATTTAATAGTATTGTTTTAAAATTAAATTTAAATTATTTTTGGTTTGTCTTCTAAAGTATATTTACACATACAAAAAATGCTTATAATTTTCCAATACACTGTTAAATATATTACTTTCACTGAGCCTATATTATGTATTGAAATGTATTTATTTCAATAAATTGATTTATCTTTTGTGCCACGCTATCCAAAATCATAAGTAAAATTTATGTAAATGATTATTTTGCGTCATAGTATCCAAACAAAGGGAGATGTATTCAAGTGCATAATATGGCACATGTAGTAGGGGGCCCAAAAAGGGCCTGTTGGTAGTTTTAAGCAGGGACTTAAGATGAAGGATCTGAACTGGAATGCAGAAATGGGGGAATAACTAAATGTAGAAAGAGTCCCCAAAAACGAAGATCATTGGTGAAAAGGTGGCAAGTTATTAAAAATTTAAGTTACAAAAACTTGGGTACAGGAAATCTTGTTCGAGAAAATTTTGTGTTGTTCATGTAGTAGTTGGAAGACTTAGAAATTTCTAGAAAAAAAGCTAGTGAAATGGACGATTTTTAAGGTAGCTATAGTGAGGGCCCCAAAAGGTGCCAGCTGACAGTTTTGAGCAGGACCTTAAGATGAAGGGTCTGAAATGGCATGTAGAAATGGGGGACTAATTGGAAACATAAATTTGAACTATAATCGATATATCCTGTAGATGTCGATTCGAATGAATCAAACCACATTGTAATGGACCCATAGAACTCGAGTTAGCTGCAAAACCCGTTAGGCCATAGAACCTGTGATAGGAAAGCGCCCCCTGGTTGTGAAACTTGGAACTAAAATCGATATATCCTGTCGAGTCAAATGAATTAAACTGCATTGTGATGGGACCCATAGAACTCAAGTTAGCTGCAAAATACGTTAGTACCATCTTTCACTACCAGGGGGCGCACTCTGTTCTATACAAACAGCTGAAATTTTTGAGGCTGTCGATTTCGAGCCATATCTGATCGTGATCGGGCCCATAGAAGCCGAGATAGGAAAGCGCCCAAGGTGGTGAAAATTGGAACTTAAATCAATATATCCTGTTGTTGTCGAGCCGAATGAATCAAACTGCATTGTGATGGGACCCATAGAACTCGAGTTAACGGCAAAATCCGTTAGTTCCATCTTCCACCACCAGGGGGTGCACTCCGTTCTAAACAAGCATAGCTGAAATCTTTGAGGCTGTCGATTTTGAGCCAAATGAGCCGTATCTTGTCGTGATCGGGTCCATAGAACCCGAGATAGGAAAATGCCCCCTGGTGGTGATACTTGGAACTAAATCCAATATATCCTGTCGATATCGAGTCGAATGAATCAAACTGCATTGTGATGGGACCCATAGAACTCGAGTTAGCTGAAAAATCCATTAGTTCCATCTTTCACCACCAGGGGGTGCACTCTGATGTATACAAACATAGCTGAAATCTTTGAGGCTGTCGATTTCGAGTCGAATGAGCCATACCTCGTTGTGAATGGGCCCATAGAACACCAGATAGGAAAACGCCCCCTGGTGGTGATACTTGGAACTAAATCCAATATCTCCTGTCGATGTTGAGTCAAATGAATCAAACTGCATTGTGATGGGACCCATAGAATTCAAGTTAGTTGCAAAATCCGTTAGTTCCATCTTTCACCACCAGGGGGCACACTCTGATCTATACAAACATAGCTGAAATCTTTGAGGCTGTCGAATGAGCCATACCTCGTTGTGATCGGGCCCATAAAACCCAAGATAGGAAAGCACCCCCTGGTGGTGAAACTAAATTCAATATATCGAATTTCCTTAATAATTCGCGAGCAAAATTTGCAAAATTTGTCCATAGATCGGAGGAAAACATCATGAATTTCATCAATCGGATACATAAAATCAAGAATTACGTCGACTGGATGCAAATTTTGTCCAATGGGCATGGAAAAATCACAAATTTCGCCATTTTGTCGCAAAACGCAAATTTCAATAATCGGTCGACAGAAACCAGACATGCCAAATTCGGAAATTCCGGAGTTGAGAATTTCATCTATCAGTCAAGGAAAAAATAAAAAATCTTGAATTTTGTAAACCACTGGAAAAAACCCATGAATTTCGTGGATAAGGCACATAAAATCGTAAATTTCGTGGAACGAGCGCGGACAAACAGCGAATTTCATCAAAAGGGCGTGGAAAAGATTGTGAATTTCAACGAACAGTCACAGAAAAAATTTGCAAATTGTCCATAGATCATAAGAAAACATCATCAATTTTGTCTATTGGGTCTGTAAAATTATAAATTTTGTCGATAGGCATGGAAAATCGCGAATTCTGTCAACTGGGCATGGAAGAATCAAGAATTCCATCGAATGTTTATGGAAAAATTGCAAATTTCGACGAACGGTCACAGAAAAAAAAATCGCGAATTTCACCATTGTCAAGAGAAGAAAAATTGTGAATTTCATCAATCGGCCGATGGAAACCGTAGATGCCAAAATTGGAAATTCCATAGTTCCGAATTTTGTCGGTTTGCTGTGAAATAATTAATTTCGTCAACCACTCACGGAAAAAATTGTGAATTTTATCAATCACTCTTTCAAAAAAATCATGAACATCGTCAACCACTCACAGAAAAAACTGCACATTTCAACAATCATTCATGTTAAAAAATTGCAAATTTTGTCAATCAGCTGCAGAAATGAATTTCATCAATGTATATTAGTTGAAAATCATGAACTTCGTCAATCAGGCACAGAAAAAACATGAATTTTGTGGATTTTGTGGGGAGATCATATATTTTGTCGAATGTGTGCGTAAAAATCAAGAATTTCATTTATCGGGCGCATAAAAATCAAGAATTTCGCCAAACGGGTGCATAAAGATCATGAAATTCATCGATCAGGCATGTAAAAACCATTAATTTCGTCCATCGGGCACGTAAAAATCATGAATTTTGTCAATCAGACATGTAAAAATCGTAAATTTTGTAGAACGAGTGCGTAAAAATCATAAATTCAAGTGGCCACATAAAAATCACGAATTTGCCAAGTTTTTTTGACGCGTGGCAACCGAAAATCAGTAACCTCGAACATAAAAATCACGAATTCGCAAAGTTTTTTTGACGCGTGCCAACCAAAAATCGGCAACCTCGAAATTCTACCCAATCAGAATGCGTGCTTCCTACGACAAGCTTTTTCACAAAGTAAACATCGATTTTATTCTGTTTTGAGACTATTTACAAAGTTTTAGCAAGTTTTTCTTCATGATTTTTCGATTTTAACAAACTTTTAGCAATATTTTCCTCTTTTTTCTGTATTTTTACAAACTTTTAGCAATATTTCCTCCGGATATTTCGATTTCTTCAAACATTTAACAATTTTTTTTCCTCTAGATTTATCTATATTTAGCTATTTTTTGCCCTTGCTTAAACTTTGTAAATTGCAATAAACGGAACAGAATAAATGTTTATTTCGTAAGAGAAATTCTCATAGTAACTGTGTAACTAGTGAGTTATCTGCCATAAAGCACACAGTTTATAATTGGGGAGCATCTCGAGATTCCTGATTGTTCAAATACATGAAACTCATACAGGCAGCGGCTAGTAACTTACATATATGTATGCTTCGCATACATTAACAAAAAACCCCTGGATGCATGTAACTCGTCATGTAGCAGTCTCTAGAATGCACAAAACTCATACAAGCAGCGGTTAGTAATTTATATAGATGTACACTTTGTGTAAATTACACGAAACAAAAAAAAAAAAACCTGGATGCATGAAACGTAATTTTACATATTTAAATTTCTTTGAGTAAATATTATTTCAGAGCATAAACTCATGAGTGTTCATAGAATACAGAAAAAAAAATATTGACAACTCTTTTTCTTTGTGTAGCCCAGTTTATAAATTTATTTATATTCCACAAATTTCTATTTGTCTACTAAATACAGTTCAGCAGAAAAATGCGTAACACAATTATAAACTAACATTCAGAAATTCACTCCCACAGACTGTAATACTTACGAATTCCTTTGTGTAGCCCTGCATATGATTAACCGAGTTTATAAAAACACATGTTCTATGAAAAATTTTTGTTTTAAACTTAAAAATGCAAACCAAAGTTGAAAAAGCACTTATCACACATAGACTGTAATATCGCATATCTAGTGTAACCGATATCTTTTGCGTCCCCCTGGTAATAAATGCAATGCACACTACACTTTCAAGAGAGGAATATATAGTGCATCTCAGTAATGCATGTAATTTTCATTATGTTTGAAATAGCAAAATATCACTAAATTACACTGCAAATGATTTTTCCCCATAGAACAATGTGTAAGAGAATTATTTTGTTTTGTAAATGAAATGAATTGCACCCTATATTCTACAAAAATCATGTTTTAATGCGCTTCATAATTATATATTAATTACATTATGTTTGAAATGGCATAGAGCTTGAAACGATTATTTCCCACTGACGGTAATGTAACGGAATACTTTTATCTGTCCCTGTAAAAAAACTATAAGTGCTACACACTTCAGTTGAAATAGGTTGCACATAGCTTGCATAATGAACATCAGGAAAACAGTTTGTAAACAACAGAGGAATGCTTTTTTATTCACAAGTCAATTTGACGCTTTTCAGTGTTTCGTAAAAATCTGAATTTTTTATATATCTATGTAATTTTAACCATTGTAATACAAAATAGAATAAAAAATACTTAATGCCTGATTTTTATGACTTTAAAAACCTGACTTCACAACTTTTGTCTCTCATGACAAAAAATTTTAGCTTTTATCAGTTACAGATGTCTCGCAGCGTTCTCAGATCTACGGGAAAATCCGTAGATCTAGGGAAATTCAAGTTTATTTGGGGAGTTAGGGAATTCTTTCTTATTTCTAGGGAATTTTCAGAAGACTGACAATAGTTTTCCAAAATCTAGGGATAAGGGGAATTTTTTTTATTCTTCTGGCGTTTTCTGAGAAGGAACATGAAAGAGGGAAGTAAAAGGATGAGAGAACTCTTCAAGCAACTCTTTGGTTAACAAGGAGGGGGGGGGAGGGAGTTCGGAAATAGTAATATCGCACCTCTCTTTCGTTTCTCGGAATCTTATATGGCTAATAAATGATCACCACCTGGACTTTTATAGTTGTGAATTGCTCCAGCTAAGGGCACTGCTTATTTTGTCATTCAGCCTCTTAGAATAGAAACACCATTTGCAGATTTCAGCAACTCGATTAGAATCACTAGAAACTTTTTAAAACGAAACTACCCCTCATATGGTCTTTCATTTAAAGAAAGTGGAGGAAGAGGGCCGGTGGTAAGATCTGGTTTTTCTTTCTTCCTGAAGTATTTTCAAGTAAAACCAAATAAATCATCCTTCTGATTTCTTTTTGTAGTAAAGCCCGTATTACGTGCATATGGAGAATTCGTTATAATTATACCCATAATGAAATATAGTACTACGTATTTATAATGTATGTAAAACAGAAAAATGTTGAAAAATGAAAAGATCTGCTGAAGTTTTAAACATCCTGATCGTATAAAGAAATTTTATTCTATAGCTTTTAAGTATTAGTCATAACAATAGCGAGCATTTCTCCCAAATTAAGCAAATTGGTATTTTATTCCAGTTTTTTTTTTCCTTATTCAAGGATTTTTATTATTATTATTATAGTTCTTACCGCAAATAATTTTAAACGAGGTTTACAGCAGTCAAGGACAATCTGAGAATAATAAAGACGATGTCGCATAAGAACATGTAAAATTTGTTTAAAGCATAGACATGCCTTTTAACATAATTTGCTGGTTTTGTTTTATCCGAAATTGCTCTTTACTGAACAATAAATTTGAAAAATATCGGGCTACCAGTATTAATTTATGGATTATACACCATAAACCTATTAATATGTTTTTGTTACATCTGTACTCAGCCCTCGCTATTGTTTATATTTAAACTCCGCCCACAATCTTTTTTATGATACGTATTCCTTCAAAATGAAAGTTTCAGTGCAGAAAATCTAGCTATATAATGTAAGCAGAGCATCGTCTCTGCGGTACGATTTGAATACAGATGTAAATTGTATTAATGTTATTTGAGAAAAATATCTAATTTTTGAATATTGCAAAAAGTCTCTTTTCTTAAAAATCGTTGCACCGTATTTCATGAATTAAAAGTATGTTTTAGGGATACTAAATAATTATAATTTGGTAGTTTTTTTTAAATTTATTTCAGTGAAAAATTGTGTAAAAAACGATATATAATCTTAAAAAGTTAAAAACATATCCATACCTCATTCTGTGAAAGCAATGATTTTTTTTTTTTTATTAAAAAAACTTTTTAACACTTATTTGTGTGTGTTAAATATTCCTTATGGTTGATCATGTCATGTATATTTATTTAGCTTCCAGTTGTACGATGGGTATCACATTTAAATATTTACAAATATATATAAAACATACTAAAGGGGGAAGGATTTAGGGCGGAGCTACACATCATTTCGATTTTCTTCTTATAAACCTTGCTTTTTATTCTGTTTAGGTACTTTTACCAATAAATTTGTAAACATTTATGCGGACAAAATCACTTTTGTTGCTGCCATATGATATTTCTTTTTACATGTTTATTGTCATATAACACAGTGCCAGCGCCAACCAATCAAAATACTGTATTCTTCTCAAGTCACGTGATTTGTGAATCTTGGGAAATCTATGGAATTTTACTTTGATAGTCTAGGGAAAAATCTAAAATCCATCTGAGTTCGTAGGATGTCTGTCTGTTTATTTATTTATTTTGAAAATAATTTTATTTGTACTATACATTAAGTAAAATTAGTAGTCAGATGAATCTTTAAATAAAAATAATAAGAAGACTATTTTCACTTTCAAAGTTTTGCAGTCACATATTAAATTATAATCTATAAATCTAACCTCATATGGATTTTTGATACCTTAAAAAAAAAGCATAATGACTATTATCAAACATATTTCTATGACTGATAGAACTTTGATGGCATTTACTTTCCCCTCAAATTTGTTTGAATGAATTGAAAAGGGAGCGACTAAATTTAGTCTAACTATTTTTTAATGTAACATATTTTTCGCAAGAAAAAAAAAAGTTTTGTACAATAAGAAAGAGGGCAAAGTTTATAAATACTTTTCAGTGTTCCATAATCTTAATTTTTTAGATATGTTTAGCATTTAATTATTGTAATACAAAGAAGAATCACTTTTTTAATTATTGTACAGCATTTCTTTTTTTTTTTTTTTTTTTTTTTTGCGAAAAAGATGTTACATTAAAAAATATTTAGACTAAATTTAGTCGCTCTCTTTTCAATTTATTCAAACAAATTTGAGGGGAAAATAAATGCCATTAAAGTTTTATCAGTCATAGAAATATGTTTAATAATACTATTTTTTTTTTAGGTATGAAAAATTTATATAAGGTTAGACTTACATATCATAATTTAATATGTGACAGCAGATTGATCCAGTGAATCATATTTTATTCATTAAATATAAATATTAATCTAAAGTTAAATATAAGCAATAATTATTATTTATTTATTTATTATAATTTTAAAATATTTAAAAATAATTACCATGGCTATTTATTTTAACTTAATGCTTTCATATTAAATTAATTTTAAAATACATTTGAGACATTCTGCGATATTACCAGGGGTGGTACAGCCCTAGATGATATTTCAGGACATACTTTTTTCGATATTTCAGGATAATTTCAGGACACATTTGCTAGGTATACTAACCGGAAAAAAAGCCCTTAACTCACTGTTCAATACATTTTATTATCATAAATAATATAATAAATCATTTAATATCATCTATACACTTTTTTTTAAGTATACATGTAAAAGAAAAGTCATTTTACCAGAACCCTTTGGCCAAGCTACTAAAAAATTGCGATTCTTGCATTACGGAATGACGAAAATCTTTTTTTTTTCTTCCTTCGCTGATCAACAAAAACTGCAAAAAATTTTCTTTTTCATAACTGATTGGTAAAAAATGCGATTTTTTGTGACTGACAGACAAAATTTTTTAATACTGAGCGATAAAAATTGTGATTTTTGGTAATCGATCACCAAAAATAATAAATAAATAAACAATATAAACAAAATAAATAAATAAACAGACACACTAAACTGATAAAAGCTACAATTTTTTTGTCATGACAGACAAAAAAGTTATAAAGTCAAGTTTTTAAAGTCATTATAATTAAAATCAGGTATTAATTATTTTTTATTCTATTTTGTATTACAATGGTTAAAACTAAATAGATATATAAAAAATTCAGATTTTTACGAAGTACCGAAAGCTTAAAAGTTACCTGTGAATGAAAATGAAGCAGCAATATTCCTCTGTTGTTTACAAAACTACGCGGATGAATACGGATCATAGACCTTACAATAAAGACCTTACAATAGTAGATTATTCCTCTGAGATACGGATACGAGGTTAACGAGGCGTTGCAGCAAATGGTTGGTTGATGGTTGGTTGTAAGAACGATATTCTGCTGAGCAATGAGAAATATTATCTAACCAACCGGAAATATATTATACTTAAAAAATTGAAAACTTATTATAAATAACAGTAAAATTGAATGCGTATAATTAAAAAATATTTGCCCTATATAAAAAATTAATCTAAATAGCTTTCAACGAAATGCAGATATATAAAATGTGAAATATATTCTGAACAAAAAAGAAAAATATATAAGCGACAATTTAATTTAATACATATATATTACAAATTAAAAATATTTTTTTGTATGAAAAAATGAGTCTAAATAATTTATTCGCTACATGCAGAAGGCTTAACTGTATCCTGTGGCGAGATATTTAACCTTATCTTAGAGCAGTCAAAAGAGGTGATGCGGTCCCATGTATTCCTATGAGAAATCTCGTAGGAAAATAGTTCGATTTTAAAAGTGGATTATATAGAAAACAAGAGTTTTCCTACGTTAACGCGAAACCACATTCGCTTAGTCTAAAACGATTAATATAATATATTAATTTTTAAAAAAATCTCCCGAGCCATTTTCGAGATAATTTTTCAGAGGCCTTACATTTACCCAAATTTAGTTAAAAATGGACTTGCAGTTCTTAAAATCTATTGCATGTAGAAATGTATAAATTTCAGGATTGAATTAGACCATAGTGTGTCATTAGAAGACTAATGTGAAAAAATCAAAACGGTATGCCTCATATTTGCTGAGATATTAAATGTCGGCGTTTTGATTTCTCTTTGATGTCCTTCTAGCCGTATATATAAGAGTGACGGAAATCTTCGGTTTTGGGCGTTCGGTTTTTGCTGCGTCACTCGAGAAACTACCGTCTCTCATGATTTGTAAATTTTTATTTCTGTGTTTTCATTCTTATTTTCCATAATTTTTCAAACTGCATAATCATGGCTGATCCACCAGACCCAGTTACTGCGGATAATCAAATAGCCCACGTAGCAGTCGAACCCCCACCATTTTGGAAATCCAACCCAACTTTATGGTTTGTTAGGTTGGAAGCTAATTTTAGTTTGAAAAACATAAAATCTGAAATTACTAAATTTAATCATGTCGTGGCATCGATTGATGCTGATGTTTTGATTTCTGTCAGCGACTTAATCGTTAATCCACCGCAAGTAGATCCATATACGGAGCTAAAAAAACAGTTAATCGATTCTCATTCCGAAAGCGAAGCATCGAGAATCCGCACTCTACTTCAAGGCCTCGAACTTGGCGAACAACGTCCTTCTCAATTGCTTACACGCATGCGCGCCTTAACAGGCACATCTGTTGGCGAGCCGCTACTTAAATCTTTATGGCTAGAGAGACTTCCGAATAATACTCAGTCCATCCTTGCTGCTCTTAATCAGGACCTCACCCAGCTAGCAACAATTGCTGATAAAATTCATGAGTTCACTTTCGCTCCAGTGATAAATGCTACAAGTTCAGTCAAACCGGAATACTCAAACAGTTTAGAGTTGAAAATCGCACAGTTATCCAAACAAGTGAGTGAGCTGGCACATCTTGTAAACAAACGCGACACCACACATGAAAGAGTGCGAAACAATCATTTCCGAAGACGAAGTAAATCCCGTGATCGTTTTCACCAATACAAGGAATCAAGTGATGGCAAATGTTTTTATCATACCAATTTTGGCTAGAATGCTCGAAAATGTACACAACCCTCTTCTTTCCGACAAGCGGAAAACTAAATTGGCGATCGCCGGAAAGGATCGTGATCGCCACCTCCAGCGTATTCTCCTGGCCGATACTAAAACAAATTTGAATTATTTCATTGATACTGGAGCAGATATTTCCGTTCTTCCAAGGAATTCTGCCTCTCAGCCTAGAATATCGAGTGACTTGGTACTTTATGCTGCAAACCGTACAACAATAAAAACTTATGGCACTAAACGCCTTACACTCGACCTAAATTTACGCCGTAGTTTCCCATGGCCATTTATTATTGCAGATGTACGTCAACCAATAATCGCAATTGATTTTTAAAGCATTTTAATCTATTAGTTGATGCTAGAAATAATAAATTAATTGAAGCTACTACTCAAATTTCTTCTGCTGCCGCTTCTGCTACTCTAAGCTCTGAAATTTCTAATATATCTTTTGCTTTTGGCGATTCACCATTTCAAAAAATTCTTTAAAAATATCCAACAATTATAAACACTACACAATTCAAATTGTCTTCACATTTGACAACATTTCATCATATTGAAACAACAGGTCCGCCTGTGTTTTCTAAACCAAGACGTTTAGCCCCTGATATGTTACGCGCTGCACGGCAAGAATTTGAGTATTTAATGTCTCAGGGAATACTTAGACCCTCAAAAAGCCCATGGGCTAGTCCGCTGCATATGGTAAAAAAACAAAACGGGGAATGGCGTCCATGCGGTGATTATCGGCGTCTCAATTCTGTTACTGTACCTGACAGGTACCCAGTGCCACATATTCATGATTACACACAACTCTTATTCGGCAAAACTATTTTTTCTACCATAGACTTGACCAAAGCATATCACCAAATACCAGTAAACCCATCAGACATACAAAAAACCGCTATCACAACACCATTCGGTTTATTTGAGTTTGTTTACATGCATTTTGGCCTACGCAACGCTGGGCAAACATTCCAGAGGTTTATAAATGAGGTACTATCTGACTTAGAGTTTTGTATACCTTATTATGACGATATGTTGATTGCTTCTGCTAATGAAGCTGAACATATTAGACACCTCGACTAAGTTTGTAGCCGTTTGGATTTATATGGTTTAAAAATTAATCCCACCAAATGCGTTCTAGGACAATCCTCCGTAAAGTTCCTTGGCTGTCTTGTGACGCCAGAAGGAGTTCAACACCTCCCTGAAAAAGTGTCTACCATAAATGATTTCCCAAAACCGGAAACACTTTCACAATTAAAGCGTTTTGTTGCAATGTTGAATTTTTATCGACGATTTCTGCCAAAGGCAGCTAAGAAACAAGCACCTCTTAACAATTTACTTCGTGACTGTAAGAAAAATGACAAACGTCCTGTACCTTGGACTGACGAGGCACTTCTTGCTTTCACTCAGTGTAAATCAGACTTAGCCAATGCCTCAACCCTCGCATATCCTGCACCAGACCATGAACTCCACTTAATGGTTGACGCTTCCGACATTGCTGTTGGGGCAGCATTAAATTGCTTAACTCAAAGTGGCACAAACCACTATAATTTTTCTCCCGTAAACTGAGTGCAACAGAAATTAAATATAGCACATATGATAGAGATCTTCTCGCTATCTATTTATCTGTCAAACACTTTCGGCATTACCTGGAAGGCAGAAATTTCATAATATTTACTGACCATAAGCCTTTAACACATGCATTTACTAAAAACTCTGATGCAATCTCTCCACGTCAAGCTGGATTTTAGTTCCCAGTTTTGCACGGATATTCGACATATCCCTGGCTCTGACAATGTAGTAGCAGATACGTTGTCAAGAATAAATTCTGTCAATGTTCAGTCAACTGATTTGGCTACAATTGCAGAAGCTCAACAACATGATGTCGAGCTGCAAGAGCTGTTAAAGAGCGACAAGATCTCCCTGTGTTTGAAACCTGTTGCAGTGACTCCAACCTTAAGTATATACTGTGACAGTAGCTGTGATACAATTCGACCTTATGTACCCAAAGATTTTCGCAAAAGTATTTTTTCATCCCTGCATAACTTATCACACACAGGCACTAGAGCATCCAAAAAACTCATCCAATCTCGATTTGTTTGGCCATCTATGTCCAAAGATATCAACACTTGTACTCGATGTTGTATAAAGTGCCAAAGGTCAAAAGTGTCTAGACACACATCCAGCCCTCACCAAAGTTTTCATCTACTTCGGCGCAGATTCGACCATGTGCACATCGACATTGTGGGACCTTTAACACCATCAGATGGTTTCCAGTACTTACTCACCTGCATAGATGGCTTTACACGCTGGCCTGAAGCAATTCCTATTGCTGACATATATGCAGAAACTGTTGCAAAAGCCTTTGTTGCAAATTGGATTTCACGATTTGGAATCCCTACCCTCATAACTTCAGACCAGGGCAGACAATTTGGAAGCAACCTATTCTCCATCCTTAATAAGATGTTGGGTATCCGGAAGATCCGCACAACACCATACCACCCAAAAAACAACGGTTTAGTTGAGCGATTCCATCGTTCCCTAAAACAAGCACTTCGATGCCATGAATCTAAATGGACTGAATCACTCCCTATTGTCTTGCTTGGATTTAGATCTTCATTCAAAGCAGACCTTGACTGCACTAGTGCTGAGCTTGTTTATGGTGCACCACTAAGACTCCCATGTGAAATGATCGACCACCCACAAATTGATATCCAACCTCATGACTTCTTACAAACATTGCGAGACACCATGAACTCATTAAAACCTACTCGAACTTCCGCACATGCCAAGCCAGCTGTTTTTGTCCATCCGTCCCTCAAAACATGCACTCATGTGTTTGTGAGGCATGATGCTGTAAAGAAGTCACTTCAAAGTCCTTATGATGGCCCATTCAGTGTAATGCAAAGAGGGGACAAGACTTTCACTATCAACATGAATGGCAGACAAACTGTTATCAGTATTGATAGACTGAAACCCGCCTTCTTAGAAACTTCTGATTTCTCCGCCACCCCAACTACCCAGCAATTGCCTATACCACAACACTGTACCGAGCAATCTTCCCAGTCTAATGCCTCAACTTCCCGACCTGACCCAGTGAAGACAGATCCACTTCAAAAGACTCTTGTGACAACTCGTTCTGGTCGTCGTGTTCGGTTCAACACACGGTAGCTTTAACCTCAGTGCCTCAGGTACTTGGGGGGGGAGTACTGTGGTGAACTTTCCATTATCATCCACCTCCACCAGATGGCAGTGAAAAAGAAATATTTATGTTAGTGGCAACAGGTGTTTCAAGAACTTTTACCTGCACGATGTGGCAACAGGATAAGTTGTTGACACTCTAGACTTTTTACCCGACTTCGCTTGCAGCGACTCACTTCTTTAATCTGATGCAAGGATGTAGCTTGCTTAACGATTTGTATCTTAACTATTTGTGTATTTCTTGAAAAGATTAAATAATCTTTAGTTATTATGAAATTTAGTTTTACCTTAAGTTTAGGACATCATTTATAAAAATCTAACAATACAAAATCTAAAAAATGAATTATGATCCATCTGCGTAATAGCTAAAAAATAAAAAATAGTAGACAGCAGCAAAAAAAAAGGTGTAGTAAGGACTAAATTAGATGCAAAATTTATACCTTTATGCAAGTCCAATTCTATGCAATAGGAAATGCTGAATTATGGGGAACAGATGGTAATAATAATATAAAGAGTGAGCGCTGGTGTGCCATGTAGCTTTAAATAATTAAACAAAAAGCTGGTGCTGCCATCTACCTTTTAAAAGAGGAGCAAAATTCAAAATATGAAAATATTATTGTAAATCTAAATCTAAGTAGATATGATGATGAAAGGGGGATAACATGGTAGTAAACAATAATTAATGGTATTAAATAATATTGAAAGATAAATGTAGATAATTACTTAAAAATTGAATAGATAAAGAAAATAATGTTAAAAAAAAATTCCTAATAAATAAATAGACAAAATAGAAATGAATACGTAAATGATAAATCAGTATTAAAAAGGTAATAATTTAAGGGGTAAAAAAGTAAAGGAACAGATATATCACTCGCCCTTAGTTCGCCATCTTGTTTGGCGGACAATTTTGTTTGGCCAACAAGTATTTGTCGCCAAGTGGTCATTGATTAAAATTTTCATGATTTTGCTTGAATTCCTTTTTTTATTATTATGTTTAATCTCTATGTATTTCAAAAGTAAAGAATGTTCAGAGGTTAAACATAATACTACAAATTGAAAAAACAAACATCGATACATAAATTTTAAAAATCAGCTAGGTTTTTGAAAACCAGGGATATATTAATATTAAAAATTCACACTAATTAACACTTTTTTTCACACAACAGCAGAATTAAACCAACTTTTCTCAAAAAATAAAAAACATAACAATCATTCCATCTACTCCAAAAATAGGCCTACTGTTCCATCTACTCCAAAAGTAGAGATACTGTTCCATCTACTCCAAAAATAGGCCTACTGTTCCATCTACTCCAAAAATAGGCCTACTGTATGAAACATACCGCCTTTAGATTTCAAAATTTCCTTATATTTAAATACAACATCTCTCACAACAAGTAAACTTGCAACAAAAGTCATTATCAATAATTATAAATAATCAAACAGTAATCAAAAGCATAAAAAATAAGAAATATATAACCTGATACCAGGTGCAGAGAAAATTAGGGAATACATGCTACACAAAGTCTCTCGAGCAAGGTCAGAAAAAAAACTGAGAAAAAAAACGGGAACACGACCAGAGAATAATTTAGGGTTGCCAGAACGCAGGAGTCGACAGGTTGCCACATTGCCAAATATATCACCAATAAAACCCGCCAAAATCGCCAAAAAAGATGACCGAATTCTGAGGGAGTGTGATACATCTAAGCCAAAGTAAATATATGTGTATGTATGTATGTATATAACAGTGAAACTATAAGAAATCCATTAAATATTATTAAGCCATTTCTTATAGGCTATTGGATAAAAGGAAAAAGTACCACCCACAAAGTGCCGTAAAGATCGGATAACTAAAAATATGAGAAAACATCTGTTAACACATCCATTTGCCTTTAAATGATTCAGAGATTCAATCTTTAAATTCATCTTTCTCAGTTTGTGTTTTTTCAATATATCAGTTTCTTCTAAGTGAGAAACTGAATTGGAAAGCTAAATATTTTTTCATTAAAAGTTACTTTTTATTAAAAAAAAAAAAAAAAAAAAAAAAAGAAGAAGAAGAAGAAAGAAAAAATATTCTTTCTGTTTGATGAATCAACGAGATAACATTTTGATTAAAAATCTAACATTTTTAACGTTGTCTTCTTTTGTGAGAGAAAAAGTTATTTCGTTTTCTCACTAAGATTAGATTTTCTAGGGACTACAAAATAAAGTCGATTAGGTAACCTTTAAAACTTTATTAAGTAATCAACTAATTTCTAAAAGAAACAATTTAACAAATTCCGCAAATATGTATTTTTAATATTATATTTTTTATCTATAACACAATTTTCTAGTTTAACTTTGGAATGTCTATTATGATTTCAACAAAAAAAATTGAAAGAAAAAATAGATATACTTATTTTCTAAAACATAAAAATAAGAAATAAAAAATATACAATATTGCTCTGATTTTCTAAATAAGAAACATTCAAATGCGAAACACGATGAAATCAATTAAATCTTGTTAAGCCATTGTCACTTAGGTCAAGACCTGTTGAGATTCTTAAGTAAAAAGTAAAAGAAATATGTAATTGGAAAACTAAATATTTATTTTCATTAAGAGTTACTTGTTACAAATATTCTTTCTTCTTCCTGGTGAATCAATGCAATAACATTTTGATAGAAAGTGTCTAATTTTTTCTAAACTTCGTTTCCTATAAGATTAGTTTCTCTAAAAGCTCCAATGTAATATATATTATGTAATCTTTAAAATTTGTTTCCAGTAATTTCAACAAGTTGGAAATTTTACGTTAAACGTGACAAATGAGGTGCTTTCTTTTTATAACTAGTTTCGAAATGTAAAAAAATCATCCTTATTATTTCAGTGAAATGAATTATATCGTCTGTTATGAGCGAAATGAACATCCTTTTTTTTTTTCTTATTACGTATGCCACGTTTACAAATGTGAATTTTATTTCTACACCAGACAGCACTGAAAAATTCGCCAAGGAGATCTTGCTTTGCGAATGATTACCTGGATGGTTTAATATTTTTATGACTCATAATGAACGAATCTCATGTGTTTATTTACTCTAATAGATTGAGATATTCGGCTGTTAACAAAATTTCCACGGAAGTTATCGCATAATCTATACATTTGTTAATGTAACTCATCTCTCAAGCAAATAATTGTTTTGAAAGATCTTTCTAAAAATGCAACATTTATATAATTTTATTCGAAAAATTAATTTTTAATAAAAATGGCCGCCTGGCATATGAAAAAAGATGTGGTTTGCCCGTATTTGTTTTCGTCAGTCACATAACTTGCGCTTTTATTATATAGATTACGCACGATAGGATTTAATAGAATGAAGAAAATATTTATTAATATCTTTCTAAGTTTTTATTCGATTTTCATAAAATTTGAAATGACTCGACAAAATTCTGCAACGATAATATATACTAAATTTCAAACCATTCAGTTCTGTAGTTTTTGCGCTGTTATATGTGGACGGACGGACAGACCAGACGATGACTATAGGTGATACGTATTTATATAATTACAAATGCACCTAAAAAGGAAACACGATACTCAATTCCAATAGTACGTATTTTTATCTATTTTAGAGCATAGCTTTTGAGTGTCTATTATAATCTCAGCAGATTATTTGAAAGAAAAAAATAAATATTCTTGAAAATAAAACAAACACTCAAATTTCTTTGATTTTCTAAAAAGTAAATAAATAAATAAATAAATATATAAATAACGGTGAAACTCTAAGAAATAAATTAAATCTTTTTAAATCATTCCTCGAGGACTATGTTGAGATGTAACATGAAAGAAAAAAAGTAATTGGAAAACTGAGTATTTACTTCTGTTAAAAGTTGCTTTTTATAAATACTTTTTTCTTTCTTCTTGGTGAATTAACGAGATAACATTTTGATTGAAAATGTAACTTTTTTTTAAATTTAACTTCAGTGTGTAATCTAAGAGAAAAGTTTCCTTTTCCTGTTGTAAAAGATTTTTTTTTTCTAAGGACTGAAATATAAAGTCTATTACGTAATCTTTAAATTTTTACTAAGTGAGATTTGGAACCCTTCATTTTCTGAAAAATGACAAAAATATCAATTTACCAACTTTTTTATTTAAAAAAATTAAACATACGTAGTATATTTTCACGAAGTGCCATAAAGATCTGATAAATCAAAATATTTGAAAAATCTTTTTAATAAATCCATTTTTAACTTTAAACGATTCCGACGTTTAATCTTTAAATTAATTTTTCTCAGTTTGTGTTTTTTCAATGTATTAGTTCATTCAAAGTGACAGCACTTAACAAATACCTTCACTCGCGAATTTTTCGGGCGATCCTTCAGGCGCATTTAATAAAACTAAGGATCGGATTTTGATGAATATAATTATTTTATTTAAAAAAAAAAAAGAAATGAGAAGTACGAAAAGTATTGTTGTTACGGCTTACCTTGGCCTTGCAGACGACTTTAGCGCATTCTTTCATAATTTTGTTTTTGCCGCATGGCAACAGTTAGTCTCTCCCGCATTTGTTGTGATATTCGCACGAATAATTCAACATAGAATAAATCGCATAATGGAGCTATTTTATTAGCTAAAATGACTATGGAGTCATTAAATATCGCAATAAGAAGTCATTTCTTTATCATAGTAAGGATAATATAGTTATGTTATTTATTAATGATCGTAAGAATAATATAGTTATGTTCTTCAAGTGGTATTGTCCACTCATTCATTATGATAGTGTTCGAAACTGACTATGGTGTCAGCACGTTGGATTTAACCTAATGTAATGTAAATATGTATATAAACATTTTAGTAATTTAGAAACTCTTTTCATTATTTGCATCAATTCATTACATATTTTCGTAATACAGTCCACTTAATCAATAACCTTAACGCAAAGTAAACAATTGTTTCAAAATTTTATTAATTTTCTTTTATTAATTTTTGCAGATCTTGTTATAAAATATTATTACAAAAATCGCATTTTTGTATTATTTAATCACTTTTTTTTTAAAAAAAACACTTTAATAATATATCAGTAAGATATTATGAAAAACTCAATGTACGTCCTTCTAGTCAGATGTGCCAATCCTAAAACTTTCTTCTATCTCATACAGGTTTGACATATACGAAAAACGAATCAGCGCCAATTTATATCAAGGTCTAGCTGAATCTAATATTTTATTAAATTGCGTACATTAATTATTCAGATATGACTATCGCTAAAATCATGTAAATCTTAAAACAATGCAGCATAGCAGCGCCACCTGTTCGAAGATTTACACCAAAACCTAATCAGCAGCAATTTATGTCAACGTTTAACTAAATCTGAATTTTTATGAAACTCTGTGCATTAATTCTTGAGATATATCTATCTTGAAAATCATTTAAAAAGTAGTATAGAAACGCCACTTGTTGGACTATTTACACCAAAATGTAATCACCGACTAATTATGTCAAGGTTTAACATAACATAATATGAAGTGTAATGAAATTCTGTGCATTAGTTCTTGAGCTATAGCTATCGTGAAAATCTTTAAAAATATAGCATAGCAGCGCTACTTATTAGGCGATTTATAGCAAAAACTAATCAGCACCAATTTATATCAAGGTCTAACTTAATCTAAAGTTTTATTAAATTATGTGCATTAGTTCTTGAGATAGAATGCCCACAAAATTTTTGTCACATACATACAGACAGACAGACTCACAGACTCATAGACAGGCATTTTCTAATAACAGTCAAATCGTGTTCAGGACCTTCTAAAACGTATAAATCCGTGGAAAATTTTCATGAATCCAATACTTTCTTCTTGTAAAGATAGAAGAATGCAATAAATAAAACAGTTCAAAGAGTACCGAGTCACCTTAAGTAATCAGTTAAGTTTTTAAAAAAACATGTTACACCGACAAGCCAATGTGTATTTTCATGTATTTTTAAGTATAGCTTTTGAATGTCTATTGTAATTGCAACAAGCGATTTTAAAGAAAAATTAACTCTATTTATTTATTTTTTATTAAAAGTAAAATTCATCCATGGTTTCTCTAATTTTCTTTTTTAAAAAAAGCATTAACCGTGAAATTTTATATCATTAAAAGTTACTGTAATATCATGACAGCCGAATGACGCACTGATTCTTCTTTTTAAATTTTAAATACAGAGTTTATTAAAACTGAGAGCTGGTATTTACAATAATATACACTATATACATTTTCACTAATATTCATAAAAATTCCACCTAAACCACATTACTTCTTAAAAACCAAAATATACTCGGATGCATTTCCACATCCTACTTACTCCGAACGAACCACCATTCCTTCTCCTCTTCTCTTCACTTCCGTTTACTTTTTTAAACAAAAAAGGGTTGGAAGGATATTGGTTGCATGACACCCCCCCCGATAAGATTGTGCTACGCAAAGCGAAGCAAAATCTGACAAATAGCAACCATACAACTATACAGCATAAAATATATATAAAAACACAATTCAAACAGATGTATAGAAGCCTTGTTATAATAGTTATAATGAATATATAGTAAACATATAAAAAACACTAACAATTCAAAACAGATGTATAGAAGCCTTGTTATAATAATTATAATGAATATATAATAAATATATATAAAAAAAACACTAACAATTCAAAACAGATGGAAAGACGACTTGATATAATACTGCATACCAAAATTAAACACAAAATAAAGTATCATTTAAATAATCCTTATACAGTAACTAGTCGTGACAGACTATCTGCATTTTTTAAATTTTGCACCTGGGCAATGAGAAATATTTATGTTATATCTTTGTAGAGATAAGGCCCATCTTTGTAATTTTGCAGACTGAGGTGCAGATTTCTGAAGATATATTAAGGGATTGTGATCAGTTATTAGTTCAATTTCAGCACCAAACACATAAACTTCAAATTTTTTTAATGCCCACACTACCGCATAAGCTTCACGCTCAATAGTCGACCAGTTTTGTTGCACCTTAGTGAGCTTTTGGCTAGCAAAACTAATAGGACACAAATTTTCTTTCTCATCTCTTTGCGATAGACAAGCACCAACTCCATAAGAACTGGCATCACTCTGAATAGTGTAAGGCTTTTTAGGATCTGGTGTATACAACTTAGGAGCTTCACACAATGAACGTTTTAAAGTTTGGAAAGCCTCTTCTTCAACCTCAGACCACGGAATGATTTCTGGGATTTTCTTTTTTGTCAAGTCGGTTAAAGGCTTGGCGATTTCAGCATAATTTCTTATGTAGTCACGATAATAATTAAATAAACCCAATGCACTTCTGAGGGCTGTTTTGGTTTTAGGCGATTCTATTGTCTCAATGGCACGTAACTTCTCCGGATCGGGCTCATGTCTACCTCCTCCTATGACATGACCTAGATACTTGATCTGTGTCTTTGCAAAAACACATTTTTTAACATTAACTGTGAATTTCAGATCAGTTAATTTAGATAAAACAGCGTCAAGATGTTTCAGATGATTTTCCCAGTCATTTAAAAAAATAGCAATATCATCCAGATATGCTCGACTGTACTCACGATGTTCATCCAGAGCATTGTTGATCGATTTCTGGAATGTGGCAGCCGCATTGCGCAATCCAAAAGGCATGACTTTCCATCGGTATTGAGCACGATGGGTTTTAAAAGAAGTAAGAACTCGACTCTGTTCTTCTAGAGGAATTTCCCAATACCCTTTTAATACATCTAAACATGTAATTATGTTAGCACTTCCTATTTGATTAATTAATTCAGTTGCATTTTCCATAGGGTAATCAAAAGGTTTTGTCACTGTGTTCAGTTGACGAAAATCTATACATAAGCGCATGCTACCGTCTTTCTTTGCGACACATACGACCGGATAAGCTATTTCAGCTTCACTTTTTTCTATAAGTCCTAGATGCTCTAACTCTTCTATTTGCTTATCCACTTCATTTTTTAGCGATTCCGGAATTTTATAAATATATGGTTTCTTTCTTTCCGCACCTGGTAATAAACGAATTTTGTGTGCTCCAACGTTGGCAACTTGAATTTTGCCTGAAAATAATGGTGAATGTTTTTGTAGAAGTTTACTTAACTCTAATTGTTTATCAACCTCCAGATGACTAAGGTCTACTTCTATATTATTTTCATTCGAAGTATTAGCTTTAATTGGTGTTGGGTGAATTTCACCAAATTCTACATCGTCTTCAAAAATGACCCCAACAGTCTGTACTCTTACGTTAAATTTCCTTATTTTATTCGCATGAACATGTCTGACACCCCCATCAGGTAATTTCACTTTATACGAATGTGGTTTTATTCTTTCAAGTATTTCTCCGGGTCCTGTCCATCTAGCATATAATTTATTGGTAGAATCAGGGATAAGTAAATATACTAAATCACCTTTTTCAAATTCTTTCATTCTACTTCGACGATTGAAATAGCGAGTGTAATTTTCTTGTTTTTCTGCAGCAGTTAAAGAAGCAATGTCAGCGGCTCTTTCCAAATTTATTTTTAATTCTTGTAAATAGTCTACTGCTGAATTACTAAGATTCAATGGTAAGGGGATTTCACCTGACCATGATGACTTTAGTACTGCCAAGGGACCTCTAGCTTCCCGACCATACATGAGCTTAAACGGTGATACTCCAGTTGTGCAATTTGGCACTTCACGGTAGGCAAAAAGTAGAAAAGGAATATGTTTATCCCAATTAACAGGATCAGTACGAATTACATGATGTAGCATTTGTTTAAACACACGATTAAATTTTTCAATTAATCCATTTGAAGCGGGGTATGATGGAGTTGAAAAGCGAGGACATGCCCCTAACCGGTTCTCAAATTCTTTAGTCAGTTCAGATTTAAAATTAGTGGCCTGGTCTGAACAGATAACTTCAGGAATTCCGGTGCGCATAAAAATATCTAATAAAGCATCACATGCTGTTTTCGCAGAGAGACTCCGTAATGGTACAACTTCCGGCCATTTAGAATTTTGATCAATTAAGGTAAGACAATATTTATGCTTCCTTCCTGACGGCGGAATAATTTCACCTATACAATCGATATTTACAGTATGAAATGGATATGGTGCGCGGACAACAGGTGTAATCGGAATTTTATCTGTTTGTTTCTCAGGGCTTTTTAACTGACAGTTCTTACATGTTCTACAATAATTTTCTACATCTCTTGAAATATTCGGCCAATAAAAAGATAATTTAATTCTTTCTTTTGTTTTTCGCATCCCTAAGTGGTTTCCAAAAATTGAATCATGAGCTAAATCTAATACTTTACTTCTGTAACTTTCCGGTAACACGAGCTGATATATTTTATCACCGCAAATAGTTTCTTTATGATACAATAAATTATCCCGTATCAAAAAATTATTTTTTTCTAATTTAGCGTCCTTAAATGCATTCTTTAAAGTTGCGCAATCTTTTTGTTCTTTACAAAACTTATTAAACTCTGAAAATTCATCATTTCGATCATTTTGTTTATTCACTGAAGAAATAAAACAAACATTCAATTTCTCTTCCGCGAGCGGGGGTTCTGAGCTATTTTTAGCTTCGTGACCTTCGAACTCCTGCAGTTGACTATTATTACACAACTCTTCATTTTGAAGTTCAATCAAAGCATTATACACGTCTGGAGTTAATAAACAAGGCACATTTAAGTTTTCAGTGAAAGCAAAAAGCGTATTTAAGGTAACATAAATTCCGCTGTTAGGTAATTTATAATGGATGGGTATAGTAGCCAAATTTGCTTGTACTTTTTCTTTGAAAGCGGATTGTAACAAAATACTACCTTTAGCTTCGATTTTCAGATCGGGAATTAATGACGTATTTAAAATACTAATTTGGGTACCGGAATCATTAATAGCTTCTATTTCTTTACCTTCTACATAAATAATGATTTTTTTTAAAGGAAAAAGAGTAACTTCGTTTAATTGATCATTCATGTGTAAATGCCTGGAACTAACATTAGTGACTACTGCATTACTATTTTTATTTGGATTCAATTTATTTGTATCTTGTTGCATTTTCGGTTTTCTCTGACCCTGATCATCATTTTGAGTATAAGATTTATCATACTTATTTCTTCTGTTTGGGCACAATTTTGCTAGGTGTAATGGGGAATTACAAATATAACAATCACGTGATTTTGAGAAGTGTCTGTTCTCATACGTAGCTTGATTTTTCCTTAGTTGTGGGGGAACATATTTAGTATTATTATCATTATTCACTTCACGATAAATAGGCCGTTTCTCAAATTTTGTTTCCTCGAAAGACCTGCCTTTTGCAGTAAAATAAATGTCACAGTCTTTCGATAACTGATCGGGCAAAAGCCAACTTTCTCCTTGCTTGACTGCAATGTGAGTAGCTAGCTCATTATCCAAAGTTTCAAAAATTTTATCTGATATTATTAAATTAATAAGTGAATCGAAATCTTTAACGTTTCGAATTCTACAATAATTTAACCAACAGGATCTTAATCGGGAACCGAACTGTTGATGGGTTTCACCAGGTAATCTTTTAGCGTTTCTAAAATTTTGTAAACAGGTAAATGGGGACGGTTCATATTCTTTCAAAATTAAAGATTTAATTTTATCATAATCGGCTAACTCTTCATCATCAATATAAACAAGAACATTTCCTGCTTTTTCACCTACTAATTTTAGCAAAATTTCCGATTTATATTCCTTAGGAACATTTTTGTGCTTAAACGCTCTTTCTAAAGAATCAAAAAAAAGATTCCATGTTTCATTTTTCTTGGGCACTGGGATTACCAAAACTTGAACTGCTTTAATTAATTTATCTAATGATAATGACGTATTATTTTCCCCTTCGTTATGGGTTAAATTCTCGCTTCTCATTTGTTGTTGTAAACGCAATCTATTTACTTCTTCGCCATTTTTTCTTTCTGACACTGTAGTCGATAAAAATTCAGTTACGAAATCTTTATCTTTTAAGTATTCTTTAGATTTCAATAACAAATCTTTTAATTCAGGTACTCTCTTACTCGCATCAGCTTCTTCACCGATTTCTTCCAGAACAATAAGTAAATCTGCTTTAGTTACGTTTTTAAACATTTTCGAATAAAGTTAACAGTATCTTACTACACAATCAAATGATAAAAAAAGAATAGCTCACCTCTATTTTGTAATCCAAACACTGCGATTCAAATCACATACTTTATTATTTTAAATCGTAGAAATAACTCTGGTTCTCGTAAGAGAGCGTGCTGTAATATCATGACAGCCGAATGACGCACTGATTCTTCTTTTTAAATTTTAAATACAGAGTTTATTAAAACTGAGAGCTGGTATTTACAATAATATACACTATATACATTTTCACTAATATTCATAAAAATTCCACCTAAACCACATTACTTCTTAAAAACCAAAATATACTCGGATGCATTTCCACATCCTACTTACTCCGAACGAACCACCATTCCTTCTCCTCTTCTCTTCACTTCCGTTTACTTTTTTAAACAAAAAAGGGTTGGAAGGATATTGGTTGCATGACACTTTATATCATTAAAAGTTATATTTTATAAATATTTTTTTCTTTATCTTTTATGAATCAACGAGATAACATTTTGATTACAAGTCTAACTTTTTTAAATTCCTTTTCTTTTCTGGGAGAAAATTTTTTTTTTTTTCCCACAAAGATTAGTCTTTCTAAGAACCAAAATATAAAGTCTACTAGGCAACCTTTAAAACTTTATTAAGTAATCAACTTACATCTAAAAAAAAAAACATGTTACCTAATTCCTGCAAATATGTGTTTTCAACTAATTTCATGTATAACTTTTGAATGTCTATTATAATTTTAACAAAACATTTTATCGAAAAAATAATTATGCTTATTTTTTAAAACATTAAAAAAAATCATATAATATTTCTCTGATTTTCTAATACATACATATATATTCAACTTTGAAACTCGATTAAATAATTTAAATCTTGTTAAGCTACTGCCACTTGGGTCATAGTCTGTTGAGATTCTTAAAGTAAAAAGTAAAAAAAAAAAGTAATTGGGAAAACTAAATATTTACTTTCATTAAAATTTACTTTTTACAAATATTTTTCTTTCTCTTTGATGAATCAACACATAACATTTTGACTGAACGTGCAACCTTTGTTTTTTACTTAATGCGTTTTCTAAGTAAACAAAACTACCTTTTCGTCACTGTCAGATTAGTTTTTCTAAGAATGGTGATATCCTTTATGTAATCGTTGAATTTATATCATATTTATTTGATCATGATTGTATTGCATCATGTCTCTATGTGATGTTTGAATTCTTTATTAAAAAATCAGCTAAGTAAAAAAAAAAAAAAAAAAAAAAAAAAAAAAATTATATTAATTAAATATACATGTATGTAATGTATTTCGACTCATAGCATTTCCACCCAAACAATAATTATTTGTCTCAAACTATACTTATTCAGTTAATAATATAGGGTGTCTCACGTCAATCCAAACTAATATTTTGTCTATAGACTTAACACTAATATAGATACTGTAACGAAATTTTCAAATGTGAGTGCCGAAAATGGCCAACAAAAGCGGCCAAACAAGTCTAATCTCGAATCTAGGCGTTCGTTAATTGGTAATGTAGTTAATATTGCCGACAGTGACACAGACCTGAGTCCTTCAAGCATTTCTCGTGATAGCAGTAGATTTCGCTCTACATAAGCATAAAGAATTTGGATATATTATGATTTGAAGGGAAATATTGGAGTTGCACGCTGAACATTCGAAATGATGTTTTTAAGTACTTATTTAGTTGCATCTTATGCTTATAATAATGGACTCATAAAATATAGTACTAAAACAAAATGTCCATTATCATAATTTAATTACTTATTTTTATTCTGTAGGAAAATATGTTCCTGACAGAAGTAAAACTTCAGTAGTTCAACAACTAAGTAATTTGTATAGTTTTAAAACACTTATATCAATCATTTATACAGTAGAACTCCAATTATCCGAATCAATTCGGACCGGACCTTATTCGGATAATCAAAAATTCGGATAATTGGATTTTTTCCGAAAAAAAGGGGTATATTTTAATTAATTACTGTATGTATGTTGAAAGTGGGAGAAAAAAAATATTTTTAAAGAAAAAGAGATTTTAATTAATTAAATGAAAAGGCAACACCATTACATGTTAAGCGTATTTACAAGTGCTGTACATCAGTACAGTATGTACGTACCGTACTGTAAATGAAAGTCATTACATGCTGAACATCTCGGTCAAAGTAAGTCTTCATCCGTTTTCGGGGAGCCAAGTCGCGCATCCGCTTGACAGTCAGAAATTGCATGTGGTCACACTTGGGCTGACGCTCCATCCACTTCAACACAGTTTCAAGGCTAGCAAATACTTCATTAGCTGATGGTCCCGTGTATGCTTCAACATCGACATTAACGTCATCTTCTTCCTACCCACTTTCTTCTCTCACACTTTCAATGAGTTCATCATTATTTAGAATTTGAAACCCAGGGTCTTCGCGGCGGGAAAGACAGTAGCGCGCGTAGACAGAATCATTATTTTGGTTAATCGCAGTACGTTTCCTTCTTCATTTGTTTTTTCTGAAATTCTGAAAGCGATTCGGATAATCAGCGATTCGGATAGTTGGAGTTCAAATAATTGGAGTTCTACTGTAGTTATCAAAATAACAGGAAGACGAAACGCTTAGTTTTCTAAATTCTACATTATTTTCCTAAAATGCAAATTAAGTTAATAATCTTCATCCAAAAAAAGTTACAAAACCATACCGGAAATTTAGACGATTTTCTATTAATTAAATAAAAAGGTGGGGTGGGGGGGATTCTTTGGGTAGAAGTTGAAGATGTTGCACGCTGTTAAATACTGATGTTGGTCGTCTGAATTTTCTGACGAATTTTCAATTATATCTAGCCACGTGACCCCCTTTTTTTCTCAGTTTAAGTAATAAACTATTATATAATTAAATCGCAGTTACTACTTTAAATAATTTCCAAATTATTTAGTTGTTATTATTATTATTATTATTATTATTATTATTATTATTACTTGTATATTTTCTGACACATTTATTTTGAATTATAACAATCCACGATCGAGGGTAGTTGGTAAGTTTTTCTACATTTTCCAATGTAAATAGTTGCTGATAAAAAGTTTAAAGTTTGGTGCTATCAGTTTACTTTTAATTTATTTTATTGATTTGAGATATTGCTAATAGCTGAGCTTCTCCGTTAGTGCGTTAGCTGACTTAACACTTCCGTTATGAGCACTATACAATCTGTCATAGAAACAAAATTCAGTGGCACAATTATTGGTATTAATCGTACGACACTGCCAACCTTTGAGAAATAAAAACTAGAATCAAGTATTGGACTTTAAACAACGTTTCGTATTATAGCATCTAAAAATATTTTTATCAATTTTCTTTCAATTAATACATAAAAATAATATTAACGTGCAAGATGCTATGCAAAATGTGATAGTTTACTGATTTTGTATTGACTTAACAGAAATTTAAATTGCATTCAGATAATACAATTGTAATGCAGTCGGTACATCTTGTTTTCAGATTTTAAGAAAAATGCAACAAAAATCAATCATGCATTAAAGAACAATTTATTTTATTTACGGTCCAATATTTTCCTACACAGAAACTTTTTATTAAACTTTTGCCTCAGGGAATAAAATTTTCTTCGACCAATGTAATCTTTAGTCAACTAGGTATTTATTTTATAAAATGGAAAATAAAAATCTAGATTGGAATCTCTAAAAATATTTCAAGCAGAAAAGAAAAGGACGTGAAATCATTTTAAGATTATTTGATTCTGGAGCGGAACATGAATCAATTTTGCTTTCTAAACGAATCTCTACAATGTATAAATCCAAATGCAAATGTCCATAATAACTGCATTACATTTTTAGAAACGTTCATAATTGCTTCTTTAATTGTCTTTTAAACAGATGATGATTTTTCTTTACTTCTGTTATTCCGACAAGAAATTCTATAAAGAAGTGTTCAGTAACATAAATTCAATAAATATTTTTAAAATCTCAATGAAAATTTAATGAAAATTTAAAAAGTTTAAAAGTTTTTATTAAAGTTTTATTAAAGTTTTTATTAGTTTTTTAATTTTAAAATTACTACATGCGTTCTAATTTTAAAAATATTTCCACCATTATTTTCATTTACTTACTTAAAATGACTTAATTTTATTAACTTATTTTACGGGGGAAAAGCTGTTATCTTGGACACCAGCAAAGAAATCCTTATTTTGCAAGGAACTAAATAATCAAATACAGTATTTAACAAGTAAAAAAGAAATAATAAAAAAAAGTGTAAATATATATATATATATATATGAAACAAATTAAAAAAATTTCGCCGTTGAACTCATTAAAACTATAATTCTGTGTAAATCCCATTATTCTAAATTATTTTCTCGCTCCAGTATTTCGATTGTCAAATTTACATCTAGCAAAATATAGTTTATTCCAAATTCATTCTCTTAAAAAATGGCGCTGATAGATGCTCTATTAAAATTACGCACTTTTATTTCTTTAAATAAAATGCATCCTAGAATTTAATTCTTCTAAAAAACACCAATCTCCCAGCTAAAAATATTTTACTCTTTTGAAATAACAACCTATGAATTTCTTTTCTTTATTTTGTATTTCCCTACGATTCCTGACAAAATATTACTTCTTAAATTATGAAAGACTTTAGTCTCAATGTAAAAATTATCTTGGCATCTTGCCATACTTGATAAAACCTATGTATTCGTTTTTCTTTGCTTCTCTTCTTATTTATTCGAAAGGAGTAGATTTCACGAGATTGTTCTCGAAGCATTTGTTGCCGCGCTTTTTCCAACTCACGGTAAAATCGCTTCCATATAAGAGCGCCGGAGAAATTAATCCGAACGCGCTGATTGGTCGAGAGACTTCTTAGTAAAAATGTATTCTGGAACGCTCAGAAAATGATATACGGCGTTTTCCCGCGTTTTGAGTCAGAAGGTTCCGGGATTCGGCGGTGTATGCGGCCCCGACTTGCCTGCCTGATCTTCGAATGTTCTCCTTGGCCGCCGGTAAATTCGAAAAACAACTGTCTTCTGTTTTAAGATCCAAGATGTCTTCTTATATTTAAAATTTAATCATCAAGTAATGCCACGATATTAAAATTAACAAGTATGGATTGAGACTCTTCCGGGATCTGGCGGTGTATGCAGCCCCGTCATGTACTTCCTAATCTTCGAATGTTCTCCTTGGCCGCCGATAGATTCGATAAAATACCTGCCTATACGAACCAAAGATGTCTTCTTAATATAATAATTTAAATCATCAAGTCTTCTTCACGGTCTTAAAATCAGCATGGATAGATTTTGCTACGTGACAAGTAAAGCATAACCAATTTCTTTTGATTTTCGAATAAAATGTGAACCGGAACGAACTGCCTCTTATTTTGAGTTCTATACGTGCACAATGAAGTGGTTTTACGGTGCTCGACTGTAAAATTCCTGGGAGAAACCCTTGCCTTGAGTATGAGTCTACAAAAAGTATGGTGATGCAAGTAGTATCGTCACATTATTCATTTTAGTCGACCAGGATTTCGAGATATTTTTAAAAACCTAGTGGATATGCCAGGGGTTCTTGTTCCACCGATTTTGTTCAATGCTTATGATGCTGGTGTATGGACTTCAGCTGTGACGGATGTTACGTCGTTTTGGTATGTGATAATCTAGATCGAAATATGTAATGTCACCGATTTGGAGTGTGTTATCATCGGATGAAATTAAATGGAACTTTAATGACTTATTGTTTTGATGCTGATTTATTCTATGTGATGCGGCCAAGTAAATAAAAGGACACGGCAGTGTAAGTTATTTTTTCATGGTTGATATTTTTATTTTGTGACTTTATGCTATTTAAATATTTTTATGTGATTTTATTTTATTGTTAATGATTATTTAAATTCTATTGTTATTTAAATGCTACTGAGATCGGGGCTTTGTAAAGATAATAGAGTACCTTCTTATATTTATATTGATAAAAGTAATAGAAAAATAGATAATTAGTAGTTTTACATTTAAGTGAAATGAATTTAAATATGAATTTGATATTTTTATACTTGCATTATTAATTATTCTGAGAAATACTATGAAAATTATTTACTGTTTTTCTGTTAAAATTAAATATTCAAGAAAGAATAGCATAAAATTTTACTGAAACCATGACAACGTACAAGGCCACTTTTTTGCTTGCCACTATTTCGATGATATTATAATTTTCTCCTCCTCTCTAAAAGAACATCTTGATCATTTAAATCAAATATTAAAAATTTGTCAATTAGAAAACATTAAACTCAAATTATCCAAATGTAAATTGGCTCAGACTAAGTTTAACTTTTTAGGATATGAAATTTATGATGGAATTCTAACTTTTGCAAATGCAAATATTGAAACTATAAAGAAATTAAAACCCCCAACAAATATTAAACAATTGCAAAGTTTCCTAGGATCAATAAATGTTTATAAATTTATAGATAAATATGTTCAAATTCGACAACCTCTTAATAAATTACTTAGAAAAAATACAATATGGGAATGGACTCCAGAATGTCAAGATTCTTTCAATAAATTGAAAGATGCTTTAATCCAAAAACCTATCCTTAAAATTTATGATGCAAAATTACCACTTCATATGTTTGTTGACGCCTCGCAGATGGCAGTAGGTGCAGTGCTTAAACAACCAGATAAAGAGGGGTTTCTGCATCCAATTGCTTACCATTGAAGGAATTTAAAAAGTTATGAACAGAATTACTTCATTACAGAGTTAGAGTGTTTAGCGATTATTGACACTCTTGATAAATTTTACCATTACTTCCATAGAGTCAGATTTACCATCCATACTGACCATGCATCTCTAGTTTGGTTAAAAAATGTTAAGAATCCTAGAGGAAGATTATTCAGGTGGTCTTTAAAATTAAGCATGTTTGAGTATGAAATTAAATATGAAAAAGGGTCAACAAATGTCGAAGCTGACATGTTGTCCAGAAACCCTGTAACTTTTTTCAACCAGCATATTAATTTATTGTTAGATAAAGATGAAATAATAGAGATGCAAAATAAGGAAAATGTAAATGGTAGGAAATATCGATCAGAGAATGGAATAATCATACTTAAAAAACATGGATTTCGAAAAGTGGTAGTACCAATGGCTTTAAGAAAAAAATTATTACACATTGCACATGAGAATTATGGACATTTAGGTATACAAAAAAAGGCAAAATTTAATTTCTCCAAACTATTATTGGCCTAATATGACAATAGATATAACCCAGTATGTAAAACATTGCGACACTTGTCAAAAAAATAAAAAACCCAAAACAAAAAGATTTGGCTTATTACAAGCTTTACCAGCCACAGATTAACCTTTTGAGTGCCTCTCTATTGATACTGTGGGTGGATTTAATTATTATAACTCAACAAAGAAATTTTTACACATAATCATAGATCATGCCACAAGATATGTCTGGGCTTTTCCATCAAAAAATGTTACATCAGCAACATATATTAATTGCTTAAAACAAATTTTCAATAGTCAGGTTCCCCAAACAATACTCAGTGATCGGCACAAGGCATTCCGGTCACCTCAATTCAAAAAATTTCTCAAGACACATAACATTAAACAAAGATTTACCTCTTCACATCATCCACAAACGAATGGGAAGGTTGAAAGGGTTAACCAGACAATAGTCACTAGATTAAAATGTAAAGTAAACTCAATCTCATCTAAAATTCCATGGACTCGGTTATTAGATCAAGTCATTCAAGAATACAATAATACTCCTCACTCCATAACTAATTTCCCACCAGCATATCTGTTTTATGTAAAATTACCTTATAACTCTCCTTTAAATCAAAATTATTATCCACTTGTTCAAGAAGCACTAAAAATTGCTAAAGAGCGTACTAAAGAATTTCATTTCAAAAATAAAAGGTTATATGATAGAAAATTTGTTGAGTGTCCTTTAAAAGTAAATGATTTTGTAATTTATGAAGAATTTAAATATCCCAATACTAGGAATTTGGAACCCACTTTTTCAGGTCCATACAAAATCATAAACAAACTTTCAGAAGTAACTTATGAAATAGACAGATTTAATTATGAAACTAAAGCCAATTCAGTAATTGTACATGTGTCTAAATTAAGACCGTATTATTTTCCAGATGACTTCAAATTATTTCATGAAAATACACAAAAACCAACACAAACAACTTCACATACAGGTTCACAAAATCAAACTAAAGTAAAAACAATAGATTAAACTCAAATTCTTTAAATATCGCTTATTACCATAATTTCAACATTATCAGGTATGTTCTTGGTTGCGCAACGAGAATATTACTTGTTTTTGAAAGTTTTTGAGTTAAGTAGACACCTTATGCAGGCATAAAATGTGTATTTTGATTTTAGGAATTTTCAAATTGATGTTGAAAAATGAAATTAAAATTTCTATATAATTACAGTTTTTAGTAAATGTTATTTATATTATTTGATGTATTCGCAATAGCTATATTTATTTTGTTTAATACAATAAAAGTCTTGAATTATTCTTGAATGCTGATATTCTGTATTAGTCTAAAAGTTGATATTGTAGTGAAAATGTTTTGAAGAGATTAGTTGAAAAATAAGTATTGCAATAGTGTAACTATAATAGTTTTATATTCCAATTCTCTATCATCTATCTATCTAACAACCATTATTATTATTATTATTATTATTGTTATTATTATTAATATTTTGCTTATTACTTAAAAAGTGTAAAAAGAAGTAAATGATTCTACGCTTAAATTTTGGTAATTAGCTATACCTGATTATGTCATAGATTTTAGTAGTTAAAAGAAGAGTATCAGAAAGGGATATTATTGTTCACAATTGTTGGTTGAGTGAATTGTATCTAAATATTTGGGCATCTAAATTATTTAGTATTGGAAAAATAATATATTGTTAATTTTTTTTTTGCACAATTCGGCTAGCAAAAAATTATTTCCTTATCTTTTCAAATAAGGAAACAAACAGATTTTGCTATGTATTTTTTTCTCCTCAACCAATAATTTATTATGGATTGTAATATTTACTGTGATATATTGCTAGAGTAGTTATTGAAGTTTGTTGATATTATTTATTATTTGAAGAAATTTATTAATGTTATTAGTTATTAAGAGAATGCATTAGAAAAAATGTTATTAGTAAGATAAAATAGAATTATATTTTAAAAAATGTTGACAAATTGATGAAACTGCTTACAATGAATTGTAGTTATAGAATATTCGAATTTTTGTACCAAGGCTGTGATATATCAAAGTAGTGTGTATACCATGAAGTGCAATATGGACATTTATTATTTCAAAAAATTTTACTGATTGTGACAAAAGATAGCTATCGCATGGAATAAATAAGTTAGCTCTGATCTTTAGTGTGACCACAAAAAAGAGTGGCACCACAGATTAGAGTGGGGTCAATCCCAAAACCACAATGGAGAAAGACTGAAATTTAGTCAGAACTGTTTAAGACTATTGAAGCTTCAGTATTCAGCTATTCAGTATCAATGTAATTAATTTTTTTTTATGTAATTAATTTCCAGCTTTATTATTTATTATTTATTATATTGAATTCTTTATATATTATGTTATTAATATTATTTATTATGTTAGTTATTTCTTAGTTTATCTTGATGTACTCTCATTTATTTTACACTTGCAAAAGTAAGTGTTGTTGTAAAATTTACGTATTTTAGGTTATGCTTTACCCTAAAAAATTTTTAATTTTTATTCTTCCAAATTGTTAAGGCAATTGCTTTGTTCGTGATTCTTGGTGATTTATAAAGAAAAAAAATTTTCGAATTTTTAGAATTTTTAGAATTTAGGAAAATTTACAATTTTTATTTTTGTTTGTCACTTATCTGAACTACTGTTAGGGAACTGCTGTCCAGATAAGCTTGATTTTTTTTTTTGGGGGGGGGGGGGATATTGAAACAAATTAAAAAATTTTCGCCATTGACCTCATTAAAACTATAATTCTGTGTAAATCCCATTATTCTAAATTATTTTCTCGCTCCAGTATTTCGATTGTCAAATTTACATCTAGCAAAATATAGTTTATTCCAAATTCATTCTCTTAAAAAATGGCGCTGATAGATGCTCTATTAAAATTACGCACTTTTATTTCTTTAAATAAAATGCATCGTAGAATTTAATTCTTCTAAAAACACCAATCTCCCAGCTAAAAATATTTTACTCTTTTGAAATAACAACCTATGAATTTCTTTTCTTTATTTTGTATTTCCCTACGATTCCTGACAAAATATTACTTCTTAAATTATGAAAGACTTTAGTCTCAATGTAAAAATTATCTTGGCATCTTGCCATACTTGATAAAACCTATGTATTCGTTTTTCTTTGCTTCTCTTCTTATTTATTCGAAAGGAGTAGATTTCACGAGATTGTTCTCGAAGCATTTGTTGCCGCGCTTTTTCCAACTCACGGTAAAATCGCTTCCATATAAGAGCGCCGGAGAAATTAATCCGAACGCGCTGATTGGTCGAGAGACTTCTTAGTAAAAATGTATTCTGGAGCGCTCAGAAAATGATATACGGCGTTTTCCCGCGTTTTGAGTCAGAAGGTTCCGGGATTCGGCGGTGTATGCGGCCCCGACATGCCTGCCTGATCTTCGAATGTTCTCCTTGGCCGCCGGTAAATTCGAAAAACAACTGTCTTCTGTTTTAAGATCCAAGATGTCTTCTTATATTTAAAATTTAATCATCAAGTAATGCCACGATATTAAAATTAACAAGTATGGATTGAGACTGTTCTGGGATCTGGCGGTGTATGCAGCCCCGTCATGTACTTCCTAATCTTCGAATGTTCTCCTTGGCCGCCGATAGATTCGATAAAATACCTGCCTATACGAACCAAAGATGTCTTCTTAATATAATAATTTAAATCATCAAGTCTTCTTCACGGTCTTAAAATCAGCATAGATAGATTTTGCTACGTGACAAGTAAAGCATAGCCAATTTCTTTTGATTTTCGAATAAAATGTGAACCGGAACGAACTGCCTCTTATTTTGAGTTCTATACGTACACAATGAAGTGGTTTTACGGTGCTCGACTGTAAAATTCCTGGGAGAAACCCTTGCCTTGAGTATGAGTCTACAAAAAGTATGGTGATGCAAGTAGTATCGTCACACACACATATATATATATATATATATATATATATATATATATATATATATATATATATATATATATGGATATTTTCCTTAAAATAGTTTTTTACTATGGCATTAATATTTTTCTATAAAGTTAACAGTTTTTTTTTACATTGCATATTTATAGATATGTCAATACACACATAAACACACGAGTTCATTATAAATCTACTTATAAACTTTGAAAATGTACCTAAACAAACATTTAAATAAATAAATAACAATACGATTTAAACTGAAATGCTTTATATCACGTAAACATAAAAGAAAATCAATCTTTTTTCCCCAACACATTATTAACTTGTTTTCATCAGATACGTTCACTGTAAATTACAGTTACAATCTCGGATAATAAAACTTAAATATCTTTTAGGAAATGATTCCTTTCCATAATCTTCATCTACGACGAGAAACATATGGGTCTCACAAAACATAAGCCTAATGGTAATCGTTACAAGAAGTGTTTCTTCGACAATGTCAAAAAATCGCCTTTTAGAAATATTTTGTTGCTTTATACTACAATTCCTTCGGTGAGAAAAAAAAAAAAAAAAAAAAAAAAAAAGATAGAACTCCAAGCGAAAATGGACCAATGTTTATTTTGTAAATCCCAACAAGGAAGGTGTGTTCTCTGAGACCACACTGTGTCAACTAAATATAATAAAATTTTTTGATGAGGAAAATAACATGTTTAAACAAGAAAGGAAAATCATGCGTCATACATAGATTATGAAACACTTTGCAAAATATTCAGACCAATGTAACAAAACTTCATCATTTAATAAGGTGAAAGATGATGTACAAGTAAACAATTTAGAAAATGTATAACATATTTCAAAAACCTAATTTCAGCAACTACCATCCATAGCCGGAAAAGTATACGAAATATCTTGTGCAGATCTGTATATGACCTATGGATATGTATATATACTCCATCGTATGTACAGAATTAGTTTAATTAGGAAACGAATAACCCAGTTGAAAACTCTCCTTCAGCAATTTCAGTTAATAAATGGAAATGTTCTACATTTATGTTCTGCAGCCCTGTATGTGATCTATAGAATTTATACACGCCAAAAACTATATAAAAAAGTAGTTAAATTTTAATACGCATACCACAATTGAAAACGCACTTCCAGCAGTTATGACTCAAATACAGTACTGTAACCAAATTCTTTGGTGTGTCCTTGTAAATGAACGATAAATGCTATGCACACCATATTCTATAGTATTTTGTAGTACACCTCCAAATAAAGGTATTATAGGCTGTGGCGGCGAATTTCAATTTTTATAGCTCATTCGATTCGTCTCATCGAGCTTAGTAATTTTATACCTCGCATATTGAGTTTTTATAATGACTGAGGGGCGGGTCAAAGTTCAAAATTTCGTTCAGTGAAAATCAGATGCCTTCAAAGAAATAAGTGTGATTTAAGTTTACTAATTGTTTTTACAGTGCCATACATTGTCAATCATTGACACACTATCAGTTTGTATCAGTTAAGTTCATTCCTATGTTCAAGTATGGGTTTGCCAAAGGAGGATACATTGATAAAGACGAAAACTACATCACCCCTACAGACTCGAGGCTAACGAAAAAAACAGGCTACCACGGTGCATTCCACTTATCTTTTTTTACAGACCGCTAGAGTGACGTGATGCTCTTTTCGTGCACCTTCATTGGTGCATTCGAGCATCACGTGACTCCGGCGGTCTGTAAAAAAAGATACGCGTAAAGCACCGCGGTAGCCTTTCTTTTTCGTTAGCCTCGTACAGACTACTGTTTTAAAATTCCAGAAAGAAAGCAGAGCTGTTTTGAATGCGTCATCGAGTCAAATGATGAAGTCTTTGCTCGTTGTGAGCACTGTGAGAAATATTTTTGTTTTATTCACTTTTTAGGAATGAACAATGTGTCAAAAATTGACTATCATCAATGCATGTTAGTGTAAGAACCATAAATAAATTTAAATCCTGAATATTTCTTTGACGGAAACTGGTTTTCAATGAACGAAATTTTAAACTTTGACCCGGCACCCTGTCATTATCAAAACTCAATAGCCGATATGCGAGGTAGCAAATTACTTAGCTCGATGAGACGAATCGAATGAGCTATAAAAATCGAAATTCCCTGCCACAGACTATAGTACCTTTACTTGTCAGTGATGCATATCAATTTCAGTATGTTTTAAATAGTTTAACATCATCAAAACACACTGTTAACGATTTTTCCCCATAGACCATCATGTAATATGGTCTTTTGAATGTCCCTGTAAACGAACTATAAATGGTAAAAAATTTCCAATACTGAACAAGAACATGCCATGGTAAACCTCAATAACATATATCAATTACATGACATTCCTTATACGAGTTACCGCAAGGACAGACAGGCGGACAAAGAAACCGAATTAATAAACACTTTTCAACAATGTTGGAAAGTGTTAAAAATGGCATCTATATGAAAATGTCTTTCGAAACTTTTGTTTTGTTTTGTTTTGTTTTCTGTTGTAAATTGAATGTTAAAAGTGCATATATATACGATTTCATACTAATAATTAAATAAGAAAACTTTCTTGAATCCATAAATAAACACGGTCTCGCGTTTTACGAAACAAAAACTGTCCTGAAAAGAAAAGTGGAATCTTGAGTATTTGATGCATAAAAACTAAAATTTTGTAGTTATGACATTTTGTATTTATCTTACAAAAATCATACGAAGATTTAACGTTTTACCACTGCCACATAAAAATTCATTTTCAAAAAGCAAATTTTAATCTTTGCATCGGCATATAATGAAAAAATATAGCATTTTTCCTTTTTTAAAAGTATTTCCTCCCATACAATTTCAAGAAAAATTAAAATTAATCATACATGCTCAATTAAGTCCACTATTTTTATTCTTTCACTTTTGCTTTTTCTTAATAAAAACAAAAACAAAAATGAATATTTAAAATTCATAAATCAGCAATAAAAACAAACCCGAGATTGTTTAGTTGGAACATAATGCTTCCGATGAGTAACAACAATTTATTTCATTTTTGATTACTCATCCTTTTCAATTATTTAGCTTAAAGCCAAAAATGGCTATACTTTAGACTTTTTAGGGCTACTTTAGGGTCTGTTTTATAATTACTCTTACAAAAAGGTATAACACATTACTGTACCATTTTAAAAACTCATAATCGTAGATAAAATTGCTCACAATGAATTTACGAAGCTAATGCATAAGCAGTGCGAATGTATGTACATATTAAAACATAAGTTATATTTACACACAACTACCTCGTTGCCAGTCCTGAGGCATTCTCTATAGGATAGTGCTGAATAAGCAACGGAGTTAAAGAATGTTACTGCAACTTGGATTCACTTTTTAGATTTCAGTGTCGTTTTTGGCATTCCATCTTTACACCGGTAAATCTTAGATTTGCAGTTGAATTTAAATAGAATAAGAGAATTGTAAGAGTGATTTTTTTTGTTTTGTAGGTTATCGCTAATTTGTGTTTCGTATTTGTAGAAACGAATGCCTACAATAAGAAGATCTGGGTTTAAAAGAAAATCTGGAAATCATAAGGAATGCCAATAGAAACAATATATATACTAAAGCTAAAGCAAGTTCCGCGTTTTCTACAGGACAAAATTTTAATGGGAGTTCTTCGTGTAAATATTCATTATATAAAGATGTTACGCAAAAAAAAAAATTTGCTTTTGTGAGGTTAGAGTATTGTTGATCTCATTTTTTTTCTTAACATTCAAAAATGTTTAAGTTGAGTAGCGGAAAATTACAATCATAAAAAAAGAACATACCTCCCACATATTATTTCTGCCGCAAATTATCGCACAAGAACAAAAGAATAAAAATTTAATAAATAAAATTTTAACTTAAAAAATAAATCAAAAGAAAAATAAAAAATTCTGTAAAAAGTTATAAATGTTTTTTGAAGTCGCGGCCCCTTTGCTTCCTACAAACTACGTAGCTAAAGATTGTTGGCTGGTTGTTTATATTATTCCTAGAACGACAATGAAAGTTTGTCCAACTGTATCGTTTATGTTACGCTTACTGCATTCTTACCTACCCGTTACTACACGCTTTAGGTTTTAAAATAACCAGCGTGCAAAAATCCTCATTAGAATTAATTTTTTTTCAAATAAATAAGGCGCTAGGATTCACACAGCTAGATTACCTATATACATAACAGAGTCGCAATATACTTAACGTGAAACATACTTATATTGATATTTTACAATGATTATAAATGAAGAAAGATGTAAGATGGCTACACCTTACTTGTTTTAAGATCGTTGCAATGGTGTTTCCTCCCTCCCTTTCACAAAATAAGAAAATTGTCTCCAATTTTTAGCATAGGTTAAGGCACAGTAATTGCTCTTAATAAACAAATAAGTGATTCATTAAATTACTCATTTTCTCTAATGTATTTTTAATTACATTTTTCGCTTCTTTGAATCAACCATTTCCTTTAATCCACAATTAATTTAGCCAGCCATATATTCGAATCGTCTGGTAGTGAAGAACTTATTCATACTATTTTTCGTGTCAAAACACCCCAGTTTCTATGCACAAACAAAGCGCAGAACAATGAACGGGGTATTTGTCTGAAGGTTTTTGATCAAGCTTTTGAAATAGCATGCTTACATTACATTAAAATATACTGCTTGATTTTAAATTCGAATTAATTAAAAACTAATGAAAAACGCATCTCAAATATTACAGTAGGCACATAGGTATACTGATATATATATATAAACTTTTAGTTCTCTAAAATTGTTTTATTTTTTTATATCATTCACTTTGGCGCATAAATAAAATTTGCGTATGAGCCAGTTTTACTACGCTTTTATGCATTTATTTATTTGTGGTTATGTTGTTTTTGTGCATTTTTAAAATAAAATATTGAGAAACGTTTCCTGGCATGAGATAAATACCGGTTCAAATGCACCAGTAGCAAGTAAACCATACCGTTACGATAAAGTTAAGCAGAAAATCATTAATTATCACATTGACAAAATGCTCCGCGACGACATTACCATGCCCATTGAATCTCCATATGCGTCACCTGTAGTATTATGTAGGAAAAACAATGTAAAAAGCGGAGATTTGCGATAAATTACCGTAAATTAAATTCCATTACTCAATATCCACAATATCCAATTCCAGTAATAGACGATATTTTAGCCAATATCCCAAGTACTAAATTTATGTCGACACTAGATTTAACTTCCGGTTATTTTCAAATAAGCATGAAACCTGAAGATATACCAAAAACGGCATTTATCACACATAATGGGTGTTTCGCGTTTAAACGGATGAGCTTCGGATTATCGGGGGCCCCAGCCACATTCCAAAAAGCTATGGATACCATTCTGAAACCCCTTCTTGGTTTCGGAGTTTTGGTTTACCTGGACGACATTATCATTATGTCCGAAACATTCGAGGAACACATAACTTTGTTATGTAAAGTCTTCACATTACTAAGAAACGCGGGTCTCACTGTCAAATTGGAAAAATGTAAATTTATTCGTAAGAAGTTAAAATATCTTGGCGTTCGAATCACACAAGAGGGTATACAAACGGATAAACAGAAAACAGATGCAATTACGGCAATGGCACCACCAAAGAATGCGAAACAAGTAGCGACATTTTTGGGTATGGTAGCTTGGTTTCAAAAATTTATACCTCACTTTTCGGAAATCTGTGAACCATTATATGCTTTAAAACGAAATAATCGAAAGTGTCTGGTCGGAAGCGGCTCAAAGTGCTTTCGACCATCTAAAAAATTCTTTAATTTCTTCACCTGTTTTGGCTCATCCTGATTACTCTTCACAATTTGAATTATACTGTGACGCTAGCGCAGTCGGAATTGGTGCGATGTTAGCCCAGAAAGGTCGCCCCATAGCTTTTGCGTCCAGAAATTTAAATACAGCGGAACGTAACTATTCAATTACTGAACGCGAATATCTTGCTGTCATTTGGGCTTTAAATAAATTCAGATGTTTCTTCATGACTATCCCGGTCAAAGTAATCACGGATCACTCTGCTCTAACAAAGTTAACGCACGGAAAAGGTTTATCGTCTCGAATGGTTCGATGGTGTTTGAAATTAGCGGAGTTTAATATTGTAATTGAGCATAGAGCAGGAAAGGACAACGCAGTAGCAGATGCTTTATCCAGAAACCCTCAGGAAGGTGTTGAAAGGGTTGAGGGGGTTTAAGTTTGCGTTTTTGTCATCTTTGGTTTTGAAATCGAGCGAACAACTCATAAATGAACAAAAAAAAGATGAGGAATTTGGTGTATTGTATAAATACTTAGAAGACGCTGAAATGGTACAAAGTGCAGACACGCACATGTTCCAGAACTGGTCCCAAAATTTTAAGGTTCTCATACCACTGTCAATTTAGATCAGGTCAGAGTCTATAAATTTAGGGACACTAACTCTAATGGTTCTCAAACGTCGGACGGTGAATCCTCTATGCCTCATTCAAATACCTCTCAATCTTCTCATGTCAGTCATTCTTCTAATAGTAATGATAACCTACGCACAGATTTTAAGCGTAAATCTCTTCCTCAAGTTAACGTGACAAGGTTACCAAGCCAGCTGAACAGACATTGCCGAAAGTGCTTAATAAGTACGGCAAAAGAAAGCGTCCACTTTCTAACAAACAGTTCTAAGCCCCTAGAAAAGCAGTTTCGGAATACTCCATCTACGTCATTTTTACCCCGACATAAAAGAATCTTGTCGAATGCATCGACAGACATTCCGGTTAAGAAAGGACGGAAATGTAATCCATCGGTGGCACTCAGCCCTCCAACCAAACTTCACGACCCTAACGATAGCCAATTATCTCAGCACTCATAACATTTTCAGTTCCAAAGTACCGCGCAAAAGCGTGGCACGGACTATCTCCCCTCAACAACTAAACGGCGCTGGAGAATCGGCAGAAAGCGGACCTTGCCCTCCACATCGATATCGGGAGCCTCACGGAAAAGAACGCCTTTCGATCCTACAGTCTTCGACACTGGAGACAACCTTGCCCAGCGGCACCATCGTCGAGACCCGCCTAGCAGTCGTCGAGTGGATACTACACGAGCCCCGCCCAAAGGACGTCGTCATGGTTACAACACCCGGCTGCAGGCATGACAAGCGACAGTGGCCTCTCCATACGAGTCTGATTCTGAACGGAACTTTGTCCAAGGATTTTGGGGACGCCACCAGAATTCTTCCATGAGCTTGGAAGCTCTTCGTTATGAAATCAGGTGACGACGTTCCATTTTTTATTTTCATTTAAAGTACCTGTATAAAATGTCAACAAGTTCTATGGACTGGACAAAGCAGCTGAACTGTTATAGTTATCTTTAGACCAATGTTTGATTTTGTATCTCGGCTTCACAAGTTGTTGTGCATTAATTTTTGTTCAAAAAAAAAATTTTTGCCAAAATTTAAGTTATGATGTCAGAAAACATCTTTTGAGTTTCACTGCTTTCGTGTTCAAGAGATTGTTAAACTATTGTTTTTATGTGTCAACATTATTGTATAACTGTTCTATTAATATTATGATATGTTTATGTATATATAGATTGAATTGTTCTACATACTGCATTTTAGGTATGAATTGATAGTTTATTATGGGGTTTTTTACACACGCCGTGGCTAGGTGCGCACGTGTTTGGCGGTCAAGCAGTTGTCCTTGACACGCGTGTCCTATCTTATACTTTGACAACAGCCCCTAGAATAAATAGTGTGGAAACCAGCTATCCTTGTAATGCTTTAAAAAGTGCTAAAAAGTTGTTGCCTATAAATGTGCAACGGTGCTCCTACGATAATGTTGCAACCAAAGACAAAAAAAATGCATATCACGTTCTTTAGCCATGCTTTCATAATTTTAAAAAAGCTTATAAAAATCACTAAGTCAGAGGAGAAAAGGATATAATTTAAATATTTAAAATACTTACCACCAGCCGAAACATTTTAATACAATGTCAAGAGCTAGCAGATGGCGCGGCGATCCCATCGTTATCTTTTCAGCAACGTTGTACATTTATTGGATTCAATTTTTTAGTACTATTTTGTAGCAGATTTCCACACTATGTATTCTAGCAGGGCTACACTAGATACCGGGCTTGCTCATTCATTATCATGACTCACAAATGGTGGCTGGCCGCGACCAGCGATTGGTACAAAGCGAAACGACAAAATGAAAGACATACAGCGATTGGCACAAAACGACGGGCTCGTCGCTTTGCACCAATCGCTGGTCGCGGCCAGCCACCTTTTGTGACGTCATGATAATGAATGAGCCAGCCCGGTATCTAGTGTAGCCTTGATTCTAGGCGCTGTACTTTGACTAACATTTAATGAATCTAACTTTCTCTCTTCGGTCGTTGTTCGTATTTGTAATCGGTTCAGTTTTGATGGTGGGTTTCGCAAGTTGTGAAGTTTTAGAGATTTTGCTGGTATTTCACCTTATGACGTAAATTTTATGCACTGTACAACTAAAATATATAGATGTAATAACGTTTATTCCAGGAGATAAAACCGTCTTAGTGCAGATACTCTATTTATGTAAGTTTTGTTTTTATTTTAGTTATCAAGAAGAAGATTTATGTCCGGAAGATTTTGTAATGTATATTTTATATTTCATAATACATTGTATTAATTTCACAGCTTTTCATAGCTGTTAGTATGTGCCCCATGTATACTAAGCGAGCATCTAAGATGAATTTTGGGAAGTGAGTTCTTTGGCATAAGGGGCTGTCCATAAATGATGTCACACTTTTTTCAATATTTTTGATCCCCCTCCCCCCCTTAGTCACAAAGTGTCACACTTCACTATACCCCCCCTTGTCACATGTCACGCTATGGCTATATTACATAGACATAAACTTGGAGTTCATAAACAAAGCACTACGTTATAGATGATGTTTCAAATTTTATTTTTAAACTTTAACTATAAGTTTTAATGACATTTGTGAGCATAAAAATAAAAATTATTCGTGTATTTATTTTGTATAAAGTAAGATTAAGGTTTACGACAAAAACATAATTAATATACAATAAAGTAATACAATTAGTAATAAAATATATTTATATTTTTTTTAAAAGAAAGGAATATAAGTGATAACAAATCACGTGAAAGTTGTTTTAGTTCGATTAAAAAATACACTCAAATTCTGGTAATTTCAAAATAACTTCAAAATTTAATCTGCTGATTTTAATGATTTTATTTTAACCAAAATGTGTGATGTCACACTTCTTTTTACCCCCTCAAACCCCTTGTCACAAAGTGTCACAATTTCATGAACACCCCTCCCCCCCTCCAAGCGTGACATAATTTATGGACGGCCCCTAATTGGGAATTCTAAATTTGAGGGAAGTACTTTATTCGATAGGCGGTTTGGTAGCGAGTTTTTTACTATTCCAATTTGCACTTTTTTCGGTACTTGCGAAATTTTGTGAGGTAAATTTGCGTGCAGATTTTGCCAATCTCTGAATTTGTTTGAGGAAAATTTTGTTAAAAGATTTTGTTGGTACTTCTTATTTAAAGGATGTTGTGCAGAAAGTTTTTTTTTTTTTTATCGATTTGACCCGTTTGTTTCGTGATGGGTTAAAAGTACAAAATTTTACATTTAGACTCTAAATTTAATTTACCCGTCACCTGTTGTGCTTGTTTTGGCTCGAAATATTTTAAAGAAAACGACGCTGGTCTGCATTTCAACCACCGCTTTTTCTTTCACAGTTTCCGAGGGGGGGGGGAGGTTGTGACAGGTCGACTACTCTCGTCACGTGAGTAGGCGATGTTTTGAATGCGATCGTAATTTTTGTCCAATAACCGTCCATGTGCGTAAAAGTTTATCCTTACTCTCTTTTCTCTAACCTTCGATGGATGTGTGAATCTCGGAAATTATGAGTTGCTGTTTTCCTCCGATATTTATGCAAATTATTGTAGCTGGTCAATCGATACTGTGGATATATAAGCGGTGAGTTTTCGTTTAGAGTGGTACTTAGCATCGGTACCTATAACAGTATGTGGGAGCTAAGATTAAGCTGCATAGCTTTACGCACCTCTTAAATTGTCGTATGCCTCTATCAGAGCTTACCAGGTTTAAACGTGGATTTGATTTATCTTTATTTGCACCCAGATTCGCTGTCGACGGACTGCGAACGATATTTTTTCCGTATATATTCTATTTTACTTATTGGATATCTCTTTATTTTTACACCGCTTCAAGTCGAAGGCTAAGTTTTTTAGGTTAAAGTTAGGTAAAACGAGTAGTTCTCGCTCAATCTCCCTGCCGATTAGCCTTAATAAACTGGTTTTAGTTTAAACCTGAACTTTTTTGTTCTCACTTGCTCTACCGCTCGGCCTGATACTTAATGATAGCCTTTACACCATGTTAACCATGTTTAACTCATAAATTAAACCCGTTTATGGATGAATTCTGCTGTCTTGTTAGAAAATGTCAGCACCCTAAAATTTCCAACCGCTATATCTCAAGCATTTTTTAAGATGAGGCAAAATAAAAATTGCTCCGGATCAAGGCCGAACATTTAACGAAAAAAAACTTTTAGGATTTCAAATTTTTTTGCCCATCTTTTTGAATTTGAAATCTTTAAATGGCTATCACAGCGCCCCCTTTCGTCGAAATATCCCCAAATTCCAATAGAACCTGCTTGCCATAGCCAAAAACATAGAAAAAAATGTTGTTCAATTTCAAGCATAACTCCATACACTTTTCGATGATACAATAGTGAAAATGGAACAAATATATCGATCACAGCTCCCCTTTTCGTCGCCATATCCCCAAATTCTGATTGAACCTGCTTGCCATAGCCAAAAACATAGAAAAAAAATGTGGTTCAATTTGAAGCATAACTTCATACACTTTTAGATGGTACAATAGTGAAAATGGAACAAAAATATCGATCAGTGCCCCCTTTCGTCGAAATATCCCCAAATTCTAATAGAACCTGCTTGTCATAGCCAAAAACATAGAAAGAAAATATGGTTCAATTTGAAGCTTAACTTCATACACTTTTCGATGATACAATGAGGACGGACAGACAGACGTTTTGTAAAAACATGTTTTTTGGAATCTCTGACCCCTAAAACGTGTAAATCCGTCGAAAAAAATTTCGATTACGATACTTTTTTCTATTATAGATAGAAGAAAGTAAAAAAGTGGCATTTCCTATGATATTATGTGGTAAATAGTAAATACCCAAGAATTTACATATTTTTATTATCTTTCAACCTCTGTACATACCAACAAACAGCATGAAGATTTTATTATTAAAAGGTAATTATTGTAGAAAAGTATATTTTAAAAATGACAAATGATTTCTACAAATACAAATTATAAGGATTTTTTTCAACGTGTGTGAAACATTACATTAAAAAAATGAAACACGCATATATAAAAACCATTTTATTCTTAGGAAAATAACAAAAGTTTCAAATTATGACATCCACAAGACATATTATGGGATCGAGCAAGTAATACGTATTGTAAAATCAAAAGAAATATGTTACTGTTAGTTTAAGAAATAAATCTACATCATATATTTTTCAGGTATTACTTTAATAGAAGCATTTATTTTATAAATAAAATAAACTAAATAAAATATCTTAGGAAGAACAAAATGTTGCCATAAAAATTTAAATTTCCAAAATTACTTCGTCACACCGAATACATTTTTAAAGATATAAATCAATGGAGTTATATTGTAAAATATTTATATGATGAGAAACAAAAATGCAAATATGTATTTCCGCGCTGAAATTTGTTAATCAACATTGATGGCATTTCATATATCTAACAACAATCGATTATTCGAAAATTTTCATCCTTTTCAGTTAGAAGTACACTGTTAATAATCTTCAGCTTTTGCTGCAGACACATTCCACCGCTTTTATTGAAAACGGTTACTTTACTATAGTATGGAGCATTTTCATTGGTCAAAATAGAGATATTCTATAAAAGCGGTGGAGTGACAATGCAGCAAAAGCTGAAGATTTTTTACAGTGTAGCAGAATGAATATATAAGGACTTTGGTTAGAAGTTCTGTGGTATTAATTATAATAGTTATAATACTGCTTTCAGGAAAATGAATTATTTCAATATATAAATTAAATCTTTTTAACGAATTCGAAAATTTTGATTAAATTATTCAGGCTTTAAGAAAATTGTCTTTTGACATTAAATCGTGTTCATCTTCAAAATTTATCTTAATGAATATTTCTTAATAATCTGCTGTTGTCTTTAATTTACAAGGAAGGTCTCCTTAAAGCGCATACTCAGAATATCTTTTTAAAAAATGCTAATCTTTCTCTGTATGTACAGTCGTGGAAAAAAAAAACTGAACACCCCCCCCCCTAACTCTGCAACAAATTATAGTAGAAGGAAGTGACTGGTACCAAACGATTGGAAATAAAGTCTACTTTTAAATGGTGTATATAAAATTTGCTTAGGGGGCCATCTACATATAAAAACACACCCAAACTTTGTTTTTTTTCAACAGCAAGACCCAAATTTGACAACATATTTGAAATCTGCAGTTCAAACTATGCCTAGATACCAAATTTCATTTAAATTCCTACGATTAGTTTCAGAGAAATTAATTATTTTAAAATGAGCATATTATAGGGGTTGTATCCAAATTGAAGTTCGGTACTCGATTGTTGAAATGCTGCAGAATGATTGAGGCACTCTTTTTAATGTATTATTTTTTTACCAATATGACCATTTTACTCACTTAATAAGTTTCGGTTAATGTTGTATGCAGTAAAATAATGTTTACAAGTGTTGAATTATCCTACTTTAAAAAATATAAGATTATCTGTAATTAAAATAGTTTTCGAATATGTAAATGTGATTGGAATTTTACAGGTGTTTTTACAAAGCTTTTTCTCAGATTTTGAATGTATTTAGCTCGCTTTTTTTTTTTTAATTTATTGGCAGAAATGTGAATAATATAAAAAGTACAAAATTTAAAATGAAAAATAGTGTGAAGCAGCGTAAGGAGACAAAGCAGGAAAAACGCAGACAAATTACTGTTTAATCGGAAAATAAATCCCAAGTAGAATGATAATGGCATATTTGAAAAACATTTTTTCGATATTGCTTTTATTTAGGGGGTGGGGGGTGTCTTGTTTTGAGATATGTTCGTATGATTTATATTCCGGTTTATTTGAAGAACTAAAATTAAATCTACGTTAAAATGACATCTGAATAACTTTACATTCCATCATCATAATATCAAATCACTAATTATCATTAAGATATAGATATAAATGCTTCAGTGGTTCAAACAGAACACAAAACGGCTTATAAAAACATTTTAATCTAATGATCGACGTATTGCAAACGCACAAACGGTACCATTAAAAATATCTAAATCCGATAAACCAACTATTCTCACAATTTATTTAAAATAAACTTGAAAAACATAAACCACGAGATCATATACTTAATAAAATCAGGTACTGAAAATAGTCAACTTGTAAACGTGAAAATTAATATTTCCGCACTGCTTTTTTTAAATTGAAATATACCTCTTGCAAAAGTTTAGGTAATTAAAACGAGGTTGATGCACAAGTTTATTTTCGAAAATTTGCCAAAATAGTTTGTTTATCGTTGTTAGATCTTGATAATGCTTGTTTATACTAATATAATAACATGTTTGCGCATTCAAAACATGTCGATCATTATATAAAAAGGTTTTTATGAGCTTTTTGTGTTCTGTTTGTATCACTTAAGCATTTATATCTATGTTTTAACTTTACATTCGTTATTCTCTTTTTAAATAGTGTTAATAATCCTATGATTAAACCTATTCTGCTAGTTCATTTGAAAATTTACAATTAACTCATTAATGCCGCTTGGCAAGAAAACCTGCCACTCCACATTTTTATTTTTTAATAATTTAGATTATTTTGCACACTGCTAGCGATTGGCAAATAAACTTACATAACAGAAAATTCTAAAAATAACTTGTAATTTTTTTTTATTAGCATGCGTAATCGAATAGATCTACATAAGAAAGTTATAGAAGAGAAAGTTAAATTATTTAAACTCATTATTAATGGGTTAAAAACTGAAAATCGATACTTATTTGTAAAGATTACAATTTTTGACTGCTATACAAAAGTTAATAAAAGATAAAATTATCATTTTTAAATAGCAATCTAATACTTTCGTGGGAATATTTTATCTAACAACCATTTAGTGTAATATTGCAAACACTTTAATAAGATTTGAGTAAATTGAATTAATAAGTATAAATATATCAGTGATTATATTTAGGTATAATAATGGTTTAAATGATGTAAATTCCTTTTTGACCAAAGTTTTGTAGATATTAAATGTAAGAATTACATTATTTTTTTGTCGTAAATACATCATCGGAATATATTTAAAAAGAGCAAAAAACATTTTCACTTGTCTTTCTATTTTGTGGAATACATTGAAATGAATAATTTCGTGTATACACCACAAGATTACCTTTGATCTGTGTGTTAGCCTCATCTTCACATTTTCTTGAATATTGATATGGACTAGTATATAATTTGATGTATTTGAAATGTTCTAAATCTGTGTTTTAAAATTAAAGATTTAAAACAAATAGAAAGTTTTATAATCATATGGTATTTTTTACAAACTTTATTAAATTTCTATGTTCTCTTTCGTTCTTTCCAAACACAAACATGATATACAAGGACAATCTGGTCCACATAATAAAATCAAAAATCACCAATGGAAGCAACTTGCTACCAAAATTTTAAAGTACTGAAATTTATATATATATATATATATATGATTATGTCAATTAAGAAAATGATAGAACTTTAACAAAAGAGTAGAAGAAAATTATGGGCTGGTTAGTACAAAAACAAAATTAAAAGGCAAAATTTCCACTAATAAGCCGCATCTTGTGCTTGAATTTTAAAAAAAGAAGGGAGAGGGGGGGGGATTTGCTAATACGAAGTATAACAACCATTGTTATCAATAACCTCTTGCAATCTGCTTGGCATTGATTCGATGAGGCTGTTAACAATATCAGGATCTCTTTTAATGGTTTACCAAGCATCAGAAGCTGATCTCTATAACTCATCAGACGTTCTAACTCCCTCCAGGCAAACTTCATTCTTCCACAGAGCCCAAACATTTTCCATTGGTTTAAATCGGCGGCATTGCTTGGCCATTCTAAATTTATTATGCAGCTCTCTTCACACCAAGTTTTAACAATAGCACTTCTGTGGATAGGACTATTATCCTGTAAATTCCAAACAAAATTATGAATCATGAAGTATACTTAATAAATAATGATTTCTATAACATTAAAATTTATATTTGCAACAAAATTTTTTAATGAAATCATTATCTAAATATATTCGCAAATAGTTTAGCGTAAAGTTTGCGAAAAGTTTTTTTTTTTTTTTAATTGAAAGGTGAAGAAATTTTAAATGTTTTTTCTTTATTATTTATAGTAAAAAATATTATAATTCAATAAAAGATTACAACCTGACAATTGCAAAAGTTCTGAAAATACACAAAACAAGGAAATACGTTGTTTTAAAATTTCTAATCCAATAGAATAAAATATATATATATATATAGCTTTTGTCTTAACTGTCTTTTAAAACATTAACGGTTATTTTCATTATTATTTTTAATAAGTTATATGCATTTTGTTTTCACAACCGATTCACCTGCTAAAATCTTTGAACATGAAACAAAAGCATATTTTCATTACTGAATGTCTATTGAAAATTTTCGTTCAGTTCTGTAATGATGGGGGAAAAGGCGTTTTTTAGCGCTATCAATATGATATTTGTGTCAAAGCTGACATGTTAAAGGATTTATATCTGCACACCTGTCAAAATTGAATATTTATTGCGATTAAAAATAACTAGTTATTCTTTAAAACTGAAATTTATTCTAATGGAGTAAGCATATCATATAGAGAAAGGTGCTTTTAAAAATATTTTCCTTATTCATTTAATGAAAAATCGAGTAACATTCTAGAACAAGCAGTGGTAATTCGGATTTGAATATTGAAGTATTTGTGTGTGGGGGGGGGGGGGATTATATTTTGAGAAAACAAACCAGTAAAAATTATAATCTTAAGACGCTCAAAACTATAAAATAAATAATTTTAAACATACTTTAATTATTAATATTAATATATAATAGTATAGAGTACACTCTAAAAGCCTTATTGTTTAATAATACCATTTTATAAATAACAATACATACCTGTTGGAAGAGAAAAAATCCATCTGGAAAATGGTTTTCTAAAACATCAGGGATCATTGAATGTTCTAATATATCACAATAAGATACTCCGTCTAGATGTCCCCGAATGCGTGACAGAGATCCGATGCCCTGAGCCGACATGCAGCCCCACACCGAAACTGCAACTCTTCCGCTGCGTTTAATATTTTTTGTATAGCGTGGCTAAAACCTAAATCCCAATGGACGGTATACTCGAACCGAAGAACTGGAGACTGACTGGATACAGCTTTCATCTGTAAACGAAACAGAGCTCCATTCATTTATTCCCCAGTTAACATATGTTTGGGCAAAGTGAAGTCGTTAAGTCGCTGGTTTTCGGTGATTGCAGGTTTTTTAGCCACCACCCGACTTCGGAGACCTGCTTCTTTGAGCGTGTTGCGAATAGTACGAGTAGATACCTAATTAAAAGAAAAATACGCCGTAATTATATATATATATTCATAATACAATCTATCGCCTCTTAGTTATATATGCTTACTTGCAATTGCAAATAATCTCTAATTTGATTAGAATATATAAAATGGATCTACTGTAGCCATTGCAACAACTTCTAGAGCTTGGCTGTCTGATAAGATCCTTGGCCGACCACTACCACATAGACGGTCTATCGAATTTGTATTTCGAAACCTTAAAAATATCAGTCATATAAATTAAATTTAAATTTAAATAAATTAAATGGAAATCTAATTTTTTTTTTTTTTTTTTTTTTTTTTTTTTTTTTTTACAATAAACTGCCAATATAAAACTTACCTGTTAATCCAATTCGAAACAGTGTGAACAGACACTTGAAAATGCCTAGCTATATCACGAAAACTTCTTCCAGCATGCCACATACCAATCATTTGGCCTTTCGTTGCTTCAGTTAATTGTGGGGCCATTTTATTTCAGCAAATACACTACGCATACGCATTTATAAGAAACTTCGCTTCAAACATATATACCGCAGAAAAAATAAAATAGCTTTATTAGACTGTATAAGAAGGTATAAATTCATTTAAAGGTAACAAAAATGATAATTTTTTTTTTCTAAGAACTGTTCATATTTTTAAAAAATGAGCTTTATTAATTAAAAAATAAAAGCGAAACTAATTTGCATAAATGATGTAAACATGCATCTCATGCAAATACGTTTTACGTAATTTTAATGAAAAATTTAAAAGTAGACATTGAAAAGGTAAAATATATATATATATATATATCCTAATGAAGGTTGGGATTCTGTTGTTTCGCTATCTTATATCTTACTCCAATCACAGGTCGTTGTCAGGTTGGTTGTGCTCGCGCGTGCATTCACTTGCGCTTCAGTTTAAGCAAGCTTTCAAATTAGCGTAATATCGTGAAGCACTGAAATACGGTTTACGCGTTGTTTATATCGTAAGACAGACTTACGCTATAAGTTTATCAATGCACTGTAATCCCAGCCTATGTGTAAAATATTTTTTTCAAACAGGGATGAGAGCGCTCTGACCCGAATATCGATTCTTACCACTAAATTTTAACAGTATTCTCCAGCGTAATGAATTTCAGAAATTTTGTCCTTGAATAAGGTAAGAAATACTATTAAAATTTAGTGGTGTATCGGGATTTCGAGTCGGAGCGCTCCCATCCCTGTTCAAACTATGTTTTAATGCACATCATAGACGGCCCCTTAAAGCAGCATCTTGCCGTTTTTTAAGCGTAATTTGAAAACTACTTGGTAGAAAAATTTAAAATTTTGAATACACATAAAGCAGGACATAATAAATATAAATCCATCAAAAAAATTGTAGATTGCAATTCATAATTTTTTCGAATATTAATTTCATAATTCATATTATAAAATTATAAAAATTACAAATTTGACATATTTATGTTTGGGCTTTTTAGTATTATAACCAAAAAAAAAATTAACACATTAGAATTATAATCTCAGGAGATATTAATAAAAATATGAAAATGTAATTTAACATTAGAGGCTCTAAAATTTGAATGTTTATAACTCGAAAACTTATCATCCAAATGACTTAAAATTTTGTATCTAGGCATAGTTTGAACCGAAGATATAAAATATCATGTCAAAAGTGGGTGTTGCCATTGAAAAAAATTTTAGGCTTGTTTTAATATGTAGATGGCCCCTTAGGCAAATTTTAGATATATAATTTAAAAGTAGACTTTATTTCCAATCCTTTGGTACCAGTCACTTCCTTCTACTACAATTTGTTGCAGAGTTAGTGGGGGGGGGGGGGTGCAGTTTTTTTTTCCACGACTGTACTTAAAAGAAAGATAAGTAAAATTCAGCTCAATAAAAATAATAAATAAATAAATAAATAAACTATCGTGTTTTTGCTGATTTGACGACGATGGCTCTCACCAAATGCGCGTGACTGCATTTGCAATGCTTACTGAATTTAAATTTTAAACAATGAAATATTTTACTGTTTTTATATAACTTTATACGATAATGCATGCAAGTTATGTGTATTTCAGCTATTTAATTTCATTACTGAAAAATCTTTTAATATATTTCATATTCCAAGCTCCAAATACTTAAATTTACGTGTATTAAAGTTAACATTTTAGACTTTATCTATCGCTAATAGGTAAGGTGTACAAAATTTTCAAAATCTTTCTTAAGAAATATGTAGAAAAAAAAATATGGAGTAATAAATATTACGTAAGAGGAAACTGAATATTAATGTGGTTTACTATGGTACTCTGGTACTATGCCGAAATTTCGAAACGATATGAATGTGCAAACCATGTTAATATACATGAAAAAAAAAGTAGTTCTTCATATTATATTTCCTTTATCGAATAAAGTTACGGCTAGGATTGCTTATACGCCCTCAGATCGGGCGGCCATTTTTTTTTGGCGATGTTTGGCGGTTTTTTTGGCGATGTATTTGCCGATCTGGCTACCGGGCGGACTTTTGCCTTCTGACAACCCTGAAGTAATCTCCGATACGATTTTTTTTTTCTTCTCATTTATTCTGTGAGCGGACTACTGAGAGGTTGTGTTCATTTTTTCTTGTCTGTTTTATTCCACGTGGTATCTTTGATCAAGTTGTATAATTCCAACTTTTTATTATTATTATTAATATTTGATTATTTTTTTCGATTGATAATGGCTTCTGTTGTTAGTTTACCGCTTGTTGGTGATGTTGTGCTGAAATTTCAGCAAATTTTGAGAGCCAAGGGAGGTTTCAAAGTTTCTCGAGATAGGCCTATTTTTGGAGCAATTGCATTTTGCGCTATTTTAAGTTTTATTTTTTGTTTAATTTTGGAATATATACAGATTAAAATATATACAGATTAAACATAAAAAAGGTAAACTCAAGAAATTTTCGCAGAAACGTGAAGTATTTTTTGCAATTTATGCACGGAGATTTGATTTTTCAATGGATGTATCCATGTTTGATTTTTCAAATTAATTCTGCATGTGTTTTTCTGTTTTTTTTTTTTTTTTTTTTTTTTTTTGGATGTTTGTTTAAAGATGTATTTTTGCAATTTATGTATGGAGGTTTGATTTTTCAATTTCTGGTGTTTTTTTATTTTAATTGAGGTTTGTTATTAAGATGTATTTTAGAAATTTATGTACAGATTTTTGATTTTTCTATTTGTCGATGTTTCTTTTTTCAAATTTTGTATCGAGGTTTGTTTTTTAAACGATAGGATATACGTTTTAATGCCTTTATTTTTAGAGATATGTTGGTTTAATAATGAATCTTTGCGTTTTTTTTAAGTATCACCGTATTTACGTTTCTGCCGTTTGCTCAGTATTCAGTGAAAATTTCTTGAATTTCCCTTTTTTATGCTTAATCTGTATATATTTTAATCTGTATATATTCCAAAATTAAATAAAAAATAAAACCTAAAATAGCCCAAAATGACCACTTGGCGACAAATTCTTGTTGACGAAAAACGGGTTTTCGCCAACAAAACAAAATGGCGGACCTGAGGGCGTGTAAGCAATCTGTTCCAAAGTTACAGATTCAGAAAACTTTTATAAAATACCAATGAAAAAATAAAGGGAGAGAGGAGTCACATCTCTTAACCCTTTCAGGGGCAAGCAATTGTGTTCCTGTAACATCGAATTCACACCGGTATTTACGAAAGAATTTAATTCAAAATATTGAAAAGCAATTTTTCAACATTTTCCCGTCAAAGTTAAAAAAGTAAAATTTTATTAAAAGTTTCTGGTTTGAATCGGATTAAAATTAGGTGGTATATAATATATACCACCGCCCCTCAAAGGGTTAATCTTTTGCTTACGGGTTAGGACTGGCGACTATTTTTAAATTCATTCATCCCGCAATATACAAAGAAAAATTGTTGTGGTTAATTTCTCTTGAAATTATGCTAATATAAGTGTAGGACTCAGATTTTTTTTTCAAAAAGTGGTTCGAATAGAACAGCGCTTCCCAATCTTTTTTCTTTCACGTACCCCTTGCTTAGTTTATCGATTTCGGAGTACCCCCTTTAATCAGAAACACATCCCCATTCATATAACGCAAACATACTTTTTTTTAAAATTAGTGATATACTCATTAAAAAGAAGGAAGGTTATATAAGTTTGTTAATATAAGTTATATAGTCTATTAATATAAGTTTGTGACATAACCCCGCCTATTCGATAACGAAAATAGGCGCTTGCTTTTCAACCCGTTTCAAAATAAGGCATTAACATTAGAGGGCCTAACGTAATTAAGGTGAACAGGTGAACAGTTTAGCTTTTTAATGGGGTTCCATGTTTTCGAGAAACAACCCCCTGGAGATAATTAATTGTATATCAAAACATGACGGAGCCATTAAAAAAAAAGTTTAAATACTTTAAAGTATTGATAAAGTAAAAGAAAAATGTAAAAAACAGTCTAATGTATGAAGATCAATTTAAAATAGAAAAAGTACTTAATAGTAATGAAAATGTAAGAGAAAAATGATAGATAATAGTCTATTGTATGAAGAAGTGTTTAAAATAAATTTAAAGTAGTAAGAGAATGTAAAAGAATGCAAAAAAAATGCGATAAAAATGGTCTAATACGATAAACTGAAAGAAAAGTGAGAGAAAAATGCGTTTAAAATGCAATAGATGGCGCAATGAGTCCGTAAACGGGAAATAGCTAGAAACATTTGATTTGAGGATGAGAGAAGAAGGGTGGGACTATCGTATGAGAGATTAAATGTGAAGGTAAATACGATAGAGGCGATATTTGAGTAAAACAGAAAAAGTAAAAATAAATAATTATGTTATCTGTTCAGAACAAATTCAATTGCGAATATATTTTGAGTATCGTGGAGTTCAGTGAAATGTCTCTAAGCCTAACGTAATTAAGGCGTTCTGAAATTATTATTAAAAATTGAACAATAAGATAAATGTGGTGGGAAAGTAATATTATATAATAATCAATGACAGTTTTCAAAGAAGATGGGAGTAAATATATAAGTACTCATGCAATATGATTATCGGTGGGCGGAGCTAGTGGCATTGAATTTTCGGCCATGATGTCATACACTCACGCACAGTTTTTTTTTTATCGGTTATAAAAAGGAAAAAAAGTCGCCAAATTTAGGGGATTTTTTTCCTTTTATGGCAACCTAGCTATTGTATTAAGTTAATGGTTTGGCGCGGGCTTGAAAATCGCGCCAACCAAAAAGTCGCCAAACATCGTTGCGTGAGTGTAAAGCATCTGTTCTGAATTTTCAATGAAATATGTCTAGCGGGCCTTTTTCCCTCATTTTCAGTGTAACATATTGGAATTCCACATGAGACTAACTTTGTAATCCAAAAGTATCAACTTTCTTTATGTGTTTTCAAATTAAACCATTTTGTGATTGCGCCATTACCGATATTTTTTTTACGTTCCCCAACAGACTGCCCCCAGGTTGAGGTTGAGAACCGCTGGAATTAGAAATAAAAAAAAAATAGTATCTGGGACAACACCTGTCTCAACTCCGTAATCAAAGGGTTAATGAAGATTTTTTTCAATATTAATGTGTATTTCTATACAATAAAGTGTTTTTTCTGAATTATTTAACCCCCCCCCCCTACCCCTCCTCTTGTTTAGCATAATATTTAGTTTACGGGGACGAGGTGATAGTGGCAATTTTGTGTAATTTTACAAAAACATTAATTTAAAGCATTATTTTAAATGAGACTAAATAGTAGTTTTTCTTTGACGCAAAGTTTATTTTATTTCAGATTGGATTGATATTTTATTCTTGTTTAACGTTCCATTTCAAGGTTATTTAAAAGTTGCACGGTTAGGTAAATGTCATACACCTTTAAAAATACCCTCTTTCCTTCGGGTTTCTACTCGTTCTCACTTCTTTTAAATTCACAGGCAAAATTTTATGAATACCATTTTTGTTCTTCTGCTTTCATAATACCACAGGAATGCAGCCATTTTCTCGATTAAACACAAGTTTATTTAACAGACGAAACATCACAGCAAAACATGAAGGACACACATAAATATATAAAGAGGAATATTTGTAGTAGCAGCAGTAGTTATAATAATCTTATCAGTTCTATCACCAACTATATTTTATTTCATAACATGCCCATCGCTCGCATTGTCTTAACACCTTGGCCTCCCGCCAAACTCTACTACCTTCTCCGTCACTCCGCAGCAGAAGAGAGAAAAAGAAAGGGTTGCCATAAACCTGACGTCACCGGCATGACACCCTCCCCCCACCTAAGATTGCAAAAGGGGTATGCCACATTTGCGATCTGAAATCCAGAATGGTGACGTCACTACACTTCATCCTCTAACAGTAAACTACTAATGAATATTAATAAACTACAATATATATTAAAAGAAATACAAAAAAAAAAATACTTATAACCTCTCTGGAAAATTTCTGAAACTCCTGCTAGCTACTGCAATATAAAAATACAATTAATGTTTCATAATATATAATACTAAATACAAATAACAAATGAGGAACAGAATGCAAATTAATATGAAATACAATTTCAGCTGCAGCATACACAAAGGTGAACTATCAAAAGTTTTTCTTAAAAGTCATTAATTGTTCATAAAAAGTTAACAGTCAATTTATTAGTCTGTGGTTTCCAGTCTCGACAGTGCATCCGCATTCGTCAACTTTGCACCAGGACAATGTGAAATAATGATGTCATACTTCTGCAAAGCCAGTGCCCATCGCTGCAGTTTGGAAGTTTGGGGAGCATTTTTGGTGATAAAAGTCAGTGGGTTGTGATCGGTGATAAGTTCCACGGGTGAACCAAAAATCTAAGTTTCGAACTTCTTTAGACTCCAGATAACCGCATAGGCCTCCCGTTCAATGGTCGGCCAAGCCTGTTGAGTTTTGGTGAGCTTTTGACTGCCATAACTGACTGGATATAGTCTCTCATCTTTCTGTTGAGATAGACATGCACCGATGCCTATTGCAGATGCGTCACATTGAATGGTGAATGGTAACCCTATCACAGGGGTATAAAGACTAGGTGCCTCAACGAGACCCCTCTTTAGTTCGTTGAATGCTTTATCATGTTCCTCCAACCAGCACAATTTCTCGGGACTGTTCTTTTTAGTAAGTTCTGTCAGAGGGTATGCTGTTTCAGCATACTTAGGCAGGTAATCGCGGTAGTAATTGCACAATCCGAGGATACTCTTAAGTTGTTTTTTGGTCTGTGGGACAGCTAATTTTCGGATGGCTTCCACTTTGTCTGGGTCGGTTCGATGGCTGCCGGACCCGATGACATATCCTAAATACTTTATCTGGTTTTTCGCAAAGGCGCACTTCTTCAAGTTCACTGAGAACCGTAATTCTCGAAGTTTGGAAAATATCGTGTCAAGGTGCGTCACATGTTCAGACCACGTTTCCGCAAAAACAGCTATATCATCTATATACGCTCCAGCAAAGTTCCTGTATTTTGAAAGTGCTTTATTTATTTCTCTTTGAAAGGTCGCAGCTGCGTTCCGGAGCCCAAAGGCCATCAATTTGAAGCGATATTGAGCCCTGTGAGTCTTAAAAAGTGCCAAACCCTGGCTTTCTGCTTCCAGTGGTATGGCCCAATATAAATGCACTCCAATATGCGCCACAGTAATGTAAAAGTATCCTAATTTTATATACCCAGTATTTCAACACTGTATTATATCTTAAAAAACTCACTTAAAAAAACCTAAAATATATTAACAGGAATATTTAAATAAAACATAACATAACCTACAAAAAATTTATTTCATAATGAAAGTAGGAAACAGTAACTCACATTATTGAAGATACCAAAATCTTTTAACATCACTTAAAATCTGTGAAAATCATGAAACTAGGAATGATTAGTTCAATGTTAGTTCGTAAGTTCCATGGTGAAAATGGATCCCCCTGTCCTTCACATAAACTCAGTCCGCCAAGTACGAACATTATATCTCCATCGAATACTATCACTAAAATACAACTTCATTTCGTGCACATTCTTACAAAACACCTTTTGCAAAATACTTTTCACTTGAAAAAAATTTACAGCTTCTTGTTCTATTTTCGGCAATTCCCAAATTTTCATGATTATAAAATGAAGCCTAGTAACACAAGCATATTCCAACAACACAACAACATTTCAATCATGTTGCCGGAAATGAATTCCAGGAAACCCGTGCGAAATGAATGATGGGGAAAGGTTATACAATTCAAATAAGGCCAAACGAAACAGCACTTGGACACTTATCAGTGACGCCCGACAAACAGAGTAGAACACTAAATTGTATAATAAGATAATTAGAATTCCACAAATAAAAAAATATATATTTTCTGAAACTACCGGTTTAAAATGCTTTTCTTTCAGTTAAACTTATTTAAAAGGATCAGCGTCGTGTAGAAGAGCAACATTTCTTGTGTACATTTTACCAAACCCGTGGAATGGAAGGTCAATGATCACAAAATAACATTTATTTTATTTTATTGTGTTGCCATTTTTTTACGGGCGTATAATTGAGGTCCGCATAAATTGTTTTTATAAACAACTACACCCACATAAACAATTTCTGGTAAAATTGGTTAAATATGCACTTATGGCGACCTTTCTAGTTAGATTCATCAGTTTTTAAGCAGTTTTACACACGAATTTCGAATTATAGTGTTTAACTACAATTCACACAATAACAATTGTTGTATAATTTAAAACTCATACCATAAAAATTACAGAAAATACATTTAAAGATTTATTTAACAATCTCATGTATCGCGGTTGTTAATTAAATGTAACGCTTTAAGAAATCGGCGACTGGCATGCTCCAGCTGCCGATGGCATCTTTGAAAGATTAATACAGTTGAACTTCGTTAACGCTAACACTCCCGGACTCAAGGGGGAACTTTTTCTGTTCGTGTTATCCGAACTTAAATACATTACATACAACTGGACGAAGCAATCGGAAACAGTTCGTGCTAAAAGTAATTCGCCTTAAGCGTTTTCGTGTTAACAAGGTTTGACTGTATTATAAATTTCATCGTGTACATTATCATAATTAGTGATGGGCAAAATAAGTTACTTTGATAATCGAATGATTTTAAGTAATCAAATAATCTTAAAAAGGTTGCAAAGTGTAGATGACAATCATCCTTATAATTAATTCTCATTCAGCGTTCTCAGATCTAATATAAAAAATAGGTAAAATAGCATAGCCGGATAAACATGGACAACATGCCTTACAATTAATTTCCCTATTCTTTTTCCCAGATGTGTCTGCCTATCAGATAATAATTTTCGCCAATTATCACCATATAAATACTAATATTTTATGAAATGAAAAGGTTTTTTCCGATTTTTATAAAAAGAATTTTTTCAAAAATTACTGGACCAAATTTCATGTTATTAACACAGGTTATAGAGATACTAAAGACGCATAAATTGTTTTTTTTTGTACAATTTTATGTTAATAAAAACTGTGTGAAATAACGATAAGAAAACTTTTACAAATAAAAAATCATATTTCATTTTTAAAGAAAATCACCACTTTTTGTCAAAAATTCCTCATACATATACCCGTATATATATATATATATATATATATATGCCGAAATTGTGTGATGGGCACCCCATATAAATGTTTACAACTACAAGTATATGTATAAAGTACATAAAAATCATTGAAAGGCGGTGTTTGAGGCGGAGCTACTCAAACTCGACATAAGAAGAATGTTGTCTGTTTCTATGGCAAAAATTTTCTTCTGTAGTGTTGTCTCCGACACCAACGCAATTTTCGATTTCGAAGCAGTATCGACAGCGTCGAAAATTATGTTCTATATGTTTATTTCAATCTTAAATAAAACAATTAACACTTTGTCGTCTGACTTTATTCAAAGAAGTCTCCGAATGTCGCATTTGTGTAGCTCCACCCGAAATACCGCATTCATATGATTTTTGTGTATTTTTACACATATATTTAAAAGTATTTATAAGTGATGCCTACCACATCATTTCGGCATTTATATATATTATACGGACACACATGTGAATTTTTGAGAAAAAGATTGTGATTTTCGTGTAAATATAAGATATGATTTTTATTTATTGATTTTTTTAAATCGTTATTTCACACAGTTTTGACTAAAAGAAACTTATTGAAAAATTCCCAGGTATGCGTCTTTAGTATCTCTATAACCTACGTTAATAGCATGAAATTCGGCGGAGTAGTTTTTGAGAAAATCGGTTTTTATAAAAAAAGAAAAAGCCTTTTTTATCGCATTAAATATCAATATTTATAAGGTGATATAACAGGCGAAATTTATTGTCAGATAGCCAGTCACATCATGGGAAAGGTTCAGGAAAATTGATTGAAAGGTATGTTGCCCATGCTTAACCGGTTATGTCTTTCAGAAGATTAACATATCTTCAGGATTTAGGAAACATTTCCTTAAATCTAGTGGAATTTTGGAAAAGAACGGTAAACTCTCCTAAAATTATGGCAAAAAAAGCATTTTTAAACCGCTTTCAACAGAAAACCAAATAACTCAAAACAACACAGGTGACTTTTTTTTTTTTTTTTTTTTTTTAATTATTATTATTTATGTAGCAATCGTTCAATTCTTCTTTAGTTAATCTTAGGCTGATAACAGTTTGTTGGATGTAGTCATTTAAAGGAATAATCATGGCATAGACGCCACTGAAACAAATTTGATTGTTTCCTTTCTTTTTTTTTTTTCTTTTACTTAAAGTCATTCATAATTTTACTTTGAAAACAATTTTTACAAAATGAATCTCGTCCACCATAATATTTACAGATCGTCAAATGAATTTTTGGGAACACCTTCTAAGCATGTCAACGCACATTGCTTCGACAATTTTAACTTTTCCTCTTTGAAATGAATTTTCAGAAACTGTTTCTTAAACCAATTGGGATTTCGTTGATTGCAATTAAAATAAATGATTGTAAAAAGAAAGTGTAATTGTATAATACAGGATTATTGAGAAAAAAAAATTAAAAAGTTATATAAATAAGCTTTCTTGGTTGGTAGAAAACGCTTAGAAAAGTTTTTTTTTTTTTTTTAATAAATTCTAAATTAATTGTTTATTGTGTTTTTTTTTTTTTTGCTATCATAAGACTGTAAAAAACTGATTTTTTTTTTTTTTTTTTTTTTAATAAATATAAATTTTGGGTTGCTCGGAAAGTTCTTTTTGTTTAGGAAAGTTGACCATAACTAGAAAATTCTATCATTTAATTATTAGAAATTAATTCCGATATCTAATCACTAATAATTGACGGGCATAATTTTCCGGTGCGAATTGGTTTTCCCAAATGGAAGGGACTTTCCTGGTTTATCTCTCCCTTTGTTAAACCAGATTCAGTTAAATCAATTGAGAGTGCTGAGGACTCGTTTGTACAAGTATTTTCATCATTATTAACTTCTAATGTACTTGTAAAGAAATCTAAGCTCATACCTCTATCTTTCATAAAATCAACCCCGACAATACAATGCGCCTTTAGACCATCTAATACCAAAAATTGCCAATTAGCTTTAACTGGCCGTATTTCCACATCTAAATCCACTAGACCTTTTATACTACACTGTATCCCCTGAGCCGACTGAACTACTAAATTAGCATGCCGCAACCTTTTATACGAAAAATATTTCTTATAAACGTCAAAAAATATAAAACTCTTGTCCGCGCCTGTATCCAGAACACTTTTCAGCACTATTCCACTCAAAACAATTAATAATTCAGGTAATTCGACTGGGTTAACCACTATTGTATTTAAGTCAATTACAGAAGGCTTTGAAGAATTAACCTGTGACTGCTGACCTTCCGCACAACATCCACCTACCAGTTTAAACCCACCTGACGATTCTGAACACCACAAGACCTTTCCTCCTTACGCTTAACGAAGTTTTCACCAACCATTAACTGCCTAACCCTGGATGAGTTGGCATTCCTTGGATTAACCTTGTTCCGTCTATCCGAACCATTATTTCTAGTGCTCACCCCCTCATTTCTTCTTAAACCACCATTATAATTCTGACCATTATATCTTAAACCACCATTATTATTTCTAAACTTCTGACTATTTCCATAAATAGCTTGACCACGAACATTATTTTCAGGCCTTCTGTTACTACCCTTAAACTCATTACCATAATTTCTGGACCTATTGACAACTCTATCCCCCTCATTAAATTCCCGTGTGGTTCTCAGTCTATGGTGATTAGCCTCATGTCGCGCCTCATATTTTAATAACAGTTGGTAAAGTTCCGCCGCATTCGCCGGGGTACGTAGTTCAACATAATCTTGAATCGATACAGAAAAGAGGGGAAGAATAACATCTAGTACCTCCGTATGAGTAAGATCAAGTTCCAATTAATTTTTAATTTCAATCTTTCGTAGAAAGAAGCCGGATGCTTTTTCATAGATGGATTACGTTCGTTGAGGAAGGCTTTCAGTAACTCTGTACTAGTTTGCTCAAATCTTTTGGCGTCATCAGTCACCAAAAAGCGTCCTATATTCTCCAACCGAAGCAAGGCTTCCCCCTTTAATGAACATTTGAGCACTAAATATTTATTTTTGTCAGGGATATTGTTGAAGGCAATGTAATCCTGTAATTTATTGAGAAACTCAGTGACATCAGAATTGCCTGAAAAGTATACACAAGGGACAATTTCTCTCGGATGTGGGCATTCGTTAGAGGCACCGTCAGTTGAACTGACAAAGTTACCTAAACTTTGGGAAGTTGGGCGCCATTTGTAACGGCCATCATTAAGTACCAGGCCGAGCGGTAGAGCAAAGTGAGAACAAAAAAGTTCAGGTTTAAACTAAAACCAGTTTACTAAGTCTAATCGGCAGGGAGGTTGAGCGAGAACTACTCGTTTTACATAACTTTAACCAAAAAAAACTTAGCCTTCGACTTGAAGCGGTGTAAAAATAAAGTGATATCCAATAAGTAAAATAGAATATATACGGAAAAAATATCGTTCGCAGTCCGTCGACAGCGGAGAAATCAGGGTGCAAATAAAGATAAATCAAATCCACGTTTAAACCTGGTGAGCTCTGATACAGGCATACACCAGTTCAACAGGTGCGTAAAGCTATGCAGCTTAATCTTAGCTCCCACGTACTGCTTATAGGTACCGATGCCAAGTACCACTCTAAAAGAAAATTCACCGTTTATATATCCGCAGTATCGATTGACCAGCTACAATAATTTGCATAAATATCGAAGGAAAAAAGCAACTCACAATTTCCGAGATTCACACATCCATCGAAGGTTAGAGAAAAGAGAGCATTGATAAACTTTTACGCACATGGACGGTTATTGGACAAAAATTACGATCGCATTCAAAACATCGCCTACTCACGTGACGAGAGTAGTCGACCTGTCACAATGGTTTCGGCAGATTTTCTTTTATTGTTGTAACCATTAATCCTATTATATGCTTATCACTATATATTTATATTCGCCAACGTCAAATTCTCGCCAAACTTGGCGACAATTGGAGAAATATTGCCAAATTTGGCGACCAAAATAGATTGCCATAAATGAAGCCAACTTGGTTGGAGAGGACTAATTTGGCGATATTCTCCTTCAAATTCAATGTTGACGAGAACTGGGATTGAATCTTTTTTAATTAGGTTCCACGCATTTTACCTTCTGTTTTCGAGTAAAATTAGCTAAAATCGTAAAACCAAGGAATAGGGAGGCTATCTGTTTCTCTCGGTTCAGGCCAGAAGGACTTTTCGTAGTTTAGTATACATCAGTTGATTGCATCCCGGTAACCCGACGATTCGCAAGCAGCTGACGTACAACAGAATGACGAAAAATACTGATTTTATTGACGATGTGATAGCAAATTTTGAAGTATTAACATGACTGAGATAGAAGAAAGTTTTGGGATTGGCACATCCGACTAGTTTTTTAAAATTAAACGGTCAAATCCTATAAATTTACGTCATGGAAGCAGGGCCAAAACTAAGAAGGGGCAGAGGGGGCATGTGCTCCTGGCGCCAGAACCGAAGGCGGAGGGGGTGCTAAAGGAACATTTGGTTTGTCGTTTGATACAAAAATATATATATATGAAATTTGGGTAAAAATGTTTTTCAGCTGGAAAATCCAAAAAAAGAACTGAAATTGATCGAGACACTAAACACTACGAAATGGAAAATTCCCAAAATATAATACTTAGTTAAAACTTAAAAGCTTTTTTGTTTTTGATTTTGGCCCCTATTATAATTTTGATAATTAGCGTTAGGTTCAGGAAAGAATCTAGTTATATTAGTCTATTAATAGGAAGAGATAGTTTCATGAAATGGGCTTTTATTTATATTTTACGGTATTGGAATCCATTGTTATATGCACAGAAAATCCAGGTTTTTCAGTTCTTAAGACTCAGTTCTTGTGATTCATATCACTATGACGTTAAACGCCTGCTCAACTGCGATGTAATATTACAACTACAGTAAAATTGTGAAAGGAAATCTGTGTATAACAGAATCCTATCTAAATGAAAAGTTTACATGGTCCTAACAGAAAGAATAACAGCAATTCTATTTGCTAAGACGAAAACCTTTATAAAGCGGATTTTTTTTCCAGTTCATTTTTATTCTGGTTTCACAGGTTTTATAAATATTTGACAAAATTGATTGCATAGTGCACTATTATGTATTTTATGATTACATATTTTCAATTTAAAAATAATTCGGTTATTAGAAACTTAGTAAAATTATCTTTGTAAATTTACTTTGCAGAGGAGGGGGGTGTGTGCCAAAATACACGTTTGCCTCCTGTGAAAAAAAAAGCTAGTTTCGTCCCTGCATGGAAGTATAGTTTTGGAATACTGGTGTAAAAGAACAGGTTTTGCCTACAATCTCTCCTGCCAGGCTTTCCCTACTTTTAATTGGATAATTTTACAGTGTACATTGAGGCCATCGGCGCACAACACAAAAATTTGCCTCGGCACATTTTGGTCACGGTGCTATAGGGTTTAGGGTTAATGTAACATTTGAATATTTCTTATAAAAAATAATGCTTACAAAATTATTAATATAAATTCAGTGATTCTTACAAATGACTTTTAAATTATCTTTAAAATCTTAAAATCTATTTTATGCTGAACAACTTGATTCACCTGAATGTGTGATATTTTATTCCTGGCTTGAAAATATTGAGCATAAACCTTGTTTCATTTTTGCTATATGTAATTAACCTCTATAATTAAGTCAAGAATATCATCCATTTTTTCTTAGAGGAAATTCACATTTTATTGATATTTATCGCTTCTAGCCTCCAGTTTATTTTCTCATAATAATTAAATTGTTGTATCGATGCTTCAGTTGCTTATTATTCTTTTCTAAATTTCATTATACTGTTAATTTCATAGGGATTCAGTAGCCTAAAATTATCGTCTTTTGATAAATACTCTGATTAGGTAACAGTCTGAAATTTTTGTTTTTTCTCCTTATTCAGTAGCCTAAAATTATCGTCTTTTGATAAATACTCTGATTAGGTAACAGTCTGATTTTTTTATTTTTTCTCCTTTTTATTTTTACAGTGTCCATTTATTGAAAGAATGTATTTTATTCCAAAATTCTTTCTTATTTTCTCATTAATCTTTATTCAAAATTAGCTTTAATTGTGAGCATTTTAATATAGTTTCAGCAATAACTTAAACATTTTTATACAGAATCTGTCAAAAAAGAAAGGCTGTAGAACTATTAAATTATATTTGGTGGAGTGAGGAGATCTCCAGGAAAAGAAAATATAATATATACAATTCTATTGTAAAGAGCATATTGTTATATGGAGCAGAGGGATGGAGAATTATGGAGACAGAAAGAAAGAAATTAGCAGCAGTGGAAATGGATGCTCTAAGAAGATCATGCAGGATATCAAGAATAGAAAGAATAAGAAATGAAAGAATCAAAGAAATGATGAAAATAAAGGGAACCATATTAGACGTTCTCCAAAAGAATCAATTAATCTGGTATGGTCATGTTAAAAGAATGAGTGTCGAGAGACTACCCAAAATCGCATCTAATTATAGAACAAATCAAAAGAGGAAACGAGGAAGACCACGAAAGACCTGGAAGGATGGTATAAAAAAGCCATGAGGGATAGGGATTTGGAGGAGGAATGGACCCTTGACCGGAAGAAATGGAGTGGTCTCTTGTATATTTTTCGGATGGTGGCACCTGACACCATAAACCGAGTTTATATGTATATTAAAAATCTTAGGGTATATGTTACGCTAAACATTTAGTTTCGAATGAATCTGTGATACTTCATCCCTGTATTAAAATGACAAAGCAAAATTTATTTTCTGTTGTCACTAAATGTAATTACTTAGTGAGAACAGCGATCGATGAGAAATGTTATCGGCTCTCAAACTTTGGCATATAGGGCTATTAACCCCTTGGAGGGCAAGCACGTGGTCTAAAAATGCTAAGTTTTGCGATGTTTTGACACCGGTAATTTTAAGTTATGAATTTTTACCTTCTCGATCTGCAAAAAACAATAATAAATATTTTTATTTAATAATACTGGTGGCAAAGTTATATATTAAAAAGTGGTATATATTATATACCGGTGCCCCTCAAGGGGTTAAAATGTACCCTGTCTCAATGCTCAGATGCGAGCTTCACCAAAAGTGGTTTATTTGTAAATACCTAAACGAACGAAAAAAAACGAAAAAACGAAAGAGAAAATAAAAGTTAATATTAAGTCACGAATATATCATCCCTTTTTTTCATTGAAGATTCATATTTATCACTTTTAGCTTCAGTTTATATGCTCACAGGGTGAGTGCACCAGTAATTAACCAGTGAGACACAAAACTCTAGAAAAGAAAAATTAATGCACTGATAAATGTCAATTTTGATCAAGTATACCAACTAAAATTCACGTATCTGTGCATACCAACCAAAATTAGCATATCCGTGCATTATTTTTTGTTTTTTTCAGTTTTATTTTTCTAGCCAATTACTAGCGCTTGTTCAATTTTTGGTGCACTCACATTAATTACATTTTTTGTATCGATGCTTTAGTTGATTGTTATTATTATTTTCTAAATTTCATTTCACTTTTAATTTCATAAAAATTCAGGAGCTTAAAGTTTTTATCATTTGATAAATACTCTGAATAGGATACGGTTTACGATTTTTATCACTTCTTCTTTCTTATTTTACTTTCCTCACACATTATACAAAAGTACAAAACTCCCACTAATCTTCCGTAATATGTGTATTAATTTGACCCAGTTTAACAACGTTTCGAACCAGATTTTTTTTTTTTTTTTTTTTTTTTTTTTTTTTTTTTTTTATGAATCTGCATTTATTTCATTTCAGGTTTCTACGTGAAATTTATTTGTGGAATAAATTTAGTTTCATTTCTTAAAAAAAATTCAGGTATGAAACGTGTTAAGCCTGGGTTAAATTAACGCACATATTGCGGAAGATTAGTGGGAGCTTGGCACTTTTGATAATATAAGAAAGTACTGTAATCGTGATTTGCATGAGTGAACCATTTACTTGATGTCAATGGAGTGAACACGATAACGCCCAAATGGTACTTTTGATTGAGCTCTCATTCGACGAATGTGTATAAATTTTCGTAAAAATCAGCAGGACTGGCGTTTTTTTTTATATTTAATCCAGGGTTCGTACGGAGTCCTGGAATTTTCAGGAAAGTTACCAGTATTTTCTTATAAAAAACTCGGCTTATATAATCGCGAGATTGTATAAGGCGAGTTTCTATATAACAAAATACTGGTAGTTTACCTGAAAATTCCAGAACCCAGTACGAACCCTGGATTAAATAAAAATTGTGATTGGATTAAATGTAAAATATAAATTAGATTAAATATAAAATATAAATTGGATTAAACATAAATATATCTTACACATCATCATACACTTACACTATGATATTGTCAAGAGAAATCTACCGCAAAGAAATTTTTTTTGTAAATAGCGGTATGATTAACAGGGTTTGTACAGGGTCGTGAAATTTTCAGGAAAGTTACCAATATTTTCTTATAAAAAACTCGGCTTACTTAATCGTGCGATTATATAAGGCGAGTTTCTATATAACGAAATACTAGTAGTTTACCTAAAAATTCCAGGACCCCGTGCGAACCTATTAATCGTACCGCTATTTACAAAAAAAAAAAATGTCGTTGCGGTAGATTTCTCTTGAAAATGTCATAGTGTAAGTGTATGGCAGATATTATATTTTTAAAAGTGGTACAAATAGAATAAAAAGAAATAGAATGCTTCTTTGTTATAGCGGTCCCCACTATTACGATTATGCCACGATTGCAGTTATTTTTTTGCCAAGATCATCGCAAAACTTATATATTCATCATGCATACGATATTACTTACGTCGTATATGTCATATATACGTTTCATATATACGTAAATGTTGGAAAATCACCAAAGAAATCTGTCAGAGTATAAGTCAATCTCTCTACCTCTCTCTTTCAAGGTAAGGTCCATGGCTCCATTGTTTTGTAAAAGAATATTTGAATTTTCCATAATCGAAATCCATGCCAAGTTCATGTATTTTAGACGAAATTCGTTTATATTTCTTTGAGATAGGCATGCAGCCATTAAAAGGCAAAAGTACTCCTACGAGCAATACAGTTAAAAACAAAGGGTTTTTTTCAAACTTTGACATACAATGTGATGTAATCCATTCTTTCTTCAATCATCACAAATAAATTTTGTTAAGATTTCACAGATAATTAAAAAACAAAATTATAGCTTTACGATACAACGATTACAAGAAACATCTAGGTACTACTTACAAATTAGGTACTTAGAACAAAGAAACTAGATACTTACAAAACTTTACGGTAATATGACATAACGGTACGGAACTCTTAGGGTGGGAATCCTACTCCCACTTGTCCTGTTTCATTTTTAAATAAATATACTCTGATTAAACCTTACTTTGCATATTTCATCATTTCGTATTTCTTCTTTTTGTATTCTTGAACCTATCAATAAAACATCCGAGTGCTATATACGATTTTGAAAATCTAAATGGAAATAATTTGCCATCGTTAACTATTTTTAGAAACGTATTTTATTCCAAATGTGTCCTTATATTCTCTTTTTATTATTATTATTCAAAGTTAACTTTAATTCTGAGTACTTTAATATAATTTAAACAATTCAAAATATATACCGGGTGAACCAAAAGTTCGTTAAAACTTTGAAAATTCATAAAAAAGGAAGAAATTATGATAAAGAAGTGCGATTTGCAAGAAAGTGCTCACAAGGTAGTCGGATTTTTTTTAGCAACAAAACAATTTTTAGTTAAAAATGTCACTGGTAGAGGGCGCTAACGACCCGCAACACTATGAACAGGACAACAGTACGTTTCGTCCATTTACTCTTGCAATAACAATTGTTCAACATGACCTCCAGAACATTGTACGACACAACTAAGGTGACTCACAATGCCCGTTACAGCTGAATGCAACATGTCGGAATGAATTGCAGAAATTCTCCGTTCAAATAGAACAACTTCACCAACAACGATCGATTGGGTAATGATAACATTCTGAAAGCGAATGAGAAATCCTCGTGTATCCCGGTCTTTTATTGCAGGATTAATTCGCATAATTCTCATGAATCTCTCTCATGTTAGCGCCATCTACAGGTGACTTTTTTAACTAAAATTTTTTTTTGCTGCTAAAAAAATCTGACTACCTTGTGAGCCCATTCTTGCAAACCGCACTTCTTTATCATAATTTCTTCCATTTTTATGAATTTTTAATGTTTTAACGAACTTTTGGTTCACCCGGTATATATATTTTTTACTTAAAATCATACAGTTTATTTTATGTTAAACAATTAGCTTCGCATGAATTTGTAATACTTCATTCCTGCATTAAAATTACTTAGCAAAACATATTTTGTGCTGTTACTAAAGTATAATCAATCTTTATAATTAGTTCAAGAAAATCATGATTTTTCCCCCTAAGGGTTATCTTCGAAGAAGCCCACATTTTATTGATATTTGTCGCTTCTAGTTTCCATGTTCTTTTTTCTCATAAATAATTAAATTGCTGCGTCGATACTTTACTTGCTTGTTATTCTTTTCAAATTTCGTTACATTGTTATTTTCATTCACGTTCAGTAGCATAAAAATATCTTTTTCTAATAAGTACTCTGATTAGATTACAATTTGTATTTTTTATTAATTCGCTTTCTCTCTCTTTTCTTTTTATCCGATCATTAAAACATATCTGGGTTATACACTAATATTGAAAATCTTGATTTAAATGAAAATAACGTCCTGTAGTAAAAGAATTTTAAGAATGCATTTTACTTTAAATTTAATCCTTATTTTCTCTTTAATATTTATTTTAAATCCAAAGTTTACTTTACATAATTGTTGGTACTTTAACATAGTTTCAGTAATAACTTAAAACGTCTCAAAATAACTTTAAAATGTTAGGGTTTATTATATGCTAAACAATTAATTTCACATGAATTTGTGATACTTCTATCCTGTGTTAAAATTGCTAAGCTTTTCTACACTTTACTTAACTTTTTCTGCTGTTACTAAGTGTAATTAACTTCTGTATATCACGTTTTTTCCTCTAATGGAAAAAAGTGGAAGAAAAAGCTCAAATTTTATTCATATTTGTTGCTTCTAATTTGCCTATTTTTTTTCCTTATAAATAATTAAATTGTTGATTTCTTGATTTAGTTACGAATTATTATTTTATAAATTTCATTACACTGTTAATTTCATTAGCATTCAGTAGCGTAAAAATATCGTCTTTGATAAATACTCTGATTACATTACATTTTACGCTTTTTATCACTTTTTTCTTCTTTTTTTTAATTTTTCAATTTTAAATAATTTCCCAAGGAGAAAGTATATTGAAAAGGAAATTTTAAGAAAACTTTAACGCAGTCGTTGGGAGTTTTAAAACCCTTTATCTATTGCTTTTGATCTACTGCAAATTTTTTATGTGCATTTTTTTTTCAATTACTACAATGAAAATTAAAGGATACAGATAAACAAAATACTTACCTGTGAGAAATTTAATTCGTTAGAGCTAATTAATTAAAGCGGTACTTTAAAGTACCGTTAGTGCACTATGCCTAAAATATTCTCGTAATAGAAAAACCCACATGATATTTCAAATAAAGTTTAAACTCTTAAAAATGCTAAATAACAAGAAGACACTCATAAGTTAACAATACAAAAATATTAAATTGGCATAATTTTATTTTACACATTAAAAATGAGTAAAAATTCAAATTTAATGGTATTCAAAAAAACATTTTTTTTTCTCATTTACTCACAAAAATGTATTGCAAGTTGAACATTTTGAATGAGGTTTCGATTGAATATTCTGGAGAGCACAAAATTCACAACGACCCTGATTTGATACAAAAGTTGGCCAATGGCATTCTATATTTTCCAATCGAATATCATTTGAAACAGACAAGTTCCCTTTCCCTTTCTTTCTTGCACAGAAAATGTTTTCGTCTCCATTAGATTTAGGTCTCTCCTTTCGCTTCTGTTGAGGTTTCGATTTTGAAAGCAGTCCGTTAGTTATGCAATGCCTATATTCCAGGGACGACATGTTCTCTCGTATCTCCACATATGCAATATATTTACATACGCCATTTCTAGCATAGTAAAAAAGAGCCGGTGCCTTCACTTTTTCGATTTCCTGTTTCTATCATATATTGCACGCAACATATCAGCTTTATTAATGTAACCCATGTGTCCATTGTAATCTTTCAGGAGAATGGGTGCTGTGACTAAAATTTTAGTACCTTCTTTGAGACATCGTTATACTGTGCATGTATCATTTCCATGATAATTGGAAAGAAAATATACCGACCGGTTATCTTTCCACTTAACGATTTATATCCCTTGAACGGATGTTTGATAATCAAAGTCCCTCTTTTGAACTTCTTATCATCTGTGACTATGAGTTCGGGCAACCCAACTCTATCAGAGCGAACTGTGCCGACAGCATATATGTTTTTTTGTTGTTTTTAAATATTCAAATAACGGTATCGAAGAGAACAAATTGTCCATGATTATGATGTGATTTTTATTACCTAAAAAAATTTGTCATTTCATCAACAACGCTACCACCCAGTCCAAACTCTCTCTTTGAGCTATCACTGTCTCTTTGTTTTCCTTGATATACATCGAACGCATATATATACCCGAACATGTCTGCTCGACACCAGAGTTTGAACCCACGTTTCATAGGTTTCTTTGGATTGTACACTGCTTCAGTTTTGACCTGCCTTTGAAAAGCACCATGCTTTCATCAATAAATTTAACTTGTACCCAACCTAAATTTCTTAAGATTTTCATTCAAACGTGAGATAAAGGGTCTCAGCTTGTACTTTTTAGTCTTGTTATTTGCCGGTGAAGATAATTCGTCATTGAGATGAATATTTGACAATATTTGAAAATTTCGATCTCGTATCAGCGTTTGGAGGACCACATTCACTGAAGTATCGATATCTAAAGACCAATACAAATGAGTTCTAGGCAATCTGTGATAGCCAAAAAGAAACTGTAAAAGTAACTGTAAAACCATATATCTCATCCATAGTTACTGGCGTAATAGACTTTTGGTTTTGGATGATATATAGATTAGTCCAGGGGTGCAAAAATCTAGTCGCCAACGGGCTGATTCCCACCAATAAATTTTATTAGTATTCTTCGTCAAATTTTCTTAGTATACTTCGCCTAAATTTTATCAGTATTCTTATTAGGCGAAGAATACTAAACATTTAGTGGTGGGAATCGGCCCATTGGCGCCTAGATTTTTGCAACCCTGGATTAGTCTGAAAGACTATATTTTCAACAATGCCTTTATCAATGAAATTCAAAAAGAATTCGGTTGGTGTAACCGAAGATTCAAAGAGGGTATCCACAAATCCATATTTTAGCGAAAAAATGGGAACTAGGGTCAGGACATCTCTTTTTTTTCATCGTCTATCTACTTGTTTTTTACTGCAACCTGGGGTAGGCACTGTTGGTTTTTCAGGACTTAGTTCATGATCTTCCTATTCACTGCACCCAGGCCAGAGTCTTGTTCAGTTACTGCATCATCATCTTCAGAATCTGACACAAATTGCAGCAGTGCATTAGCTGGAACTTCTTCATCTGATAAATCTTCTGTTGCTGCATCATTGTTTTCTGATGGTAGGTTGTCCAATAAATCCAAAGCTTCTTGAACGGCAAGATTTTTCTTTCGGGGCATCCTTAGAAAAAGAAAAAATACAGTTCATGTCCCTTCAAAACCTTCCATGAATTATTGTTACGTCACAGTGAGATTAATACAGTTTATTTTTGAATTCAGAATTAAAATTTGATCAATACAAGAACTTATATTTTTGACAACGTTAGTAAAGATAAAAGAAAAAAATAAAGAAACAGAAAAAAATACCAGAAAAAACATTACTACACTGCAATTTAGTAATTACATTATAAAGTAGCTGAAAACGATAGATAACTACACAGACAAAAAGTAAACAAGAAGTTTTCCTCCAACACCCAGTGTACTGGCGGTACTTATAAGTACCGCTGAGTAATTCAATTGTTAAATCAATTACATACACCGTTCACTTAAAATAGCTAGTAAAATTGTATTCTAAGATCATAATGAACACATAAATAATCCAACACTTATCTTGCGGCCTTTCTATGTTTGCAGCAATAAAAAGAAATGTGACAATCCGTACGAAATGGCGGCACAAAACACATAGGCTGTTTCAAAGTTAGCCTCCTAAGTACCGTCAATAGATAAAGGGTTAACAAGAAAATATGTTCTTATATCTAAAAAAAAATAAAAAATTGTAACATGTCACCAATAGCTCAATGTTTAAACTTTAACTTTTATTGTTAGTTTTTCGAACTACAGAGTGGCAACAACCTTAAAATTATAATCTAAACCAAGACCCCCTTCTATTACCTTATAATGTCATCAGATACAATTACATCAAAAAATGATCGAAAAATATTTTTCACGTACGGAAACAGAAAAAATCTGGTTCTCTTTCGTGCTACAAACGCAATTCAGACCATTATGGTGCTCCACGTCAGCAACCATCAGACAGTAATGCTATATTGGAAAAAAAATTATTCAAAATATCTACCACTATTTCAGAATAGTAATCTTCGCTTTATTGAATGACAGACATTGGCTGATTAGATAGAGCAAATATTACTTGACGAAACAAATGGTAGATATCTTTGAATAAAAAAAAATTACCAATCTAACAATAATGCCATCAGAAAACAATATGTGTATCAAACCGTTGCCTGTCTCTGAAGAACACAATACCCTATTTTTCGTATTTCGGTTACAGTGATCTCAAGCCTAATTAATACCGGTCCTCCTCCACAAATAATAATAGTAATCTTTTTTTAGCAATCTTGAATCAAAAACATTTAAAAACGTATAGGGGTGACTGGGGATCTTTGACTAACTTTTTAATAAAATGTTGTTTTTTTGTGTTTCACATACAATATCATATCATCTTGTATTCCATCTTTTTTACTGTGTCAAAATTCTGAAAAGGCATCAAATTATTATTATTATTATTATTATTATTATTATTATTATTATTATTATTATTATTATTATTATCTCCCACATTTCTGTAAACTAGGTTAAACCGCTACTTCAAGGAGGTTTGACCCGTTAAATCTAAATACACATAGTCTCACAAGAAATTTTATTTAATGTAAAGTAAGTTAAAATATTTTATTATTTATTTATTTGATAGCTTTTATCAAATACAATTTTGTATGAAATATTATTTAATCTGGCCACTAGGTAGCGTGAATAAGTTAATATCAAACATACATAATATTTCAAATTAATAAATATTTTCATAACCAGATAAGTCAAGTATCATTTTAAAAAGTACTTTTTTTAAATCACACGGGATGTGGCAGCTTAAGATGACTCTCGGAAGAAATTAACGCAGTATCTTTAGCGCTACCTGTGATACAGGCATATTATGCATAAAAAAATAGATATTTAAGATTTATGTAGCTGTATTCTGACTAACTTATTCTGAATTGTAAAACACTTTTGTTTGAATTTATACAATTTATTAATAGGTATTTTTGCATTCAGATTTAATTGAAATATTGCATTATAGTTCTTATTTAAAGAAATATTTATAGAAACTATGCTATTAATTACCAAAATAAGTTTTTTTTTAAGTAAAACTTAAATGAATAATAAAATGTGTTCAATTACACTAGATAAATAACCGGAGATTTTAGCAGGGTCAGACATCCTCAAATGCAGTGGGCCAAACTTCCCACAGTTGTTATTTTGAAAAAAAAAAAAAAAAAAAAAAGTATAAAAACACATAGCAATAGCTATACGAAGTTCTAATTAACTATCTTATCTTTTAGATAATTAAAAAATGTCCACAAAAATATCTTTCTTTTATTTTATTATTATATATATATATATATATATATATATATTTTTTTTTACATTAAGCATAGGAGCTTACTACCAGAAAATGGAAAACCCATCTTTTTGGGAGGAATTGCAAAATTCCTCTTTATTTATTTTTACCACAATTGACTGAAAAGAAACATTAATTAGTAGAACGTGCTTATATTATAATATGCTACCATCTTGTACTTATTAGAAAAAAAAATTAATTAATTAAAACAGTGGGTCAAACCTGCCGTATGGTCAAACATCCCTTTTCCCCCTAAAAATGTGTAAGAATATTCCTTTAAGTCTTAATAATGTGAGTTTTCATTCAGTATAATCATTGAAAAATTATATAAATAGTCAATTATCAAAAATAATTGAAGAGATTAGTGGAAAAACGTGTTATTTCATAAAATGTAAAAAATCGTGTTATTTTATTGGTGAAAGTGTTATGAGGTAATCTTTCATATGGTAAAGCTAAAATACCAATGTTCTAAATATTGTTTAAGATCTGAGACATTATTTATTAATATTTAATATTTTTATATTTACAAAAATATATTATTTTAATCATTTTTAATATTTTGAAAATTAAATGTTAATAACTTTTTCTAAGAGAGTTTAGTACCATCTATTTACATATTAAATACACAAAAAAGAAAATAAATTTAAATAAAATATGCGACAAAAAGCTTTCACTTTAATTTTGTCGAAATTTGATTTTCCTCTGTTAAATTTTTCAATCACACTGGACAACAAATTTGAGCTTTTGCTCTGTCCCAAAACCAAATTAATTGTTTCTTAATCAGTTTTTTGCGCTGATTCTGAATCTAGTTTTAGACACCAATCAATTTTCCTCTAATCATTTTCATGTTATTCACGCACGTTAATGGTTTTATTTTCAAATAAATGAGCAAAAGCTCCGTTTGTAAAACGAAGAACGATTACACTGGAGAACAAATTTGAACATTTGCTCTTCCCAAAACCAAAATTAATTGTTTCGCATCCCGTTTTTTGCGCTGATTCCGAATCTAGTTTTAGATTTTCTCCAGCACGTCCAGTTTTTGAGATAGTTGCATCTTTTGAATTATGCATTTTTTGTACAATTAAATGTAAAGTTAAGGAATAAAACATTATCAGATTGGATTTTTTTTTTTTTTTTTTTATGTTATGATTACTGGTCAGTTTACTTTACAAAAATGTTGTTTCCGAGATTATACTGACATGTGACCATGAAATATTGTGCCTAATTTACATATTTTTCATATTTTTTCTAATAACGCTTCTTAACTTCCAAATATTTCTGCCACATGAGTCGTTAATATGTTTCTAAACCAGTTTTTTATGTTGATTTCAAATCTCGTGTCCATTTTCTTCGACATGTCCAGTTTTTTAAAAAGGTGAAATTTTACTTTTTGGTCAAAAAAAAAAAAAAAAAAAAAAAAAAAAAAAAAAATGCTTTTTATGCTACTTTGCGATGTACTTCAGCTAATTAGAATAGATTCTACTATTTTTTTTCAATTGTTTTTCGATTATACCCATTGGTGATTATGTCCCTGATAGGAATCTGATATTGTTCACCTTTTTTGACAATGAGGTACACACCCCTAAAAAGTATTTTATGTTAAACATGTGCCAATACAATACAAAAGTATAAATTCATTTTACGCAAAATCTAGACGTGATGTAAGGAAACAGATGTTAGATTCGAAATCAGCATAAAAATCTAGTTTAGAAAAACATTGCGTCAATTCTCTGGTAACTACTTTAAAAGTCGAAAGTAATGTAAACATTACTCTATTGAAAAATACGCAAATTAGGCTTAGTAGCTGACAGGTAAATGCAAAGAATATGCAGACTGCGACATTTATCTGAAGTAAGTGGTCCAATAATCATAATCTAAAATAGACAATTCAATCTGACATTGATTGTACCTAAAATTTCCATAAAATGGCACAAAAAAAGCTTAAATATGCAAATTTATCAAAAAATGGACGACCTAGAGAAGAACGGAAAGTATATTCGGAATCAGCGCAAAATACTGATCTAGGATTAACTAATTTTAGTTCTAGGACAAAACAATTGTTCTCCAGCTATCCTACTTGTTGATTTCGGAAAGTTTCACACACTCCCAATCACTTCCAGATGGCAGCACTAGCAGATTCGAACATGCAACTGGGGAAATTTCAAGTTTTTTAAAAAATAAAAATGAATTAAAACTAAAATGCAAATATAAAATGGAAAAAAAAACTATTGTTCTGCTTATTAATTCATAAGATGTAATACACAGAGTAAATAATTTCAAATTTAAGAAAGAATTAATTAATCACTTAAATATAAAATATTTGAACAAAACAATTCAATTTAATTTAAAAAAAATAGGTAAACTTTTTTTGAAACTCTATACATTAAAAGAAAAATAAGTATTTCATTTTTTTAAATAGATACAATTTATTTCTTTTCCTAACACCTATTATTGTATTTTCCATCAACTGTATGTATAAAAATATTGCTAGAAAATTTTTATTTATATTTGTACCAAAATATTTAAAGCAATTTTCAAATCCAAATTGGCTACGTTCTGGCTTATTACTGAATTCTTATTTTTTTATTTTTTTTTTTTTTTTGTAAATGCATGTGACTGTTTTTGTCATTCTTGATAAAAACCGAAAGTCTTTTAGAAAATGCTATGAAAGTTGGCGTTTTGTTCCAAATTTCAGGACACGAGAACAAAGATCCTTTTGAGACGACAATCACTTATATATCAAGATGTAACTTATTTATCGAGAATTAGAAAAACTATTAGATTACAAATCACTTCAATAGTCATTCCTGCAAGCTGAAAAAATAACTTCTCGCTAGTCGCCAGTATTTGATACTTTGAAATATGACGATTAAAAATTGTACCGGACCAGCCAAATAATTTTCCTTTATTGTTAGAATTAAATAGAAATAATTTTAAATTACTTCTATACACAGCATTTTTAATTTTCAAATGTCATTTGTCTATGTTCAGCCTATCAATGAAAGTAGCCACACTGACCAGTAGATGGCTTGTAAATAAAATAACTATCGGTCAGAAGCTGGCGACCAAAAAAACTGGTCTACTGGTCAGTGACTACTAGCCAAAATGTAATGCGTTTAAAATTTTATTTTCAGTTTTACTGCAAGTATCATGCTATTATTTTTAAAAATAAGTCACTTAATGCGTCAGAAAGTTTTTCGGAGGAAAATATTTTTTTAGGAACCCTCATTTACTTCCAGATGGCAGCACTAGCGCATTTCAACCATAGACCTTACAATAAACAGTAGATTATTTCTTTGAGATTTCAACTACAACAGAGGAAAATTATAGATTTAAAAAATATATACATTGAAAGGAAAATGCAACGTAAAAGAAATAATAATAGTAAAAAAAGTAATTTTAATCATCGTAATATTTATTAATCTGTATGATCTAGCACACACAGAAAATAATTTCAAGTTTAAACAAATAGTAGTTAATCAAACAAACATGAAATTTTTGTGAGAATAATTAATTAATTAATTAATTAATTATTCTATTAATTCATAAGCTGTTTTCAGACTTTATACTTTTGAAAAAGAGTAATTCATTCTTAAAAATAGGTACATTTTTTTTTTTTTTTTTTTTTTTTTTTTCTGATTCTGGAAATTGCTTGCAAATAGGATAGACGAAGACAGATCCGATTTCACTTAATGATCGGATATTTTTATTAGATTTTTTGTTATTAAACCTTTTATACGACTTTCAGCGTTTTTCGGCTACTTTTTATTTTTACTTTTCACATTAGTAAAAAATTAACCGGTTTTAATATTTTGGCCCAATATAGTAAATTTTATCCTCTTCTTAATAAACTTTATTCGGTGTTAGTACAGGGATTTTTTAATTTTATACAATTTTTTTAAGACACTTTATCGCTACATTTTTCTTTATCAAATGGTCTTGGTATCTAATTTTTGTTTTATAAAATTTATACCAATGTATGGAGGAAACCATCCAAAATCATTTTAAAAACAGAAAAATAAAAAAATATATATGAATTACATTTTTGGCCATGAATTAAAAAAAAAAAAAAAAAAAAAAGAAATCAATAGAAGTTTACGGCAAACTTCTGCCGCATCAGTTAAATGATAAAAGAAAACTTCTCCCATGCCTTGCCTCATGGGAGGAAACGGTAATATTGTAACCATAGAATAAGATTTTTACATGATTGTATCCATGGAAACAGTAATCTAGTAGTATCCTTATTCTATGATTTAACCAGGGAGATATAAATAGATTCTATAATAGTAATAATATAAATAGACATTCTATTACCATGATTGTAACGAACACTTGATTTTGAAAAAAGTATGGCTGTTTATACTAGATTTTATTTTCGAAAAATTCTTCACGGTGCAGAAATTTTCCGACTCTTTTATTTATTTATTTATTTATTTATTTTATTTATTTTGTTTATTTTTTTTTATTTTTATTTATTTTTATTTTTATTTTTTTTTTTTTATTATTTTGCGAAGAAATTTTTAAATGTTCATTTTTTATTTATATATATATATTTTTATTTCATGTTTTTGACTGTTGATCCGTTTTAATTAAATGATTTACTTGTATTTTGGCAAAATCAAAAATTTCAAGTTAGTTCTTCTCTTTTTGCAAAGACATTTTTAAATGTTTATTTTTACAAAGTTAGTGTAAGATTACGCGCGTTTTTACGAAATGAGTTATTTATACGATGTCATGTATTAACAAAAATTCCCAGTTATAATGATTGTTGTTTTAATGATTTATAGAAAACGATCAACATTTTCCTGTTAGTATTTTTTTTTTCTTTTCTTTTGCAAAGAATTTTTTAATTGATTATTTTTTTTTATTATTTTTTTATTTTTAGTTTTGCGTATTAATGAGTTGTCGCCATTACCGCATTACAGTAATTGCGGCAGTTGCGGATCGTTCAGTACGATGCTGAAGGCAGTGGAATCTTCACCACTAGTTTCGTTTGTATGTTATAGTTAAGATAATTTTAGGTACATTTAAGAAAATCTCGTGTAACGCCGGGCGGGTCCGCTAATTTTTCGTAAAAAGAACGCAGAAAAATAGTGCTGGAAATTTTTTTATTTGTTTCATTTGTACTAAACTACTTAAAAAATACATTTAATCAATTTCTTCAATACAGAATTTTTGTACCACGTACATTTAGTTTCAAAATTTCTTAATGATACAGATAATTTATCAGATGGAATCGGAAAACTTTATTATTTGTTTATTAGGTCATATTGCTACTTATTCCAAATTCATAAACTTCAAAAATATTTACTGAATATTTTCATTCAATGATTCATTTTTTTTTTCAGGAAAAGTTTTGTGATTTTAGCCTATAAATTAATATATTTTTTTAAATCAAAATAATCGTATATATTATTTCTCCTCTCAACATCCTTTTTTATAAGAAAATACGAAACGCAGAACGAGGAATGAGATACCATATGAAAAGATTTTGTACAGGCTTCTGATATAGTACAAATACATTTTCCTAAAACATGTTTTTTGATTAACATTTGCTGATAATTAAAAATTAAATCGGCATTGATTTCATGAAAGGAATGAAAGGTTTTCCTCAAATTACTGTTGCCTCAAAAATAAAATACCACATTATAGGATGCTCAGCAATGATTATAAAAAACACCGCATGGGTTTATTTTATATTTATGATTAAAAAACGAAGTTGAAATTGAAACGTTTAGATTTATATTCCTATGTCCCACGTTTTTCCCGAAGCGGATGACGTCATCCTCTAATGCAGTTAAAATACGATTGTTAATTTTTTTTTTTTTTCTCCCGCGTACCTTTTGCAATCTTGGATCCGTTTTTACTCTAACTTTGATTTGATAAATTAGATGATATTCTGGCTTGACTAAAAACTAAATGTTGTTTGCAGATATTTTTATCCTCACATTTTCTTTAGAACTTAAACCTGTATCTAATAAATATTACATACTGATTGATAAAAAATATTAGATTGTAATGCGAAATCCTCGCACGGGCCCACTGGTATTTTTTAATTATTACTCTATTTCAGTAGCGTAGCAATTCAAAAATTATTTGCAGAGCTCGAGAAGTCATTTTCAAATAAATGGAACAGAATAACTAATAAAATATTTATGAGAATGGATAATCGCTGACACAAATTATCAATGTCATTATCACAAAATCAAAATTTTAATTATTTTCGACAGAAGGTTTAAAATACCGAATTCTTGAGAATTGCGATTATAAATAAATAGACGAGTTATATTAAGAGAGAATCAGAGCCCAATTCATACAATAAAAATTTTTGACAGAAAAAAAACAAGTGGAGTATTAATGTATGTAATTTATTTACCTGTTTCGAGTTACGAAACTCCCAAAACCACTTGAAATCTTTCTGGCAGTAATAATAAACTGAAAGAAATAATACTGCGGATTGAGAGTTTGAAATATTAAATCAAATGAATTAAAAATAAAAATGCAACTTGCAGAGTTGACGTTGAAGCCCCTGATCTTCAGGTTTACATGTTATAAATATAATCCATATTTACACAACTTCTTTATAAACAGGATTGCTTTTTCAGAGTTAAATTATCACACATTGAAGACCAAAAAAAAAAAAAAATAATAATTTTTAGACCCGCTCGTGTGACTTGTTTTATATATATATATATATTCTAAATGAAATAAGCTTGAGCCCCCTTAATCGCCCACCCCTTTTCCTACGACCCTGCTCTGTTTTAATATTCCTATCTAATGTGTATTGCAAATCTGATTCGTACTTTTTCGTCTGAAAGATATTTTCATATAGCCTCATTATCTATATGGCAGCACTAAACATTTGAAGATGAAATAAATGGGTATATAATCTAATCTTGTTTATTAGAAAATCTGCATTATAAAGGAAATGCATGTCCGTGAATAACTCTGACATCATATTGATATTGGTAACACTTGAGTAATAAATTTATCTTTTACAGCATTTTATTTTTACTTCTAAACATCGCACAATTTCAATTTTTATACTGTTGGATAGGAAAAACAAATGTTTTTTTTTAATGCAATTTGTTTGAAAGTTGTTTTTTAAATAATTTTCAAACATGTTTTTTTTTAATCTATCTCTGTCGCAGCCCGATTACAAAGGATTAACCCGTTTGCATTTAAAACAATATGAATAGTCACGCCCACTGAATACTAGACCTGCACGCTGACACAAAAATGGCGGCTGTCACAGGTGAATTTTTGTTAAGCCTTTGTACGGTCTCCTGAATTTAGACACCCTTATTTTTAAAAAGTTTTCTTTGACTTATTTAATCGCAGAAATATACAAGGGACCATACAAACGCTGAAAAAAAATCCGCCTACGATAGCCGCCATTTTTGTGGCAGCGCGTAAGCCTAAAATTTAGGGAGCGGTGGAATACTCATAAATGACGTCACTTGATGCCGTTCCTGCCCCCCTCCCCTACCGCATCCTCATATTTAGGCGCATCTTGCACTGGAGACTTCTGATTGGATTGCTATCGGCCAAAGTCTAATTTGGTGGGCGCAGCACAGGGAAGAAACTCATTTAGTGACTTCAAAGCTTTCCACAGGGGAAGATTGATATGTCTACTCCTTCCTTTTTATAGCTCCATGGAGATACAGTGTGATAAAGATTAACAAACAATTAGGAAATTGCCGATTTGGCAATTTTTCGAAATCACCCCAAGCAAGGTTAAATTCTCTAATCGCACTAAATAAGGTAAATTACCCCTTTCGGCTGCGTTGAACTAATATCTTCCGCTGTGTTGACCGTGTCTTACACTAACATTAAAACTGCAAATATATTCACATTTAGACATTACTTTATTCTAGATGATACAATCGATGAACACAAAACATAAAAAAATACATAGAACAAAACATCATTTCTGATACGCGCTTTTAGTATTTCTGACAGGCGCATGTACAAAATCATATTATATTCATTTCACTTCAGTTCATGGGAGATGTGACAATTACAATACGACGTCATTTTCAGGCAAAAATTTTAATCTGCCGGAAGGTCTACCAGGCATACCAAAATATTTTAAAAATACTTTGTTTAAGCTTTATTTTTCACCAATTTCATCTCGAAATTCGATGACGTGATAGTGCCGCCAAAATGACAAATTGACGAGCGCTGTTTCATATCGTGCCAAGATATGCCGTGGTAAACCAGACATTCTTTCTTTTACTCTTAACAATATTTTCCTGAATCATAATTTCATCTCGAAACTCTGTGAGGTAGTCATTTTTTTCGCCACTGCCCGCTCTATAAGCTTTCTGCATTTTCAAAAATTCCATGAATATTATTTCTACTTTTCACGAGGATTATCACGAGGGATGATAAACCAGATTTTTCTCGAATAACAGTTTTATTTCTGTTCTTAAGATAAAGAGAATTGGAAAAGCTAAATTTGTTTCTAAACCAATTGTTGAGTTTTTACAAAAGTTTTGACTCCTTATTGCAGTTGTTTAAAGAACATCTCTGAGTTACACGGACCATCAACAGAAATTAAAAAATATGTCGAATACATCCATGATGGAGACAGATATCGGAAAATCAATTATGACAGCTCTTAAGAAATTCGACAGTTCTGGAGGTGCATCTTTGGACGATATTAAACAGTATTTGACTTCCAAGCTGGATAATGTGCCAGATATGGAAAGCATCAAATCGTGGCTAAACGGCGCTGTTGAAAAAGGACTTGTGTCACTGTCGGATGGAAAATATAAATTGAAGGATGCTAAAGAATATGCACAGCAAGTTGGTCGAGCTATTGCGTCAAATATTACTAACGGGAAAGATAAAATAAAGGATAGTACAGGAAGTGCAGAAGAAGCCGCCAAAGGAAAAGAAAAAAATGAGGAAAATGCTAAGCGTCCCTCTTCCGATGACGAAAAATGAGAAATTCGGTAGCATCTGCTAAAGGAGGACATATAATATATATCACAACGGAAATTTGTAGAAGCTAGTGTCTTATAACTATTTCAGTAAGAAAATAATGTATGGTAAAGGCAGATCAGTTAGATCATCGTAATAAAGCAATAGAATTTTCCTGTATTCATTCTAATATATTTTATTACATTGATATTTTAGATTAATAATTTTTAGATTAGATTAATGTTTAATTAGTAAAGTAATTATATAGTCATATATTTATTATTTAAAAGTAAAACTAAAAGCTAGAAAAATGATTTAATTTGTGAAAGATTAAGCATTTTTACAAGACAGTAAAATATTTGTTTTTAATATTTATGAATTTTATTGTTTAAGAAACTTATCATCATTATAAATCAGATTAAAAAAATAGATATAAAGTTAATATTTTTAAATTCACTGATGAGAGAGAGAGGGAGAGAGAGATATTTAAACTTTAAATGCAGTATATATTTTGCATTTTAATGTAAAAGAAATTAATGTTGCAATACTTACTTTAATTCACATGATGCCTAAATATACAGCAAGAAAAATATTTTTTATTTATGTAATATCATTATATACAGTTATTTATAAGTTGTCATGAAGCTTTAAAATTGAGTAAGTATTAGGATTTCTTTTTCTTATAATAATTAATGTATTTATATATAATTCTTTAATATTGTTTGTTAAAAATATTTAAAATCACATTTTGTTTTGATTTTCTGGAACTTATTTAACCAAATATCTTAGAATATTCGGCCAAATAAGCAAGTATTCAACAATATATCTAAATATATTCGGCTACAGGTACTCGGCAGAATATCTGTTCAATATTCGGCCATGCCGAATAAGCCGAATACCGAATAGTGGTTGAATATTCCTTACATTCCTAATTATTTGTAGTGTATTAAAATTCAATTGAAAAGGGGAGTCCTTTAAATTCTATAATGTTAATTAATAAATTGGGAACTTTATGTTAGGGTGCTATAATGAAATTTATATTGGTATATGGTAAAATAAATTTCAGTATTCTTTGCATATCAGACAAAATTTTAGTTGTAACAAACGTAAAGTTGAATATGCTGAATATCTTGAGGTTGATATTATCTATATTCATGCTGTAAAAGCTTGCATACAGAAGCTTACATCTTGGGCAGCAGAGATCAACTGCCTCGCCCTGGATATTCAAATTTAATTGGCTAAATTTTATTTTTCTTACATTATTTTGAAAATAAATGACATTTAATCTTTTCTAATAATTTAAAATAAACAGAAAAAGAAAAAAAGCAAACAGGGAATTTTTGTCAGTACAGATGGATGGGGGAGATCTCCACTGCTGAACATCATGTCACATGTGGAAAGGAAGACAATTTTTTGTTCTGATTTTTATTTTGTACTCATGTCTTGAAAAATTATTTTGAATGGGCTTCGGGGAGAATAAACCCTCAGAAGGTTTGAATTTTTTTTTATTTCAAAAATATAAAGCTTCAATTCTTCATTCATTCAAAAAAAAAAAAAAAATAAAATAAAATAAAAAAAAGAAGAAGAAAAATCATGTGGAGTTCTAGCAAAAAAAAATTCTTACTTGATTTTATTTCATATTTCTGCTTTTATTTAACTAAATCTTGTCATGTATTTAAATGCACGTGTTAATACTGTTCAAATTTCAAGAAATAAAAAATGTTCAAAAGAGTCATGTTGTCAACATATAAATCATAAGTGTCACTTGGACCCAACTTTAAACTTAAGGGTCCTAGGCACAGCATTTTTGCGTGCCCCTCCAAACACTACTCTTAAGTAATCTCAAAGCTTAGAATTTTTGTGATACGTCCTCATCCAATCATTTCTTCCAGGGCTGTGGAGTCTGAGTGTAAGTCAGGCATGTTTGTTTGGGGGAAAAAAAAGATTCGGTGTCGCTAAAAAAACTGGCCGACTTGACTCAGTCTCTAGCTTTTGTTTTTTGGACAATTCGAAGTGAAATTAAACCAATTATATGTGATGTTAAATTTATAAACTGAATTATTATTTTTATTTTGGGACTATATATACTAAACAACCCAGGTTAAAGAGTCCCAAATAAACAAGTATAAAAAGAGGGAATAAGGTCCAATCCCTCCCTTAATTTAGATAAATGTGTTTTCATGCAGAATTATCCAATTTGCTTCAAATTTTGTATATAGGTTCATTTGTTATAAGGCGCTTCCCTGATCAGTTTTGGGGGTTCATTGGTTAAGTATAAAGGGTAGGGACGGGAGGCAAATCCCCCTCCTTAAATTAGATAAATGGGTATTTCATGCAGAATTATCCGATTTGCTTCAAATTTTGTATATAGGTTCAATGTGACAAGTTGCTTCTCTGTTTAGTTTTTGGGGTTCATTGGTTAAGGGGAATTAAGGTCCAATCCCTCCCTTAATTTAGATAAATGTGTTTTCATGCAGAATTATCCAATTTGCTTCAACTTTTGTATATAGGTTCATTTGTTATAAGGCGCTTCCTTGATTAGTTTTGGGGGTTCAATGGTAAAGTATAAAGGGGGGAACGGGAGGCTAATCTCCCCTCCTTAATTTAGATAAATGGGTTTTTCATGCAGAATTATCCGATTTGCTTCAAATTTTGTATATAGGTTCAGTTTGATAAGGTGCTTCCCTGATTAGTTTTGAAGGTTAATTGGTGAAGTATAAAGGGAGGGAACGGGGCTAATCTCCACCCCCTAATTTAAAGAAATGGGTTTTCATGCACAATCGGTAAATTTTTACTTTATAAAAAACATGACTTTTTTTTTGTTGTTGTTGTTAAATGAAATTTATTTGGATTTATTAAAGAAAGGAATAAAGTGTTTTGAAAGGAATATTAAACGAAACCCTTTGAGGTGTCTTCGGTCACACTTACCCACTTGTTCTATTATATTGCTGTGGCACCATTTTTTTTCATTTAATGCTGATCGTGAAATCCCATGGTAACCTATGTAAATTTTAAAGAGGTAATAAATTCCCTTATACAATTATCAAAATATAGCTTTCACCAGCAGGAAGCAGATGTCCAATGTGCATCTTTAAATTAACATTTTTAAATTGTACATTTAAAAAATTTTCCTTAATTTTTAAGTATTTTAAAAACTTATGAATTTTGAAATTTTTACTTAAAGGAAAATTTTCAAATTTTATGCTCTTAAAAATACTTATCGCTGAAGACGAAGAGTCCTCTTAATCATTAATTGCTGTTGTGCTGTTTTTGTCCCATTAAATATACATGATCACTAGAAATTAGTAAAATAAAAATATATTAATATTATTATTGTTATTATTGCAGGATAATACTGCAGTGATCAGTGACGCATCCCAGCTAGAGCATATCATCCTTGCTTAATAGCGAATGATGATGTAAGAATGGAAATCATGCTGTTCTCGAATAATATTGATGGTTTGACAGTTTTTTTGGAGAAATGTCCTAAGACAATTTTGTTTTGGTAGCATCATATTGTGTAATCAATTAAGGCCTGGAAGAAATTAAAGAATCTAGGCCTACTTTTTTACTAAGTACAGCTATTCTAAGGCAAGAACTGTCAATGGAAGTAATATCAGTATTGCTGTAATTTTTTTTCATTATAACATTTTGATTTATAGTTTTGTTGAAAATAAATGTTATTTTTCAGTATAAATGTTTGTTTTATTTTTTCTGTCTTTTGTAGTTAGCCAGAAAAAAAAATCGAGTAACTTATATATATATTTTTTTTTTAAATGGTATTTTTTTTAGTATGTGCAATTTAATGTTTGTGCAGATTAAATGCGATTGATTTATTTTACTAAGTTTAAGTTTTAAAAAAATAGCACATACACATTTGCGAAGTCAGATTTTTTATTAAATAGACACTTATTTTTTATATATTTTTCCTGAATTATTTGTATTTTTTAATATTCTTCTATTAAGTGATCTGTCATTGAAGAATAAAAGACTCACATACATTTCTTTCTTTGTCATTAATCATGATAAAATTTTGACTTTAAATATACATAAATTTTTACACGCAACTGGACTTCCACTGTAAGAAAGTGCTTATATTTCCATATTTTTGCTTTTTTCATTTGTAAGGAGTTTTATAAGTATTATTCACAAGTCCTTATTTTTTACTTCAAAATATAATGCAGATTTTAAGTCAGGGGTGCAAATATCTAGGCGCCAATGGGCTGATTCCTACCACTAAATTTATTAGTATTCTCCGTCAAATTTTATTAGTATACTGTGCATAAATTTTATCAGTATTCTTATTAGGCGAAGAATACTAATAATTTATCGGCCAATTGGCGCCTAGATTTTTGCACCTCTGTTTTAAGTTATCAATTTGGCTTCTGATAAGATTTTTTAGCAGATTCACCGGAGTGGTGTTAAAACTTTTACTTTAATATAATATTTTGTTAAAATACTGTGTGCAAGTACATGGTTTTGAAAAGAAACTATTTTTAATAACTTTTTTAACAGCCATTGGCAAATGTTGGTGTCTTTTAAAATCTAAGCATAGTTTCATTATCAATATTTTCAACATTATCCAATCAATCATGTAGTACAGAAAGCTCAGAAATCTTAAAATATTTAGATCAATAATTGAAATTATATTTCAGCACTGTAATCTCAATTTAAATTAAATAATTGCTAAATAAAACTTGTATATTCTAACAATTTTTAATCAGAGTTCATTGATTTAAATCAGCTTGATTTTAATCCTCATTTAAATCGATATTAAAATCAACTGATTGACTTAAATAAACTTTAAAAAAGTATTTCAAATTTAGGTTAAGATATTTCATTATAAATATTATGTTTTGACAAAAATACATTGTAAATTTAAGGAGTGAGGGAGACAGAACTTAAAATTCATGTTTTTTTTTAATTTTATTTATATCAAATATCACACTTTAAAATAAAAATCCTAATTAAAAAAAAGAGAATCTCAGCTGAGAAATGTTAAAAGATTCATGCATGAATTTATCTATTAAAAAATATGTAAATCTTGTGAATTTTTTAATACAAAAACATGGAGACTTTTTGTAAGGATATGTAAAACGTTAGAATAAATAAATATAGGTCAATCAACAGTATATTTATTGATATTTATGTAGATATCTCATGACTTCATTGTGCACATGTAAATAACAAATGGTTCAATATTCCAACGTAATTTATTTATAGAAAGATTCGGAAATACTTTGAAAGTATACTTTGAAGTAATATACTTTGAAATGTTATATATATATATTTTTTCATACAATTTCAATTACTTGCAAATGTAAACTCATAAACAACTAAAGTTTTAAAATCTTAAAAAAAGAAAAAAAAAACCCTGATTTGATTATTTTTATTTTAAATTCAAATAAATCAAACTTTAATTCACTGTAAACTCTGTAATCGCTTAGGAACTCATAAAGCTGGAAAATTGGTGTTTCTTTTCAAACATTTTAATAACAAAGAATATTTTTTTTCATATCCATTGAAATTTATAAAATATAATCATAATCATCTTAAGTGTGTTTAATATATGCTCTAAATTCATTAAATGAATATTGTATGTATTCCAGAGTAGTGTATATAATTTGGAATAGGTATGTTTAAAGGAATCTGTATATAATCCAGATCTAGAATACAATGCTTAAAATTTCATTTTCTTTCTGAATAAAATTTTTACATTATCTTTTATATTTTAAGATTTTTAATAAAGAAATTTGGTCAGAACAAAAAGCTTTAGCTTTTAGTAATGCAGAGTGCATATGTTTTTTATTTTATCAAAGGGGTAATTCAAGGTGGTATATGTATTTTATACAGAATAGGATATTTGTTAAATTGCAGTTTTTGTAAATAAGTGATGACACAAGACAATTTGTTTTATTTATTTCATGTTTTCAAAAGTAAAAGAGAATTCACATTTCTAAATTAAATCTTTTTCTGTAGCTCCATTTTTTTTAAACTGTATATTTTAAACTATTTATATGATTAAAATATTTTAATTTAACCAAGTGAATGAGTTTCTATATATTTTTTTTAATTTCAAATATATTTAAATGGACACTTCTAATTGTTAATTTTAATTATTTAGTAAAGTTTATTTTACTTTAAAATGTATAATTTTAAAATTGTATTTTGAATTAAAAAAAATAGCTGATTTAAATAATTAAAAATATATATATGATTTTTTGATTAAATAAATAAGTAAAATCACGAACCCTGTTTTTAAAAAAGATTTTAATTTAGCAAGGCTTTTTGTTATATAATTTTCAGTTGAGCTTCAAGTTCGAAGTCTTGTACACTTTCAAATTGCATGGCTTCTAAAAATTGTTTATCATCAAGCTATTTATTAGGATTAGCTGAATTCTGTATATTCTTATAAGTTACATGGCTTCAAAAGTTTTTAGATTTACTTTATTAATATTACACTGGTGTCCAGAAATTAAGGAGCAGTGACCGATTTCAGACGTTTCGTCGATTATCTTACTGAAACTCGTGAGGAAATGCCCGGAATGCCCTTAAACTTTGAGGATGTAAAGGACATGTTTGACTTGATGTTTTTCAGTGAATATTTTATCTCGAGGACAACTATGGGGGGGGGGGGGTAATAACTTTAATAATAAAATAATATTTTCGATTACCCAAGTAACGAAAAATGCTAAAAATGGTCTGTCACTGTAGTAAATGACTATGTAGGTTCTGTTCAACATTTGGCCCGCTGGGAACCCCGTGGAGCATTGAAATGTCCCCCACCCAGAAGATTTGAGATATTATGTTTTTAATGGTTAAAAAGTGAAATTTCCAAAAAGGAAATATATAACCCCCCCCCCCCCCCCCCCCGCGCCGGAGCCACAGAAAAGTCTCTGAATTCAACACTGGTTTAGCATCATCTGAATATTTAGTTATATATATAACCATTAAATAAACGTTACAGCCACCAACAAAAACTGTGAAATTATGAATAAACTGATGGTTATGAACTAATTGACAACAAAACAGATCCACCCAACAAACTGAACATATATATATATATATGTATGTATCCCTAACATTCCTTGTATAAAATACTTATTTTAAAAAAAATGTAAATACCTATGAGCTAAACTTATCAGTATAATTCTAACAAATAAATAAAATTTGAAGCTGATTCTGTATTGTAAAGAAACTTTTCTTATAAAGAGTAGGAACAATAACAGATGAAAATATTGCTTTTGGACACTGTTTTGATTTCCTTTTATCTCAATTAAATATTATTAAGAACTTTTTTGAATATATACACACATTTTAAGTATTTTGTTATCATAAAATGCATTTTGTTATCATAAAATGCATTACATGTAATGCATTTTATGATAACAAATACTTAAAATGTGTATATGTATTCAAAAAAGTTCTTAATAATATTTAATTGAGATAAAAGGAAATCAAAACAGTGTCCAAAAGCAATATTTTCATCTGTTAATGTTAATACTCTTTAAAACAAAAGTTTCTTTACAATACAGAAAATTTTCCGATCATAATGAAAAAAAATTCCGTAAAGTAAAGAAAAAGTCTCTATTCTACACAGGAATTTTTAATTTTTTCAAGTTTAGTTTACTGACTGATTCGGAAAAGTTTCCTTTTTAAAACGGAATACTTTCTGTCTATTCTACCGTTCTACCAAGACATTTCTTAGTGTGAATGGAAAGTTTTCCTTTTTAAAACGGAATACTTTCTATCTATTCTACCATTCTTCCAAAACGTTTCTTTATGTGAATGGAAAGATTTCCGTAGACTCAGGAATTTATTCTGTGTCTAAAGATTAGTTTCTGAATCAAACAGGAAAAGTTTCCTGACGGAAAGAAAAAACTTTCGTTTTTTTTCGTGTTGGTTCGGAAAAGTTTCCTTACCTATAAGGGCAACTGGAAATCCTATTCCTACCGGAAACTTTTCTGAAATTTTTTTTACAGTGTAGATCATATACAAGGCTGAATAAAAGTATTCGGATATTTTTCCGAATATTGTATATGTTGAAAATATAATGTTGGAAATTCTTCAAAATTACGTTTTTAAATATGTTATGCGTTTTCCAAATTGTTTACTTAGATGTTATCTTTCAGCTTATTGAACGGTAATGATTTGTAAAATTATTTTGGAAGCGTTCAAAAGTGTTACATAATCTATGTTTGACGCATGATTTTTCGTTTTTGTTTGTTATGAAACGTGGTCGACGGGATAATAGAGAAGTACTAAAATACTTCGGAGGTTTCAAAAATTAGAAGCGTTAAATTAAACACTGTTTATGCAATGATATTCTGAAATTCTTATGAACTTCTTATTCTTGTAATCTATACTATTATATAAAGAGGAAACGGTGACTGACTGACTGACTCATCAACGCCCAGGCGAAACTATTAAAGTCAGGGTCACGAAATTTGGACTGTAGATTGCTGTTATGGCCTAGGCAAGCAATAAAGAAGGGATTTTTGAAAATTCCTCCCCCCGAAGGGGGTTAAAGGGGGGTTCGAATGTTTTAGTTCATTTCGACATATCTCAGCAGCAGTTATAAGTAGGAGCGCGAAAAACAGGAACACAAATCTACTAAAAAAATGATTAAATACCTATTTCAGCGATTTTAGAAATTCTACCTCAGAAGGGGGTTAAAATGTCGAATGTTTTAGGTCATTTCGCCATATTTCAGCAGCAGTTACAGGTAGGAGCGCGAAAATCAAGAAAACAAATCTACTAAAAATTGATTAAACACGTATTTCAACGATTTTAGAAATCCCCCCCCTCTTCCTGAGGGGTTAATACATGCTTCAATATCAGCTGTTTTCCATAGGATTTCGGAAGTATAATTGTCCTCTTAAATTGCTTTTCGAGAGCAAAATTCTTTGATTATCTATCTCATCTCTATCGCCAGTAATAACTTCCAAGTCTAAACTAGTCGTTGGGGGCCACCGTAATACTTACCCATCATGGATATGCATAATATAAAATATTCAAATAAAACATTTGTAAACTATTTATAAAATGCATTGCAATTCGAATAAAATTCTGGCTTGATGACGTCATAAAATTTAAATGCTCTATTACAGAATTGCGTAATAGAAACACCCTTATAACTCCGAAAATGATAATCCAATTAACTAACAGTTTACTGCGCCGGATTAAGCGTCTCTTTACTAATTAAAATAAATCTTTGAATTGAAATTTGCATGAAATGCAGGGCCATGAAAAATCGAAGAATGTGGAAAATGTTATTACACGTATCTCGGCAACTAATTATCCGATCGACTTGAGTCTTAATTCAAAAGTTATGTTTTTTTTATTGTCTTTTATATTCACTTCTTAAAAAAACAATTTCGAAAATTTTTATATACCTTTTATCAGAACGAATATTTCAAGAGTCCAAAAAAAGTAGTTCCGGATAATAGAGGTTGCTGAAAATCAATAAGCTTCTTCCCATTATTACATACTAAGTACATACCAAATTTCAAGTCTCTATCTCAATTTGTTCGGGTGCTAGAGCGTTTACAGACACACACAGACAGACGGACGCAAATGTTTTTTTTTTTTCTAAAAATATGTTTTTCGGAATGTACAGTGTCTGAAACATGTAAATCCGTCAAAATTATTTTTTCGATTTTCAAAACGATTACAAGACTTACCCTATACTAAGTATGGTGGATAAGTAATAATTAATTTACATGTTTCGTACAATCAATCGAGTTTATTAAGGAATATTATAAAGGATTTGAATTTCTTAACAAAATTGTAACAACATCACTTTTAAAATGAAAATATTAGGCTGTATCAAAAGTATTTTGGTTTTTTGAATGCTTTTATACCAAAACAGGTCGCTTGCACTTTCTCATCCATATTGTTGAACAAAAAATATTATTTAAAAGGATATAATTCCCTCTATATTCTATAATCATACAGGCTTATCCTTATATATTATTTCTCCTGTCAACATCCCTTTTACTCAGAAAATATGAAACGCAGAACGACGAATGAGATACCATATGAAAGGTTTTAGAACAGGCTTCTGACATAGCCCACTTAACAATTCGTTAAAACATGTTTTTGATTAAAATTTGCTGAAATTAAAAAATTAAATCGGCATTGTTTTCATGAAAGAAATGCAAGGTTTTCCTGAAATTATTGTTGCCAAAAAAATAAAATACCACATTATATGATGCTCATAGCAATTATTATAAAAAACACCGCACGGGTTTATTTTATACTTATGATTAAAAAGCGAAATTGAAATGTTTAGATTGATATTTCCCATGGTTTTCCCGAAGCGGATGACGTCATCCTCTAATGCAGTCAAAATACGATTGTTAATTTTTTTTCTCGCGCCTTTAGCAATCTTGGATCAGTTTTTAGTCTAACTTTGATGGAATAAATTAGATGATATTCTGGCTTGACTAACAACTAAATGTTGTTTGCAGATATTTTTATCCTTGCTTTTTCTTTAGAAGTTTAAACCTGCATCTAATAAATATTACATATTGATAAAAAATGATACTTCTCTATTATCCCGTCGACCACTTTTCATAACAAAAAACTATCGCCAAATAAACGGAAGAACGTTGCCATTGGAATATCAATAAATAAATAAATAAATAAAATATAAGAATTTAAGGACACAATTGTTATTTTAATTAATAAAATAACTAATAAATCAGTAAAACATAATGAAAAATACACGCAAATGTCGAATGTAAAACCACTTGATGACGTAAACAAACACGTATAATGCTTCTGACATCCAGTAAATGGGACTGCATTTTTGGCGTTTAATGTTACAGTTTGGCGATAGGTTTTTGTTATGAAAAGCGGTCGACGGGTTAATAGAGAAGTACCTAAAAAATATTAGATTTCAGTGCGAAATCTTCGCACGGGCCCTCTGGTTTCATTTAATTTTAGGTCACATAAAGAGTGAAACAAATGTTGATATTTTATGCATATTAAGGCGTGATTTAAAATTAGGCCTTAAAACCAATAAAACTGTCCTCAAAACTCGTGCAGTTGGAAGTCAGGCCAACAGTAGTGTCCGGTCAACTCAAAACAAATCCGAACGTTTTAAGGAAAGGGACCTCAGCTTTGAAATCAAACCCAAAAGTGACAGGTGATCAGTTGTGTATTTTGACCAGTTGAAGAGAAAAACAAGTAGGTAAGTGTGATCGAAGATTGCACAAAGAGTTTCGTTTAATATTCCTTTCAAAACACTTTATCCTTTCTTTAATAAATCCAAATAAATTTCATTTTAAAAAAAGTCATGTTTTTTTATAAAGTAAAAATTTACCGGTATTTTTTCTCGTTTTTTCGAAACTTTAAACCGGTCCGATAGCGGGCGAAGCCTGCTATTATTCTCTGTCATAACAATATCTGTCATGTGGACTAAATGCGATATTAAAAAAAAAATCAATTTCAAAATTAAACATGTTGTATAGAGACCATCAAAATGTTAAAATGTGCCAATATTTTCATAATCGGGTTTTTATCATGATTCAATACGTTCCTCACACTCATACGTTCCTCACATACGTTTCTCACACGGCGACCGCTATAACGAAAAATGTTTAAATTTAATAGGAAAAGGATGTTAGATTTTTGGTTTTTTATCTCTCTATATTAAAATAATGCGATATTTTCAAAATTTTATAATTCTCAGCGTGACAGTAGGTATTTATCTGTAAGTACACAAATTTTCATGTCGGTAAGTTATACAGTTTCTGAGAACAGGCTCTGTGACGGACAGACAGAGAAGCGGGACGAATAGGGTTTCGTGAGATGAACGAAACCCTCAAAAATCCATCAAAATTCACAACTGATGGCCTGTCAATTCTGGGTTTGATTTCAAGGGCTAAGATCCCCTTCCTTAAAACGTATGGATTTGTTTTGAACTGTTCGGACACTCCTACTCTTGTCCTGACCTCCACCTGGTTTTTCAATATGAACATCCAAACTTTAACGCCATGTTTAGATTCCTTGGTAAATTTATCTTCGGATACGAATCGTTAAGTTATTCGGTGAAATATAATTTAGGAATTATGCAGATGTAAAGTTTGGAGCTTCTAATGTTAAATTACTTTTTAACACTTTCGAAAAAAGTTGAAAAGTATTTATGACTTAGGTTTCTCTTCCACCCTCTCTGCCATCTGTCCGTGCTTTAACTCCCGTAAATATACTCGGATTGCCATGTAATTGATATATATACTAACTCACTTTTCAGCAGAGCTGAAATTACGCCGTAAATTAATGAAATACAAAGGATGTGAATTATCACTTTACTAAACAGCGTACAACCAATAGAGTGAAAAAATGTCCAGACCGAGCTTCGATCCCGGACCCCTTGGTATAGCGCACCATGTGCTTTACCATTTAAGCCATCCGGACGATACCCAGTCTAGTGAGAGAATGCTAGACTGGGTATCGTCCGGATGGCTTAAATGGTAAAGCACTTGTTGCGCTATACTAAGGGGTCCGGGATCGATCCCCGGTCTGGACATTTTTTCACTCTGTTGGTTGTACGCTGTTTAGTAAAGTGATAATTCACATCCTTTGTATTTAATTGATACATGTTATTGAGGTTTAGTATGGTCTGTTCGCTATCAAAAAAGAAGTGTGTAGCATTTATAGTTCGTTTACAGGGACACTCAAAACAATCCCTTTACATTATGGTCTATGGTGAAAAACGATTGCTGTTTACTTTAATGATATTACACTATTTCAAACATAATTAAATTGATATGCAGTTCTTAGGTGCAGTAAAACATGATTTATGTAGCATATGGAGCGAAAAGCATTTATCATATGTTTACAAGGACACATAAATAATTCGGTTATATAATGATCTATGGGGGAAATGCAGCGTATTTTAATGATGCTACATTATTTCACGCATAGAAAGATTTATATACATTACTGAGGTTCGCTACAAGATGCTTGCTGTAGAATATGATGATGTAAATAGCATTTAAAATAACGTCGGTGTATAAAGGGTTAAAGTAAAAATTAAAACTTAGTTATTTTGGAGCAAAAATAAAATCTGCCAATAAGGCAGGGTTTTTTTTTCTCTTTTGAGAATCCTTTCGAAATATTTGTTTTTGTAAAATCCACGTTATCCCCTTTATCAAAGCTTTTAGCTAGACCACACAAGTTTTAGATAAGGTTTTTATCTCACTATCAACAAATTTAAGGAGACTTTCTTTCTTTTTTTTTTTTCTACTTCTAAAAGGGCAATACAGATTGTATAATGAAATGTTTATAGATAAAAAGTTATTATGAGGAAAAGTGCTATCTGAATCCAATAATATTCTTGGAAGTACTATACTTTCGAAATGTTTTTCTTTTATTTTTTTCTAAATTTCTGTTAAACAAAAAATATTGCTTTCTTTAAGAATAACTTTCGAAAGTGTCTGTCTCGCCGATTAATTACTTGAATCCTCTGCTTTATTAATTAATTTAATATTTTTAAGACTAACAGCTCTCTAACACGGTTTTCATGTCGCTGAAAATCTGTTTAAAATAGAATATTCCTTACTTATACCCAACTACAGGCATAAATCTGCAAAAGTCACAATTCTTATTGTTTTAAAATACCACTGTACAACTATGGTAGAAAGTCACGAGTTCTATTTTTCAGTAATTTTAGAAAAAGACTTCAAACAGAAAGCGAGGATAGACAAGAAATAGTACGCGATTTCTTTCTGCTACAAGCACTGACCGTGCAAAGGCTTCAGAATCAGATATAATATTTCTCTTTATATCCCATCAATAACAGTTCAACTCCCTTTCAAACTGATTTTTAAAGGACTGTGAAACATGTTAAGAAATTTAGACATACATTCTTGTTTTTCAAATAGCAAGTTTTTTTCGCCTTTTTCAATTTGGGAATGAATAACATTTTCATTCCGAGCTCAAAGATTGGTATATCAAGTTGGAAATTGTACGTCAAACGTGACAAATGAGATGCGTTCGTACTATAACTGGTTTTATAAATATTCAGATCTTGGTGCAATAGATGTTGCACTCTTATGAAAAAATGTAGGAATACAAAATTTATAATATTTTATGTGCAGATTTTCATATTATAGATATTAATTTTATTTTATGAAATTAAGTTTCAATACACTTTTACAAACAATCTGTTACATTAAAACTATAGTATGCACAACTATCCAATACAACACAATGTAAAAAAAAAAATCATCGTTATTATTTCAGTGAAATGAATTATTACGTCTGTTATTATGATATGATTAATTACCGTAATAAAACAAGTACATTTTAAGTTGGTAACATTTTACCTTTTATTGACATTTACTGAAAATTCGAATGGGAAACTTAAGCCTAGCATAGAAAAATTTCAGAACTTGAAATCCATATTTAGACTCATTTTCCTTTTAATATCTATTTCTCCGGAAACATCTATCCAAAAAACTGTCGGTAGATTATATGATCGCTATAAATTAAACAATTTTCGTATACAAATTTGGTTTTTAAATTCTGTTATACGGAAATAATATGACGCCATCTTAAATAGGACGTAATCACCCATGGCAACCTGGAATCATTACCTATAACGGGATATCATTGAATTATTTATGTATGTTAGGATTTAATAGAATGAAGAAAACTTTTATTAATATCCTTTTAAGTTTTGATTCGATTTTCATAAAATTTGAAATGACACGAAAAAATTCTGCAACAATTATGTATATTAAATTTGAAACCATTCTGTTGGGTAGTTTTGCGCGGTTATATGCGGACAGTAGAGATGAGACGGGCTCAGCTCGGGCTCGGGCTTGATTTTTAAACCAGTCTTCGGGCTCCGCTCACTTTCTGAAACTAACAATATTATTTATTCTCGTAACTTTTATTTTTTTTTCTTTAAAAATTACTTATTGCAGTTGCAGGCATTTTAATGCTATTTTGATCAAAATAAAAAGAAACAGACATATGTTTTTTTTTTTTTTTTTTTTTTGTAGCATTAGGATGCTATTTCAAAAGAAAATTTTTGATATTATCTGGCATTGACGGCGACTGTTGATAAGGCGCCAATCCGAAAAGCCGGAATATTTTGTTTTTCGATTTTCATTTGTGACAGTAAGAAATGTTTTAATTGGAAAGTTTATTTATTATTTTTTTTAACTTTTAGATATCTATTTCAAAATGAATATTTTATTTCGTCTTTAGTCAGCCAGCATTAGTTTAAGGTTTGCAATTTTTTTAGTCTTTTATAGTGGGCGAGTCATAATCGCTCTTCATATGAAAATAACTTTAGTGATTCTTATATCGATTTTTCATCATGAACTATGCTTATGCTGCGGCTCTGCTATGCACATTGTCGAAGTCACTTTCATTCGTAAGTAGATATAATTATTAGCATGTAATTGTTATTCCGACAGAAAGCAATCGAGCAGTATTTCCTCTTTTCCTATAAAAGTATCGGTCATTCAGATAACGTGTCAATTACAGTGTTAATATTTAACCTGATTTTCGGGGGCACTAGAATCACAAAAGATTTTTTTGAGGAAGGAATCTGTTATAACTTAAGATATACATATTTTATAGGAAATAGAAAAACACTGTTCGATTCTTCCGCATATAAATGGTAATTTCTACAAATATCATGCATTTATTCATAAAACGCACTTCGCTAATGTGTCCTTCAGATTTGTTTGTTGGGGGGTGAAAAATATGAGAATCCTTTTACGGAAGTGAAATTTCATTTGGTACCAAACTTCTCTTTTGATAAGATTGGATGTGAATTTCCAAAAAAGTAATTATGTTCTTGAGATTAACAGTTATTTTCATGTAAGAAGATGTTTAAAAATGAGATACTATTACTTTAAAACAAATTTTAAATATTATGCATTTTTTTTCCTATTGCATATTTTCAGTATCGGGTTCGGGCGGGCTCGGGCTCTAGGAACACAAAATATTTCGGGCTCGGGCGGGCTCGGATTTAAAATCGTCGGACTCGGGCGGGCCCGGGCTCCGAAAAGAGGGCCCGAACTCATCTCTAGCGGACAGACGGACGGACCAGGCGACGACTATAGGTGCTACGTATTTATATACGAACGCCCCTAAAAATCGAGCCCGAACCCCTGTGGGCAGCGGGCTCAAGCTCAGGCTCGTGGGTTTATACTGAGTCCGTCTCGTCTCTATTAGCAATCCTTTATTCTATAAGCATACCACAGATATATGATTATTACTGTGCATTTTTTTAACACTATTATATGAGGTTCAAGGACTTTTTTTGTTAGACATATTAATGTTCCGAAAACAATCTGCTTTCTTGTTTTCACCCTTTTTCGCAAAACACCCTTTTGTAATTATACTCCGAAATGTTCAAGGACAAATCTGGCAAATTTTAGCCAGCCTCCCTTTACCATGCAATACCTTTCAGTTTTACTTTCTGACGCCTACGCAAAACAAGTTTTTTTTCATACCTAACTTTCATTTTTCTTTTATACTCTTGCATTAATTTTTTACATCAATTTAAAAAAGACATTATTTACATTATACGTAGGAGATATCTTAATTTTATTCTACACTGTAAAAAAATAAATAAATAAATAAATAAACATAAATTATAATTTAACAAATTATATTAACCATTGGAAAAATGTTCCGAAAACTTTAAAAAAAAAAAAAAAAAAAAAAAAATTACCGTACTTTCGTGTTATAGCGGCACCCACAATTATGATTATTCCAAGGTTGCAGTTATGATTTCGTCAAGATCATCGCAAAGCTTATATATGCAGCCTATATACGCATATATATATATATATTCCCAACACTCCTATATGTGCCATATACGTCATTATACACATATTATTTTCGTCTTATATGCCGTATATACATCATATATATATGTTATATATATATCATACATTATCATAATGTCATACATGCTTTATAATTTGGCGATTCATCCTTGGGGGCTGCTTATAACACGAAAGTACCAAATTTACAACATATTAATGAAAACAAAAACAAAAACATTTTATCGGGTCCTTCCTACAATAACTTTAATTCCTGTTTAGACTGATGTCTGAGCTAAAAGTATTTTGAGGAAATTAAAGTTGAAGACCACGTTTTTTGCTTTATAAGACGATTTCTCATCCGACGTCAATTTTTGAATTCGGCTTTTTTTCATATCTGATAGTTTGCATCTATCATTTTTGTAACGATTTTATGCATTTCTATTGCCTATTCAAAGAAAAATTCTTCTAAAGTTACAGAATTTCGTTAAAAACAGTTAAAATAATAAATTGCGAGAATCAAGTGGTCCATTCTCGACTGAAAACAAAAACCATTTTACCAATGGTTGAAAAAAAAAAAAATGTTTCTTAATCTACTTTTATCACTATTTTTTATGATTGCTATCAAGTTGCTAAAGTTTTTTGCCACCTTTCAATTTTTGAGCTAGTAAAGCATAATTGATTAGATTTGATTGCAAAGAGTTCATTAGTTATCCAGAAATCAATGTGTAACAATATATTTAAGTATAGAAAGCTATGGTTATTAAGAAATTTGAAGTAAAATTAGATGTAAATAAACAAAGGGATGTCTAAAGTCAAGCAAAACAAGACTGGTAAAGGCAGGAAAAGGAGCAGGAGAACAATGGCGGTAGAAGAATACGGTCGCTGTGTATAAGTCACAGAAAACAATCATCTCGGTATGGGCAGCATGAAATGATACGCTGTAATGGGGAGCTGAAACAAAGTACAGTTCTGTGCAGAGTGCAGTATTTTGGTCTAAATTCTAGAATTCCATAAAAAAAAACATTTTAACTCTCCAAATAACCCTACTATTTCTCTGTCTACTAAACATGCCTTTTAGCTCAGTTTAATATTTTCAACCTTTATTTGATTTCTTTTTCATGAAATTCTTGCATTTAGACCAAAATACTGCATTCTCTACAGAACTGTAATTTGATTCAACTCCACATTTCAGTGCGCCATTTCATGTTGCGTTCATCAAAATGATGTTTTCTGTGACCGATACACGGGGACCTTACTCTTCTACCACTAATTGCTCTTCTTCACCTTTTTCTGTCTTGTTTTACGTGACTTAGACATCCCTTTGTTAATATACTTCCAATTTCTTCATAACCATATAGCTTTCTACACTTAAAATTATTGTTATACATTGATTTCGGGTTAACTAATCAACTATTTATGATGTTTGGTTAATTTTATTATGCTTTACTAGCTCAAAAATTGAAAGATGGCAAAAAAACTTTAGCAACTTGATAGCAATCATAAAAAATAGTGATAAAAGTCCACCTAATATAAGTACCAAAATATGACTTTTTTTTTAAATCCAACTCTAGCTTTGATTGACACATTACCATATAAAATAGAATTTGTCTGACACTCCAAACATTCATATGCATTGGCTACATTCAAGAAAAATAAAAAATTATTATCGTCAACCTAACCAGGTTTTACTGCTTTTTCTGATTATTTGGCTATAACGTTTCATAAAATAATTATAACTTATCAAACTGTATTACAGGATATTTTTGATTAAATTATCTTTCCAGTGGTTTATAGTTTTTATGGTATAATTAAGAAATATATTGGGTGTTATGATCCATCAAACTTTAAAAAAACATTTTTCCCAAATATTTTATACAGCTAGATAAGAGATTCATTGGCGATTTCAACTGTTATGTGGCATATATTGTTATTCTAAAATCATCATATTTCTGGAGGATTCAGAATGGAGATTGAAATAAATTCCGAATTTTTTTAAGTGTCCTATGTTTTAAATCATTCGCTGCCAACCACGAGTATTGTCGTGATTTTTCAATCTAAAATTACGAATTCGTACAGGAAATTTCGAAAGAAGAATTTTTATTTTAAATAATCACGAAATGTCTGTAAGTAAATAAAGTAAATACTGCTATTAGTATTTTCTGGTATGAATTTTAACTTTCCAAATAAAATAAAAATTCCGCTAATTTTAACCCGGCAGTGAACGTGTTAAGGTGAAAAAATTGTAAAGGATCCTTTAAAGGACTCAAGTCCTTCCTAAACTGCTTACAGATCATGTTTTCTATGTTTACATTTTCATGGGAGACACTGAACATGAAAAAATATATAGAAAAAATATCAGAATGCAGCCATAATAACATTTTGAATACATTATTTTATAAATTAAATTTCAATTTTTCAAATTGGAAAAATTGAAAAATATTCCTGCGGAAAAAAACCGGAAAAAACCAGTTTTTTTCCCCAAAGTTTCCGGGTTTTTTTTTTTCGATTATTCCCATCTCTAATCAGGGACTAACTAAATCTAAAGTTTTATTACATTCTGTGCATTAGTTCTTGAGATAGAGCGCCCACAATTTTTTTTTCACATACAGACAGACATTTTCTAAAAACAGTCAAATCGTGTTTAGGACCTTCTAAAACGTATAAATCTGTCGACAACCGGAAGTCGAAAATTTTCATGAATCCAATACTTTCTTCTTGTAAAGATAGAAGAAAGTAATAAAAAGATCTTATGTAAATGCGACCTGCTATATGAGCTCCTTACCCAAACCCTGCTGTAGATTTAAAAATCTGCGAAAAAAATCCATTCTATGTTATTAAATGTAAGTGTTAAATTTATATAACCTGCAAGTCAGTTTCGAAAAACATATAAATTAATACATTATTTTTACTTCAAAGTAGCAGATAGAAATTATTGTAAATTTGAACGCCTACCAATCAAATTCATTCCCTGTTACTAATGTTAAACTTTAAATTTAAATGCACGTAATTTAGTTTCAGAATTCGTAAATTAATTTTTATAATTTCGTAATTTATATTTATTCGTTTATTTTATTCGTTTTATTTATTCATAACATTTATTCGTTTTTATTATTTCGTAAATAAATTTAAGTATTAAATTTAAATACCTGCAAGTACTAACGTCTACTAATCAAATCCATTCCCTGTTACTGAATTTAAACTTTAAATTTAAATACATGTAATTTAATTTCAGAATTCGTAAATTATGTTTTATAATTTCTTAATTTATATTTATTCGTTTATTTTATTCGTTTTATTTATTCGTAATATTTATTCGTTTTTTATTATGTCGTAAAAAAAAAAAAAAAAAAAAAAAAGTATTAAATTTAAATACCTGCAAGTCAGTTTCGAAAAACATATAAATTAATACATTATTTTTACTTCTAAAGTAGCAGATAGAAATTATTATAAATTTGAACGCCTACTAATCGAATTCATTCCCTGTTACTAAATTTAAACTTTAAATCTAAATACACATAATTGAGTTTCAAAATTCGAAAATTGTTTTTTTCTTTTTCTGAAATAGTAAAACATGTGAGAAAATATTTATTTTACAGATAAATTCAATGTTTCTGCACTCTACTTTTGCAGCATAAATTTTTTCCTGGAAGAAATGACTTCTTCGCTTAAATAATAAATGTTAAAACTATAAAAGAATTATAAGCAAACCAAAGGGTTTAATTGCTGATAAAAACTCGTTTTTATTAAGAAATTGAAAAAAAATTTTTAGCAAATATAATTTTTTTTTAATAGTTTTTACTAACAAGAACTTGGGACGTTAATAAACAATATTAGCATTTAAATATGAGCCAGTTCGAGTTCGTTTAACGTTATTGATATAAATTATATGTTTGTATATTATTGATATAACACACACACATATACATATAAAAAGAAGAGAGTTATGAAAAAAAAAAATATTTATTACTCCATTCTTTTATTTTTATCACTACCAGCTCATAAAATTATTTTCCAAAGAATGATTACTGCACAAATACTTTGTTCAAATATTTTGTAATTATTTATTCTTATAGTTAACTCACCGACATATGATAACAATATGACACAATAATAAGAAGAAACACCAAAAATAAGAAATTATAACACAATGAGTGAAACAAAAATATTCAATTGAAAGGAGTGAAATAAATAAATGAAAACCTATTATAATAATTTTGGAGTGTAAAGTTTCATAAGAGTTTCTTAAAAATTTATAAATCTCTCAAGAAAAGCTTAAACAAGTAATATAAAAACTTTTTTTTAAAGTCAATTCCTACTTAGGTCAAATAGAAATTTTTTTCCAGCGATCTACACGCTTCACCACTGACGGTATTTATTCCTAAATTTATATCCTGCTAAATATCTTACATAAGAGAAATTTTTGAAATGTATTAAAAATTAAATAAAAAATAAATAGCTAAAATACCAAAAATTAATAGCTCGAAAAGTATTTCTCACAAAATTGTTAGACAAACTACGTTAGAAAGTTAAAAAAAATGTATTTTTCTTGATATAAATTTAAAATCTAATGATTATGCCGTTTTTCAAATATTGAATTTCAAAAATTACCAAACTTCACAATAAAGTGCCATAGCGATGTTACAGTTAACGATAATACAGTTTTTTTCAAATATTAATTAATTAATTAAATTTTATTATTAAATTTTAGTTTTATACTTCATTTCTGTTTAAAAGTCTCACTCCACATTTATAGTCTCCTTCGCCCGCAAGCCACCTGATCTTCTTCCGTGAACAGCTCCATTATCTTTTTACGTGTGAAGGTGAGACTATAAATATGGAGCGAGTCTATACTTTTGAACAGAAATGAAATATAAAATTAAAATTAATTAATTAAATTTAATTAATGAATTAATATTTGAAAAAACTGAATTAACATCAATTGTCATCCAGTACAAGTTTTAAAAAAATTTATTTAAACTTGATAGGATGAATAGAAAATATTTTATTAACGATTGAAAATTTGAACAAGATATATAAATATATAGAGAGTGTGAGCTAGCTAATAGTAGGGAAAAAAAAGTCCGTATATATTTTTTAATGAAGCTACAGTTATTTTCCTTATTTTTCAAAATGGTAAACACCATAGGAAAATCCTATTTTTTTTTTCTCCAAAGTGGTAAAAATAAAAATCACCAGAAGATAAATAGCATGTTAATGTCAACCCATGGGCTGCTACATAATTTCTACTTTCTTTCTTAAATACAAAGCAACTTTCTAAGAAACAAAATGGCAGAGAAAGTTGAACTTCTTGTTTTTAAAGCGTTTTTCCGCTTTGTCAATTGTTTCAACCAGGCATTCATGACGTTGTGCTATTAAACACTGTCATTGGTTACTGTTCAGATAAAAACGGTGTTCCCGTCAAACTTTCTTCATTGTTTTGTCGAAAGAAAGGTGAACAAGTGATGAAAATGAGGGTGAATAGTTTAGTAGTATTTGTAGTGTTTGTGTTAGCATGCGTAAGTGCGCAAGGAAATAATTTTAGAAACAGGAAACCGAAAGGACCTCGTATTGCAAATTGTGTCATTAATGGCAATATTCAAGGTGTCATAACATTAATGCAAAATGTAAGTACATATTTAACTGTTATAATATTACAGGGCTTTATAGCAAAAACTTGTTTTTAAGTTTTTATTATTATTATTATTATTATTATTATTATTATTTCATTCGGCTGTACATTATTTTTCAATTGTATATTATTTCTTTATATATATCTTTTAATATATAATTATATATATATATATATATATATATATATATAAATTTTTTTAACGTGTGTTTATTTATGCATTTTTTTAAATAAGTAAAATCTTTAAGAAAATTACAAATTATTATTTTTTAATTTTTAATTTTAGCCATGTTAAATTATAATAAATATCCTGAAATATATCCTTATAATAAATATCCTTTTTTTCATTTTTGAGTACAGAAAAGAAAAATATTTGTATTCAGAAGTTACTAAAATATTTATTATTTTTTAAAAATTAGTAATCTTTAAAAGAAAAATGACTTTTTTATAACGAAAAACACATATTCAAACCTTTTTCGTAAATCCAAAAATCACGAAGTCAAGGCTTCTATAACTTTATTTGTCAAGGAAATTTACATATTAAAATTTAAATATGAAAAAAAATATTGAAAAAATAAAGACATTTTTTTATATATATACTAATTTTATTTAAAATTTTAAGAATTTTAAACAATTAACACTTTATATAGATTATGGGTATTGGAACATAAAAAAATGTCGTAATTTTTCATCTGATTACCGTATTTACATGCATTTACATCATTTTATTCCAGAAACTGTAGAAAATTTTAAGCAAAAATTACAAATGGGATTTTTTAGATATTTTTATGCCAAGCACTCCTTAAAACTCTTTATGTTTTTTAATTATGAATTAATTAAAATTTCTCCTTTTCTAATTATTTTGGCTGAATTGTTGAAAGTGCGTTAGAAGTAGTATTGCCAGATATCCCGATTTACGTGGGATGTCCCGATTATTCATGATGTACAAATTATTTTAAATTTCTATCATGCTATTCGTTAGTCTGCATCTAGTGGAATTTTATGAAGTAAACCTGTTAAAACACAAACTGTTTATAACGGAAATTTTTCCGGTCTCGGGCGATTTAATTTTTACAGGTTTTACTATACTTAGTATAGTAAATCTAGTAAAAACGGAACCTGCCTATAACAAATCATGTCTTAGACATAAAACATTCATGATTCCCTACGAAAAGAAACCCACACAATTTTAACTGCTCAATCGAAAAACTCTCCAATACGCAATTTTGTTTCGGTCTCTTAGCGATTCTGCTTTCACAGATTTTGCTCGTTAACATATTATTGTGTTTTTTTAATACAGTAAAACCTACTATGATGAACTTTCAAGTGACCAAACAAAGATTCCATTTTAGACAGGTTCCCTTGCAAAAATTTCTTATAGAATTCTATAAAAAATATTTGTAGAACACGCTTTATAGAATCCTATAGAATTATGGCCGTTTTTCTATAGGCGTGTTTAACCGAAAGCTATAGAAATATCTGTAGAAGTTCAATAGAAATCTCCATAGAGCTTATATAGAAATATCTATAGAAAAAATATACAGCTTCTACAAAAATACGTATAGATTTTTATATAGAACCCAGGTGGTCACCCTCATAAGTAGTAACCGTTCTGGATGCTGCTTGACTTTAATGAAGAAGAATGAGTACTTTCAGTATGAAACAACTATTGACAGTTTCTGAACTCTTATTACACTATTTCAACTTTATTTCTTTTGTGATTTGCATTCCCAATCGTAATAGTCTTGTAAAAATATTTTAAGTCTGATAAATTATTATTTGTTAAAACCGAAACAATTGTTTAAATATTTATATTTCAGATTAAAATATTTGAATAAAAATTATAATATTATTAGAGAATAAAATTTATTAAATTAGATGCATGGTTTTATAAATTTAACAGCAAAGTAATAAATGATTATAAAATTAACCAACAAATTAATGAATTATAAATAAATTAATCATAATTTAGTTCATTAGTTTGACTGATATAATATTACATTGACAATTTAACCACAATGTACTATAATTGAATTAAATTATATATATATATATATATATATATATATATATAATCATATTCAATCTATGGAGTACAATTATATACTAAACTGATGTATTACAAAATTAATTATTATTTTTTAATTTTAATATATAGTTATATATAAATTACTACGCACATATAAATTTTAAAAGACCAAGAAATATTTTTTTAATTATAAAAAAAGGTCTATAGAATCATTAGTTTATAGAATTTAATTCTATAAGATGTATATCCCTATAGAAAAACTGTTCTATAAAAAAAAAATCTATAGAATTCCTAAGAATTCTATAGAAACATTTTCTTTAGAAAAAGTATTCTATAGAACTCTTTAAAACTCTATAGAAATAGTATTCTATAGAATGGCTATTCTATAGAACTTGTAAAGAATTCTATAGAGTTCTATACAGCTCTATGAACTATTTTTGTAAGTGTTTACTTCTTAACAGGTAGATTTGTATGGCACACTTTCCATCTAAACCATTTACTTTTTACGTTTAATACATGATTCGGTTATAGACAGGTTCCGTTTTCACAGTATTTACTATATTTTTATGTCTTGATATAAAAACTACTGCCTCGCTTTTTTTTTACTCCCTGTCCCGTTTTTTTGTGACAGTGGACTTGGCAACACTAGTTAGAAAATTTGTACATTAAATAAATTTTAAAAATATTTCGTCTATTAAATTTAATAAACTAAAATCGGTATTTTTCATTAGGTTATTTTTCATTTACTTTATTCAAATAGCTTTTTTAAAGAATTCAAAATTTCATTATTTTCATAGAGAATCAATAGATTTTTTTTTCCTATAAAATTTAGCCATTTTTCTTTATAGTTGTCACATTTTCAAAACCCGAAATAATATTTCTACAGCAATTAATTTTCAATTAAAATATTTCCACGTAAATAATGAAAAAATAATAATTATTTTCAAGAGTTGAAAAGCAGTTAATATGACGTTTATTTTAAACAAAAAATTGAAGTCATATTTGAATTAAGACGGGCATTTTCAAATATTTGTTAATAATACAAAGAGCAGCGTCAAAGCGGTCTGATGCCTTTGTTTAGGTTATTTTTTATTTACTTTACTCTGTTTTTATATGATTCAATTTTCCATTATATTCATAGAGAATCAATGGACATTTTTCTTTTAAAATTTAAACATTTTTCTCTATAGTTACCGCATTTTCAAAACCCCGAATAATATCTCCAAAGCAATTAATTTTTAATTGAAAAAATTTGAACGTGAATAATGAAAACAAAAAATTTCACGAATTAAAAAGCATGTGAATATGACATATTCTTTTTACTGGTACATGAAGCATGAATATCAAATACTTACAGCCCATTTTTTTCTGCCGAAAATTAATTCATGATTAACAGGAAAAAAATTAGCAAGAATTATATTATTTTAAAAAGATTTTGCTTGGAAAAAAATAACGTCATATTTGAAATAAGACAGACATTTTCAAATATTTTTGAATAATACAAGGAACATATAAATATCAATAAGTGTAGAGCAGTTTTTACTGTCAAAAATAATATCATCAGCAGATAATGTTGATTTTAATCATATTTTGATCATTTATTTAATTTTTTACAATTATTTGAAATATTTAATTTTATGATTTGATATCTTCGATATGAATTCCCTTCCTTTTCTTTCTCGTTGTCGGTTTCCTGAATTTTGATATTGTTGCTAAATCTACAGCTGCGAAAAATATGGTACTGTGAAATAAAATGCCATAAATATATGGGAGTGAAAGATATTTTTCGTTTTCTTATGATTTATTTTTGAAATTTTATGCTTCATCACGGTTTAATTTCCTTTTCAAATATGTATACCTTACATTTTGTTCAAAATATGTTTTGGAATAGAAACACAATGTTGTATGTCGATTTATAAATTAATTTAATCATCTCAAAGTCATATCTGAAGGACCTGTTAATTAACAAATTTCCTTTAAAATACTTACTAATATAATCTCTTTAATCAATATTCCTTGGCACGAAAACATAAATTAAATCAATATTCATGAAATCCAAAATAGAACAACTAGACATAATAACATAGATTAACAAGGAAGTAAATTTGCTTAAAGCATTTAAACTTGGAGAAAGCTCATGAAATTTCAAGGACTTAGAAAGAAGTTGAATGATTTTATATATATATATAAAAAAAAAAAAAAAAAAAAAAAAACATAAATATGCAAATTCAGAACATCAGAAGTAAAATGTCGTCTACAAAATGGATAAAGAGTTGGTAAATTGTATATGCTTTTAATTATTGAGAGTGGAATTTTAACTATCGCATTGATTCTTTTTTAACCCTTTAGCGGGCGGTGTCCACAAAAAAGGACACCTAATTTTAATTCCAAAACTGACAAACGGCACCAAGAATATTTAATTAAATTTTTCCTTTTATAAAGTACGGGAAAATAAGCAAGTTTTTATTTTCGAAGAAATTCTTTGGAAAATTCTGGTGTCAGTCCATAATTTCATCATTTTTAAAACAGACTTACTCCGCGCCGGAAAGGGTTAAAGCTTACTTTAAGAAAGTTATGGGTAACAACTAGTAATATTATAAATGTGAAAGTTTGTGTGAAGATTTGGCTGATGTCAGTGTCAAAACGGATAATTTAATGCCTTTGTATCTTTGCTTATAGGTGGATTATAACTCAGAAAAATATTTAGGCTTTTTGTTTCTTTGCTTTATTCTATTATTTTCTTTAATAAATCAAAATTTCATTATTTTCATAGAGAATCAATGGACATTTTTCCTTTAAATTTTAGCCACATTTCTTAAACAAATAATGAATTTTTACAATAATTCTACGATTACAAGTCACTAATTAAATTAAGCTTAAAAAGTACTGTGTTTAACTCGATAAATCTTATATTAAATATATATACTACCTGAAGGAAGGAATAAACACTGGGAGAGAAAGAGGTATAGGACAAGTGTCATTTCTCTTTCCTGTGTTCCCAATCAGCTACAAATATTTAATTTAACATTTTTAAATATTTTTTGTAACAATAAATATTTCTTTTAATTAAAAATAATCGCAATTTAAAAATAGAATTCGCTATTTACGTTTGGTTGAATTCACTATTTACTAGGATCTACGAAAAAGAGATTTTTCAACTACAAATATTTTTAACCTTTCAGCTACAAATTTGGAAGAGCATATAGTAATAAATAAAATTTAGCCAAGATCTAGTGTAATATTTGTTAAAATGTAAAATCCTAATGTTTTTCTTCTACTTTATATGCATGTCCCCCTCCTCCCACACTTGCGGGGGGAGTGTAACAAAATTTTCTCACTTTTCAAATTGTCTGGAAATTAAAATTTTAAAATACTTTGACTTACGTTATATGTGTTTTAGTTTCAGGTAACACTAACACTAAACATTATTATAGCACAACGGTATCCAAAACTGACAAGGGAACCACTTTTAGTGCAACTCGCACCTAGTATTGACACATGGTGCATTTTAAAGTGCTATATTACGAAGTTTGATAATCGATAAAATTTTTCTGTTAAAATCATATTTTTTGATTTTACAGCAGCATAACTTTCCGAAAATGCGATTAATTTTCGAGACCACTTATCGAACCTCTTTTAATATGAAGTTCTTTTTAAAAAAAACAATTTAAAATACAAATTAGCGAATAATAAGTATAAAATATTGAAACAAATTAAAAAATTCCTTCAAGAACCTAGAGAATTTGATTTTGAAAAAATACAACATTATAATTGCATTTTTGGTGGCGCAAAATTGGCTTTATTTGTTACCGTAGAATTTGTTACCGCTAACCCTGGACAAATATCACAGTCGTCTGCGGTGAGCGAATAGGAGTTTGGTTTCGTAGCACCCTATTTGCTACTTAACTCGCTTTTGGCGTAAAATTAACAATTAAAAGTATAAAATATATATAAAAAATATTATTTTAACAGAGAAATTTTATTGGTTCTCTAACTTTTATGTATAGGGCTACAAAATGCACCAGGTTTCAATGGTCCCAGGTTCAAGCTACACCAACAGTGGTTCCCTTGTGAGAAGAATATGTTGAGTAAGAAATATTTTTATGAAATTGTCATATTCTTGCTCCCTCTCATCTATCTGATATTTTCCAAGTCTCAATCAGTAAATGTTATGAGGAATGTTCCTTATCTATTTGCTTTTAAATATTTTTTTCACCTGTCACAGCTGACAATAGTTCACCTGGAATTAAACAAAACTCAGTAAAATACATATCTTATATTCTGGTACGCGTATTTGTTAGTGTATAACGCGCACCTACGATTTGAGACTGTATTTTTCTATATTTAGGTATATTCGCCGTATTATGTGGACCCACTTTTTTTTCCAAAGAAAGCTTTATGAGATATGTATCATGAAAATGCAATAAAGAACATTAAAAAGTGTAATAATTAATATAAATATAAAGAAAGGAAGCCAATGTGAAAGGAGGGGGGCGGGGGGGGGCATACGTTATACTGCCAAGCCTATCTGCTTGACCTCCGTCCCCCACCCCCAAATCGTTTAGAATCGCACTCTCGTTCATTGAAGTAATCGTATTCCTTCTCTTATTTATAATGATAGAAATCGCAATCCTTATGCGTAATTTTTAAACTTTCATTTTTATATCAGGGGTTATAACGCGCATCTGTAAATTTTCATTAATTTTTCTGTTTCAAAAGTGCGCATTATACGCCGGAATATACGGTGCTATAAATTGGACTTTACAGTTTATTTAATGTTTAATAAATAACAAAATTTGTGTATTTGTTTTCTTTACTCTAACTTTGATCTCTCACAGCATGAAAACTAAGAATTACCTTATTTATTTCGCCTTCGAAAGTTATCTTATACATGCATCCTGTGATGCTTCCGATAACAGATTTTCTGGAAAATAGGATGATTAAAATGATTTCCTCAAGGAAGTTTCATGTTTTTACAACAGTACAGACTTCATGTACACGTCAGACACAGAAATGATTATAGATAGCTTTACTTTTTCTAACCTGTGTATTATCATAATAATTGAAAGGGTGTCTGTAAGAAGGACCTATGTTTCAAATTTAAAATGTTACACAAATGAAGGGAAAACTATTAATGTCCTTTATTAACAATGTTTTCAGCATCTAGTGCAACATAAGCCTTTCTTCTGATCTTAATTGCCATCCACTTTGATCTTCCTTTGAGCAGTGACAAATAATTAAAATCTATTAAAGCACATAAACACAACACGTCTGATCACTTTATTTACAATAAAAAATTTTAATTCAGACAATTTTAAATACACAAACCCAACACAAGCCTGGTCAATTTTTCATTCATGTTGGGTTTGTGTATTTAAAATTATCTGAATTAAAAAATGTTATTATAAAGGAAGTGATTAGACGTATTTGTGTTTGTGTGCTTTAATAATTATGGACCAATGAATAATTATTAAGTCATCATTGTTGTGTCATCTGAAGCTGCTAAATGCTAGGTAACTCTTGCCAACATGTATAAATGTGAGAAATTGCCGGACCATGATATCGGCCAGGGGTTGCTTAGTGGCAGAGCATCAGCACGTTACGCTGAAAGTCCCAGATTCGAGTCCTGGCCCTGGTCAATTTTTCACTCATGTTAGGCTTGTGTATTTAAAATTGTCTGAATGAAATAATGTTATTATAAATAAAAAACTAGTTAGGTGGGTAAGGAAAGTAATAATATTATTTTTAGTTTATTGTTTTAATGTTTTATTTAAAGTAAACAAACTTGTACATTATGGAATTACAAATTTTAACACTAGGTAATCACTGATCACTCCACATAGGCCTTTATTCCAGAAACCCATTCAGTTAACGATATTTCTAATAAAAACCGAATATTTCTGTTGGAAGTAAAACTCCCTTTTCATGCTAATTAATTGCATATCTTTTGAAATTTGACATTGATATACCGGCAGAATATACAGGGCGATGCGCTACCGCGTGTACAAACTTTGAAAGTGGCACAGTCAACTAAAACAAGCATTTTTTGTATAGGAAATCTGGGTCAGAATCCATTTATTCAGACATAAATACAGATTACCTCACTACAAGTCAAACCCAAGTTTTCGTTCACAGTTTTAACGGTAATTAACAGTTTTACAAATATATCCAACAGACTTACTTTATATTAATTTTTGACATAATTATTCAAATTGGTAAAGAAATCACATGCGATGTAATTTTCCCAAATGGGCGGAAAAGTCCGGGCCAGATATCAGACCAGATGCTATGATCTATAAGATTAACTGTGTGAAATAGATCCAGAACCAGAGATCTCTTGGCTGAAGCTGTCAATGCTATACCAACTGAGCAATCCGGACAAATCTGGCTGATCTATTTCACCCAGTTAACCTTATAGAATAGATCATAGCATCTGGTCTGATATCTGAATCAGCTCAACAGAATAAATTGCAACTCCAGTAAACGCTGGATAAGTGATTACCCTAGATTAATTTTTGACACAATTATTCAAATAAGTAAAGAAATCATATGAGATGTAATTTTCCCACCTGGGCGAAAAAGTCCAGGCCAGATAGCAGACCAGATGCTATGATCTATAAGATTAACTGGGTGAAATAGATCCGCCAGATTTATCCAGGATTGCTCAGTTGATAGAGCATTGCCAGCTTCAGCCCAGAGATCTCTGGTTAGAATCCTGGCCCGGACTTTTTCGCCCAGTTGGGAAAATTACATCTCACAAGACTTACTTTATGTTTGAATAATTGTATCAATAATTAATCTAGTGTAAACGCGTATACTGGAGTTATCTGCGATTTATTCTGTTGAGCTGATTCAGATATTAGACCAGATGCTATGATCTATAAGGTTAACTGGGTGAAATAGATCCGCCAGATTTGTCCGGGATTGCTCAGTTGGTAGAGCATTGGCAGCTTCAGCCAAGAGATCCTTGTTTCGAATCCTGGCCCGGACCTTTTCGTCCAGTTGGGAAAATTACATCTCATAAGATGTACTTTACTTTGTGGGAAATGTGTATGTGATAGATATCACGGGAAGCCCATTGTAATTAGGTCAGTGATCCATATGTACCGTAAGCTACATTCCAAATTACGAAGTATTTAGCCCGTAGCAAATTAACATCGTTACGGACGTCTCAGCGTAACACTCTTCAAAAAGTAGCTAAGTATTTTTTGGTCATAACCAACTTTTAATAATAGCAAAATTAATAACTATAGAGAAAACTTCGTATTACAGCATAGGACGAATTATCAATATTGATTGAGACAAGGTGTATTCTGAACAACTGGTTTTTCTGTATAACTATGGTTTGGTATTAAAGATACGCCCATTGGTCAGATTTGTAGAATATATGTGGCTGTGCCACTGTGTCTGATTTTAAATTATTTATTAGTTAATCAAATTAAGAATGCGAGATATCTATAAGATCTTAATTTAAGTTTTCTAAGTTTATGAATTAACACCTAACAATTTTTTTTAATAACTCTACACTGAAAAATTTTTGTCACTGGCATCTAGAAAATAAATTGTGGCTTTAGAAAAAAAAGTTTCATGTCAACCTTATGAATTCTAGTTCCCTTTGCTAGAGAGTTTTAGTCTCCCCTATTCAAATTCAAGGGCGTTTTCCTATATTATCGTGGTCAAACTTATTTAAAAATCTCTGCAAATAAATGTGAACACAAGAGGTTAGTTTTAGTAAATATAATTCTAGTTTATGAATTTATTACCATCAGTTGTCAAAACTCATTTTGACTGGGGGAAAAAGGTAAAAGTTTATTTATTTTTAATTATAAATTTTACAACTTTTGGAAACTTTTGTCAAAATAATATTTAACATTATTTAATGCAACATTTTGAAGTGTTTGCAAATAGTACTATACTTTAATTTTCATTACAGTCCTCAGCAAAAGTTTAGACACTGATGATATTTAACCTTTAAATAAAAAATACAAACTCTTGGATTACACAAATCAGTATACTTATTTTAAAATATATTTTAAACATTTTAGGACGGAGATAATGATTTTAATGTAGGATAATATTTAATTTAATTGAAAAAAGTGAAATTTGCATATTGCAAAAGTTTAGACACTTTCTTGTTTTTTGGCAACTGTTCACGGAAAAATACAAATGTTAAACCTCTGACGTCACATGCATGAAGTATTTAAGTGTACCTTACATTAGCATCAGTTACTGAAGATGCCGCAAGCTAGAGAGATTCAGCCAGATAATGTAATTGAGATATGGAAGTTGAAATCGAAAGGGAAGACTGTTGCAGAAATTTCAGCTGCTTTGAATCGTTCAAAGAAGTCTGTCTATCGAGTATTGTCTAAGGGTGACTCTTACAAAGCAAAACGTAGATCTGGAAGGCCTCGTGTGACGAGAAAACGAGATGATAGAAGGATCCCGAAACTGGCATCTATACAAATGATGAGTGCTAGTCAGATTAAAAGTAAGTCAGGACTTTCTGTATCAACAGATACGATTTTTAGGCAAATTAAGGAAAGGGGTAAATTAGTTTATAGGAAAATGAAAAAACAGCCAGCTTTGAAATCTCACCACAAACTGACGAGAATGCAGTTGGCTCGTAAACATATGTCATATGGACCCCAGTGGCGTACTGTGATATTCAGTGATAAAAAAAAGTGGAATTTGGATGGCCCAGATGGGTGGGTCTATTGTTGGCACGATTTGCGTAAAGAGCCTAGGACTTTCTTTAGTCGACAACAAGGTGCTGGCTCTTTAATGATTTGGGCCTCATTTTGCTTTAATGGTCAAGTAGGTCTAGAGTTCCTCAGTGGTCGTCAAACAGCGCAAGACTACATTCATACATTGGGGAACAATTTAAAGCCATTTGGGGAACTTTTAGCTGGTCCAAAGTATGTATTTCAGCAAGATAATGCATCCATTCATGTTGCATACAAAACAAAAACTTGGTTTAACTCTCAAAATATTCCTGTTTTCGATTGGCCTGCGTGTAGCCCTGACTTGAACCCAATCGAAAACATTTGGGGCTTCATATCTCATAAGGTTTATGCAAATTTTCGACAATACTCCTCTCTTAATGAACTTCGAGCTGCTGTTGAACATGCTTGGTAGGAAATAGATCCCCAAGTGATACAGGATTTAATTTCTTCGATGGAAAGTCGCATTTTTGAACTAACTGTAAAGAATGGAGGTGCAATTCGATTTTAATTTATGGTTATTTTAATGTAAATATATAGATTGTCTATAATTTTGCAACAATGTTAATTTTGTTTTTTGTCATTATATATTATGTAAAGTGTATAATTTAAAATTTATTGTTTATGAATAAAGGTTAAGTCACAAGCAATATATGGCAGTTGACTTACAACAGTTCGTTACATACTTCTCAGAACAGAAGCGTAATTGACCATTGTCTAAACTTTTGCTGTGCACTGTATTTTGAAATTTAACAGCACATAAATTTTTAAAGATAAGCAATTAACGTAAGTATTGAGATTTTGTTTAATAATTTGATTACATATCTTATATTTTATATAAGACTTGAAGGCAACCAAATCACATTAAACAAAAGAAACATTCTTGAAATTTTATTTAGAACTTATAAAATGATTACAAGTGACAAGTATTGCTGTATTAAGCTAAGAGCTGTATTAAGCTAAGAGCTGTATTAAGCTAAGAGCTGTATTAAGCATAGATTATTCGGGGTACGATGAAACTTGGAAAAAAATATTTTTATTGATGAAGAAATTGCACAATCATTCATTACTCATTAGGTGCATTATGAAATCTTCAAATTCCAAATCAATATTTTCAAATTTTTCATTACTGCCCACAAAATGTATTAGTTTCGCTTTAATTAAAATAAGATTTCTGAAATATACATTTCTGTTTGAAAAACCATTACATAAGGCAAAAACATGCCATCTTTATTTACTAATTATTAAAATAATAATAATTATTAAATATATATAATATATGACATTTACATTCACATAAATACACAGTTTGATAAATTTATGTAATATTAAGTTATTTAATAGAGTTTCGACCAATTTTGAGTAGTTAAAATCAATTTTGACCAGTATTCTGTTTAAAATTAATTTTGACCGATCAAAATTACAACACTGTTTCCGAATAAACGGATCTATTATAAAAACAATCTTTGAAGGACACTATTTGAAACGTTTGTTTTTCCTAAAGCCAACTAAACTTGCTTGAAACTGGATTAAGAAATGAATAAAACGTCCTTCAATGAATAATCATTCGTAAATGGGATGCATTTCAATTCTTGTATGCGCCCTTGTACATACGAACTATAAATACACTGCTGAAAACAATTAAAGGATATTTGATGTTTTATATAAAATAAAGATATAAACGAAATTTTTTTTGCCGAAAATAGAAGAAGAGAATCACAAATGCAAATTTTTCTGGTTTTCAAACTGTGGAGTATGCAAATTTTGAGTTCGACGTCAAAAACGTCGCTTCAGCGGCAGCGAATGAAATTTGACTTTCAACTGGATAAAAGAGAATGAAGACAAGGATGATCGGCATTCAGTGATTGCTTTGTTTCGATGAGTACGATGTCTCAGCGAAGTCATTTGACAGATTCAGAAGCTTGGAGAATTGTTGGTAGGTTAGAAGGGGGCCAAACTCAAGCCGAAGTAGCGCAAGCCATTGGAGTGTCACAAAGTGTCATTTCCAGGATCTGGAACCGTTTTTTGGAGAGTGGATGTGCAGGCCGAAGACCAGGGCAAGGTCGTAGACGGGCAACAACGCCCAATGAAGATCGGTATTTAGCGTAAACAGCTCGGAGACACCGAAACATGAAAGCTACTCTTCTCCAACAACACCTTCGCTCGGCTACAGGCACCACGATTTCAACTCAGACTGTCCGAAACCGGCTCCATGCTGTAGGTCTGTATGCTCGCCGACCGATGGTATGTGTTAGATTAACATCAAGGCATCGTCGCGACCGCAGGGAGTGGGCAACCGAGCATGTCAACTGGAGGAGAAATGAATGGAGCAATATTCTGTTTTCTGACGAGTCCCGTTTTTCTGTGCATCCGGATAATAGGCGTATTTTCATCTGGAGGGACCGTGGCAGTAGGAATAATCCTGTGTTCGTGCACGAAAGTGTCAGATTTGGCGGTGGAGGAGTGTTGGTGTATGGTGGCATCTCCATTGACGGGCGCACTGACCTCTACATCATTCGAGATGGAGCTCTGACTGGTCGCCGATATAGGGATGAGATCCTCAGACCTATTGTAGTCTTTTACGCTGCAGCAATCGGAGATAACTTCATTTTAATGGACGATAACTGCAGGCCACATCGTGCAAACCTGGTGGAGGATTTCCTTTTCGAGGAAGGAATCGTTCGAATGGAATGGCCAGCGTGTTCTCCAGACATGAATCCAATCGAGCATGTTTGGGACGCTCTAGGAAGACGAGTTTCTGGCCGCCAACAACCCCCACAAACTCTCCAAGAACTGGAAAGAGCTCTTCTGGAAGAGTGGGGCAGAATACCCCAACTCGTCATTAATAGCCTCATTGAGTCCATGCCTCAAAGGTGTTCAACGTTGCTGGCCGCCCGTGGAAACCATACCCCCTACTGAAAATGATTTTCTTTGAAGAAAACACCTTTTCTTATTCTTTTTTTCTCATATGCACAAATTGTGTTTTTTTCCTTTTGTACACAAATGCGCAATAAAATGCATTTTTTTCTGCCAAACATGTGTAATTTATTCTCATATAACCTACTATGTCTGTCGACCATGTGTCAATCAGCTAAAAAGTTTCCAAGATACAAAATCCACCTAAAACTGCAATATCCTTTAATTGTTTTGAGCAGTGTATTAAACACACTCTATCATTTTAAACTTTCGTTCAGTTTGAAAACGCATAAAGTAATTAAGATGCACTTTAAGCTAAAACCGTGCGTAGATTCCAAATTATTTCGTATGACTCTGTTAATTCTTACATACTTACTGTTAAATATCGATGATATATACATAGGGATTGATTAAAGCATTGACCCCTGATTTAGGGGTCCCCGAAATTTGATATACAATCTTCGTAAAGCTGATATTTTAAAATCTGATTTGACCTTGTACTGATTATAATCAATATTTTGTACATTTAAAATAAGATCAATTTAAAAACTAAATATAATTTACCTAAGTATATTTTATCGAAATAATGTATTTATATACTCATATATATATATATATTCGAAGGCATCGAAAATACCTGTTTTTTTTTTTGGGGGGGGGGGGGGCAATATAGGACGGGAGTTCCTGAATGTATTCCAGTTCTTAAACCTCGCTTCGGTTTGATCGGTTCCTGTATACACACCTTTTTCAATAGGGTGATGAACCTCAATTACATGTAAAAATTCATATGTCTGCCTCAATTTTATGAATAACAGTTAAGGAACATTTATTTTTATTTTAAACTAGCAGGATTCGACTGCTACGTTGGTCGGTTTCTCCATACGAACCTTGAATCAAATGAAATATATCGTTGGATTTGACCTATAATGATCTTGAAGCAGCCACTGTCGTTGGACGTATTAAACGTACCGACCTGAAACAGAAACAGTTTATTGTTTCAATAGGATTCCCAGTTGTAAAACAACTCCCCTCCCGATATATGAGTGGTTGTATATCACAGCATAGAGGAGCCATGAGAAAAAAAAAAGTATAAATGTAGCTTAAACTTCAACTTGAATGAAATCATATGAAGAGTTCCGGGGAATGAATTCCTTACCTCTGATGTAGACCTGTGGAATAAAACACTTTCAACCATAGCCAATGTCCTGGCAACTGAGCCCTGGAAAAACGCACAAAGGGGAAAAATCCCATAAAAAAAGGCCCATTTTAGGCACCATATATTTTATATAAAATACAAAATTTAAAAACATTTAGAAAATTAAGAGCGAAAATAGCAGAGAAATAAAAGGAAAATACAAAAAGAAAATATTTGCAAGTATATACAATATTTGCAGTAGAAGCAGTGAAAGACCAGAAAAATAACCCTGTCAAAGCCATCAGGTTGGGAGAAACTAAACCGGGTCGATATTTTCAGGTTGATGAAGAGCTGTCCGTGGTCTTCCCCAGCGAGCTCTCGCATCGTAATTTGATATAATATGTAGAGCAGGATTTTGAAAAATAGGAATGTTTTCAAAGAATTTGGTGGCTTGATTTTTAATGACAGTTCTGATTGGGTCAATATGAAGATCGTGATGAATGGCCGTATTCCTACGGTACCCATGGAGAATGAGTAATGCCTTTAAGAGTTTTATTTTGAACTACTTGAATTTTTTAAAGATTAGTTTTGGCCTCAGAACCCCAGATCTGCTCACAATAGAGGGGTATATGTCAGTTTACTGTTTTAAACAGTAGTATTTTATTTCCCATACTCATCTCATTTCTGTACAAGAGATGGGCAAGATCAAGTTTAGCATTATAGAACTTTTGGACGCTGTTTTCGATTTGCTTTCGCCAAGTGAGAGTGTTGTCCAGGAAGACGCCCAGATACTTAATTCCCCTTCCAAAGCAATGTAGTATATTAGCATTAGAAAATGAAAGAAAAGAAAAGAAAAAGATTCGACTGAGAACTTCATCAGTCAATCCGAAATAAGCAAGCCAGCCAATCAAATGTAGCTTACAGTATAAGAGTGTAAGGAGGAGGAAAAAAGTAGAAAAATAAGTAAACAGATGATGAGAAAGATGTTTAACTGTTTCAGAAGGAGAATCGTTCGCAAAAAAAATATGGGTAAAGCAGGAAAGAGCGTAAGTATACCCCATACAAAAAAAAAAGTAGTTTACATTGCCATACATTAAAATATAGTTTAAATTACAGCTAGTATATGAATAAGTAAAGGAAACACAGAATATATTTCTTTTTATTTTAAATATTAAAGCCGAAAAACAAAAAGTATTAGCACAAAGGAGGACTACTCCGGTAAAATGGTAGTATACCGAGGTCTTTTACGTTTACTAGGACTATTAACGTCGTAATCAGGTAGATCATAGACAATACCATTGGGAACTTTCTACAGAATACTGAATTTTTTTAGAGGAATTTAATGCGGTTAGTCAGTAACAGTTTTGAGATCATTTCTGATAGTTAAGTTACGTAGATATCTAGAGCCATTACGGAAAATTATCCTGGTCGATGTCTTACACTTGTTGAACTTAGTTTTAAAATTTTTCCGGTGGGAATATTCCGTGATCGGGTCTGCTGTCGTAATCGGATTAAGTGTTGAAAGGAAAAGAACAAATGATGGGTGCGTGCTGCTTTTTCCGTGAAGTAGCGGCGGTCTTTTGATCTTTTGAATATTTGTTTTACAGTAATATGGACCTTTCCTTGGAATATCCTTCCACATTGCTAAAAATGATACGATCGCCATTGCGCTGTTATATTTTGTAATGTGTCAGACAAATTTGGGCTGTAAAGGACCAACTCTTTTAGTTTAGCATTTACAGTAGGATTTGCTAAAGAACGATAGATCGATATGCAAAATACTGAAACGCAAAATACTGAAACAATCTTTAAAAAAATATCTAACTAACAATGCAGGTATTATCAAAATCCGTCCAGCAGAACTTTTTAAGCAGGATAATCGTTCATAGTCGGGTTCATCTGATTTGTTATTTAAAAGAATGTAAAAGCCGATCAAATAACTGCATTTTTCAGTGCAGAAAACCGTTTACGCTTAGCAAATACAGGGTCATTCATAATTCCCTCCGGGGTTAAGAAACGTTATAGTAAAAAAACGAAGACGAATATGAAAAAAAGAAACATATGAAATTATTCCGAAACTATTCAAGTTTTACTTACATACATTACAGGTGTTCTATGTGTGAACCCTTGGTCACACGGCATACATCCATGCGATAGTCCAGTTCCTGCCATACTCCGTTTCTTTAAATCTGAATCAGTGGTGTCAGTTCAACGGGCCTTTCGTAATAAATATCGAAAACAGGGAACAACTGACAAAACAATTCATGTGTGGTACCGGAAATTTAAAGAAACGGAGTATGGCAGGAACTGGACTATCGCATGGATGTATGCCGTGTGACCAAGGGTTCACACATAGAACACCTGTAATGTATGTAAGTAAAACTTGAATAGTTTCGGAATAATTTCATATGTTTCTTTTTTTCATATTCGTCTTCGTTTTTTTACTATAACGTTTCGAAACCCCGGAGGGAATTATGAATGACCCTGTATATTTGTGTAACAATAACAAGTTTTGAAAAAAAAAAAAAAAACTGCTTTTTTGTTCAGATTTTATTCATGACCAAAGTGTTTAATAAAAGCTTTTTCATTTTTAAATTATCTTTGTGCTAATTACTTCATACTAAATATATTTTTCCTTACTTAAATCATCTTACATATTTACATTTTTTACTTTCTTCTATCTATAATAGAAGAAAGTATTGTAATCGAAATTTTTTTCGACTTCCGGTTTTCGACGGATTTACACGTTTTAGAGGTCAGAGAGTCCGAAAAACATGTTTTTACAAAATGTCTGTCTGTCCGTCTGTGTGTCTTCATTGTATCATCTAAAAGTGTACGATGTTATGCTTCAAATTGAACCAAATTTTTTTTCTATGTTTTTGGCTATGGCAAGCAGGTTCTATCAGAATTTGGGGATATTTCGACGAAAGGGGGAGCTGCGATCGATATTTTTGTTCCATTTTCACTATTGTACCATCTAAAAGTGTATGATGTTATGATTCAAATTGAACCAAATTTTTTTTCTATGTTTTTGGCTATGGCAAGCAGGTTCTATCAGAATTTGGGGATATTTCGACAAAAGGGGGCGCTGTGATCGATATTTTTGTTCCATTTTCACCATTGTACCATCTAAAAGTGTGTGATGTTATGCTTCAAATTGAACCAAATTTTTTTCTATGTTTTTGGCTATGGCAAGCAGGTTTTATCAGAATTTGGGGATATTTCGACGAAAGGAGGTGCTGTGATCGATATTTTTGTTCCATTTTAACTATTGTATCATTGAAAAGTGTGTGAAGTTATGCTTCAAATTGAACCACATTTTTTTTCTCTGTTTTTGGCTATGGCAAGCAGGTTCTATTACAATTTGGGGATATTTCGACGAAAAGGGGCGCTGTGATAGCCATTTAAAGATTTAAAATTCACAAAGATGTGCAAATAAAAAAAAAATAGAAATCCTAAAACTTTTTTTCGTTAAAAGTTCGGCCTTGATCCGCAGAATCCGGAGCAATTTTTGTTTTGCTTCTATCTTAAAAAATGGCTGAGATAGAGCGGTTTGAAATTTTAGGGTGGCTGACATTTTCAAACAAGACAGCAGAATTCATCCATAAACGGGTTTAATTTATAAGTTTTAGTTAACATGGTTTCGGCAAATTTTCTTTCATTGTTGTAACCATTAATCCTATTATATGCTTATCACTATATATTTATATTCGCCAATGTCAAATTGTCGCCAAACTTGGTGACAGTTTGTGGAATATCGCAAAATTTGGCGACCAAAATAAGTTGCCATAAATGAAGCCAACTTGGCTGTAGAGGACTAATTTGGCGATATTCTCATTCAAATTCAATGTTGACGAGAACTGGGATTGAATCTTTTTTATTTAAGTTCCACGCATTTTACCTTCGTGTTTTCCAGTAAAATTAGCTAAAATCGTAAAACAAAGGAATAGGGAGGCTATCTGTTCCTGTCGGTTCAGGCCAGAAGGACTTTTCGTACTTTAGTATACATCGATTGTTCGCATCCCGGTAACCCGACGATTCGTAAGTAGCTGATGTACAACAGAATGACGAAAAATATTGATTTTATTGGCGATGTGATAGCGAATTTTGAAGTATTAACATGACTGAGATAGAAGAAAGTTTTGGGATTGGCACATCCGACTAGTTCTTACACATATACAGTTTACATACTTACATGTACATCGTTATATATATACATCTTACATGCATACATTAATCTTATAAGCTTATATACATATTATAACATAATACTTACATACAACATGTAATACTTACATAAACAATAGATGTAACAATCATTTTTTCAATAAATAAATATAGTAGTAACAAATGAGTAATGCACCATAATACTAATCTGCGGCACAACAATCGATATAAATGTTCTTTTCCGTGATCAGTGTCCGGTTTTATCTTTAATGACACGACATTTTTGCAGCAATTGAAACCAATAAGCAAATCTGTCGCTTAATAATAATAATAATAACAAAGACCATTTTTTAAAGATCTTAACTAAGACTTAGCCCCTGAATAGTAGCAAAATATTTATTTAGCTACTATTTTAGTCCGACACCTTTATGCTAAAATATATTTTCAAAATCAGTTATTATAATTTATTAGCCTACTTAAAATACATGTACAAAAAATAATATCTGACATTTAAAAACATGTTTGTCTTAAATTTATAAAGTTCAAGGATCAAAATCAAACTCTCAAAAAGTCAACCTTTATTCCTAATTTATTTAAACATGTCCACCACTTACAACAATCATTTTTCTGATTACAACCTTTCAAACAGATAGTATCAGTAAGATCTTCGTTAATTCAAGGACTTTCAAAACAAATATAACTTTTCCTTTCATCGCTTTTAAGCCAGGAAAAGGATATGAACTAAAAAATAATAAAATTCCTAGTAAAATATAGCACTAATTACGTTGCCGTCTTTCATGTGGCTTCCAGTATTTTGATAAAGTTCTGTATTCTTATTTAGACATGGTGATGAAAACGTGATTTCTTTTCCTCTCTCGTATATAATAGATTATTTTGCAGGAAGATCAGTTAGTTTAAAGTGCACTCAGCCGAAACTGCAATGGGATTTAACGTAGCCTTTATTTTCCTTCTATGTACTTTGTATGAGTGGTCAGCCCTAGCAGCACTTCCAACAGATTTCGAACGGAGTGGGTGCTCTTCTTCTACGGCAATTTGCAAATTGCACAATGGGACTATAAGAGGGGTCATTCGAATGCAACAAAACGTAAGTTTATGATAATTCCTCTTTAATTTTATCTTTCAAAAAACTAGGAAACATGAAACACCATATAAATAAATATATATATTGTTTTTCAAACTGTTCTGGCGGTGCATTTGCGTCTTAAAAGTGGCAGCCATATCAAATTTCAAGCTTCGATCCTTAACAATTCCACAGAAATCGTAATTCAGAACGTTTTTAAATGCTTTTCACGCATTTCACCCTTTTTTAATTTCGAATTTTTTTTGTAGAAACTATTTTTAGAGAGCATTTACATCTTATAAGAAACTACCATGCCAAATTTCAAGTTTGTAGCCCTAAGCCCCTTCAATATCACAAAAATCGCAATTTTTGAACGTTTTCTGCTTTTGCACTTTTATGGGGGTAGTGGTACCGACATAAAATATAGCTTATGTTGGAGCAGGGACTGTCACCATCAATTTTCCACCATTACTTATGAAATCGATTTCGTCGTTCAAGAGATTACCCCCTACAAACAATCAAACAGACGTTATTTCTTTGTAATTTTTCAAAATGTCCACATTTTTCAAATATAGCACCATGTTCACCTGCTTTCTGTAGTTACTCATATTTATGCTGACCTGTATTATGAACAAATTTTTGGAAATGTCCGTTTTATTAACACTTTCCAACCTAGTTGAAAAGTGTTTATGACTTCGGTTTGTCTGCCGTATGGCCGTCTGCCGTCTGGCCGTCTGTCCGTGCTCTAACTCCCGTAAATATGCTCGGATTGCCCTGTAATTTTTATATATTATTGTCGTTATCTATAGGAAGTTCCCTATTTCAACAGAAGTGTGTAGCACTTATAGTTTTTTTTACAGGGACACTCAAAAGAATTCCGTTACATTACGGTCAATGGGGAAAAATCATTTGCGGTTTATTGTAATGATGTTACACAATTTCAAACACATTGTAACTGATATATATCACGAGGGTGCACTACAAGAAGCGTAATATGGAATAGGGTGTGCATAGCACTTATAGTTACTTTACAGGGACAGTCAAAAGAATTCCGTTACGTTACGTCTATGGAGAAAAATCGTTTGCGGTTTAATTAAATAATGATTCACTATTTTAAACGCATTGAAATGTATATATATCACTAAGGGGCATTACAAGAGGCTTACTACAGAATATTGTGTGTATAGCAGTCATCGTTCATTTACAGGGACACACAAAAGAATTCTCTACTGTCTGTTAACAATAATCCTTGGAAGTGTGTTTTAAGTTGCTGAATGCGATTTTAAATTTAACTGACTTTTTTTCTATTACTTGGTGTGTATAAATGTAGATCCTATACAGCGCAGCACAAAAGTTCGCGAACACATTTCCATTTATTGACAGAAACTCCAGAAGGAGAATTTTTAACTGTGCTACGCGTTTCCTAACTAAACTAAAATTTAGCATCCTATGTAGTATAAATACAAATCTATAGATCCTATACAGGGCTGAATAAAAGTATTCGGATATTTTTCCGAATATTGTATATGTTGGAAATTTCTGAAATTACGCTTTTAAATATGTTATGCCTTTTCCAAATTGTTTACTTAGATGTTGTCTTTCAGCTTATTAAACGGTAATGATTTGTAAAATTATTTTGGAAGCGTTGGAAAGTGTTACATAACCTATGCTTGACGCATGATTTTTCGTTCTTGTTTCAAATATAGTTGAAATAAAATGAACATTTTAATGGACATTCTGGAGAATTTGACGTCATTTTCTCCAACTTTTTGTACTTACTCATATTTATGCTCTTTGTAGTATTATTGATAAATGTTTGAAAATGTCCATTATACTTCCAATAGGACGTCCTATTCATCTTCTTTTTAATTCTTGAATCTTTTTATTTCTTTTTCATTTTTCACGTGGATTGGTAAAACAATTCAGAAATCCTGAATAGACAGTTTAAATAAATCTTTTGTATATTTGCTATCTTGTTGTCATATTTTTTTTAAAAAGAGCAAAAATTATATATTCTTTAATATATTCACTAGTTTGCACTCTCTATCAAGCGTAAATCAAAGCGGTGACTTTTCAATGATTGGGACCCATGCCAAATTAATGTAACGTATTGTAACGAATTTATTTAGAACTATGTGAATTGCAGTCATGAAATTAAGCATGATTTTTAAGATAAAAATTGAATGCTTTAAAAATAAATTAAATGTAATTTTTTTAAAACAAGCTTTCATTAAAACCCTCTCACTGACAAGCGCGTGTTAATATGTTCACTAAGCTCCAGGTTTCTCTGCAATACAAACATTTTTTTTATTATTATAATTCAACATGTATAATGCAGTTTTAATACATTAAGTAATGATTGATACCTTCGAGGTTTACATTCATATATATAATTAAGTTTTTTTTTAATATAAATTTGGAATAATCACATTTTTTTAGCCTTTAAAATAAAATACAGAGAAAACAACATTACAAATTAACACATTTGCTGGACAGTCGGAGGGTTAAAAGTCACAAAAAAAGTCAACTTATCCTTCTATATTAAAAAAAAGTAATCTAGAACTGAGCCAAAAACGAAATGGACCAATCAAATTCTGCGTAGATATTCCGGGTTATTCTCATCGCTTTTTTACTAGGGACTTTTTTGAGGAGCTATTACTTTTTTTCTAGCCATCCTACGGATTCGAAAATCATACCACCAGACGCGAAATATAACAAGCTTTCAGAAATTAAAAAAATTATCACGGTCGGACACTAAAAACTCAAAAAATCCTTAAAAATCGAGTAAAAAATCTTTTATTGAAAAAGTCATTTTTTATATTGTTGCCAATTTCTAAATAAGCGCAAAGGATTATGTTTTATCTCAAATAAAAAATGTATTTGCGCGAGACTATTAAAAACAATAATGAAAGTTTAAAATAATAATTAAATGATCACGTGTTGAAAGCAGGAAATAAAGAAAATTACGTCATAAAAATCGGGTTTACACATGAATATTAAAAATAAAAAGATGAATTAAATGAAAAAGAATTATAACCAGTTAAATGTAAAAGCATTATAACCTGATTACAGAAGAAAGTCGCCGTTGGTGATATCATCATCATCATCTTTATAAAACAGGATACATTACCAGGTTTTAAGAAGCTGTGAAATCAGAACGGGGGTTGGTGAGCGTAGCGAGCAGGGGGCAGAGCCCCCTAGTATTATAAAGCATAAATTTGTGCTTTGCTCAATTCTGACATCATAATGATGCGAGCAACAATGTGGTTAAAATGGCTGAATGTTGCAACAATGGAACTATTTTTTTTCAATTAATATTAAAATATCGTAACGTTATTTCTATGTGTAAAATGCAAGTTTTGAATCGATGTTGCCCCACCCCTCTCCTTAGGGATCGAATTTTAAAAAAACAATGTCCAATTCATATATTGCCCTCAGGAATACATGTATATTCCAAATTTCAAAGCTCTATGTCAACAGGAAATGGAAAATGAGTAGCAAGATTTTACTGCCACATATATACAGAAATGTAAGTTAAAAGAAAGCCTTTAATAAAAAATAAAGCCTGTAATAAAAAAGAAAGCCTGTAATAAAAAAGAAAGCATGTAATAAAAAAAAGAGTGATTTTTAAAAACTATTTTTACTTTTATTATTTATTGTCTGATTTAATAAGCATCTCTTGCTTATATATTTAGACACAGAAATAAAAATGTTATTTTTTTTTCTCATTCTCGTTTACAACTGATTTGCAAGTTGCACAATGTCACTATTAAGGGATTCATTCGTATGCAACAAAACGTAAGTTTCTGAGAAATTTCAATTTAATTCTTGCCTTCAAAGAATCAAGAAAAGAAAAAGCCTGTATATGCGTAATGAGTGTATTGCGAATTCCAGTGTAATATAATTCAACACAAATAGATATTCGTTTTAATTTCTAGTCACACGTCTCTGTGACTTTTCCTCAAAAATTCTTTTTAAAAAACTAAATCATAACAGGGTGAAACCCCCCAGTAACTGACACTTTAAGAGCCTACGCTAGTCACGCGAAGAAACGCTCCAGCTAATGTTAAGTCTATGGGAAGGTTATCGCGCGATTTCTCGCTCGCATTTTAATATTTTTAAATGATTTTTTTTTGCATAGGATAGCTGAAGTCGATCTCTAACGATGTTACTTTTTACTTTTTCAATTTTGGTTACGGTTTTTTTTATAAGCGGACATTTTCAATTTTGGAACCGGTTGGAACCGGTTCTGAAAGTAAAATTACCCTTATATAAAAAAACAGGAACCAAAATCGAAAAAGTAAAAACTAACAACGTTAGAGATCGACCTCAGCTATCCTATGCAAAAAAAAATCATTTAAAAATATTAAAATGCGAGCGAGAAATCGCGCGATAACCTTCCCATAGACTTAACATTAGCTGGAGCGTTTTTTCGCGTGACTGATGTAGGCTCTTAAGGATTCCTTCTTGTTCAAATCACTATTACAAAAATGTAAATACATTTTTTACTTACCTTTGATTTTGAATGGATAGTAAAGATATATTAAAAAAATATTGTTGGCAAAATTTTGAAAAAATATACATTTTATTATTAAAAATTAATTTTATTCATAAATATGGTCAAAAATTCCAATAACTGACACCATCCCTGTTTTGAAACACCAATAACTGACACAAAGTGAACTAGTGACTGACACTTTATTTTAAAAGATTAAAATGCTTTTAAAAACTTTATTCTTTATTATAAAAACAAAATAGATTAATATCTATTATAAAAAGTGGGATTTAGTAAGCTGTACTGCATTATTAGTAATGCAGAGTATGTACACTATATTGCCAAAGGTGGCCGGTCACTTGCGATTTTAGACGTTTTGTTAACTATCTAGAAAAATACATGAGGAATCAACTTTAAACTGCAGGTGTGTAAACAGTATAAGTATAGGTTATATATTTCCGCGAAGATTTGTTCACGAAACCCCGTAGGGGACTGTCAACAAATTGAAAAACAACGAATATATTTTGGATAACCCTGTAAAAACTAATGTAGCAAAGGCGTTCAAACTCGATATTATTAATAAGTGGTTTATTGTAATATACTGTGTACATTTTTATGAGAATAGCATGTATACTCGTAGAGAAAATAAGGTTTTTATAAAACAGTCCTAAATTTCGCCAAGTTTTTTTGCTTATAATTTGCAGAGTTCTTAATATAAAAGAAAGTTCTTTTCAGAAAATATGACAAACAACATTGTACATAATACTCTGCAATCAGAATTAGAAAATAATAAAAATTGGATGAAAAATGAGCAGGTTTACTAAAAAATGTTTCACTGCGCATGCGCGAATGCAATCAAAATATAATATGCATAATGTATTAGCTAAGTATATAGAGCAACTTTGTGAAAGTCTCAAAATTATAGCTTGAAAATTCTGAAAATTATCGTCGATAGAATAAGCTCGAAATCCGTTGTTCCCAAAAAGAAGCAAAAAAGATGAGAGGTTGTATCAAATATCTGTTGATTAGTGCCAAGATAGCGTACACAATATTGCGTGTACTACTATATTTGGATACAACCCCTCATATTTTTGTTTCCTTTTGGGAACAACGGATTTCGAGTTTATTCTATCGACGATAATTTTCAGAATTTTCAAGCTATAATTTTGAGACTTTCGCAAAGTTGCTCTATATACTTAGCTAATACATTATGCATATTATATTTTGATTGCATTCGCGCTTGCGAAGTGAAACATTTTTTAGTAAACCTGCTCATTTTTCATCCAATTTTTATTATTTTTTAATTCTGATTGCAGAGTATTATGTACAATGTTGTTTGTCATATTTTCTGAAAAGAACTTTTTTTCATATTAAGAACGCTGCAAATTATAAGCAAAAAACTAGGCGAAATTTGGGACTGTTTTTATAAAAACCTTAATTTCTCTACGAGTATACATGCTATCCTCATAAAAATAAACACAGTATATTACAATAAGACATTTATTAATAATCTCGAGTTTGAACGCCTTTGCTACATTAGTTTTTACAGGGTTATCCAAAAGATATTCGTTCTTTTTCAATTTGTTGACAGTCCCCTATGGGGTTTCGTGAAAAAATCGTCACGGAAATATATAACCTATACTATACTGTTTACACACCTGCAGTTTCAAGTTAATTCCTCATGTATTTTTCTAGATAGTTAACAAAACGTCTAAAATCGCAAGTGACCGGTCACCTTTGGCAATATAGTGTAATAAGAGTATGTAGCAGTAATATTTAATATTGCATTATTAGTAATGCAGAGTATATAATAAGAGTATATAGCAGTAATATTTAATACTGCATTATTAGTAATGCAGATTATATAATAAGAGTATATAGCAGTAATATTTAATACTGCATTATTAGTAATGTAGATATCCATTAACTGACATTTATGAACCAGTAACTGACATCTGGTGCCAGACACTAGTAAAACAACTTAAATTTTAATGGTGTTTACTACAAGATACATCAAATTTATTGTTATGCCTTTTTAAACAGTTCAAATAATAGATTTCAACTTTCTTTAATATAACCAATAACTAACACCTCTGTCAGAGACTGGTGAAATGAAATTCTAGGAGCCAATAACTGACACACCACATTAAGCTAAATTAAATAACTATAAACCCTAAACCTTGGCGCTAATATATCATATGCATCTTTAAACTAGTATCTACAAGTATAACTTTAAGAAAAATGTTTAGGATGGTTGGATTACAAAAATATTAGAAAAACACTTCCTTAATTTTAGAAATAAGATGGCTGCTTCAAAATGGCACTTTTTGTATTCTTAAAAATTTCTTCATCATTGAATATACCACGAATGTCTTATACATTTAATGTCTCATTTACCACTAAATGACATTACTTTGCAGAATTTTACAATAAAATGCTTATTTGAGTTAGATTTTTGGCTCAAGTATTAGTTACTGGTTAGGTATCAATAACTGGGAGTTTCATCCTAATTATGAAAAGAATTTTAGTGTGAAATGATTCAACACAAGTATGATATTTTTTATAGCTATCCAAACTTCTCTGTAACGTATTCCCAAGAATAATTTTAAGCAAGAATGAACAATCATGAATAAGGCGTAGATTGTGAAACACTTTCCAACACCAACAGAATATTAAGAAATTTAATTTTTTTCATACAATGAAATGAGATTTCTAAATAAGCAATTAAAACACACATACACACACAATTCAGTAAAAATCCATTTTCAGCCATTGCTGTCTGTATGCGCTAATGTGTACGAATTTTGTGTCGTGCAGCGCGGTATATGAGCTATAGAATTTATACACCACGTAATACACAAAAATTTAGAAGTTAAAAATAAAAAACAGTGGAAAATTCATTTCCAGGAATCATCGATCAAAGTCAGTCCTGTAACCGGAATTTGTGTGTGTGTGTGTGTGTGTGTGTGTGTCTGCAATTGAACGATCTATACTGTGCTCGCCATGATCTATTGAAAACATTTGAAATTAGAAAAAAAATCTATAGAAAACATCATTAAAATGCACCGCAACTTATTTTTCCGCATAATGTAATGAAATCCACATAATGTATTTTGTGCATATCTGTAAACGAACTATAAACGCTACTTATTTTATACTTAAGAAAGCATATTGTAGTCCATCTCAGTGATGCATATCAATCGCATTATGTTTCAAATATCGTAACATCAATAAAATGTACTGTAAACGATTTCCCCTATACATAGACAATAAAGTAACGGAATTCTTTTGTATTTCCCTGTAAAAGACCTATAAATGCAACATACTTCATTTTCAGTTCCAAACATTCTATACTAAACGTCAGTAACATATCACAATTACATGGCAATCCGAATATATTTACGAGAGTTAAAGCAAGGGCAGACAGACAAACCAAATTCATAAACATTTTTATACTTTGTTGAAAAGTATTAAAAATACATGAATCGATACCATTATTTGTTTACTGTCTGGTATAATGCACATTTCTCAGACGCAGGAATAAAAATATTATTTTTTTCCACCCTCTTATACAATAGATTCAATTGTAGGAAGACTAATTAGTTAAAAGTGCATCCAGCCAAAACTGGATTGGTATTTAATGTAGCATTTGTTTTCCTTCTATATAATTTGTATGGGTGTTCAGCAAATTTTCAAATTGCACGATATGACTATTAGAGAAGTTGATTCGCATGCAACAGGATGTAAGTTTCAGAAGAAATTTTCAATGATTTATTTTTTCAAAGAAATATGAAATAAGGAAAACTCATAAATGCGTAATCGGTAATGTAAAGTGATTCAACACAAGCAATTAATCACCCATGATATTTTTAATAGTTAGTCATACTGTGACGTATTCCAGAGTTGAGCAAATTTGTATTTACAATTGTTTACAATGTAATTACAATTTAATCATATGTAATTAATTATACGTAGTTACAATTACATGCAGTAAAAAATTCTTCCATTATCGTAGCCGGGATCGCCCGCTATCCTATTATTTGACGAAATTTCTGTGCTTGAATGTGTGTAACTATAATGTATTGCATACAACTAAATTGTAATTACATCGCAGATAATTGTAATTACAAATTTGCCCAACTCTGTATCTCAGAAATACTTATAAAAAATCTATAAAATAGTTATTATTTTTTTAACTATCTTATTTAATAAATATATCTAGTTTATATATTTAGATTATGAGGATAAAAATGTTGCTTATCCCCTATTTTCCTGTATAAAAAGATTCAGTTGTAGGAATGCCAGTGTTAGCTTGAAGTCCGTCCACTTAGAGCTGAAATAGAATTTAACGTGAATTTTATTTTCCTTCTGTACTTTGTATGAGTGGTCAGTCCTGGTTACTCTTCCATCAGACTTTACAAATGGATGCACTTCCTCTTTAATTCAATTTGCAAGTGTCGCAATGAAACTTATTAAAAGAGTTATTCGTATGCAACAGGATGTAAACTTCTGAAGAATTTTTTTTTTATTCCATCTTTGAAAGAAGTGTGAAAAGATAAAATGCGTAATAAGTATAGTTGTGAAATGACACAGTACAAATAATTAATTAACCGGGATATTTTTACAGCTACTGTGACATATCTTCAGATATAGTTTCGAAAAATCTATAAATTGATTATTCCATGTATTTTATTACCTAATCTAATATATATTCCTAATTTACATATATTTAGAATTAGGATAAAAGGTTATTTTTTCCTACCCTTGTATATAATAGATTCAGTTGTAAAAAAAAAAAATCAGTTATCTTAATGGGCGTCCAGCGAATCTGTTATATGATTTAACGTTGGCTTTATTTTCCTTCTATGTATACTTTGTATGATTGGTTAGCTCTGGCCGCGCATCCAGTCGACTTCACAAATTGATGCTCTTTTTCTACGGCAGTTTTGAAAGTTGCACATGGGTCTATTAAAGGAGTTATTCGTATGCAACAGGGTATAAGCTTCTGAAGATTTTTCTTTTATTCTATCTTTCAGATAAGTAATAAATGGAAAAGAAAAACCCATAACTACGTAATTAGTAATATGAAATTGTTCAGCACAAACAGTTACACGTCATTTTTACATCTCGTCATACACGCTAAAAAAAACTTCGTCAAAAAGAGAAAAAAAAATAGAACTGGCAGCAAAGTTACTGGAGTGTTACCCTCCCGCCCCCCTCCCTTCCACTTCCCGTGATTTGACAAAATTTATGTTTTTTGTTTGAAGGATTTCAGGAAATTTTGAACTTATATTGGTAAAATTTCCATGATTTAAGGAAAAAAGACATTCCCAAAAATTCAGGAAATTTTGAACTTATATTGGCGAGATGTCCATTTCAGTTGCGTAATTCAATTTATACATCCAAGAGATACAGATTATATTAATTATAATGTTAATGCTAATGTAGTTAATTTATGAAACATAAAAACGTTTACAGGAAAATGTTAACCTGAACATGTTTACTTGAGAATTGGTAGCATCCGAAAAACCTATATTCCGGATTGAGAAAACTGATTAATACACTATAAAAACTACTCAAAAACGTTTCCGAAAATAAGTGGCAGCAAAAGAAATTGTTTTTATAAACGCCCCTCTTTAAATCTCGAAAATATATTGGTTTCCGAGATTTCTAATAATAAAAAACGCATTTTGGGATCGTGGATAACTTGGAAGAGGTTATTGTATGTTTTCGTTCGTGATTATATTATATTTTCCTAGATTGAGAAACATCGGTCTTTATATCATTTATAGAAGTAGGGGAAAAAACCATATTATGCGTATCACTAATAAGAGGAATGGAGGAGTTGATCAAAAAAAATTTTGAGCAAATCACAATCAAAATATGAAATTTGTACAGTTATTGTGTATATTTGCATTCGCATAGATTTTGAATTTTTAAAGTAAAATTCAACCTGCCCTTACCGAGTTTACGAGTGATTACTCGTCCTCCACAATAATTAGGAAATTACACAAACGAGCTATTAGAGCGGTCATTCGTATGCAACAAATTTCCGAAAAAAAAAATCTTTAATTGTATCTTTTATAGAGAAAGATGGGGGGAAGGGGGGGACATTATGCGTGTCCGCATATATTGAGATGGGGATAATGAAGGTTCCATGAATTGATCAAAATTAGTTTTGAGAAAACCACAATTGAAATACGAAGTATATATACAGTTATTGTGCATTTGTATTTGCATAACCTTTGTCTTTTAGAAGTAAAATTGAAGCTACCGCTACCGATTCATTAGTGAATATTACTCTTCCTCCACAACAATTGGCAAATTGCACAAACGAGCTATTAGAGCGATCATTCGTATGCAACAAGTTTCCGAAGGACATCTATTTAATTATATATCTCAAAGAGCTAGAAAAAATAAACACCCATACTATGCTGTCATTAAATGGGATAAATGGAGGTTCCAGCCGTTCAACAAAATACGTTTTTAGAAAACCGTAATTGAAACATTAAATTTGTATAGACAAAGAATTTTCTGAATCTTTCTATACCTCATTTTGGGTTTCATTTACACCATAAGTAATTACAGCTTTAGCTAATACTTTTCATACATTTCTAAAACGCATCCTCATCTCATTTCTGTTTAGCAAAGTGAGGGTTTTTTTGTGGGCCCTTTAAAAATTTTAAACTTAAGAATATTTTAATTGTAATGACAAAATTATTCTACTAGCATTAAAACGATTTTTTTTGTTATTAGAATAATTGTACTACTGAAACTTATTATCTATCAATGTTTCGAAACTGTTCATAAATTTATTCTTCAAATGTTACTGACTGATACACTAATGTCTACTTTATTTCAATTAAAAACTTAATTGAATCGTGTGATTTGCAGATTTATTTAAGCAATTTATTTATTTTAGCTTCTCCTAAGTGACTGATGTCACACTGTGCATTAATGTAATTGGTTACTATAAAGCTAATTTATTACGGTAGTTATGCTGTTACAAATGCATAGCTGCCAACCTTCTATTTATGGATTATAAATATTTATTTATAATCAAGCAAACCAGAAAATTTAATAAACAAAATAAATTAAGAACCCCATAGAAACAAGCATTATTTCATTAAATATTTTTTCTGTTTCGAATCATGTTTATTTGATTTGAAAAGAACAGGGAGGTTGGCAACCATGCAAATGATATTTCACAACAGCAATAAAGAGATATGCTAGAAGAGCAATTATATATTTCGGTATTAGAAAACTAATTTTAATTTCGATGTCATTTGTTAGAAGAAAATTTCGAAAAATAAAAATCACATTTGTCATAAAATATATGTGATTTTAATGTCATGGGTGACTCTTTTGTATCCTATAGTATAATTTCTGCGTGAGAAGTTTCAGATATATATTAATAATTTAAAACAAGAACGAAAAATCATGCGTCAAGCATAGATTATGTAACACTTTCCAACGCTTCCAAAATAATTTTACAAATCATACCCTTTAATAAGCTGAAAGATGACATCTAAGTAAACAATTTGGAAAACGCATAACATATTTAAAAACATAATGTCAGAAATTTCCAACATATACAATATTCGGAAAAATATCCGAATACTTTTATTCAGCCCTGTATAAGATCTATAGATTTGTATATATACTACATAGGATGATAAATTTTAGTTCAGTTAGGAAACTCGTAGCACAGTTTTAAATTCTTCTTCTGGAATTTCTGTCAATAAACGGAAATGTGTTCGCGAACTTTTGTGCTTCCTTGTATATGATCTACAGAATTTATACACACCACGTAATAAACAAAAAGAGAGTTCAATTTAAAATCGCATTCAGTAACTTAAAACGCACTTCCAGGAATTATTGTTAACAGACAGTAGAGAATTATTTTTTGTGCCCCTGTAAATGAACGATGACTGCTATGAACACCCTATTCCATATTAAGCTTCTTATAATGCACCTTAGTAATATATATAAATTTCAATGCGTTTAAAATAGTGAAACATTATTTAAATAAACCGCAAACGATTTTTCTCCATAGACGTAATGTAACGGAATTCTTTTGACTGTCCCTGTAAAGTAACTATAAGTGCTATGCACACCCTATTCCATATTAAGCTTCTTATAATGCACCTTAGTAATATATATAAATTTCAATGCGTTTAAAATAGTGAAACATTATTTAAATAAACCGCAAACGATTTTTCTCCATAGACGTAATGTAACGGAATTCTTTTGACTGTCCCTGTAAAGTAACTATAAGTGCTATGCACACCCTATTCCATATTAAGCTTCTTATAATGCACCTTAGTAATATATATAAATTTCAATGCGTTTAAAATAGTGAAACATTATTTAAATAAACCGCAAATGATTTTTCCCCATAGACCGCAATGGAACGGAAATCTTTTGAGTGTCCCTGTAAAAAAACTATAAGTGCTAAACGCTTTGGTTGAAATAGGGAACATGCTATAGATAACCACAATAACATATAAAAATTGCAGAGCAATCCGAGCCTATTTACGGGAGTTAGAGCACGGACAGACGGCCAGACGGCAGACGGTAGAGAAACCGAAATCATAAACACTTTTCAACTAGGTTGGAAAGTGTTAATGAGATTTAAGCATACAAATTTTGTTTCAAATAATAGTCCTTCTATCGGCGATAATTGTTCGAAGTAGATTTAGTGACGTTATACAATTACGAATTACAACTTTCAATATTCATTTAGGATACCAAGATATATTGAATATATATATTACCTAGATAGAGATATATATTACCTAGCATGTTCTCGACATCCGCTGAAGCTGTATCTAGTCCAGTGGTTCTCAAACTTTTATACCATTTAATGTACCATTGGAAAAAAATATGTTCTTGGCGTAGCCTTTAATTTTTAATTGTGAGTAAGAGTAAGATTTTTACTTGTAAGATCGTTGTTGTTTGCGTATATTTACGTGTTAATGGAAATACGACAGACATGGGAAATTATACTGTAATAAGACTGAAGTTATTCGGAGTTACCAAAATAGGGAGGCTAATATATCAAACGTTCCGTAAGGACATTCAAACTGAGCAATGCTGGTTTATATACTTTTCCTTTCAATTTGCTCTTTACAAGTAAAAGTTTTACCTATCTTACATTACCTCAGACCCTGACACACTTCTTTTGCTAGCGTGTTTTTCTAATTTCTTGAATCACGGTTCGTCCACATCGCTTATATAATCATTGAGTAATTCTAGTTTTATTTACGCATGAATCAACTCTAGCTAAGTCATTTCTCTCTAAAATCATGAAAACTGATAATTGTCCCCATTTACAAAACGGGAGATTTCTCAACATTTCTTGTTACAGAGAACTTGTATTTACCCCTTGGCGTATTTTTATTTGTCTACTTTCGTGACATATTCGGCCTGGTTCGAGAAAGTTAACTTGTCTACCTGAATCTCCTGGACACACATCTCGCTGACAACGGAAAAAAGACAAGCCATAACATCACCCTTGGTGAAAAATCTGTGTCAACTCTCACCGGTAGCCATAAACGTGCAATGTACTAATTAGAGAACTTTTGCTGTTATTTCCATTTTCATTTTTCTTCAAATATTGCTTATATTTATATATATTTAGAAGGTCAATTGGTTTGTTGTAATTTGTTTGAAAAGTCGTTCAGTAACCCATATCTTTTTTAAAAAAGATTTATGCGAGTATTTTAAAAGAAACTGTAATTGGAATGTTCAATTATTCATTTTTGTTGTTGTTGTTGTTATCGACACATATTTAAATCGTTGATGCGTTAATTAATTTGGAAATCATACAATAGTATTCTCAGAGCGCGTCCAGTAATGTCACCGGTACGTAACCGGTCAGGTTGGTTAGTTACCAAAGCGTTCAGTGCTGCTAACCGGTACGCAATCAACGTCGTTCAGCGGAAGTTCCCCGGTAAGTAACCGGTCACACTGGTCACTTTGGTTAGGTCTACTGGACGCGCCCTCAGTTTCCTAATTTAACATTTAGAAAATCGCTTGGTTTTGCGGTAAATTAAAGGTCGTTCAGTTATCCACATTTATTATTTCGATAAGATTTGTGTATGCATTTCAAGAGAAATTGCAATTGAATCGTGCTTTTATTTTTATTATTAATCACCCAGACATCATATGTGCCATAAATAATTTCCTACCGCACAATTTAGAATAGAATTTTAATTTAAACATACCAATACACAGAATTGTTATTACTATTGCTGTTATTATTGTATTATCTCATAATTCATGAGCGAGAAATATATATTTAATTCTTTAATTGTAGGCTATGTCTATCATGATGTTATTATTATTATTTTATGATATTTATTTATTTATTTATTACATATATTCAAATCTTTGAAGTGTCAATTCAGTTTCAAATCATGACGTAGTATTGTTATTTTCATGGTAATAACCAGAGCTTTACAAATTTGATAAAATCTGGTAGCCAGCAAAAAATTCTAGTCGCCAGTACAAAATATTTACAACCCAGTACCAGACGCTTGTCAATAAACCAGGGTGGCGCTGACCTATTGTGCAATGTGTGCGGTGCACACTGTCACCATTCATTTTAAACGAGATAGAAATATTTAAAAAATACATATTATTCTTTAATATAATTAAAACTAACTATTATTGACATTTTAATTAAGTTGTATAGATTTACTTCAAATGAATTACTTATAATCACTTATATTTTATAAAAAAAAACCAGATAAAAAAAACATGGTCACCAGTGGACACCCTTTCTTGGTCAACTTTTGTAAAATTAAAAAACAAAAAAAAACGCCAGATTGAATAATTTGATTGACTGACAATAATAAAAAAAAAAAAAAAAAAAAAAAAAAAAATGGTCGCCAGTGGCGACCTAACGACGCATTTGTCAAGCCCTGGTAATAACATTTTGAAGGTAATATATTTAAAAGGTTGCTTGGTTTTGCGGTAAATTGTTTGAAAGGTCGTTCAGCTACACACTTTTTTTTTTACTTAATGATGAGATTGATGCATGCATTTCCAAAGAAATAAACTGAATAGTGATAAACTGAATAGTGATATTATTTTTCTCGTTTTCGAAGTATATTTATTCAGTTGGAAATCATGCAATATTATTTTAACTTTTATGGAGTAACATTTTAAAGACGGCATATTTAGAAGGTCACTTGTGTTGTCGTAATTTGTCTGAAAGGTCCGCAATTACCCACATTTTTTATCATTTTAATAAAATTTATGCATGAATTTCAATAGAAGTTGTAACTGAATCGTGATGTATCATTTCTACACACCATTTAAACCTTTGGTTTGTTAGTTCAATTGGAAATCATGCAATAATGTTTTCATTTTCATAGTATAACATTTCAAAATTAATATATTTAAAAGGTCACTTTGTTTTTTGCAGCAGATTGTCTGAGAGGTCATTCAGTTACCCGCATTTTTGTCTCAATAATACATGCATGCAAAATTGCAATTGAATCGTGCAGAAAAATATTATTTTTTTATTTCAACATATTTTTAACTCTTTAATGTGATATGTTGATTCAAATGAAATCACGCAATGGCATTTTCATTTTTCTTGGCATATCATTTTATATCTATTTTTTGTTTTAATTGGAAATTATGAAGGTTTTTTTTTGTTTTTCTGTCTGCTTATTTGTATTCTGATTTTCATTGAACTCGCTATTGAGATTTCGTTTGGAATTGTTTCAACGAATTTATTACAGAAGTTTTACGAAATAAGCTAATCCGTAGCACATTTTGATGCATCGTTAAAGCTTGTTATCAGTCAGACCGCAAATCCACCTCTCCAATGTTAAACCTATATATGCTGGAAATGCATCCGTACTTTTTAACACTTTCTACCAGAGTTGTTAACACTTTCACCAGAGTTGAAAGTGTTTATGAATTCGGTTTGTCTGTCTATCCGTGCTCTAACTCGCGTAAATATATTCGGATTGTCATGCAATTGATATATGTTATTGAGGTTTACTATGGCATGTTCCGTATTGAAAATGAAGTGTATAGCACTTATAGTTCCTTCACAGGGACACTCAAAAGCATTCCGTTATATTACGTCCTATAGAGAAAAATCATTTGGGGTTTATTTTAATAATGTTTCACTATTTCAAACAGATTGAAATTGATATAGTATATCACTAAGGTGCATTGCAAGAGACTTACTATAGAATATTTTGTGTATAGCATTAATCGTTAATTTACAGGGACACACAAAATAATTCGGTATATGTTAACAATAATTGCTAAAAGTGCGTTTTCAGTTGCTGAACGCGTTTTTAAATTTAACTAATTTTTTGTCTATTACTTGGTGTGTATAAATTCTATAGCTCATATACAGGGCAGCACAAAAGTCCTCGAGTACATTTCCGTTTATTGACGGGAATTCAATAAGGGGGATTTTAAACTGTGCTACACTTTTACTAAATGAACTAAAATTTAGCATTCTATACAGTGTATGTACAAATATATAGATCATATGCAGGGCAGAACAAATTCGGATATTTTCCCGAATATTGTTGGTAATTCCTGAAATTGGGTTTGTAAATATGTTATGCGTTTTCCAAATTGTTTACTTAGATATATTTCACCTTATTAGACGGTAAATATTTGTAAAATTATTTTAGAAGTGTTGGAAAGTGTTACATAATCTATGCTTGATGCATGATTTTTATTTCTTGTTTTCATTTCTCCTCCGAAAGTACACATTTTTATCTTCTTTTTTTATGCATGCTCTTTTTTAAAAATGTTTCTTTCTTCTTTTATTTGACAAAATATTTCTAAAATACACAGTTAGTTTTTTCTAGTGTTAAAATCTTGTTTCAACTCGTCTGCTTCACTTAGATTTTAATACTTAAAATATAAAATTAAGTATACATTTTAGAAACATTTTGTCAAATAAAAAAGAAAGAAAGATCGTAAAGAATCGTCGAAACATCAAGAAGAGCATATACATATAAAAGAAGGTAAAAAGTTTAATTTTCAGAGGAGGAATTTTGAAAAATACGGATTTCATTCCAAGCCTACAGATTTAACATTAGTGGATGCAATTTGTGATCTGACTGATGAGGAGTGATCTAACTTAATTTCATATTTTAGCACTGTGTAACAGCTTAGAAGTTAGCTATAATCCCTTTTAAAACTACGCCGACCGCCTTTTGACAGTTTGTTAAAACAAGTTGATTTATATTCACTATATGCATATTTTTCTTAGTTTCTGCGCATAAGCTATTTACAGGGGTGGGGGGGGGAAGTTCTATAAACTCGGGGAGCATGGCAAATGTTTCATTTGTCCCTCCATAGTTACGCCTTTGCTCTGGCTGCCAATAAAATTATATTTAAACAAACACAGAAATATTACCAATCTTGAATTATTTTTCTTTTGTTTAAACATGTGAAATTAATAAAAGTAAATTATTAATTTTAAGACAATCCTAACACGCAAAAATTTCTATTTTTCTCATTATTTAAACCTTTTACTCACTCGGACCTTATATAAGGCTTATATTTTAATTTAAATTACACATACAGAGATTCATAGATTCTTATTTTTACATTTTCACTCTCTGTGTTTAATTAGTTATTAATTTTTTTCTGTTTATTTACCCACATGTGATTTAATTTTTATTATATATATAAACCTATTTTCAAATAACACATATTTTGAATGATGCTTCTTAGTCATTCGCACATCATACGTGTCATATATTATTTTCCTCCGCACAATCTGGAATCATTTTAATTTAAGCAAACACAAAATGATATTTCTTTCCCTGTATTTTCTCATAAATAGTGCACTAGAAGGTTAAATACATATTTCACGCTTTAATTGTATATAGCTATCATTTATGATTTACAAAAAAAAGTTGTATATTCGTTTTAACTATACATTCAAATTCAAAGCATCTTTTCCATTTCATTATATAATAGCCTAGAAATATACTTGCAATTTTTTTAGCCTTGGAATTTTACAAAGCATTAATTTGCTTGCATACGTGTTTGTCATACAATTATAGAAAAACTAGCACAAGATAAAACTGTTTTGCAAGAAGCAATGTTCAGAAACTCTCAATTATAGTAATCCGGTGTAAGTAAAAGGAATAGACTGGGAAACGAAACTCTGCAGTTGTCATTTTTTTCCCTCTTTAACGAGACTTGTTATCCTCCATTTAGCGGTAAATGACGAAAATATTAATTTTCTATTTTTTTTTCTTAAAATGTATTTAGACATCCCTTGTACATTCTGGCGAAGTTACGTAAACATCCGGTAATTAGAAAAAAAAAAACTCTAAAAATTGCAAAAAGAAAAAAATCTGGTACTCAGTACAAAAATATAGTAATCAGTAAAAAATATTTACCCTTTTCCCGTTCCACTTTCCGTTTATTGTTGTCATGGATTTTTTAAATACATACGGATTTTCAAAAGGCACAACAGTTTTTTAAGAATTGGTTGAAATAAAGAAATCCTGAGCATAGTAATAACATATTTTGAATTGCCTTAACTCTTCAACTTGATTAATAAATTAAATTAGAAAGTTAATATAAATTAAGTTTTTTAACGAAACTTATAAGAGAACTCTAATATATACAATGCATTCAACACAATCAATTATCATTCTATCATAAAAACACAATAATTTTATCATTTACATAATATCTCCTCATACATGGCTATATATTTTTACCCCTTAAATTATTAATTGTTTAATATTAATTTATCATTTTTCATACTCATCTCTTTTTTTACTATATATATGTAAATATTAACATAATATTTATTTATATCTTAATTTACATTAATTACTACATTGTCTATGATTTATCTTAAGCGAAAGCACATTGTAGTTCTAGCTTTTTCTTTTTTTTACTTTAATGACAGATGGCAGCACAAGACATTTCCTTTCAAAGATAAGTATAGTTCCAGCTTTTCCTTTTTTTATTTAATGCTAGATGGCAACACCACACATTTCCTTTTTCATTATTACTAACTATTCTGTTTTGCATGTGACTCAGCTTCCTGGTGATAGGCTGTGGACTAACATTTGGATAGTTTTTTTTTTTTTTTTTTTTTTTTAATATTGTTTAACCATTAGCACTCTTTGTTTCGCTTGTGAGTTGTGTCTATTTTTTTATTTTTTTTTTGATCTATTACAGTTGAATCCTGGTTTATTTATTTATTTATTTTGGAACTGTTATTCTTTTTCCTTTTTTTTTCTGATATATTATAAGGAGCTTAATACTGTCATCTTTAGGCTTAATGCTGACAATATTTGATGAAATAATATATCTTCACTATGACTTATTCTTATGAAGCTCCTCTAAAAAGATATTCATGGTATTTCATATTTGAATTTTCATTTCATTATGCTTAATTTTTGTAGTATATTTTCCTTTGATTTTTATACTATCGCTTCCTGTGTTTTTCACGCATTTGATTTCATTTTAACTATATATATATATATATATATATATATATATATATATATATATATATATATATATATATATATATATATATAATATTACAAAGTTTGAATGAAATAAATATGCAATATCATAAGAAAAACAATTGTTGTTTACAAAAATCATTATTTTACTTCAAGAAAACTTGTTGCGCAAAATAATGAACAGTATAGTTAAAATATCAGCTTTAAGTCACTTCACTATGGATAAAAGTTTGATATGGTTCTTGAAAATCTATATATTTTTTAAATTTTGGTTCTTAGCTGAGATCATTCAATGTTAATGCTTCCAGTCGCCAGCTAATAATTTGGTCGCTATTGGCCACCTAATGGCTGCATTTGTCGAGTCCTGATTATAAAAAATATGTAAAAAAGGCTGCATCCATTTCTCTTTAAATGTATCAGAGATTCAATATTTAAATTCATTTTCCGCATATTGTGTTTTTTCAATATATCTGTATGTTCAAAATGAACTTCAACATATACTTTTCAATTGACATGCTATTGTTATTTTTTTATTAATTTTTTTTAAGATCCTTGAAGTACATATCATAAAATTAAGAATAAGATTTTCAGTAATATCAATAGTTCATTTTTAAAAATGTTAAGTAAACAGTCATTTTACCATATTTTTTTGCATATACCATGACATTTTATTTATTTTTTTCTTAAACTGATTAATTTGTTTGTAAATCCTATCCCTGGCGTTATAGAACACAATTGTAAAAAAAGTTTCAAAATTTTCAAAATGGTAGAAGTAGAGTTTAAAATTTACTTGCATTATTCAAAAATTAAAAAGTAATACATGCATTTTAAAAATTTTACATCAAGAATTGCAGTTTTTCTTGATTAAATCATCTTCCTTCATAAAACCATTTAATAATATGTCAAAAAGGTAACATTGAAATAACAATAGAAAAAAGTTCAAAGGATGGCGATTTCCTTAAGATCCTTAAAAAAAAAAAAAAAAAAAAAAAACTGTAACAGAAAAAATTTTAAAATGTGATTTTTAGATGAATGATATCATGACCAGTTGTTAAGGCTGATTGTTAATATGTTTATCATTGTCTGTCAGCTGTTGATGTGTTAGTGTTAGTTGCATGATATTTCTATCACTTGCCTCGTAAAAAACTAATAACTAATAATCAGATAAAAACTAATATATTTGAGTGTTTATGAGTATATAACAGTTTATTTTTATACATTAAGGATAAAATTGATATAAGACATATAAAGTACACAGATATAAAGTATTTTTCCATAATTGCATTAAAATATGGATTAATTTATTTTCATATGGAGTTTTATATTCCCGGTTTCTGATTGAAGTGAACGTCGGGTTCGGTTCAGTTTTCGATTACATTTCAAATAGAAATTTCAGATTCGGATCTGGTTATACCCTTCTATGGTTATACCCGACCCACATAGAATTCTAATGTGATAACAATATAGGGTTGCCACAAACCACGAAAGTAAGACACAATCCCTTGAAGTCTGTTTTATTACTTACCCACCATACGTAGTATAGGGTAAGTCTTGTAATCGTTTTGAAAATCGAAAAAAAAAAAAAAAAAAAAAGACTGATTTACACGTTTCAGACACTGGAGATTCCGAAAAAAATATTTTTAGGATTTTTTTTTTTTTTTTTTTTTTTTTTTTTGCCGTCCGTTTGTCTGTGTGTGTGACTGTAAACGCTCTATCTCCCGAACTAATTAAGATAGAGACTTGAAATTTGGTATGTACTTAGTATGTAATAATGGGAAGAAACTTATTGAATTTCAGTAAACTCGATTATCCGAAACTATTTTTTTCGGACTCTCGAAATATTCGTTCCGATAAAAGGTATATAAAAATTTTCGAAATTGTTTATTTTAAGGAGTGAATACAAAATACAATTAAAAAAAAAACAAATTTTTCATAAAGAACGAAGTCGATCGAATACTTAGTTGCCGAGATATTTGTAATCCTATTTTCCACGCTCTTTGATTTTTCATGATCCTGTATTTCATTCAAATTTCAATTCAAAGATATATTTTAATTGGAAATGAGACGCTTAATCCAACGCAGTAAACCGTTAGTTAATAGGATTATCAATTTTGGAGTCATAAGAATGTTTCTTTTACGCAATTCAGTAATAGAGCATTTAAAGTTTATGATGTCATCAAGCCACGATTTTATTCGAATTGCAATGCATTTTATAACTAGTTTACATATATTTTATTTTCATATTTTATATTAGGCATATCCATGATGGGTAAGTATTACGGTGGCCCCCAACGACTAGTTTTTGTTAAAAACTATTTGTATGTAAATCACACATTTTTCCGTTGATTCAAATCAACAGGTGGCTTTCTCGCTTAAAAATCCTTAATCTTGTTAGAATGAATTCTATTCTGCCCATTTCCTTTTCCTTAACATATTTTCTGAACACAATTTTGTATTTATCTAAGAAAATATTTGTTTTATAGGCATGTGATATTGGGAATTCGTGACTCAAAGTAAGAGATTAACTACCAATGATCCTTATGCTTGTGTTATCAAGTAACCGATAAAACAGTAGCTGATGCTATTTCTAAACAATGCCTGATTCTTAAAAGAAATTCTAAAAGCTATTTAAAAATAAATAACACCATGCCCAGTCTCGATATTTGAAAGTCATTGTTTGCTTTTATCATTGATCACTTCCAAGAACGATGATTGTGGAAGAACAATGCTCTGTAAGCAAAATATATAGTTATCTGGTAGCCATCTCCAAATGTTAACTAATACCTCTCCTTAAATATGAACATTTCCGTTTCTGCTTACTACTGTCATGCATGCTTGTAAACAAGATAAACAAGTTGGAAATTGTACGTCAAACGTTACAAACGAGGTGCGTTCGTACGCACGTTTTAGAATTAAATTCATGATATCCCGTGCGTAGAACGGGTTAAACAGCTAGTTAAGTATATATTTTATGACACTGTTCATACAAATATCTTAACTAGTTATATAAATATTCAGATATATATGTATCAGCTAGTTATATAAATATTCAGATCTTGATGATTTTTAATTCTGTGAAATGAATTATATCGTCTGCAGATTAATTTCTGTCATAAAATAAGCATCTCGGTCGCTTGACGATTTAACATCCATCGGAAGCTCCTATAACAAAAAAGCACCGATTTAAAAAAAAAAAAATTCAAATTTCTTAATAAATATTTTTATTAATATCTCCTAAAGTTTTGATTCGATTTTAATAAAATTTGAAATGTCTCGACAAAATTCTGCAAAGATAATATATTTTAAATTGCAAACCATTTGGTTGGGTAGTTTTTGCGTTGTTATATGCGGACAGACAGACAGACGGACGGACAGACAGACGGACAGACAGACAGACAGACGGACGGACAGACGGACGGACCAAACGACGACTATAGGTGCTACGTATTTATATAATTACGAACGCACCTAAAAAGAGAGATAGGAAAATGATGAAAGTTTGTTTAGTCTGTGTGTTGATCACAGATATAAATTGTTAAATAAATTAGCACAAAATATGCTTAATAGCATACAAATTTTTTTGAAGGTTTGATAGGTTAAATTTACGGTTTAAGACTGGTGGAATCCATCCGAGATCCCATGGTACATTGTGGAGAGGGTACCGTGCCCCATGGATCCTTATAGTATTAAGCACAAAAATTAGCACAATTATAGGTATTACAAGACACTAAATATACTTTATAAAACTATGGTTGGGTCAACCCCACCAAGACGAATAAAAAGTAAATAAACTATAAAAGTTAAAAAATATTAGTGCATATCGAAATAATAATGAGCCCCTCTTCTTCAGTCTAGTAAATGAAATTATTATAAAAGCCGAAGCAGGATTACTAGTATGAGTAACTATAACAAGCTGGAAATTGTACGTCAAAAGTGACAAATGGGGTGCGTTCATTACTATAACTAGTTTCAGCGAAATGAATTATATCGTCTGTTATTATAGCAGAGCTATCCTATTTCCTATATATTATTTCTGTTGTCAACATTCCTTTTTCTAAGCACTTAAAACACGCAGAACGATAAATGAGATACATTTTAAAGGTTTTAGAACAGGCTTCTGACATAGTACACTTATATTTCTTTAAAACATGTTCTTTTGATTAAAAATTGCAGTTAATTAAAAATTAAATCAGCATTGTTTTCATAAATGAAAGGAAAGGTTTTCTTCAAATGATTGTTGCCACAAAAATAAAATACGGCATTATAGGATGCTCAACAATGATTATAAAAAATAATAAATAGTACAAAAGATGTAAAATGTGACGTTTTCTCACGGGTTTATTTTATATTTATGATTAAAAACCAAAATTGAGATTGAAATGTTTAGAACAGAAAAAAATATTATTGATTGTTCGAAGCAGTGATTTTACATGTGTAGCATAAAAGGTATGATTTGTTATATTAGATTTAATTGTAATATAAGTGTATTTTTCTTGAAGAAGATGACGGCATCCTCTAATGCAGTTAAAATACAATTGTTATTATTTTTTCTCCCTAGCGCATGCCTTTTTCTATCTGCGATGAGATTTTATTGTTGGGAATAAATGAGGTGATATTTTGGCTTGACTAATATTGTTTGCAGATATTTTTATTCTCAATTTTTCTTTAGAAGTCTAAACTTGCATCTAAAAAATATTAGATATTGCTAAAAATTATTAGACTGCAGTGCAAATTACTCGCACGTGTCCACTAGTAGTAATTTAATTACACTCTTGGGCTCATGCAGTCTAGTTGTTAGCCTGCTGACCACAAAATGAGAAACTTGAGCCAATGTTCGCCGGTTTAGTACCAGCGCGATCTGTGCAAGGTTTTAATGGGTCGTCTTGTACAAGAAGGATAATTCAGGTCACTTTTCCTTCAAAAGTCCTCTATGAAGGCATCCCTCCTATAGAAATATAGCCAAAACTGGCTGATGCTTAATAATAAAATAAACCAATTTCGCTCTTCTAATCCAACAATCTAAAATTGCATCTATCTGAGGAATTGTTATGCAATTTTTAATAATTCATCTGAACTTTTAATTACTGCATTTCATTAAATGAAACCTTAAACTTGGTTATTGTTCTATTAATGCTGTAGCCGTAGGTTCTCCTTGTCCCCGCTATACCCGAGTTCGACTGCACTTCACTTTTATGCGTTAAATCCACTTTGTTTTAAACTGCCGGTTTTCTTTTACAGAATCCTAATGCTCCAGTACAAATACAAGGTAGAATAAGTGGTCTTACTCAAGGTCTGCATGGATTCCACGTTCATCAAAATGGAGATTTATCAAACGGTAAGTTTCATCCTGTCTCTTATTTTATATATTTTTTTTCTTTCTTTGACAAATTTTAACCCAGTGCCAGTGCTATACAACGTCTAACCCCATTCCTTTTCAGATGCGGCGATCATGTACACGTACGCTAATGGCGCCCGGTGCATGTAAAATCCGTCGTGGGTGTAAAGTCCTCCAAGTTACCTGTGAATTACACCTCTGGGGGTGCCTAGTCTGGTGAAGGTCTCGTCACCAGATCAAGGTTCTAAATTACGAGACCAAATCGAGTAGCGATGGCATGACGTATGGATGAGCAATGCAGCGAGGAAATAGTAAATATCCCAACATCTCACATCCGTCCGGCATGACTTCGCTACACTGCGCAGTGCTGAACCGCCCCATCCAAAATCAATTAGCAACCGGCCAACTTAGAAAAAGCAATTAAAGCAACAAGACGCACTGAAGCCACGTCGGCTTATAGATTTAACAAACACATCTTCGCCAAGCGGAGAGCAGGCGAATCCTCGCCCCGTTGCCAGGTATCAACTCGTTAAGCTAGGCAAAAGCCTGGTAGGTAGCGGTCTAAAAAAAGAAAAACATTTGTGCCTGTTTTTTTTTTTTCCTTTTCACGTCAATGCTTTGTTTTATAGTTATAACTACTATATATAAGATATATATATAATACAATAATTATTACAGTATACTATTCTGTATATTCTGTTTGTAAATTGTGTAAAATAATAAAAAAAAATGAAAAAAAGTAATTTATATATATAAAAAATATTAATTTATTTCCGAAAGATCACAGCGTCTCAATTTTGGGATGCTTGGCATTAGTGGATTAAATTACATTTAAAGAGACTTATCATTTTAAATTAACTGAATTGCGGAAGTTTTTTTTTCTTCATTTATCATCGATTTCATTTAAGAAAGCCAAATTTTATAATTTATTGGTATTCCGCCAGTTCTATAAACAAGGATATATCTCCTTAATCTATTATATATACGTATATATAATGTGAGTGTAAAATCTTTCTATTTTTCTTTTTTTTTGACTGATTGTATCAAATATTTAATTTTTTTTAATCCTACATTATTTTAATTCTACTGATAATTTTAATGTTTTTTATTTTTATTTTTTAGGATGTACATCAGCTGGAGGGCATTTCAATCCTTACGGAATGCAACACGGAGCACCAACTGATTCAAACAGGTAGCGACAAAATTTCCCTCCACAGTAATATAATGCTAAAGTAAATCTATAATTATTATTTATAGTTTTTATTAGAACATTTACAGACTTTCACGAACTATTTTATTAAATCACTTCAACTATTATATACTTAAATTGAAAGAACAAATATTGGTGTCGCGTCAATTCATCTCGCACAATTCATCGCGGAACAATTCATCGCGCACAATTCGTCGCAGCGTCAATTCGTCGCAGCGTCAATTCATCGCGGCGACAATTCGTCGCAGCGTTAATTCGTCGCAAGCTCAATTCGTCGCGGCTCAATTCGTCGCAGCGAAAATGCACAATTCATCGCGCACAATTCGTCGCAGCGTCAATTCGTCGCGGGCTCAATTCGTCGTGGTATCAATTCGTCGCAGCGAAAATGTCTTTGAAGGCTATTATGATAAAAATAAGGATAATTTAGTAAAATTATTTTCGCGTCAATTCATCTCGCACAATTCATCGCGCGCCATTTGTCGCAGCGTCAATTCGTCTAAGCGACAATTTGTCGCGAGCTCAATTCGTCGCGGCTCAATTTGTCGCGACGTCAATTCGTCGCAGCGAAAACGCACAATTCATCGCGGAACAATTCATCGCGCACAATTCGTCGCAGCGTCAATTCGTCGCGGGCTCAATTCGTCGTGGGCTCAATTCGTCGCGACGTCAATTCGTCGCAGCGAAAATGTCTTTGAAGGTTATTATGATAAAAATAAGGATAATTTAGTAAAATTATTTAATGATAATTTGTTTTTTAGATATACAGAATTATAACTAACATTTTAAAGGCGATTTCGGAGGATAAAATCACACAGATCATGAAAAAATGACGAATACAAATGCTAGAAATTAAAAAAAAAATTATTAGTTGACATATGTGTACACAGGGTACAACCCCCCCCCCCCCCCCTCCCCTGCCTTATATTTGAAAGAATTAGGAAGTAAAAAAAGTATTGAGAGATGTAAACATAAAATACTTTTTGTGATTGTGATTGAACTGATTGCTGCATGAATGCAATTTCATTAAGTAGTATTTTGGTTTTATAAGTTTTTTCATTTATTAGCTCACAGGCTATCAAAGCCTGAGAGCTTATGTGCCCGCCGGTTCTGTATGTATGTATGTATGTATGTATGTATGTATGTACGTATGTACGTACGTAACGCGATAACTCTTCATAGAAATATCCGATTTCCTTCAAATTTTGTTTGTAGGTTGACTGTGTTAAGGCGCTTCCCTGATTAGTTTTCGGGATTGATTGGTTAAATATAAAGGGGGGAACAGGGGGGGCTAATCCCCCCCTAATTTATATAAATAGTGTTTTAATACAGAATTATTCCGTTTTCCTTCAAATTTTGTTTATAGGTTGACTGTGTTAAGCCGCTTCCCTGATTAGTTTTCGGGATTGATTGGTTAAATATAAAGGGGGGAACAGGGGGGGCTAATCCCCCCCTAATTTATATAAATGGGGTTTTAATACAGAATTATTCCGTTTTCCTTCAAATTTTGTTTATAGGTTCACTGTGTTAAGGCGCTTCCCTGATTAGTTTTCGGGATTGATTGGTTAAGTATAAAGGGGGGAATGGGGGGCTAATCCCCCCCCCCTTAATTTATATAAATGGGTTTTTCATGCAGAATTATTCCGTTTTCCTTCAAATTTTGTTTATAGGTTCACTGCGTTAAGGCGCTTCCCTGATTAGTTTTTGGGATTGATTGGTTAAGTATAAAGGGGGGGGGGAACGGGGGGGGGTAGTCCCCCCCTTAATTTATATAAATGGGTTTTCCCTGCAGAATTATTCCTTTTTCCTTCAAATTTTGTTTATAGGTTCACTGTGTTAAGGCGCTTCCTTGATTAGTTTTCGGGATTGATTGGTTGAGTATAAAGGGGGGGAATGGGGGGCTAATCCCCCCCTTAATTTATATAAATGTGTTTTTCATGCAGAATTATCTCATTTGCTTCAAAATTTGTTTATAAGTTCATTGGGTTAAGACGCTTCCCTGATTAGTTTTCGGGATTGACTGATTAAGTATAAAAGGGGGGAACGGGGGGCTAATCCCCCCCTTAATTTATATAAATGGGTTTTTCATGCAGAATTATCCAATTTACTTCAAAATTTGTTTATATGTTCATTGGGTTAAGACGCATCCCTGATTAGTTTTCGGGATTGATTGGTTAAGTATAAAGGGGGGGAACGGGGGGTGCTAAACCCCCCCTTAATTTATATAAATGGGTTTTTCATGCAGAATTATCCCATTTGCTTCAAAATTTGTTTATAGGTTCATTGGGTTAAGACGCTTCCCTGATTCGTTTTCGGGATTGATTGGTTAAGTATAAAGGGGGGGACGGGGGCCAATCCTTATTATTAATGTTCGTATCCGTCTGTGTGTCTGTGTGTGTGTGTGTGTGTGTGTGTATCTGTACCCGGATAAACTCTGCGAGCGTAGCGAGTAGCGAAGCGCTTTTTGTGTCAAAAAATTCAGAAAAATCCGGGCCTTCAGGAATTGCAGTTTCGAAAAAATCGGCCCTTAATTATGGGAGTTATTAACGAACAAAGCTGTTTTAATTGCTTCAAAAGAAACCTATGTGGAAAGTTCTCCGCGCATGCCCAGAAGAGCTCAATCCTCATCTTCCGCAAAAAGAAGAAGGAAAGATCGCTTCGGCCGGTTTCGTTTTACGACTGTCTAAACTCGCCGACGGCGAACCGACAAAAATACGAAAAAACCGTCAACATATTCTCAAAGAACGTACTTTTACGTCTCTAACGATCCGGTCGGTTTGAAAAAATTTCAATATTAACCCTTTCAAAAAAAATAATCAAAAAGGGTCGAATTCGTATTTTTGATTTTCTCCCTTCGTCCGAACCTCGCATCCGCCGGACTAAGAAAGATTCGGATAAACGGATTTCACCAAATAAAAGATCGGTCTCTGTCCTCTCCAATGTCACCTTCCATTAAAAAAATACGTCAGTTAACCCTTCGAAAACGTATATTTTCCGTACACCGTTTCGCGATTTCGGCAATTTCGACTATTTTAAAAAATTCGCTGCGGCGGTTCCAAACAAGTCAGGGAAAACTAAAAATACCAGACGAAATCTACATTCTTTATCCTTTCGAAATCTGCGATTTTTTTTGAAAAATACAAATATTAACCCTTTGAAAAAAATTCGCGCGCAGACTCACTTTTGCAAATTCTGATTCTCTGCAATTTTTAAAATCGCGCATCGGCTCTCTGAAAGAACAAAAAAACAAACAAACACACCCAAGTACATTTCCGCTCTTTCGAAATTAATATAAAACCTTTAGTAAAAAAAAATATTTCAGTTAACCCTTTCGAAATCGTTTTTTTCCGTAAGTCTCTTTCGGTTTTTCAGCGATTTCTGCAATCTTTAAAAATTCAATTCTGGGCTTCTAAACAAGATACGAAAAAATAAAAATACCGAGCCTAATCTACGTTCTTTTTCCTTTCAAAATCAGGTATCAGTTTTGAAATATTCGTTTTCTAACCCTTCTAAAAAAATGGTTTCCGAAACTCACTCTCGTGAATTTTCGTTTTTAGGCCCATGTTTAAAAATCCGCATCGACTCGGAAAATGTGAATAGAGACAAATAAAATACACCAGATCATAGCCACGTTCTTCTTCTTCGAAACATATATTTCAGTTTTAAAAAATATGTACATTAACCCTTTAGAAACCGATCGTTCCCGTACGTCACTTTCGTGTTTCCTCTAATTTGCCAATGTATACCCCCCCACCGCAGCAATTTTTTATCGATTTACATAAATTCCTAGAGAAAAAACTAAAAGTGCATACATTCAGCTCTAGAAAGGCACCTTTCAGTTAAAAAAATTCGAGTATTATCAATTTCAAAAAAATTCTTTTGTGAAACCCGTTTCTAGAAATAAGCGTTTTTCGGCGCAAGCACAGATTAATCAAAGTGTAATAAGTGACTTTGCTTTGGAAGTAATTATCTAATTTATTAACGATTTTATTTAAAAAATCGTTGTTCATTTTGCGTGCAGAATTGAATGGGCTTTCCGAATATATGATTTATTTTGAGAAATAATTATATTTTCATAGTTAAAATTCTATTCTACTAGGATATTTGTATTCTGAAGCATCCGATTGCACCGCAAATACTTGCTTTGTTTACTTTGTTCAAAAGCTCTAAAAGATATCAAAATATTTTTTTTTTATTTCTATTTTTTATATATCGGATTCTATATAGTTTGTTTAAATTCCGGTTTATGAATTGGTGTTTGTGTGGGGGTGCGATATACAGTGTCTCACATAAGTGATGGGACACTTGTGCTTTACAAAAGGAAACTAATCAAATAAATTAAAAAAACATGTACACATTTTTTTTGTGGGTGTGTTTCATACTTAAATTTAGTAAAGATTATTACATAACATACATTTTGTCAAAATATTAAAATATTAATTTAATAAAAATACAAATGTTTAGAACGGAGCAAAAAATAGCTCACATAAGTGATGGGACACCATTATATATGCAACAAAAATCGCCTGAAATAAGCAATAAAAATATTTTTTGGGGTTTTATTTTTACTTAAAAGCAATTGGCAATAATTTATAAAATCGTCTGCAGTATTTCTCTCCAGTTTGTTTTGGAATTTTTGTGTTTTTTAGCTCTGTGTAGTCATGAATGCTAAACGAAAAGAAACTTCGCCTGAAATTCGAAAATTAGTTATTAATTTGCATATTGAACGTGGAAAATCTATTAGAAAAACTGCTGAAACAGTTAACTTGAGTCGTTCAACAGTTTTCAATATCATTAAACGATATAAAAAGAATCATATGATTCAGGATAAAAGAAGACCTGGCTGACCATCAAAGCTATCCAATGGAATAAAGCGAATTATCGTTCGAAATATTAAAAAAAATCCAAGAATTAGTGCTTTAAAAGTTGCTGCTGATTTACAAGCATTATATGGAATAATTGTTAATCCTGAAACTATTAGAAGGGTAATTCGATCTGCTGGATATCACGGTAGAGTAGCCAGGAAAAAATTCTTCGTAAGTGAAAAGAATAGAAAACTCAGACTAGCTTTCGCAAAATCCAACATAAATAAGAATTCTGATTACTGGAATAAAGTTATATTTGCTGATGAGAGTAAATTTAATATATTTGGTTCTGACGGTAGAATCTTGGTGTGGAGAAAACCCAGGGAAGAACTTCGCAAACAGAACTTGGTACCAACAGTAAAACATGGTGGAGGAGGAGTTATGGTATGGGGGTGTATGTCGTCCGCTGGAGTTGGTAATTTTGTTTTTATTGACAGTATAATGGATCAGTACAAGTATATTGATATTTTAAAGCAAAATTTGAAATCTTCAGCACGAAAATTGAACCTTCATAACGATTTTAAATTCTACCAGGACAATGACCCCAAGCACACTGCTCTGAACGTTAGACTCTGGCTGCTATATAACTGTCCTGAAATAATAAAAACACCACCACAATCTCCAGACTTAAATCCCATAGAGAATATTTGGCAAGAATTGGAATCAAGAATTCGCAAACACACCATTTCTTCAAAACAACAACTAAAATCGGTGCTTCAAGAAGAATGGGGTAAAATCACTCCAGAAATCACAAAAAAAATAGTCGAATCCATCCCAAAAAGATTAAATCATGTTTTAAAAGTAAAAGGAAATCCAACAAAATATTAAAACCTTTTAAAAAGTAAAATTTGTGGATAAATATTTGATGGAAAAGTAAGTGTCCCATCACTTATGTGAGCCATTTTTTGCTCCGTTCTGAACAATTGTATTTTTACTAAATTAATATTTTAATATTTTGACAAAATGTATGTTATGTAATAATTGTTACTAACTTTAAATATGAAACACACCCAAAAAATTTTTGCACATGTTTGTTTATTTATTTTATTGCAGTTTCTTTTTATAAAGCACAAGTGTCTCATCACTTTTGTGAGACACTGTATTTAAATTTGTCGTTTTAAAACGCATCCTTTTTTCATTTCGTCGGAAAGAAATGTTGCCATTTGAGTTATAGAAACTTTCTATTCGATGGATCAGATATTATACACTATGTAAAGAATCAACTTCATTTCGATCGTAGTAAAATGAACCAGAGAGTCAACACAGGAACATCATCGCCAGGGAGCGCTTCCGGATATCGGGTTCTATGGGCCCGATTACGACGTGGTTTGGCTCTTTCGACTGGATTTCGATAGCTTTACAGATTTCGTTCATGTTCGTATAGAACAGATTGCGCCCCCTGGTGGTGGAAGGTGTAATTAAAGGATTTTTCATCCAACTCGGGTTCTATGGGTCACATCACGACGCGGTTTGGCTCAATCGACTCAACGTAGATAGAGGATACTAGAGCTTATGGATTTTTGCTCCGAGTCTCACCACCAGGGGGCGCTTTCCTATCTCCGGTTCTACGGGCATGAAAATGACGGGGTATGGCTCATTCGACTCGACATCGAAAGC